>JAGFNQ010000942.1:172071-869781 GCA_024364735.1 Boesenbergia rotunda
TATCCTATGCATGTTTTCAAAAGAGCATCTTGCATTCGCATTTTTGTCATGACTATATGACTATTATGCTATAAAGGTGAATTATGTTAAGTTCAAGTATGCTTCTTATGATAAGTACATATGCTCCCTTATGCTATGTTAAGTTAAGTGTTTTTAATGCTATGCACTATTATGACGTGATGCTTTCTCTACTTGATGGAACGTATGATTTTGTGAGTAGGAAGGGATCTTACTAAGCTATATGCTTATAGTTTCCATGTTTCCCTTGTACTGCAGAAAAGGGTAAGGAATGGATAAACTAAAGGGAGCAGCAGGAGGGGCAAAGATGTGTGTGGTGGTGGCATGGTGGAAGAAGATCTACTCATGTTTTGTTTAGTTATGCATATGCTGAGTATTGCATGTTAAATGTTGAATCATACTTACTAAGTTGCTACTTGCTGATATTTAGACTCATATGGATATTTCATGCTCACTCTCGCTCATATGCTAAGTACTTAGTTTAGACTTGCTAAAGAACTTTAGTATTATGTTATCCTTCCTCATACTTACTACTCTGTCTTAAGAAATGGCTATGTGGCATGCTTCTATTATGCAAGTAAGAATGTAAAGGTACCTAGCATGCTCTCCTCAATGTCTAAGATGTTTAAAAGGTTTCATGCTTACATGTTCAAGTACATGATTATACATGTTTCAAGTTTCAAGTTTCAAACGCTTCCGCTAAAACGAAAACTATGTTCGCGTAACACCGCCCTAGTGTGAGAAGGGCGGGCGTTACAGGTTGGTATCAGAGCAGGTCTGCCTTCCCCACTACACACACACATCGAAGCTTCATCCTGCCGCTTCCAAGTAAGAGATCCTAACCTCGCTTTACTTTATTTCATGTACAGTAATGATATATATAGAGATGATTTATGCTTGCATAACTAATGAAAGTAGTAGTAATTCTCACATTAGTTTATTTATCACCTGTACGATAGATATGGTTAGAAGACATAGCAATCGGGGTGATGAGACCGCACCCCCACCTGATATGATGCAAGTGATCACAGATCTGCAGCGTCAGGTCACTGAACAGCAGCAGATCATAAATACTCTGATGACCCAGCAGGGGAACACTGCAACCCCGCAGGGAAGTCAGAATGTGATGCCTACTGAGCCTCCAACTGCACAGGCACCCCTGGACACTCCGGTCCGAGGAGTCCGACAGGAGGCCTATCTGATTCAGTGGCAGAGACTGAAGCCGGAAAAGTTCTCGGGCACCTGCGAGCCCTGGGACGCCCAGGCCTGGCTCAAGACAGTCGAGAGCACAGTGGAATTATTAGACTGGCCCGAGCATGAGAAAATTAAATGTGTCTCGTTCTGCCTCACTGGCGACGCCAGGATGTGGTGGGAACGGGTAAAAGCTAGAAGGTCAGTGGACCAGATGAAGTGGAAAGACTTCGAGTCAGAATTTCTGGAGGAATTCTTTAATATGAGAGTCACAAACAGACATTTTGATGAGTTCACTGAATTCCGGCAGGGAAATCTCTCAGTCAACGATGCCGTTAAGAAATTCAACCGACTGGCACGATTATGTCCGGAGCTGGTCAGTACAGAGAGGGAAAGGGTCAGATTAATGCTCAAGATGCTCAGGCCTGAGATAGCTCTGAATATAGCCGGCGGCGTTAATAGGCCACAGACTGCAGAAGAACTGTTCAGCAGCGCCCTTATTACCGAGCATTATCTGAAGAATATTAACCAGCAGAACCAAACACTGACCGCTAGCAAGAGTCAGAGTCAGTCGGGAGGTCAGAAACCTCCGAATAGCAACCCCCACTGGAAAAAGAACCCCAACGGAAAGAGGAAGCCATGGAATAAATCTGCTAATGATTATTTAGGCAAGAAGCCTAAATATCCCCAATGTGCCACTTGTGGGAGGATGCACCTAGGGACATGCCTTTTAGGCGCCAGGAGATGCTTCACCTGCGGGAAGGAAGGACACATGGCCAGAGAGTGCCCTACTGCAGCCAAAGCACCTCAGCCGCAGTATGTTCAGTACAAAGGTGCTCCTCCCCAGCTACACCTGATGCAGGCAGCTATAGATGGTACTCATATATGCCAGGGGAGATTAGAGGCCCCGCCTGCCACGACAAACGCCAGAGTTTTCTCTCTTACGAAAGAAGACGTGGCGACTGCCTCCACCGTTGTCACAGGTCAGATATTTATTTACAGTCAGTATGCTACTGCTTTATTTGACACCGGGGCAACACATTCGTTTATCTCTATGCAATATGCCAAAAGAAAGGATATGTCACTGCAAGATTTAGACTGCAAATTTCTGACAACACTGCCTTCGGGTGAGGTGATGCCCTCTACCCAAATGTTACGTGCCGCACCAATCAGAATCGCAGATAGGGAACTCTACTGCGATCTGATAGTGCTTGATATGTCAGATTATGATGTGATATTGGGCATGGATTTCTTGAACAAATATGGCGCCTCTATTGAGTGCCGTAAACGAAGGGTTATCTTCCGACCGGAGGCGGAAATTCTATTTGAATTCATCGGAGAGCCGAAGAAGAGGACAAGCAAATTCTTGTCGGCTTTGGAAGCAAGGAAGATGTTAGAAAAGGGATGCTCTGGATTTCTAGCTCATGTGGTTGATACCAGTCCTACAGAGGGCCCGAAGCTAGAAGACGTCAAAGTCGTATGCGATTACCCAGAGGTATTCCCCGATGACTTACCAGGGTTAGCACCTGAAAGAGATATAGAATTTGCAATTGAGTTGGTTCCTGGTACTAACCCCATTTCTAAGGCACCGTACCGTATGGCACCGACGGAATTAAAGGAATTACAAGGACAGTTACAGGAGCTGCTTGACAAGGGACTCATCCGCCCTAGTCATTCTCCCTGGGGAGCTCCCGTATTGTTCGTGAAAAAGAAGGATGGGTCGATGCGAATGTGTATCGACTATCGAGCATTGAACAACGTGACTATCAAGAACAGGTACCCTCTACCCAGGATAGATGACCTGTTCGATCAACTGAAGGGAGCCACGGTTTTCTCTAAGATTGACCTGAGATCTGGTTATCACCAAGTTAGAGTGAAAAAGGAGGATATACCGAAGACGGCTTTTCGAACCAGATACGGACATTATGAGTTCGTAGTTATGCCATTTGGAGTTACCAATGCTCCAGCTATGTTTATGGATTTAATGAATCGGGTATTCTCGGCATTCCTCGACAGATTTGTGATCGTCTTTATCGACGATATCCTGATATATTCGAGAACTCCCGAAGAACATGCTGAGCACCTGAGTATAGTACTACAGATTCTTCGGAAAGAACAACTGTATGCTAAATTTTCCAAATGCGAGTTCTGGCTCGATCAAGTATCATTTTTGGGACATGTTATCTCCAAGGAAGGAGTAATGGTGGACCCAATTAAAGTCGAAGCTGTGAGTAACTGGACGAGACCCAAGAATGCCAGTGAAATCAGAAGTTTCCTTGGGCTAGCAGGCTATTACAGAAAATTCGTAGAGAACTTCTCTCGAATTGCAGCCCCTATGACAGCTCTTACAAAGAAAGACAAGAAATATGTATGGACCGAGGAATGTGAGAAGAGCTTTACTGAACTGAAAAGGAGGCTGACTAGCGCTCCAATATTGACTCTTCCAGAGAGCGATATGGGTTTCGATATGTACAGCGACGCATCCAAACTGGGACTCGGAGCTGTACTTATGCAAAATGGGAAGGTAATTGCCTATGCCTCTAGGCAACTGAAGGAACATGAAAGAAACTACCCTACCCATGACTTAGAGTTAGCAGCGATGGTCTTTGCACTGAAAATATGGAGGCACTATCTATATGGAACTCAGTGTAAAGTTTATACAGACCACCAGAGTCTGCGGTATTTCTTCACCCAGAAAGATCTGAATATGAGACAGCGCAGATGGCTCGAATTGGTCAAGGATTATGATTGTGAGATCCTGTACCATCCGGGAAAAGCCAACAAGGTAGCCGATGCTCTCAGTAGGAAATCATGTGCTGCTTTAATGTCTTTGTCGGCTTTGTCACAACCCTTAGGGGAAGAAATTATGAATTACGGGATTGAAATCATATCAGGACAGTTGTCCACCCTGATGATTGCGCCGACATTATTCGACGATATTCTGGAAAAGCAGAACCATGATCCGAGTCTTCAGAGAATCAAGCAAGAGGTTCTCGATGGCAAGGACGATGGATTTAGGATTTTGGACAGCGGAGTTTTATATCTTCGGGACCGATTATGTGTTCCCGACGACTCCGACTTACGGACAAGAATCCTCGAGGAAGCTCACGGAACACCTTATGCGATGCATCCTGGGTCTACCAAGATGTATCAAGATCTGAGGAGCAAGTTTTGGTGGTCCGGTATGAAGCGAGATGTAGCCCACTATATCAGTATGTGTTTGACCTGCCAGAGGGTCAAAGCAGAACACCAGAGGCCTGGGGGAGTTCTGCAACCTCTAGCAATTCCCGAGTGGAAATGGGAAGACATCTCCATGGATTTCATCTCTGGGCTGCCTAGAACGACGAACGGATATGATGGTATATGGGTTATTGTGGACAGACTCACCAAGTCTGCCCATTTTCTGGCTATCAGGATGACCTACTCAGTAGAGCAGCTAGCTCAATTGTACGTCAAGGAAATTATCCGACTGCACGGGGTTCCCAAGACCATTATCTCTGATAGGGATGGTCGATTTACTTCAGATTTTTGGGGACACGTACAGAAGGCTCTTGGCACGAAGCTGAAATTCAGTACTGCCTTTCACCCCCAGACTGACGGGCAAACTGAAAGAGTAAACCAGATATTAGAGGACATGTTACGAGCTTGTGCCTTGGATTTCAAGGGAAGCTGGTGTCGATACCTGAGCCTGGCAGAGTTTGCTTATAACAACAGTTATCAGGCTACTATCGGGATGGCACCGTACGAAGCACTATACGGAAGGAAATGCAGATCTCCTATATGCTGGCTTGAGAGTGGTGAAAAGAAGGAGATGGGACTCCAGACGGATATTATAGACGAAACCACTCAGGCTATAAAGAATATCCGCCAGAGGATAGAGACTGCTCAGAGTCGGCAGAAAAGCTACGCTGACAAGCGACGCAGACCATTAGAGTTTGAGGTTGGGGATTCAGTATTCCTGAAAGTGGCCCCTATGAAAGGGGTAATGAGATTCGGGAAGAAAGGGAAACTGAGTCCGAGATATGTGGGACCGTATCAGATTCTGAGACGGGTAGGCAAAGTGGCCTACGAACTGGAGTTACCGCCAGAAATGTCGGCTATCCACAATGTCTTCCATGTATCAATGCTCAGGAAATGTACCTCTGATGTGAATCAGATGATAGAGCCCCAACCAGTACAAGATCAAGAGAACTTAAGTTCGAACGCCGACCTATACAGATCTTAGACCGGGAAGTCAAAAAGCTAAGGAACAAGGAAGTACCCTTAGTAAAGGTTCTGTGGCGGAACGAACAATTCGAAGAAGCCACGTGGGAACAAGAGGAGGCAATACGATTAAAGTATCCGGAATTATTTTAAAGTTCGGGACGAACTTTTTATAAGGTATGGAGGATTGTAACACCCCAAAATTTTCCCATATGAAATATTATGAATTCATGAAACATTATTATTATTATGAAATATTATGAATTCATGAAACATTATCATTATTATGAAATTTCATGATGGGCTTGGCTTAATGGGCTTTGATATGGATTAGTGCAAAATGTGATAAAAAGAAGAGGTAGAAAGGAGGAAGCAAGGATTGAACCTTGAACCTCCTAGTTGCACTAATCATGTCATAACCAACACACCAAGCCATGTTTCATGTTGAGAGAATAAGAAACATGCTTGTTAAAGCTAGGGAAGTGAAGAGACATGTCTCTTCATGAGAAAAGTATAAATAAGTGAAGGGAAGTTGGAATAACTTCCTCTCTTCTTCTTCCTCACTCTTCCCTCTTCAAAACCGAAAACTCTCCCCTCCCCTTCTCAAATTTTCGAAACTCCAACCCTAGGTTTCCTCCATAAGAAAAAAAACTCCCAAGAGGGCCCTATAGAGAGACTACCTTCTACTAAAGCAAGGCTAAGGAAAAGAAGCGCAAGAAGGGCTCTCCTCTCCTCCTCTTCAAGGACTTCTTGGGGGAGATTCAAGCGAGAGGATGTAAGTAATCCCCTCACCTGCATTACAATAGTTTCGAGTGTTTAAAAGGGTTTAAACATAGGAAGAAGCTCTTGATGTTTTCGGCCAAGAAGGTTTTTAGGGCTTGCGAGGGTTTAAACTACTCCTATACTTGCATATGTTTTTCCTCATGATGTGTGACTAAATAGATGATGATAATATGATGTTTTCCTTGTCCTTAAGCCCCCAAAAACCCGGAGTAGGCTTGCTGGAATTTTCGGCCAAGGACCTCTTTTAGAGAGGCTTAAACTCCTAGTATGCTTGATAATGACCCTCCCTATGACATATAAGATGATATGTGATGTAAATATGGTTTATTCATGATTTTAACATGCTTGGAAACTAAGGTATGTATGCTGGAATTTTCTGTAAAGAATGATAAGTAGGACTTAAGAAGGGGTAACAACCCCAACATGCCTTCTAATGTCTCCTCTATGATGCTACCTTAATGTATGATGTTAGTGTAATGTTTTTCATGGTTTATCATGCTCTAAACTTAGAGTTTATATGCTGGAATTTTCTGATTAAATAAGAATTTGGGCTAAGGGGGAAGCTACAACCCCAATTAGGCACGCCAAGGATGCCCATGATATGCTATGAGTAGTATAGGTGATAACATGTCTTCTCCCATGCTTTTTCATGCTCTAAGAATCATGATGTACATGTCTATGTTTAAGCTCTTTAAGCACCCTTATGTTATGCATGGCTTATGTATGATGAAATGCCTAAGAGATGCTTCCCTGTAAGTCGGGACTAAGAGCACTCTTCATGATAAGATAAGAGGCATGCCATGCTCATGATATGACAATGAAGTGATAGGTTATGATGATATGCTTATGATATGATAAGAATGTGCTATGCAACCCCTAGGTCGACGGACTATGAACGGACCTAGTAAGAAACAAGAATGTGCTATGCTTATGATATGATAAAAATCCATGTATGCTATTTTACTTTATATGGCTTGTACCGGACCCTAGCAAGGTCCACGGGTGGGCTCCGGATGCAGCCCCTAGGTCGACGGACTATGAACGGACCTAGTAAGGGGATGGGCTCCTGAGACGCCCCTAGGTCGACGGACTATGAACGGACCTAGTAAGGGGATGGGCTCCCGAGACGCCCCTAGGTCGACGGACTATGAACGGACCTAGTTTCCCTAGTAGGTTAGAGATTAGCTACCTCGGCCTATTAGGGATGCGCGCATTATGTATGTATGTATGTGGTACAAGCCGGGATCCCCCAAATGATGATGGATGTATGTTTAAGTACCTATATGTATGATTTTAAGAAAAGCATATGCATGTACTTATCCTATGCATGTTTTCAAAAGAGCATCTTGCATTCGCATTTTTGTCATGACTATATGACTATTATGCTATAAAAGTGAATTATGTTAAGTTCAAGTATGCTTCTTATGATAAGTACATATGCTCCCTTATGCTATGTTAAGTTAAGTGTTTTTAATGCTATGTACTATTATGACGTGATGCTTTCTCTACTTGATAGAACGTATGATTTTGTGAGTAGGAAGGGATCTTACTAAGCTATATGCTTATAGTTTCCATATTTCCCTTGTACTGCAGAAAAGGGTAAGGAATGGATAAACTAAAGGGAGCAGCAGGAGGGGCAAAGATGTGTGTGGTGGTGGCATGGTGGAAGAAGATCTACTCATGTTTTGTTTAGTTATGCATATGCTGAGTATTGCATGTTAAATGTTGAATCATACTTACTAAGTTGCTACTTGCTGATATTTAGACTCATATGGATATTTCATGCTCACTCTCGCTCATATGCTAAGTACTTAGTTTAGACTTACTAAAGAACTTTAGTATTATGTTATCCTTCCTCATACTTACTACTCTGTCTTAAGAAATGGCTATGTGGCATGCTTCTATTATGCAAGTAAGAATGTAAAGGTACCTAGTATGCTCTCCTCAATGTCTAAGATGTTTAAAAGGTTTCATGTTTACATGTTCAAGTACAAGATTATACATGTTTCATGTTCAAGTTTCAAGTTTCAAACGCTTCCGCTAAAATGAAAACTATGTTCGCGTAACCCCGCCCTAGTGTGAGAAGGGCGGGCGTTACATTCCGCTTAGTGACTTGGCTCCATGTGAATCAAATAGGTCAAGGTGCAGGAGCTCAAGTGTGGTTTGAGTTAGATCTGATTGAATTAGTTTATGATTAGATCTGGTTTGTTTACCTTGATTGCATGATTCTCATATTAAGTTTTCATAGTTTTTAATTTTAGATATACCTTTAATTAGGCCAAGTTGGGTGATTTTTGAAATTAATCTCAGATTAGTGTGACCTAATCTCCTATGCCAGAGGTTTGATTCTTCTAACTGAGTTAACATGCATTTAGGTACTAAGGGTAGGTTTATAGTGTAAACATTATTTTTCCTAGAGCCCTTAAGCATGATTTCTGAGTCTTGCAAGTTTCTAATCAGGCAGTTAGAGTTGGTAAAGGTAACTACATAGCCAGTATCACACAATTGACTTATGCTAAGCAAGTTAAATTTGAAATCTTCAACCAAAAGCACCTTTTTAATAACAAAGTCAGATTTGAGTTCAATGTTACTTGACCCAATCACTTTGAGTGTAGCATTGTTGCCAAATGCTATTGAGCCTAGGTTCTTGAACTTCAGTTTGGTGAATTTCAATTTATCCCCTGTCATGTGTCTGGAGCACCCGCTATCCAACATCCATTGGTCCAAATCTTTATGTTCCTACACATAAAGAATTTGTTGATTTGGATCCAATTAGAATCAGGAATAGCCTAAATTGATTTTCACAACCTAGTCTGTCTCACCCAATCTAGAGTTATCAATCACGTTAACCTTAAGGGTTTTTGTGAGATAGGTTTTAAATAGAAGGTTTTATTTTGAAAAGTCATGATTAATTTTGAAAAGTTAGGTTAATTTTGAAAACAATTGGTTTTGAATTTATTTTGAAAAAGAGTGTTTGAATCTACGATTAACTGAACATTTGTGTTAGATTCAAATTTGACAAAGAGTAAATTGAATTTGAATTTCAAAAATTGACTTCCAGGTCTTGGCGAGGCACTAGGCCTTCTTTGGTCGTAGCCTTATTGGATCATCAACCCTTTCCTTGACAAAGCCTTTTAATGAAATTTCATTTTCAAAATTGCTTTTTGAAAAATTCTGGTCTAACTAGTTTGGGTCTTGGATCAGTAGCTTCGGCTAGTTCCACCAGTCTAAAGAGACCAAGTAGTGTATACTTGACCTTATTAGAAGAGGCTTCCCTAACGTACTATCATCTCACCGCCACCCAATACTATGTCGTTCAAATTTCAGTTAATTGGTTTAGTCCTTAATCTAACCAGTCCTAGGTCTAAGCATGGTAAATTGCAGAAAATAAATAGACAAGCAATCATGCAATTTAAACAAGAAAATAAATTTATTTAACTATGAAAATTGTTTTTAATTTGGCTCCCCCTGGACTAAAGCCACGATAATGGTTCGGCAAGATGTGAATCTTGTCCTTGGGGATCCAATACTGATTCGATCCAGTTTGATTGTTTAGGCAAAGTTTTGGTACCCATGCCTGAACTTTAGGTTTAGACTGATTCAGTACAGCATAGTATGACCTTTGTCTCGCCTTGGTTCGATAGCCTAACCCGGATCGATTTAGAACCGACTTCTATTTTCCAAGGATCATGTCAAGACCCTTGGAACCAGAAGTGAATCGTTTTAATGCTGCTCTAAGGTCCTTGACTTGAGTTTTCAAGGAGGAGTTCTCTTTCTCAAGTTTTTCAACTTGAGTAGAGGTTCCTTCTTGAACCTTCTTAGTTAAGGATCTAGAGTCAGCTCCCTCTTTCAAGAGTTTTACTTCCTATCGGAGGGACTCGACTCGGATTTTGGCTTTCACCAAGTCGCGAGAAAGGTAAGCAATTAATTCAGTTAATTGAATTCTAGAAAATCCACTAACAGTGATTTCGCCGTCCTCGGAAAATGTGAGTTTTCCGTCGTCCGGCTCCGATTCTGACTCGGTCTCGATTTCTTCCGAAGCAGTCAGGGAAAGCAGGTTCGACTGTGGGGCCTCTTCTTCTTCTTCGGAGGAAGACTCGTCCCACGTTGCCTGAAGGGCCTTCTTCCTTCTTGTCTTCTTGGCTTCTTTCAGGTTAGGGCATTCCGATTTGAAATGTCCCTTCTTGTTGCATTCGAAGCAGATCACACTTGATTTGTTCTTAGTTGGTTCAGCCGGATCCTCCTTCTTTCGGCTGACTTTTCTTCTGTTGGACTGATTCTTCAATTCCTTGTAATAGTTCCGGGCAAGCCGGACCAGCTTGGGTCGATCCCCTTCGCTGTCTTCTGAGTCTGAGTCTGAGTCAGACTCGGGTACAGGTTGAGGCTTCTTCTTGACCATTTTTCCTATCTTGTCTGCAACAAAAGCAATGCCTTTCTCGGCCAGGGTGCAGTTAGTCTGCTCATGTAATTCAAGTTCGGAAAATAGTTCATCTAATTTGATTTTGGAAAGATCCCTTGAAACTTTGTACACATCTACCATAGATGCCCACAAAGTATTTCTCGGGAAAACGTTAAGAGTATACCTGATCAGGTCACGGTTCTCTACCTTGTGACCGATTGTGTGTAGACCGTTCATCAGCTCCTGAATTCTGGTGTGGAGCTGAGCTACAGATTCGCTGTTGTTCATCTTGATTGTGTACAGCTTGTTTAGTAGTAAGTCCCTTTTGCTGATTTGGGTGTCGGAGATTCCTTCGTGCAACTCAATTAACTTACCCCAGAGTTCCTTTGCACTGTTGAATGGTCCCACCCGGTTCAGCTCTTCTTTGGTTAGGCCGCATTGGAGTGTTTGAGTCGCTTTAGCATCGGCCTCGATCTTTCTTTTGAGTGCGGTATCCCATTCGGTGTATGATTGTGGCACTCCTTCAATGTTTTTAGGGATTTCCAGTCCAGATTGGATAATTATCCACATGTCCACCTGAGTTTTCAGGTGGACTTCCATCCGACTCTTCTAGTAGAAGAAATCCTCCCTACTGAAGAGTGGTGGTCTGGCTATACTGAACCCTTCTTGCATGGCCATTTAGGAATTTTGAAAATAAAATAGGAATAAGAAAAAAATGTCCCAAGACTTGGTCTTGGATTAGCAGTGCGGGAAGAAGATAGATATAAAATGAATTATCGAGTGGTGTTGCACCAACCTCGATTAACGTTAAAATTCGATCGAAAAAAAATTAAAAATTTCGAAGAAAAATTCGAAAAACTCCCAAATTGGTGGTTGGACCAAATTTGAGCTTCCCCGCTCTGATACAACTTGTTGGATTGAGTAAACACGATAGAGGGGGGGTGAATATCGTGAAAGCGTTTTGGATTAGAAAAGAGAATGCGTAGCAGAAATTTAAATCAAACACACGGAACATAAGTGTTTTTACTTGGTTCGGAGTCGCGATCGGCTCCTACTCCAAGGCCCACAGTCCTTGATTGTTTACTGTGGGCAATTCTATAGTAGCGCAAAAAGGTTACAGAAATTATAACAATATGAGTGCAGTAACTAAACAAATGTACTCTTCTTTACCGACGCCCGGTGTGGATCGTTCTTCGGAGTAGAGGGTCGTCGTCGGCGCTAGAATGTCGAGAACAGAGTTTGCCGGAGTAGAGCGCTTGAACGAAGAGAGTAGAGGCGTTGGAAAAAGTGTTGTTGAAGCCTTAGGGGTCGAGCCCCTTTTATACTACTCCTGGGGGTGCCCTGGACGCTGGGGGCGCCTGACACGTGCCTGCGGATCCGAGAAACCTCATCCGCAGCTCGGTCAGCGCTTATCCCTCCAGAATCGGCCTCGGAGCTGACGGGGGCGCCCTCGGTTGACTTGGTCTGCTTGGCTTTGCGGGTGAGTTTGCTTCGATCATACCTTGGCTTGGACCCAGGGCGCCCGGGGCATACAGGGCGCCCGGGACCATTAGGGTGCCTGGCCCAGTATGCTTTTGAAGCGATTCTTGCTCAATTGCTTGTTTGGCTTTGACCTTGGGCGCCCGGGACCTCTCAGGCGCCTAGCCCAGGTTCCTGCCCCTCTCCTTTGGGGCATTCTGAGCTGCAGAAACACACTCCTTCGGTCCCTGCATTCAAGGTTAGTACCAACACAAACAAGGCAAGGATATACGTTAGTTTTTACAGTCGTAGCTGTCTTGGTTCTGACTTCGGGTCTCCCAAATGGAACCCTAGGTCGAACCGACGCCTACTGTTCCCTCGACGGGGAACGCGTCCTCACCTACTCCTCTCAGGAGAGTTTACCTTTTGCCAACCGGCTCCTCCGGTTGGACTTTTGCCCGGTTCACCTGACCAGGTCTTCGTGCCCACCTTCCGAGCAGGTCTTCGGTGCCCAGCTCCCTGGCAGGGCTTCATGCCCACCTTCCGAGCAGGTCTTCGGTGCCCAGCTCCTTGCCAGGGCTTCGTGCCCAGTCCTCGACCAGGACTTCATGCCTAGTGTACCTAGGACTTCTTTTTTGTACACTTAGTTAACGTATTAGATACAAATAACATCTTAACTTCTGAACCCTTTGTCATTTATCAAAATTCAGGTTCGACTTAGGTGCTGTCTGCACCAACATTTTTTGCATGAATTTTTTTTGTTATTTTTTAAAAAAAGTTTTATATTTCAAAATTAAGTTTAACTTAAGTTTTTTTTAAGTTTATCCTTAACTTTTTTTTATGTGATCAAAGGGGGAGAAAATGGGAATTAAGTGTTGGTGTCGGAAGCACCAGATCAAACCTTGTTTTGATAATGGCAAAGGGTTCAAAGTTAAGTTTATATTGTGATCTAATGTATTTACCAAGTGTGCAGAAAAGTCCTAGTTTACCAAGGCATAAAGTCTTGACCTGCAGGGTTGAGCATGAAATCCTAGTCTAGGACTGGGCTATTGATGCAGTCTGGCCCGGTTGTTATTTTGGTGTTGACACCGATTTAAGTTTGGTTGAATGAATTCGGACTAAGTCCTGGTCGGGGACTGGGCACAAAGGGATTGAAATCCCGGTGAGTGAAGCCGGGTCCTGGTGAGTGAAGCCAAGTGACTGAAATCCCGGTGAGTGAAGCTGGGTCCTAGTGAGTGAAGCCAGGTGACTAAAATCCCGGTGAGTGAAGCCGGGTCCTGGTGAGTGAAGCCAGGTGACTGAAATCCCGGTGAGTGAAGTCGGGTCCTGGTGAGTGAAGCCAGCTGAAGGAAACCTCGGTGAGTGAAGCCGGGTCCTGGTGAGTGAAGTCAGGTGACTGAAATCCCGGTGAGTGAAGCCGGGTCCTAGCGAGTGAAGCTAGGTGACCGAAACCCTGGTGAGTGATGCCAGGTCCTAGCGAGTGAAGCTAGGTTGAATGAAGTCCCGGTGAGTGAAGCTGGGCACGAAGTCTTGGTCCGGGGGACTGAGCATGAGTCAGAGAAGGCTAGGGAGCCCGTTCTCTTGACTTAGGGTTGAATTGGTTGAGGCTGGATCGGTCTGGAGACCGATCAGGGAGTTGGCACGAACTCCTATTGTGGATCGGTCTTGTGACCGATCCAGACGAGCCTGATTGTTCTGGTGACCGATCAGGGAGAGAACAGTAGGTTTCGAGTTGGTCTCTGATCGTTCGAGTGAACGATCAGGGAAGAAGCAGTGGGTTTAAGTGGGTTTAGGGAGAAACCATTGATCGGTCTTCGTGACCGATCAAATGCCTCCCGGACCGATCAGGCTGGTCCTGATCGGTCCAGGAGTGACCTGATCGGTCACCAGACCGATCAGGGCACAACCTGATCGGTCTGGTGATCGATCATGCGCCTTTGATTGGGAAAAGCTACAGGTAGTGGTTGAAGGCTTAGTGAACTGGTAGATCGGTCCGGTGACCGATCCATGAACCCTGATTGGTCAGTGTGACTGATCAGGGAGACACTGGATCAATCAGGATGTGACCTGATCGATCAGGGTCCTCTCTGATCGGTCTGTGGACCGATCAGTAGCTGTAACTTTAATTTGAAATCGCTGTCAGACACTCTGATCGCGTCTGTTTTCTCTGTGTTTTCTCTGATACACTGCTAATTTCTTTGTGATACGCTTTGCTAAGCCTCTGATCAGTGTGTAGGTTAGACAGGGATGATACAAACTAAGGAGAAGAGTCAATGGTGACTTTCACCGTGGCAGGTTTGTCTGTTTCCCGTTTCCATGTCTCAACGGCTTCTGGCGCGCGGATGGCGACTGGCTACTGGCGGAGCCTCAGCTAAAAAGGTCTTCAGTGGGCTGAGTGCTCAGTGGAGTCAGTGGGTCAGGCTATGGCTCAGTGGGTGCTGATGGAGTCTGGCAATGTGATCAGGAGCTTAAGAAGAAGGTGAGATGCAGAGGAGGACGATACGAACAGAAAAACAGGCAAAGGTTGTTGCTGGGGGTTTTTGCTGTGGTTTTGAGCTCTCTGTGTAATCTTCATTCTTGAGCGCTGCTTTGTATCTGAGAGGTTTCCTTCTTGTTGTCTCGTGCACTCAACTTCTATCATACTGAGGCGATTGTGGAGAGGTTTCTCCACCGAGAAGGAGACTCTATTTTATCCGGGTTCACCGGGCCTTGATCTGCCGACGATCAAGGGATCGCCCACCTTACGAGCACGCCAAGGAGTAGGGGCAAGTTATCCCCGAACCTTGTACATCGCCGTGTTAGCGATTTGGTTTGTTATTTCTGTTTCTATCTTAGTTTTTTGTTAGTTTCTGCTCTTGTTTGCTTCCGCTACTAACCTGACTGCAGAGAACTTGAAAAGAGCAAGAGTTTTGTGTCTGGCTACATTCACCCCCCCCCCCCTCTCTAGCCATCCAAGCACCAACAAGTGGTATCAAAGCTTAGGGTTCTTCTCAAATGGCTTAACATCCGAGAGCTTACAACGATGGCTTTGAGAGAAGGTTTTAGCACCAGCAGACCACCCTTCTTCGATGGTTCAGATTTTCAATGTTGGAGGTCGAGGATGGAGTACTATCTCAAGATGAACATCAACATATGGCTCGCTGTGAAGGAGGGATTCTCTCCTCCAAAGGATGCTGAGGGAAAAGATCTAGACTTCTCAATATGGTCGGCTGAGCAAACTCGCAAGGGAGAAGCCGATGAGAAAGCAATGGTCACTTTGCAGTGCGGAATGACCAAGGACCAATTGATAAGAGTTGGTCCCTTCACAAGCGCAAAGGACCTTTGGAATAAGCTTATCGAACTCAATGAGGGCACCCGAGACTCAAGGATAGCTAAGAAAGACTTGCTTCTCAGCCAACTCCAAAATCTTTCCATGGAAGAAAATGAAAAGGTAAGTGAACTCCATGGACGATTCAAAGAGATCCTCAATGGGCTACACTCCATCAGTGAGAAGGTAGAAAACCGAGACCTAGTGAGGTATGTTCTCAAAGCCTTTCCTAGGAATGCCTTGTGGTCATCCATGGTGGATGCTTACAAGGTTTCCAAGGACTTATCTTTTGTTAAGTTAGAGGATTTATTTTGTGAAATGGAACTACATGAGATCTCTAACCAAAACCCCAAGGAGAAGGGGATTGCTTTTGTGGCAGGTAATAGAAGAAAGGAGAAGAAGAAAGAAAAGGAGGAAGTCTGTCACATGGCCTTCATGGCCTTAAAAGAGTCAACCAAAGAGAGTGGAGATGAATCAAGTGACTTCTTAACTGCGTCTTCATCATCTTCAGATGATGAAGAGGTAATCTCTCCCGAATTAGACAAATGCTATAGGACTATCGCATGCTTAACTAGTCTACTTAAAAAATCTAAGAATTAGGTTAAATCATTAAGATTAGAAGTAGAGGAATTGAAAACACCTAAGGATCATGATGTTGATGACTCACATGTTAAGATCCTTGAGAATGAAAATAAGGACTTGAAGAGCGAAGTTGAAAATCTCAAGAATATTCTTGAGAAGTTTTCAACTAGCTCTAGAACTTTAGATATGATTCTAAATTCGCAAAAAGCGGCTTACAACAAGGTTGGTTTGGGTTACCAACCTAAAGAACCTAGTGTCATATCATTAATGTCAAGAATCCAATTTAGATCACAAAATGATTCTAGGGTTCAGAAAGCTAGAAAGAAATTGACTAAGGCATGGGTGCCTAAGTCCTTCATTGTTGATGCATTAGGTCCCAAAATTTAGGTACCTAAAACTTCTATCTTTAGAATTGTATAACTTTAATTGAGGGGGAGCATCTATCAACATGGGTTGTTGATAATGGGTGCTCAAATCAAATGATCGAGTAGCATTAGTTCGATACAAATTTGAATTAGAACTATGAATTTCTTAGGATTGCATGTTATAGTTCACTGTAAATCTAGAAGTTAGCCATAATATCAAAATAACAGCTTAGTTTTGCAATATCTTATGATATATCTTAGGCTTAAGTTTCCCTCAATATTTTTGGAGATGAACCTAGTTGAGTATGCCATGATTTTACTGTATATGTTATTAACATTAATCTATGGCATGCAAATTTTGTCTAAGAACAAGATGAACATATAGCTTGTGCTAATCATTATAAAAATCTCACAAGGACTCAATGCTTAAGTTCTATGACCTAGTGATTTCTTTGTATCAATCTAAATCAAGATTCTAGGACTTAGCATATATATATATATATATATATATATATATATATATATATATATATATATATATATATATATATATATCCCCAACATCTAGCTCATCACATTCAGGTTCACCATATTTTTTTTATCATGATTTAAACCTTGTATGTATGGGCTTTACTCTCAAGTTATATTGGAGATGTTGTATGGTATAGAAATATATATTTTGGTTAAGAGACCCTTTTAGGATAAAAAAAAAGATTAAATCTAATTGGATTAGGGTTTAGGAGTGGTTAAGAGGTGAAACAAACAAGTCTCTGAAACATATCAGATTTTTAAAATTTCATTTCTGAGATCTGATCGGAACAAACAAGTTTCTGAAACAAACAACTCCCTGTATCAAACCTGATCGGTCCACTGACCGATCAGGACCTACCCTGATCGGTCACCTGACCAATCAAGGGTTCTTCTGATCGATCGAGTGACCGATCAGATCAGTTTTGATCAGGAGGTTAGTACCCAATCTTAGGAGTTCACTGATCACCCACCTGATCGGTTCATGGACCGATCAGGATCCTCCTGTTCGGTCAGGCTGACCGATCAGACCTATCAGGGTACTATCAAAGAACATGGAACATACTCATCATACTTGGAACAAACCTACTACTGATTCGATACAAACCCGTGTTGGAATTTTCAAAATTCATAAGGAAGGGTTGGTTGAATCATGACTCTTGTTCCTTGATAAGGAGTAACTTTTAGTCAAGAAACTCATGTCGTGTTTCAGAAATTTTTCTGAAAACTGAGTTTTGCATTCAATACACATGTTCCTGGAAATTCCAATTGCTAATGTAGTCTGACCTTGAATGAATCAGAATTACAGAAATTTTTCTGAAAACTGATCGTCCATAGATAAATCAGAAACTTTTCTGTATCAATCATCAATTTGATGAAGCTGCGCTACTTATTGCCGTATGAAGCATATACGTGTTTGACCATGATATACTTCTGTATATGTCTTCATATGCAATTAAAAAATTTACCTTTGATTATGTTGGGGAGAGACCCTCGGTTGAGGGGGAGGTATGTTTAAACATAATAACCATACCCTTTTCGGTGTTTGACAAAGGGGGAGAGAATGGTTGACTAAGTTTAGGGTTAGTTATTGTAGGGGGGAGGACTTTGATTCCCTTACGATAATTGAATTAACTTCAATTGATCTCTAATACCTAAACTTAAATCGGGTTGTCAAACAACAAAAAGGGGGAGATTGTTGATGCAGTCTGGCCCGGTTGTTGTTTTGGTGTTGACACCGATTTAAGTTTGGTTGAGTGAATTCGGACTAAGTCCTGGTCGGGGACTGGGCACGAAGGGATTGAAATCCCGGTGAGTGAAGTCAGGTCCTGGTGAGTGAAGCCAGGTGACTGAAATCCCGGTGAGTGAAGCTGGGTCCTGGTGAGTGAAGCCAGGTGACTGAAATCCCGGTGAGTGAAGCTGGGTCCTAGTGAGTGAAGCTAGGTGACTGAAATCCCGGTGAGTGAAGCGGGGTCCTGGTGAGTGAAGCCAGGTGACTGAAATCCTGGTGAGTGAAGCTGGGTCCTGGTGAGTGAAGCCAGGTGAAGGAAACCTCGGTGAGTGAAGCCGGGTCCTAGTGAGTGAAGTCAGGTGACTGAAATCCCGGTGAGTGGAGCCGGGTCCTAGCGAGTTAAGCTAGGTGACCGAAACCCTAGTGAGTGAAGCCAGATCCTAGCGAGTGAAGCTAGGTTGAATGAAGTCCCGGTGACTGAAGCTGGGCACGCAGTCTTGGTCCGGAGGACTGAGCACGAGCCAGAGAAGGCTAGGGAGCCCATTCTCTTGACTTAGGGTTGAATTGGTTGAGGTTGGATCGGGCTGGAGACCGATCAGGGAGTTGGCACGAACCCCTGTTGTGGATCGGTCTGGTGACCGATCCAGACGAGCTTGATCGTTCTAGTGAACGTTCAAGGAGAGAACAGTAGGTTTCGAGTTGGTCTTTGATCGTTCGGGTGAACGATCAGGGAAGAAGCAGTGGGTTTAAGTGGGTTTAGGGAGAAACCATTGATCGGTCTTCGTGACCAATCAAATGCCTCCCGGACCGATCAGGCTGGGTCCTGATCGGTCCAGGAGTGACCTGATCGGTCACCAGACCGATCAGGGCACAACCTGATCGGTCTAGTGACCGATCAGGCGCCTTTGATTGGGAAAAGCTGCAGGTAATGGCTTGAAGGCTTAGTGAACTAGTAGATCGGTCCGATGACCGATCCACGAACCCTGATTGGTCAGTGTGACCGATCAGGGAGACACTGGATCAATCAGGATGTGACCTGATCGATCAGGGTCCTCTCTGATCGGTCTGTGGACCGATCAGTAGTTGTAACTTTAATTTGAAATCGTTGTCAGACGCTCTGATCGCGTCTGTTTTCTCTATGTTTTCTCTAATACACTGCTGATTTCTTTGTGATACGCTTTACTAAGCCTCTGATCAGTGTGCAAGTTAGACAGGGATGATACAAACTAAGGAGAAGAGTCAATGGCGACTTTCACCGTGGCAGGTTTGTCTATTTCCCGTTTCTAGGTCTCAACGACTTCTGGTGCGCGGCTGGCGACTGGTGACTGGCGGAGGCTCAGCTGAAGAGGTCTTCAGTCGACTGAGTGCTCAGTGGAGTTAGTGGGTCAGGCTGTGGCTCAGTGGGTGCTGATGGAGCCTGGCAATGTGATCAGGAGCTTAAGAAGAAGGTGAGATGCAGAGGAGGACGATACGAACAGAAAAACAGGCAAAGGTTGTTGCTGGGGATTTTTGCTATGGTTTTGAGCTCTCTGTGTAATCTTCATTCTTGAGCACTGCTTTGTATCTGAGAGGTTTCCTTCTTGCTATCTCGTGCACTCAGCTTCTATCATACTGAGGCGATTGTGGAGAAGTTTCTCCACCGAGAAGGAGGCTCTATTTTATCCGGGTTCACCGAGGCTTGATATGCCGACGATCAAGGGATCGCCCACCTTACGAGCACGCCAAGGAGTAGGGGCAAGTTATCCCCGAACCTTGTACATCGCCGTGTTAGCGATTTGGTTTGTTATTTCTATTTCTGTCTTAGTTTTTTGTTAGTTTCTGCTCTTGTTTGCTTCCGCTACTAACCTGACTGCAGAGAACTTGAAAAGAGCAAGAGTTTTGTGTCTGGCTACATTCACCCCCCCCTCTCTAGCCATCCAAGCACCAACATGGGCAAGAAGACCTGCCCGAGGGCTGGGCACCGAAGACCTGACTGAGAGTTGGGCAAGAAGTCTTGGTCATGGATTGGCCACCGAAGTCCTGATCCGGAAGATCGGGCAGGAGTCTTAGCCAAGCGAGGATTGCGGATAGAAGTAGAGGCGGGTCGAGGTACGAACGTCTCGAGATCTGACAATCTTGGAGGCCGAGCAAAAGTCCAACCGGAGGAGTCGGTTGACAAAAGGTAACTTCTCCTAAGAGGAGTAGGTGAGGACGCGTTCTTCGAAAGAGAGAATAGTAGACGTTGGTTCGACCTAGGATTTCATTTTGAAATCCAAAGTAAGAACCAAAACAACTTCGACTGCTATCGATCCATTTATTTTTAATATTATATTATTCTTGGACTAACCCTGGTTGTAGGACTGAAAGGAAGTAGCTGCTGCATCCCAGGTGCCTGAAAGGGTTCAGGTGCCCAAGAACCCAGGCGCCTGATAGGTATCAGGTGCCTCAGAAGAGGTTTTCCTGCGGATAGAGAAGCTGAGTTGGCAGGTTTGCCACGTCAGCTTCTCAGGCGCTCGTGAGCCATCAGACGCCTCAACACTCCCAGGCGCCTCAGAAGAGGTTTTCCTGCTGATGGAGAAGTTGAGCTAGCAGGTTCGCCACGTCAGCATCTCAGGCCCCCGTGAGCCATCAGGCGCCGCAGTAGTCCTAGGCGCCCAAGACCAGAGATAAGGTTTGGCCAAGTCTACGGATAAGCACGCGTCAAATTCGGCCCATGTGGCAGGTGCACAAGAGCCTTGAGGCGCCCGAGAACCACTTACATAAGGGGCTTCACCCCCTTTACTTCTAGAACAGCTTAGAACAAATGTTTTCCAACTCAAGCATGCTCCATTATTCTTCCGTGCTCAAGTTTCCCACGCCGACAACGATCATGATCGATGACACGTTGCTCGAGACTCTTCGCTAATTCCTCAGTGTCGTCAGTATAATTGTATTTGGTTATTCAATTCTGTATTCAAAGCTTTCACTGTATACCATTTCCGAAATATAGAATTGCCCATCGAAAATGGTCAAGAACCGTGGGCCTTGAAATAGGAGCCGTTACAGACTCCGAACTAAGTAAAAAGAAACAATGTGAGCATTGTCTTTTTTCTTTTTTGCTATGTATTCTCTGTTTCTGAAAAATTTTAAGTAATCGCTATTCACCCCCCCCCCCTCTATCGATAACAACGATCCCACATTAAGTTAAGGGGAGGTTTCATTACAATATTTTTTTTAACTAAATTGCAATAATTACTATTGTTTGGTTTTATTTTTTATTAGTTTTTCCTAACTTAACTCAGGTTAATGCACATCGAAAAGAGGGAAATTGTAAGTATTCCGGGATAATTTGATATGGTTAATCGAGTCAAGTAATGTCCTATTAGGTTTTGATGCCTTGTGTATAAATGTGTAGAAACTTAGGGACACAAGAAGTTTAGTGGAAGACGCGGTGGATGAGAAGGATGACACGGGAAGGGAGTCAACGGGCCTGATGCATTTGAGGGACAAAAAGAGTGCAGAAAAGTACACCAGTTGACGAGAATGGCATGCGCGACATCCGAGGGATGAGAGTCGAGGAGGAAGCCCGCTCGAGGAGAAGGTCGGAGTTGGGTTCGAGTGAACTCAACTCTGGACAGCTAAAGAATCACTCAATGCGACAGAAGGTTGGTTAACCGAAGGTTGGTCAACCGAAGGTTGGTCAACCGGAGGTTGACCAAACTCCACCCACCCATGTGCCTGTATCAATACGGGCGCCCGGAGTTTAGGCACTCGTATAAACACGGGCACCCTGAGTCTAGGTGCCCATAACTAATACGGGCACCCAGGATTCAACAGTTATTCAGAATAGAGCCGTTACAATGGTCATTGCACCGTGGATAAAAGTTGATACAACTCAAACACCCCCATTCTATACTGGTGCCCGAGAAGTACCATGTCAGTAACAAGATAACTTTTCTAGACTATATAAATAGAATCTTTTTAGCTCAGAATTAGAACAACTTGTATTCTATTTTCTAATTCTGTTTTATGATTTCAACATATTAATAACCACCGAGGTTCCAAATCAACTAAAACTTGGAGCATCATTTTTCTTTTAAGTTGTTGATGGTAATTACTTATGCTAAACTAACTTCTATCATTTTAAGAATTAGTAAATGATCTAGTTTAAATTTTACAAGATTATTTATCCCCTTTAGTTGACCATACATGATCTCACAAATATTATCATAAGAAGACCATCATTCTTCGTATAAGAATAACACTTTTTCAATTCTTTTAAGTTGTTGATATTAATTACTTATGCTAAACTAATTTCTATCATTTTAAGAATTAGTAAAAGATATAGTTTAAATTTTACAAGATTATTTACCCTCTTTAGTTGACCATACATGATCCCACAAATATTATCATAAGAAGATCATCATTCTTCGTACAAAAATAATACTTTTTGAATGGTGCCAACTTAGACCTAAAACTTCTGATGCTTTTAGAGTTCGCGGGTTGAATTATGTTATAATTTAATAAATACATATTAAATGTTATAATAATATCCAATAAAATATAATTATGATATTAAACATTTTAAACTATGTTTTTTTAAAAAGAATATAATTAAATAATTAAAAATAATATTTTATTGAACTATATAAGCCAATTTTGATATTATCTAAATCACATATTCAATTTTCATAATACTCAAATCGCGTACTATATTTTCAAAATATTCCTCATCTTTCTTTATAACCAATCAATTTTATTTTGTACCAGACTGATAAATTTAGAGAACTCTAAATCATTTAAAACTAAAATTCATGTACTCTTAAAATTTTTTTAATATATTTATGTCATTGGATTTAAATTCGATATCGTAAATTAAGAATAGTAAATTTTTAAATGGATAGAATAAAAAAAGTAAAAATATACTCTCAATTTAATTCCTTATGCTATCAAATTTAGATTAAAAAGTACAAATATATTACAGTTTTTATGAATTTGATTTTAGTTTTAAATAATTCTGAATTCTTTATATTCATAGGCATCAAATTAACTGATATACTCATAAAGATAGAGGAAGGATATTTCAAGTATAAAATATGTGATTTAAATATTATAAAATTGAGTATGTGATTTGAGCAATACCAAAATTTATTTATAGGCTTAACAAAAGACTGATTAATTTATGTGATAATTTTCTTAATTTTTTGATTTATTTTTTTATAAATGATTATGAGGTCGGTTGTGTGATACATCAAAGGTGTGCATATTCTCTTTTACATAATAAAAGACGGATTAAAAAATCTTATAGTGTGAGACTCACCGTGTGCTAGTCGGACCCGGTCTAATCTTACCTGAAATCGTGCTTCATAAGAACCCAGCTTATCTCATATCTGACCTCACCAAATTAGCTCAGACCTGGCACATCGTACAACCTAGCCTCACCCCGCCGGCTGCTCACGGGCCGTCATGGCCCAGGCCGTGGCCCGACAGCTCGTTGATGCCTCTGGGACAACGGATATGGTGACGCCCATACCTGGACCCATCTCAACGAATTGCGCTTTTGCCATACAACTTTTCTCTTTCGTCGTTCTCCATCTCCTCTTCTACAGCGTTGTTCAATCCGATGGAAGGCGGATCCAGCAATGCCTTTGAATGCTGCGTTTGCTTGTCAGATGTCTTCTCTCCTGCAATCATTGCCAGATTCATTTTTTTTCGCATTTTATTCTCTTGTGTAATTTGAACTATTTAATTCGGAGATTGGATTTTTTTTTTTAAAAATTGATCTCTTGGGTTTTCGAATTTGTTGTGTTCCTGCTAACGATTATACGAAATTTGAGATCTTTTTAATCTGTATACAAGGCTCAGTTAGTCTTGGTCGATGTATCTTTCTGTCACGCGTCCACATATTGAAGAAAGAAAAATACCAAATTGCGTGTAAGAGGATGTAATAATTTCCGTTTTGTTTAACGAAATTATGCCTCATTGGCTCCTACGTTGAGTCAGGTTTACCTTTGGCCTAGATTAGCAGTTAGTATTATTATTATTACTATTATTATTATTATTATTATTATTATCTTTTGGAGAAGCTTTATACCGAAATTTCACAGTTATTTAAGGAAACAATGTGTAATTTGCCTGAAGCAGAATTAATTAACAGGTGGAAGTCTTCTGTTGAACGTTTTGATGATACTATTGCTTCTATGTTAACTATTTCATGCTTGTAAACGATACGTAATAAAAGATGGAGTATGAATAAACTGACATTCACTGAGATGAGATTCACCACGGCCACTAGAAGACATGTAGTATATTTTGGACTACCATCTCTATGGAAATCCAATCATCGAGGCTTTCTTTAAACTGCTTCTATATGTAACTAGGAATGCACGCAATGTCCTAGTGAATGATTACATTTTGTTTTGTCTATAAGTAGTTTTTACAAGTCTGTTTGCTCTCAGATGGTTGTTAACAATAGCTACTGTTAGTTTTGAGCTTTCTGAATCATAAATGTCTCCACAAGCAATGATATTTATATCTTTAATTCTTTTAGAATGCTATTCCATGCTGTTTGAAGTGTACAGTTTAGTAATTCATTGTAAAGCTGATTTTAATATTGTTATTTCTCTTTTAAGATTGTTACTTTCTTTTAGTTCTCAATTTCAATATCTGATGTTGCAGGGACCTCCTCTACAAACCTATTGTTCTTGGTAAGGTTTTATCTGACTTTCATTCTCTCCACATATGCAAATATACTATGAACTTGCTCATTTTCCTTCATGCAGCATGTGGACATATTTGTTGTTTTTGGTGTGTGAACAAAGCCATGCATGGCTTCCGAGCATCATGTTGCCCTATTTGTAGGCAGCCTTACTATCATTTGCCTAGTATTTGCCAGCTACTCCATTTCTTTCTTTTAAAACGTGAACCTGAGTCCTACAAGAGAAGGGAAATGGAAGTCCTCGGTTAGCTCCGTGAACTCTTTAATGTAGTCTGCATGAATGCTAATTTAAATTAAACGTTGTTGTCTTCTTGTGGAAAAGACTTATTAACATTTTCTTTTTCTTTATCATAGAGGAAGAAAGAAGTGCAGGCATATACTCACCTCAGTTTGTGAAGGAAATGCTTTCTGGTAGGTGTTAAGATTCAGTCTACTAAAAAGCTACTTCTTTTCTCCATAACTGGAAAGAAATTTTGCATATGAAGGAAAGGAAGGATCTTTTGAAAATGTCAATGCAAGCCGACATGATGAATTGCCAAACAATTCCCATGAGAAGACCTTGAAACAGCAGATTTCTGTGGATGAAGTATTATGCTCATTGTGCAAAGAAATGTTATATAAGCCTGCAGTTCTTAATTGTGGACATGGTGAGTTGCTAAACAAGTAGTGATTAGGCATAAAAGTTCTTCCTGGACCGACCTTTTTCTTTGATTATTTCTCAATTAACTTGATTTCTTCTTGTAGTGTATTGTGAAGCTTGCCTATATGGCTTAAGTGGGGATCCTCTGCAATGTAATGTTTGCCAAATTATTCATCCTGGCGAGTTTCCGAATGTTTGCTTGGTTCTGGATCATTTCCTAGAAGAAAATTTTCCCACAGAATACTCAGTGAGAAGAGAACAAGTTCTTCTTAAGAGAACCAAATCTCAAGTTGTGAATCCATTGCCAAGTAGGTCTTTCTATCTATATGTACACTAAACCTGTGTGCTCAAACCCTAATGTCTCTGATACACATTATAGGATAATCTTACTCATAAATCCCCATGAATATTTAAATAAATACTCTACAAAGTACATTGATCTTATACTGCTGGCTATTTAAATAAATACCCTACAAAGTACATTGGTTTTGCCTGGGTAAGGTGAAATTCCACCAAATATTTTTAGCATGTAACTAACACATAGTCATACTCATAACTCTGTTTCTGCATTTGCACTTGTCACCAGTCTGCTATTTTCTCTTCCATGAAATTACATTGTATCAAATAGTTTACACTTTACATATTGTGATGAAGATAAAAGGCCATTTATTAACACTTCTTTTGGTACCTTCCTATAAGAAAAGGAAGGACCTTTCTGATTTCCCCTTCTTTAAGGTTGAAATATTGTGTATGGAAGGATAGTTTTTTTTGGGTAATTGGTTAATATAATTGTTGTCTTTGTTGGTGAGTAGTTTTTATTTCTAATGCGTACGTATATCCATCCTTTGTTAATGTTAGACTGCCTGATGGTTGAAAATAATAAAATTCCAATTTCTTCCCACTACTATGATTGCACCCCCCCCCCCCCCCCCCCCCCCCCCCCCCCCAACCTTTCCTTCCGTACTAGAGCCAAGCCTTTGTAGCCTCATTTCTTCCTCTTCTCTCCCTTTCCATTTGTTCGGTTTTCCACTCTCTCTTCTCCTAGTGTCCTCTTTTGCTATCTACTTCTGTTTTGTTCTCCTTTTCCCTTTGATCCCCTCTCATTTTATTGTGATGAAAACTAATGTGTCAAGGTGTAGAGTTGTCAGTATGGTTGAAGTTTAAGCAAAATCCACCTCAGCCACTTTGTACTGGTGTTAATCTCTTTTCATACCATAACTTAATCTCATTCTGCACTTGCAACAGAATGATGGATAAAATGCTTTACTGATTCACCATGATTGTGTAACTTCTGATCCAAGATTTCTATTTGGGCAGCCCGTATAGTATAGTTCAATAAAAAAGAGTTGGAGTTGCCTATCCCCTGAAATGAGTAATGTAGCAAATAATGTATCATTGATACCTGCCTGCAACAGAGTTCCTATTTTCTTTATTGTCAGAGTTCTCATTTTCTTTATTGATACCTTCGCAATGCGGTTGCCGCATGTAATGATTGGTGCATGATCAAAAAATACAGACCATTTCATAGGAGCTGTAAAAGTTAATTTGGAAAACTTTGTAAATGTTTTACAAGTTGTAAATATTTTTAAGGCTATCTTTTAGAATAAATATTTTTCAATCAAAATTATTGTTGGACAAAGACTAAAAGATGGTTTAGAATCGTCCCTATTAATAGGAGGCCTAATACAAGATTAAAAAGGGTGTGTGATAGTGTAGCCACCTCTCTACTCCTTGATGTTGTTATCATCGACCTAGTGTTGTTGGCTCTGTGTTCATAGTTTGGAGTGACGAAAGATCTTTATTGTTTCCTCCGACATTAGCACCTCCATGCTACAATGAGGAGTTCAAATTGCTTGGACAAAATAGAGCTTCAACATTATTCTTTTATGACTTCTTGTGATGATGCTAACATCGACAACCTCAAGTATCTTAGCATGATGCAACAAATGAATGCCTACAAAAAGTCCATTGAACACCTTGCTATCCTTGTGACTTTTGAATACCTATGTTAAGCATTTTTCTCAAATTCTATCCTCGATGGCTTATGCAAATCACCTTTGCAAGCAATGCTTTCATGAGAGGGATCAGATAGTGATGCATCTACTTTGTAGAGCGATTGGTGATATAAAAGATGTAAGCCTACTCAAATTTCGAGGATTTGTCCAAAATGGGTTGGAGATTTGGGTTCACCTTTTAGTCCTTCCTCGCGTCCCGTGGGATATGAAGATGCACGATTAGTGTCATAATGGTGTATGCACAATTAAACTGGATCATGGATAAATATATCATGCGATAAAGAATTATAAATAAATATAGAAAATGAATATCAACAATATATTAAACTACTCTCTTGTCCTAGAATATAGAGTATTACTCCATAAAGATGGAGTTATAATTGAAACACAGAGAAGAAAACATCCTACAACTCGAATCAAAGAGAAAAGAGAAGAGGAAGTTTAGTTGTGTTGTTGCCGGCGTTTTCGGAAGAACTCCAAGCTTTAGGGTGGACGGAAACTTCGACAGCTCCTTGTTGTGGCTCTCCTAGGGCTTTGTGTCATGGGAAAACCCTTCTCCCTAGATCCAGAGCCTCCTAGGCCTTTTTATAGCCCTTGGAACTAAATGAAACAGGGATAGATACTAAAAATATCTAGGCGCCGCCATCATGTGTTGGGAGGCACGACCGGGCCATGCCGTTCCATACGGCTGAAGTCGGAGGCTAGACACGCCCGTGCCAATGGGCAATGACTAGACCGTGTTCGGCGTTGTGAAGAATAACATGATCGTGCCTTGGGACACGACCTGTGCATGTCGGACTCTGAGTATCTAAACATGGCCGTGCCTAGGGGCATGGCTTGGGCGTGTTGAATTCTGACTTCATCTCTTTGCGGCTGAATGAGGCATAACCAACCTGTGCCAGATGTTGTAGTTTTCGTTTTTGCTCTGTCCTTCGTCTATCTTCGGGTGGAGGAACACACCCTTGTCATGGTACACTACTTTGAATTCACGTTTCGAGGCTTTTAGACTCTAATTTTGCTCCAATTTAGCTCTTGTCAATTAAAAAGCACAAGGAGTTGATCTTCGAACGAAAAGAGTAAAAGCAATAAAAAGAAGATGCAAGTATGCAAAATATGCTCATGTGGTGAAACAAAATGCATGCAAAACAATATTAAAAACTAGGCATGAAATACACACATCACCCTTAAACTTGAGAGGTCACTAAATGTGCTTGTTTAGGCTTGGTCGGACAACTCCCATCTTCGGAGCTGCGTTGTCCGCTAGCCTTTGCCCCATCACTACTACCTCAACATCCAACCTGACAATTTCTGTAGCATCATTTTGGCACTTTGGAGGTGCCTTCTACCCCTCTAGAGGTGTTGATTAGCATCTTCTCCTAGGACCTTTAGGAAGGAGAATTCTTCTTATCTTTAGTGAAGAGGCTTTGTCTGACACTCTGACTATGACAAAATCCTCAGAAGGGTTGGGAAATACATCAATATCGAGGAGGAAGACTCAACACGGGTGGGCAAAAGGGGGCAGATTTACATGTTCAAGTATGAAAAATCACTAAATGTTATGACATGGCCTAAGAGGTTGGCCCTTAAGCTTGAGGTCTTCAAACACGTAAGTGGTGTGTGTTGACCATGAATAGGGTCATGTAGGCAGACCTACTAATTAGGATGAGCGTTTATTCCCAACAGTATCAATGCAAATTGAGGATTTAGTCATACCCTGTTATTAAAGATTTGCTTGTACATCATACCAATTCTGGGGAAGTACAAGAAAAATGAGAAGAAAGAATAGAATGAGATAGGAGTGAAAGAAGAAATTTATTTATTTTCACATTAAATAGTTTATATAGGAAGAAGGATTATGATATGATTTTATTCCTCATTATACTCATTCTCCTCTTTGCTTTAGTCTTCTTCAACACTATTTTTCCTTCCTCTTCCATTTCCTTTTCCTTTTCTGTCATTGTGTCTTGTTGTCACATACAAGGAGGAGGTGCTATTGAGATCATTAGGTTAGATGGCTAGATGCTAAAGGGGGAGGGGTGAATAGTTATGCAAACATGCAAATACTATTTCCAATACTCTTCCTAATGACTTATTAAGGTCACAAACAAATTAATGCAACAAAAATGAAATACACATATCATCAAGCTCACCACAATCGCTAACACGTTATTTATATGGTTTGGCATCATTTAAGGCTCTTACTCTATGGCCTAAGATCCATTAGTGAATCACTCTTGGAAGGTCATTATCTTTTTCATTCTTGGTCAACCAACTAGAGGTGGAGAAATTTCTTATATGATCAACACACTAGAGATTACAAGAGGAAGGCTAGAATACAAGGGAGTAGTTTCTAATAGGATTTAACTAATCACTACCAACCTTTAAGCTATTGTGCCCCTTATTTTATCTCCTTTTCATCTTCATTTTCTCTTTAATTGATCTATTGTCGATAGTCGACTTCTTTGTCCTATTGCCTCCACTTGAGTTTGCCAATGATTACTTGAGTCGATTTGATCCATCATTAGTCGACTGCCTCTACAGTAACTTTTAGGTTATTGACCGTTGTGGTGCAGTTTAAATAGATCAATGACTTCTTTCTGCTGTACCATCAATTGGCCATATCATCAGTCTATTGATCCCAACTTAGTAGACTGCCCAATCAACTCAGTCATGAACAAAATGTTCAACATTTTGCTTGCTGGTTGATCACATTGAGTCGACTCCTTGGTTGACATAGCTTTCTAATTGACCGGAGCTAGTTCCACTCCTAGTTGATTGAATTAGAATTCTACTAGGATGATCCTAACGATCGAGTCTCGTGTCTAAGTTGAATTCTACTCTCACCCTATGTATATAGGTCACTTAACACTCATAGCCCACCACCATATTCGTACCTTTGCAACTTGACTTCGCAGCTGGGCCATCTTTTGTCAGATTACTCCTCCGTCAAATGTACACACGCCATTAAATCCATATGTCATCCTTCATGCTTCACTTATGTAGTGCCCCTCCATCTGTTGTTGTCAATGTTGCCCTAGATGCTCTTTGTCCTTAGGCCCCTCAAATACTGCACATCCTTCTTTGATTTCTGTGGACCTCGAATTACTAAGCTACTAATTTAGCCGTGTCAAGTCATGCTCTAGAGTTGCTTCAACACCACCATAGTGCTTTTTTTCTGCGGTCTTGTGGTTACCTGATGCAATCTTCTTTGATCTCTCGAATCTGTAAGCCATTGGGTGTCACTTTGGTAGCACTAAGTCATCATCCATAATCATCAAAGTCGAGTCAGGATCTCTTAAACCTCTACATGTATTCCTGCAAGTCCCTTCACGCTCAAATACATACTAAAACACAAGACAAACCTAACTTAAACTCTTTGCTTAAACATGAAAACCCAAATTTGCACCGGACCACTCTAAGTATGATGCACCAACAAGTGGAATGCCTAAAACGGTCACATGATATAGCTGCTTGTCACCCATTAGACAACTAGAGCTTACAGTGATCACTAGTTCACTACATCTTGCTATGGCCTCCAAGATGCAGCTTTTATCAGAGATGCTACTGTGACTTTCACTGCTTGTGAATGATCACCTTCCTCAAGCAAGTGGTCACGAGGTTGCACAGGAATAAGAACAAAGATTCCTCAAGCAAGTGGTCACCTTCCAAGAAGAGGAATAATGATATGCAATGAGAGGGTCATAAGCATTCCTTTTCTTCCCAGTTCTGCGAATATATGAATGAAAATAAAGAATGAATGAAAAGAAAATATCTCATTTTGTTATATTCTCTTCTCTATCGTACCTAAATGCTCTCCAATTAAACACCAAATATCTAACCATCTTCCCTATTTTCTCTGCCTTTTCTCTTGTTGTATGTTGCAAGAGTAGATAGGTCTTTTCCTTATTTTTGTATCCTTAGGGTTATGCAAGTTATATAAGCCTTGTACATGTTCTTGTTTTTGCATAATAGAAAGATTCAACATGGTATTAGAGCCATGTTCTCCAAAACCCTAATTTTTTTTCTTCTCCTTGCGTCGTAGCCCATTGCACGACTGCTCTTCTCCCTTCTTTCGCCGACGGTTCCATCCGTCACGTGAGCAAGTTGAAGCCTCTTCAAGCCATACCTCCCGATCTCTGCCTCTCGAAGCTCTTCTCTCTCCCACAAGCATCGCTGATTTGTTGCGACTTCCACAGAGCGCGACAACCCTCTTCGCCTTCTTCTTCTTCTTCTCGGCGGAGGCGGCATCCTTGGACGGAAGGCGCTTCTCGGCCTTGTGCTTCTTCTCGGCGGAGGCATTCTCGGCCTTCTTCTCCTTCTCCACCGGCTTCTTGGCCGCGGGCTTCTTCTCCGCCGGCTTCTTCTCGGCCTTGGGCGCCATCGGATCCACAGGCGAAGAGAGACGATCAAGAGCACAACACGACTACCACGACTTCTTCTTCATAACTTCCGCCAGAGCGCACACGAGCCCCTCTGCCTTAGGCTTCTCCTTCTGCTTCTTTCTCTGCCGCAAGCTCTCTGTTCGATCCTCCTTTCGTCCGCAGCAAGGAGAACCTGACAACCTCCTCATTGCCCGCAACTCCCTCCTTTTTTCCTTTACTTGCGCAGCAGTCCTAGATCGGCCGCCACTTCTTCTTTCTCTTCTTTCTTGCACGATCTTGCCGACAGCTACGCGCAGGATCCATCTCTTCTTGTGGTTTATTATGGCAGACGCCTCTGGAGAAACTTCTAGGATTTCTACAGATCCTTTGGCTTCTTCTGGATAGGTACAACCATATTTCACAGTGACAGGAACTGGAGGATCTGGTCTTCAGATAACTTCGGAGAAATTGACTGAGACAAATTATGCATCGTGGGCAGTTGCTGTTGAACTTTATGTTGAAGGCCATGATAAATTTGATGTTCTTCACGACACTAAAGTGAAACCAGATGAAAAGGATCCTAGCTTTCATACTTGGAGGCGTAATAATATTCAGTTAATGACTTGGATACTCAATTATGTTAGTTCTGTCATCAAATAAGTCATTCTTCATAACAGAACAGCCGTGGACATGTGGAAGACACTAGAGCAGATGTATGGATGTAAACATGATATGTTGCGTACTTATCAGCTAAGTAGTCAAACTTGAACAAGGTTCTATGTCGGTCACCAATTATTTTGCTACTCTAAAGGGATTGTGGGATGAGTTTGACTACTATACGATGGAAAATTGGAGTTTTAGATGATCATCAGAGATATCTAAAGCTTCTGGAGAAGGACAGAATCATTAAGGGAACGTTTGGTTTGTTCCATTTTTCATTTTCATTTTCCAGAAAATCGCATTTTCTCGTTTTCTGGAAAATGACTTTATTTCATTCTCTAGTTTTCCAGAAAACGCTATGTTTTTTTCTAGAAAACAAAGCTGGAAAATGCAAACCAAACATATTTTCCAGAAAACCGCATTTTCTACAGAAAATGAAAATGGAAAACAAGCTGGAAAACGCAAACCAAACGCCCCCTAAGTTTCTTGATGGGCTTACTGCAGAGTTTGAGAGTTTAAAAGGACAAATTCTTAGTCTTGATCCTACTCCCTCGCTAGAACAAGTTTACTACAAAATTCTTAGTGAGGAAGGCAGGAGAAGGACCATGAGCAACAAGGGTAGTATTTCTACAACAAGCAATCCAATTGGGGAGACTTCTGTTTTTATCAGTTCTGCAAACAAGTCGATGCCCGAGGGAACAAAAGGAAAAGGTGAAAAATTTTGTCGACACTGCAAGAGGACTAATCATGATTTAGATTTTTGTTGGGAGAAATATCTAGAGAAGAAACCTGAAAAATTCAAATTCAGTGACAAGAATGCTCCTAATCGTGGGAATCTTGCTGTCAAAAAATTAGTGGATGAGAAGACTACTGATTCCTTTGTACCATTTATTGTTAAGTTGTCATCTACTGACATTGCCAACCTTCAACACCTTTTCTCGCAGCTTCAGGCGTCATCCTCTCTCTCTACCATTCCGTCTCAAGCGCACACAGGTATTCGTGGCCTGGGGTTAAGTGTTGTTGGTTCAAGATCTTATAGCCCTTGGGTTATTGACTCAGGAGCTACGGATCATATGACAAATGTTGCTAATTCTTTTATTTCCTACTCTTTGTCCTCTGGGCAGGATAAAGTGACCATTGCAGATGACACCAAAGCCAGTGTTGTTGGAAAAGGTTTCATACAACTGGCTGATCACTTTATCCTATCTTCTGCGCTTCATGTCCCTTCCATTTATCTTAATTTACTTTCTGTCAGTAGTATTACTAAACAACTACACTGCTTAGTAACCTTTTATCCTGATCATTGTGTCTTTCAGGATTTCGAGACCAAGCAAACGATTGGGACTGGACGTGAAGTAGGAGGTCTTTATTACTATCAGCTTGGAACAACATCTGCTCTGAAGTCTATAGCCCAGTGTTTGGAAAATAAGCATCAAGAAATCCTTTTATGGCATTTCCGGTTGGGACATTTATCTTTTTGGTCCTTGAAAGTCTTATTTCCTAGTCTCTTCTCTTCTCTTTCTCTTGAGTCACTCCAATGTGAAGTTTGTCAGTTATCTAAACATTGTAGAACTTATTTTTCTGAGTCCATTAATAAAAGTTTATCTCCATTCGATCTTGTTCATTCAGATGTGTGGGGCGCCTCTCCTGTGCCTTCTTTGGATGACTATCAATACTTTCTCTTCTTTATTGATAATTACACCCATTGTACATGACTTTATTTGATGAAAAGCATGGCTGAAATACCTCGACTCATTCAATATTATTATAGAATGGTCGAAACTCAATTTCACACAAAAGTAAAGACTTTTCGTTCTGATAACGCACGCGAGTACTTTGCACAGTCTCTAAATACTTTTCTAGAGGATTTAGGAATTCTTCATGAGTCATCTTGTCCCTACACACCACAACAGAATGGAGTGACTGAAAGAAAGAATCGTCATATCCTTGAAACAACTCGTGCACTATTATTTCAACGCCACTTATCTAAATATTTCTGGGCTGATGCTGTCCTTGTAGCTGCCTATATCATCAATCGTTTGCCATCCAAAGTCTCGGGTATCGGTGCCCTCTCACTCTTCTTTGTCTTGACACAACATTGTTCTCCCTTACACCTCGGGTATTTGGCTCCCTTTGTTTTATTCATGTTCTTGGTCCCAAGTCCTCTAAGCTTGATTCTCGTTCTATACGAGGAGTTTTTTTAGGGTATTCCACTTGCCAGAAAGGCTACAAGTGCTTTGATCCTATTACTAGGATGAGATATGTCTTGAAGGATATTACCTTTTTTGAGTCCCAGTCCTATTATTTTTCTCAGCCTCGTCCTTGGGGGGAGAATCTTACCTCTGCCCTTGTACCTCAATTGGTCGCTTCTCCTATTTCACTGGATGTCATGGAAAATAGAAAAGATGCTCCACTACTAGATGCTCCATTATTGGGCTCATAGTCTTCACAAGAAATTATTACTTACAAGCGACGAAGACATATGTAAGGACCTACTACTAATCGGCTAGCTGAATCGGATGCTCTGGCTCCTGATCTCGTAGAGCAGTTATCCTCATTTGTTGAACCAACCGCACCCCTAAATATAAATCAGCTGAACCTTCCGGTTGTTGTTAGGAAGGGGGTCAGATCATGTACTTAACATCCTATCTCTAATCACGTTTCTTATTCTCGTTTGTCTTCTTTATATCATGCCTTTATTTTACAGTTATCAAATTATGTCATACCTTCTTCTTATTATGAAGCTGTAAGGGATTCAAGGTGGCTCAAAGCAATGAATGAAGAAATGGAGACTCTTAATAGAAATGGTACTTGGGAATTAGTTGTTCCTCCAAAGGGAAAGAACTTGGTTGGTTCTAAATGGGTCTATGCTATCAATTATAACTCAGAGGGTGAAGTGGTTAGATATAAAGCCAGACTTGTTGCCAAGGGATTCACTCAAACGTATGGGTTGGATTATTTGGAGACCTTTGCTCCAGTTGCAAAGCTGAAATCGGTCAGAGTAATCCTTTCTCTTGCTGCTCAATATGATTGGTCTCTATTTCAGCTAGATGTGAAAGATCTTTTTTTGGATGGTGACCTTCACGAAGAGGTCTACATGTTGCCACCTCTTGGAATCGAAACAAAAGGAAAGGTTTGCAGGCTAATAAAAGCTTTATATGAACTTAAACAATCTCCCAGAACATGGTTTGATAGGTTCTGCAAAGCCATGATATTGCTTGGCTTTAAATAAGGGAATGCTGATTATACATTCTTTGTGAAAAAGAAAAAGGACAAAACTATCATTCTCTTGGTTTACGTTGATGATATGATAGTTACGGGTGATCACGAGGTTGAAATCCAGGCTCTTAAGTCCAAGTTAACATCAGAGTTTAAAATCAAAAACCTTGGATTATTGAGGTACTTCCTTGGTATTGAAGTTGCTCGATCTCAAGACGGAATTTATATATGTCAGAGAAAATATGTGTTGGATTTACTCAAGGAGACATAGAAGTTGGGTTGTCGACCAACATCTACTCCTATAGAAGTAAGTCATGATCTTACTAGTTCTAATGGGGAGGATCTTACAAGTCTGGAAAAAGGAACGTATCAAAGGTTGGTTGGAAAATTACTCTATTTGTCTATTACTAGACCTGACATCACCTATGTCGTTAGCGTAGTGAGCCAGTATATGCATGCTCCTAAAACTGTACACATGAAGGCCGTTGATAGGATTTTAAGGTAATTAAAGTCATGTCCCGGAAAATGTTTGTTGTTTAAGGAAGGTGGTAATCTGAAAGTGGAATGTTATTCTGATGCAGATTGGGCTGATTTTAGAGGTGATAGAAGATCTACTTCTAGCTATTGCACCTTTTTAGGAGGAAACTTGGTAATTTGGAGAAGTAAGAAACAAAGTATTTGTGCACGGTCCAGTGCGGAAGCAGAATATCGGGCCATGACACATGGTCTTGCAGAAATATTGTGGTTAAATTTCTTGTTGGAAGACATGGGATTAAAGGCTGAATTACCACTCCGGCTGTATTGCGACAACAAGGCTGCAATCAATATTGCAAATAATCCAGTACAACATGACCGAACTAAACACATCGAGATTGATCGCCACTTTATTCGGGAGAGACTTGATTTCGGAGAACTATGTTTGCCTTATGTCAAATCTGAGAACCGACTTACTGATATGTTTACAAAAATTGTACCCCAAGCTGTATTTAGTTCTGCTCTTAGCAAGTTGAACATGTTTGATATATATGTTCAACTTGAGGGGAAGTGTTGTGAGTTACAAGGGTAGATAGGTCTTTTCCTTATTTTTGTATCCTTAGGGTTATGCAAGTTATATAAGCCTTGTAAATGTTCTTGTTTTTGCGTAATAAAAAGATTCAACATCTCTCATCTCATTTTTTTTTCAAGTAAACAAGGTTTAAATCTGAGACTATTAGCTAGTAAACTTAAAACATATTCCTCTAGTTAATCTAGCTTCAAATAGGGGTCAACATGTGAATATCTTCGTTTCCCCCAGTTTTAGGAATATCAAATTGAAAAGAAAATATCTCATTTTGTTATATCAACTTCTTTACTGTGCCTAAACTCTCCAACCAAACACAAAATATTTAACCATCTTTCCTATTTTCTTTGCTTTTTCTCTCATCTCATTTTTTTCTCCCAATCAAGAAGGCTTAAAGTTGAGTCTATTTAGCTAGCAAACCTACAATATACAAGATTTAAAATTTGATCCGTGTTGAAGTTTCGGTCCCAGACCGGAACGATACGGTTTCGGTATCGTATCGTGCCGTGTCGATATGGTTTTGGTATTTTTTTATTTATATATAATAACTATTAGATAAATATGTTTATTGTGTATAATTTAAAAATAAATTATATATTGATTTTATATAAGTTATCATGAACAACTTAATATCGTTATAAAAAATTAAATATAATTTTCATTAAAGAAAATTGATCTATCAATAACTCGAATTAAAATTGATACATCATAATATGTTACTTTACTAAGTTACTAATGCCAAAACTTTAAATATTTTCGAGCAAAAATCCTAAAAGTAAAAAAGTTTAATATCGTAATATTTATGAATCCAAATTTTAAATTTATTCCAAGATAAAAAATATTATCTATAATAAATATATAAATTAACATAAAATGCTACTTTACATATAATAATTATATTAATTAATTAATTAATTATTAATTTAAATAATATATTTAAAATGATAAAAATATCAGAATATTAATTAAATAATAAAATAGTAAAAATATAAAATAATAAAAAATATATCAGAATATAAATTTGATTTTTTAGAAATTTTTTAGTTTTTTTTAGATTTTCTAAATAATATTTAAAATAATAAAAATAATTTTCAGAAAATTAATTAATAAAATTTATTTAATTTTAAATATATTTTTATATATTTTATTGAGATAAATATTTATGTGAGAAAATGCTTTATTAAACATTTCCTCACATAAACCTCCGCCTCTGCCTCTGCCTCTGCCTCTGCCTGCACTCGCGAGCCCTAGCGCAGGTGGAGACTACGTGTGGCGGCCGGCAGCTCAGGCGCCGTCTGGTGGAGCTTCCGGCGGCGCCGAAGGAGTTCGGCGACTCTTTTGGCGGCGCCGGAGGAGTCTCGCGATGCCTCTGGCGGCGCATGCGTGGGCGTTTCTTCCTCTGACGTTGGATGTTGTTGCCTTAGCCTGTCGCCATTTGACGCACGCCACTCCTGTCGCTGCGTGACGCACACCACGCCATGATGCAACTCATGAAATCCTGATGACTTCTGTGCTGGTTTCGGACCGCCAGCGGAACGGTAGGTATTGTTGGAACTTGGATGGCTATAGAGGGGGGGGGTGAATGTAGCCAGACACTCAAATCGCTCCCTCTTCTTTGAACTTTCTTTCTGTGATCAGATTAGTAGCAGCGGAAACAAAATGCAACAGAAAGAATAAAACAGAGCAAGGAATCAAACCAACGCTAACACAGCGATATACAAGGTTCGGGGATAACTTGTCCCTACTCCTTGGCGTGCCCGTAAGGTAGGCGATCCCTTGATCGTCGGCAGATCAAGCTCCGGTGAACCCGGATAAGATAGAGCTTGCTTCTCGGTGGAGAAACCTCTCCACAGATCTCACGGATGATGGAACTTGAGTACAGGAGATCACACAAGAAGGAATGCTCACTCAGATCTCATAAGGATGTAGTAGAACGCTTAAGCACAAAGCAACAGAGAGCTCGAACACAGCCCAGCCAAACTTCCCAAGTTTCTGTCTTGTTCACTTCTACTCCTCTGCTTCCAGCTTCGTCTCTTAAGCTCCTGCTCAATGTCGCCAGCTCCATCAGCACCACTGACTCACACCTTGACCCACTGACCTCTCTGAGCACTCAGTCCACTGGACACTCCTCCAGCTGAGCCTCCGTCAGTTGCCAGCCGTGCCTTCGTCAGTTGTCAGTTGCGCTAGACGCCGTTGAGACTTGAAAACACAATAGATCCAAACCTGCTCCATGGAAAGTCCTCCATTGACCCTCCTTGAGTGTTTGAATCACCTGCTATCACCTGCACACTCCAACAGAGGCTTAGCAAATCGATATCAAATGAAATCAGCAAGTAGTAGAGAATCGGCAGTGAAAACAGACACGATCAGAAACTTCTGACAGCGTATTTGAATTAAAGTTCTGCTCCTGATCGGTCCCCAGACCGATCAGAGAGGACCCTGATCGGTCACCAGACCGATCCAACAATCTTCTGCACACTCCTGATTGGTCCCCAGACCTATCCAGCAGTCTGCTGCATACTCCAGATCGGTCCCCAGACCAATCAGGTTGTGGCCTGATCGGTCACCAGACCGATCAGGCTGATCCCAGACCGATCAGGCTCCAGCCTGATCGGTCAGGGTGAGAAACCTCGCGACAGTTGATCGTTCAGTTTGATCGGTCACGGTTTCTCCCTAATCGGTCACCAGACCGATCAGAAATCGCTGGATCGGTCACCAGACTGATCCAAGAGGGAACTTCGTGCCAACTTCCCTGATCAGTCACCAGGCCGATCCGGGCAAGGCCAAACCCACTCTTAGTCGAGAGAACCAGCCTCCGGCCTATCTCCGACTCATGCTTGATCTCTCGGACCAAGACTCCATGCCCAGCTTCACTCACTGGGACTTTAACCTAGCTTCCCAAGCTAGGACCTGACTTCACTCACCAGGATTTCATCACCTAGCCTTCCAAGCTAGGACTTTTCACCCAACCCTCCAAGTTAGGACTTTTCACCTAGCCCTCCAAGCTAGGACTTTTCACCTAGCCCTCCAAGTTAAGACTTTTCACCTAGCCCTCCAAGTTAGGACTTTTCACCCAATCCTCCAAGTTAGGACTTTTCACCTAGCCCTCCAAGCTAGGACTTTTCACCTAACCCTCCAGGTTGGGACTTTTCACCCAACCCTCCAAGTTAGGACTTTTCACCTAGCCCTCCAAGCTAGGACTTTTCACCTAGCCCTCCAAGTTGGGACTTTTCACCTAACCCTCCAAGTTGGGACTTTTCACCTAAGCCTCCAAGTTAGGACTTTTCACCTAGCCCTCCAAGCTAGGACTTTTCACCCAACCCTCCAAGTTAGGATTTTTCCACACCTAGCCCTCTAAGCTAGGATTTTTCCACACCTAACCCTCCAGGTTAGGACTTTTCACACCTAGCCCTCCAAGCTAGGATTTTCTCACACCTAACCCTCCAGGTTAGGACTTTTCAACATCGTGCCTAATCCCCGATCAGGACTTAATCATAATCATCAACCTAAACTAAAATCGGTGTCAACACCAAAACAGTAATCAGGGTCAGACTGCATCAACAGGTATCGCCCGTGCTGTCCGGCATCGGAATGGAATTTTATTCCATGAAAATATATACCCTTAGTTAATATAGATTCATAGAGAAGGTCACTAGTATATGAACATCTTCTCCCTTTTTTCCCAGTTTGGAATATCAGAACGAAAGAAATCTCATTTCATGATATCCACTTCGTAATCATGCCTAAACTCTCTAAATAGGGCCGCCTGCCGAGAGCGTTTCCCGATTTACCATGGCGGCCGGTGGGAAACTTTTGTAGAGCCGGGCCGGTCGCCCGAGGTTCGACGTTATCCAACCTCATTAATCATTTTTTTTTCTAAACTTTCTAATTAAACATCAAATATTTACCATCTTCCCGATTTTATCTTTTCTCTGCTTTTTCTTGCATCTCATTTTTCTCTCCAAGTAAACAGACCTTAACACAAAAAACAAGAGGTTTTGAGGTAGGTGATGTCCCTTGTTTGATGGTTCATATACCCCTGTTAATGTAGCTCATTTAGTGAATAGGTCAATTTAGGCTTCTCATTCACACTTGAAGATTATTGCTAAGAATAAAAATTTTCACTTCCAGAGCAAAGTATTAACAACATAAATATAATTTTTTTGATATTTCCCAAGCCAAGTATTACACAAATATAAAAATTTTCTATTTCCACATATTCAAGCTTTTGGGATAAATGATAGCCAATCGACTTTAACACATAAAAATAGCTCTTTTATACTGCAGTACTCAAAAAATACATCCTGAGTGGGTGATTTGTCCCAACGATATAGCACTTTAGAAAAGAGTCAGTCCACAGTTTTTATACTTAGCATCCTTACAGTAATTTGGTGGAGTAAGATAGTATTCAGAACTCCTGCTTTACAATGTTATGTTTGTTTGGATACAAGAAATCATAGAAATTAATTTGTGACGAAAGGGCTCACCTTAATTTTGTTTATTTTTTTGTTGTTAATATTTGGCACCATGTTTGGATGGGTATCTGATAGCCCCCTAGTTTGATGGCACAGCTGGGGCACAAGGATTCGTCTGTTGCTCCTTTGATCCAACTTATTGGGCATGTGCGTAAGGCATGCTAAGCAGCGGCAGGATTTGTGACAATGCGCGGGGACTGTCCAAGCACAAGTTGAGCAGGGGCCGACTTGGAACGTGGCGAACATATGTGAAGATGGGACATGCGGAGTCTAAACATTTTTCCATGCATGGCTTAGAGGAAAAGCGAACCATGGCATGTGGTGGGCGCATGCAAGACAGCACGAGAGATGGAGCATCAAGGAAGCTGTTCATGCCCAAGTCCGTGGTGCAGGACTTGGGCCAGGCAACAAGGCGCGCGGCTAGCAATTGGCATGGAGCCAAAGCACCATTTTGTGGAGCCGGGCCTGGGCCAAGCACATGGGTGCAGGCTGAGCATTGGCATGGTGCCAAGTCAGCAATGAGGTGGACGAACAGTTGTGTACATGTGGCAAGGTAGTTGAACAAACTACCATGCAACCGCTTGTAACCGCCAGAACCAACTCTTGCCTATGCATTATAAATAGGGAGCGTTGGGAGAATCTGTGAGCATTCTGTAATGAGTCCACTTTGTAATCCTTTGTTATTATAAAGGTTGGGAGTATTTCCTGTATGTTGGTGTGTTCCTTGCTTGTGGATTTCGCGGTGCCTTTGTGTTGAGCATTCTCTTGCATTTCGGTGTGCATTCGTGGGCCGAATCAAGTGTTGGACTTGGTGCCGCGCAGGAAAATTTCTAAGGTAGAAATTATCCCCGTGACAGTATCCTTGACTCAATTGGTTCAGACCCAAAACATGAATTAATGAGATAATTTCAATGTTACAAGCAGGATTTGAAAACTCGACATTATGCTCTAACAGTGACCAATCATTTTAAACACTTCTCTTTCTAGATTGAGAGTTTTATTCATATGAAACTCATATCATGTTTCTAAAGTATTGCTGGCCTTGTTTCCCTTTTTCAACATACCTAGAAAATGTAATTAATCACTTCACCTATTAGTTATTTTTAACGTTTATGCTATTAACTCTGTTTTTCGTTATCTGAATACATTATTTATTTTCATTTTTGTACTGAACATTTATTTCCCATCCGGTACACTTGTGGCAAAGACAGCCTGGTGATGAAGATCTTTTGTAACATAAGAAATCTCATTCCAACATATAGAATAGGTTTCTCTGAGTTTTTTCTTTCAAAAAGATATTTATCATATTATTCTTTTCCTTAAAATTTCTGATTCTTTTTTGATCTTTACTGACTTGTAGATGCTACTCAAACACAGAAACTGAAAGCAAAAATACCTACTGAAGCCTTGGAATTATGGCTCAATGAAGACATGCATGATATTAATGTAGGAATCGGTTGTGATTCTTGTGGGGTATCTCCTTTTCTATGCCATTTCCTTTTTCTGTTATCTGCTTTTATAACATTAGCTAAAGTATTCTTTGGTCCATTCTGATGTTAAGGGACATCTGCCTTTTCTAATTATGATTCCACATTTCACTTTTTGTCTATCCTTTTGGTTTAATTTCTCAGGGAAGCTTTTCCCTTCTCTCTTATCTATCCATCATGCAACTGTATTGCTACACATTCTTCATAAGTGAATAGTTTCTTTTTTGATCTTCCTGACAGATGTATCCAATAGTCGGACAGAGATACAGGTGTATAGATTGTAAAGAAAAAGTGGGCTTCGACTTGTGTGAATCATGCTATAACACCACTTCAAAGCTCCCTGGAAGATTCAATCAGCAGCACACGCCTGACCATAAGTTTGTGCTCGATCAGTCATGCAAGTTACTCAACATTTTAATGCAGAGAGCCAATGAATTAGTGATTTCTCAAGAAGGTTTCGAGGAAGATGATGTCCCTTTGGCTGAAGGTCAACATTACTACAATGATGGTGGGAGCGAAGAGGAAGAAGAGTTGATATGAAAACATCTTCATATTTCCCTCTGAAATTTCGTGACTGTGCCTTATTAGTGCAAATAGAATGAGATGGAATAGGAATGCTTGAAAAGCTGAAGCACTTGTTTTGTAACATAAAAGTTTGGCTGGTTAACTTGAAATATGACTTGGTTTACTTGGATGAAACGGAAACATCAGAGGTACACAAGGGAGGGTAAGTGAAGCCGAGTATTTTCCTCCCTTTCTTCCTCTTAAAATTGCCATCAACATAAATTCAACCTATATCTGTGAGCCATCTCAAAATTATGTCGCAATTGATAAAGGAAAAGAAATTGTCTTGCAGTGCTATCATTTGATAATGGTATCATTGCAGTTTATGCTTTAAGGGAAATTGCAGTGAGGATGAATGGCAGCAATGTGTTTCACAATCAATCTTCAGTTGCAGGAATAGATTCATAAAGACTTAGTTCTATATTTGATTGGATCATTTTTATCCAGTTTTTAATTTTTTTTTGATAAATGCTCTAAAATGGTTTTTATATTTTTTTTTTGAAAAATGTAGGTTGTTCATTTCTTACAAAAAAAATATCCAAGTTATTTTATATATTTTTTTTAAGATAAAACTTCTTGATTGTCTATCATCAGTCATCAAGTGCATCTCCAAACGATCTGGACTTTTATAAACAAATTTAATGTTTGCTCTGATAAAATTTATTTATCATTGTTCAATATTAACAAACTATACAAAATGCCTAAGGAGCAATAGTGTAATGGTTGAATTCTTTAATGAATAATTAATAAATCTAATATTTCAATCTTAGCTATAGTGTACTATAGAGAATTGATTAAGAGTGAGTAGAATGTTGACAATTTGAATGAGTCTCTTTAAAAGCTTTTTAATTTATCTTAATGGTCGGTTAAAAATTTTTATGAGATTGGATTGATCACCTCCCGTATATATTATTTTAAACATTAGTTTGCCCCCGGGGCTATGGTGCAACGGTAGGGCGGTAGGATACTAGTCGCTATCTCAGATATTCACGGTTCGATCCTCAACTACGGCGTATTTACAGAAATTTTTCTTTCAAATGGGGCACGAACCCTGGGATGTTGGGCTTCTAGATCGTCCACCGTGAGTATTTTCTGATTTACTCTTGCGGTCGATGGAAACTTTCGTGGGGCCGGATCGGTTGGTTATTTTTTTTATTTTAGTAATTCTGTGCAGGTGTTGCTATATCTAAAAAAAAAAGAAACTAATAGAAACCATAGTCATAGTATCAAAGAATTATTTTTTCATAAAAAAAGAAAATAAAAATAAATATATAAGTAGATAAAATAATAAAGTTATTATTTTTAGCTAGACATAGTGACGTCTCTTTAAGAACTTTTTGATTTATGGTCGCTTAAAAATTTTTATAAAATTAAATCGTTCACCTCCCGTATAAGTTATTTTAAACATTAGTTTAATTTATTTACATATCTAGTCAAGTGTGGATGTTGAGCTTTTGGTCACTTATTTTGTCAAAATATCAAAAAAAAAATGGTAGTAATTCTGTGCAGGTCTTGTTATATCTAAAAAAATAGAATAATAGAAACCTTAGTATCAAAGAATTATTTTTTTCATAAAAAAGCAAATAAAAATAAATATATAAGTAGATAAAATAATAAAGTTATTATTTTTAGCTAGACATAGTGATGTCTGTATATGGAAATGAAAGTACCCCTATATTATAAAATCGTATTTTGAGCAAATTATTCTATATAAAAGTTAAAAAAAAATCTATATATGTATCTTTTAGATGCATGGAAATTATATTATATTATTTGTTGAATTAGTATCATGTGTTAATCTACCACTATTTTGTCTCAAACTTCGTAAAAAATCTTATTTGGGATTTTTGTTTTTTAACAAAAAAAAAAAAGAGTTTCTTCACCTTGACATTTATCAAAAACACTGCCCTTTTATGCATAAATAAATTAGCTTCCAAAATTGATGGGCTCTTTAAAATTAAGATCGGAATAGATAAAAGTAGTTATTATTTTTATTTCTATTTTTTTAGATAAAACATAAAAGAGAGAATATAAAATTAATATAAATTATATTATATAATAATTTTAAAAATATTATTTTTAAGATTAATATTACATGTTAGAGAATTTTGGTTTTTTCCATTGTTGGATTCACATTAGGTTGTCAAAAAATCATTCTAATGGATGTTATCCACTTGAGTTGACTGACAAGTTTTAAATCAATTGAAAATATTTTTTTAGCAGATTGGAATTATGATTATCTTGAATAATAAGTGTGCAATTTGATTCAATTACTGTAAAAAATGATTATATTTATTTTAGATGTCTTTTACGATTCGTCTATAAATTATATAAAAGAAAATAAATATTGAGATTAATTTATAATCGACCACTGAAAGATAGGAGAAGGCAATTTGATCCAATTGACATAAGTGTTTAATAATTAGAACAAATTTGAGTAGGTTGAATAAGTTTCTAGTCAGTTGGAGACAACAAGAAGACAAACTTTGGTGATTAACTTTTCACTCAACAAGCCGCACTTTGAAGACAAGTAGAATTAAACATAATAATTGATTGAAGGTTATACATAAAATTGATTCTATATAAATAATCTTTTACTTTTGTTGGGGCTAAGGTGTTTACCTTTATACTCTATTTTTTTTGTACAAGCTTTAATTGCGTTGTATTTTTCATTCTCTTTGTATAGCATTTGTACAATATTTCCGTCTTCAGTAAGGAAAAAATATAGTATTTTTTTTTTTGAGTAACTCACTTTATTGGATCCATAGTATTATATTTGAGAGCTCTAGTAAGACAATCCTCTAATGATTTATATAAATTTATTACTATTTGAATACACATATTTGTGTATATGATTAAATCTTAAAATCATTTACTAAATATCCAAATAAGATTCATAGCATGAGAGAATTCGTGATTGAATCACGATGATGCGTATAGATTATATATATTTTTAGGTCTTGATTGATGCATATGCACTTACATTTCATAAGCATGATCTATTATATCACACCATATTTCTATGTGATTTTGTTACTTTTAGTTTCTTATATTCGGAGAATTGATCTTTACTTATTTTTCCTTGATAAGACGCGATTTGGAGTGAAAAAGAAGTAAAATGAACATCGGAGCAAAGAGAAAGCTAGGGTCGTGCTAACTGGCATGACTGTGTACCTCCACCCAAGATCCACCAGTAGGGGTCGTGCCAAATAACACGACCATGTGCTGTTAATTAGTATTAGTCTCAGAGCTAATTATGAGATGATTGACTAGAGAATATTTTGTATCATATTCTATTAACAAAGGCAAAGTTTGGTTATTATGTTTACTTCATGTTTGTGTCAAATGAATAAGTATAATAATGTATTTGGATAGTAGATTCTAATCTATATCATATCAATTAGTTGAATTATAGTGAGATGATATAGAGAACACAACTCTTAACTATTCCTAGTCAAACATTAATATTCAAGGACAATATTAATGCGTTGAGACTAGCATGTAGGTTAATTAATGACTTGATCTCACAAGTCATAGATATGGGATATCAAGTTGGCATATGAGTATATATTAGATAATATATACTGAATTAACCCCCCATGAGAAAGGTTCATAGATCATTATATGAGTGTGATAAACTTTTTCATAATGACTATTGGTATGAATAGTCCTTAGACTTGAAGTCATTACGGTTCCCTACATAAGGAGTTGTATGCTTTGGTATCGTCAAATGTGTGGGATCGGATTGAATCGATAGAGGGGGGGGGGAGGTAAATATCGATCGTTAAATTTTCGGAAATAAAGAGAGTAATTGCGTAGCGGAAAAAGCAAAAACAATCGCTAACAAGTTTTGTTTTTACTTGGTTCGAAGTTGCGGTCGGCTCCTACTCCAAGGCCCACGGTCCTTGACCGTTTACGATGGACAATTCTATATTTTCATAAAAGATTACAAGTTGAGTACAAATATAGAATTAAAAGGAGTTACAACACTTTAAATAAAAATTAGCTTTTACCGAGGACCGGAGAAGTTGGAAGTTTCGAAGCAGCGGGTCGTCGTTGGCGCTTGAATCGCCAGTACGGAACTTGTCAGAGCGGAGCACTTGAGCGCAAGTGTTGAATGCAATTGATGTCGAAGCCTTGGGGGTGAACCCCCTTTTATAGTGTTAACAGGGGCGCCTATGTTGAAGGGGGCGCCTGACACGTGACCTCCTCTGCGCGAACCTCAATCCGCAGACTTGGCCAGCGCTTATCCCCTTCACTAGGGCGCCTGAGTTAACTGGGGCGCCTGTGTTAACACAGGCGCCTCAATGACTTGGTCTTAGGCTTGCGTGGCAGTTTGCTTCGAATGGCTGGAATCCCTCTTTGGCTGGGGCGCCTGTCTCAACATAGGCGCCTAGCCCAGTGAGGCGCCTCACTCCATTGAGGCACCTGAATGCAGAAACCTTCATTCCTTTGTTCCTGCAATCAGGGTTAGTTCCAAAATACAAGAAGCATATAATTGATAAAATTAAACCATGTTTTATAGCTTGAGCTATCTTGGTTCTGACTTTGGGCTTCCCAAATGGAACCCTAGGTCGAACCGACGCCTAATGTTCCCTCCTATGGGGAACGTGTCCTCACCTACTCCTCTTGGGAGAATTTACCTGTTTGTCAACCGGCTCCTTCGATTGGACTTTTGCCCAGCTTCACTCACCAGGTCTTAGTGCCCAGCTTCACTCACCAAGTCATCGGTGCCCAATCCCCGACCAGGTCTTAGTGCCCAGCTTCACTCACCAGGTCTTAGTGCCCAGCTTCATTCACCAGGTCTTAGTGCCCAACCTTACGTCAGTACTTAGTTGCCTAGCCCGTGGCCAGGACTTAATGCCTAATGTTCCTAAGACTTTACCTGCACACTTGATTAGCATTGTTAGATCATAGCATAACCTTAACTTCTGAACCCTTTGCCATTATCAAAACATAGGTTTGACTTTGGTACTTCCGGCACCAACAATCTCCCCCTTTTTGATTTTTGGCAACACAGTTCAAAAAGTTAATTTAAAAAGCATTTTATAGTATATCTAACAACAAAAAAGCATCTTATGAAATTTCAATTATCTCCCCTTGAAATGAATATTCTTCCCCTGAACCTTTCAATGATATGCGGGGTTTTTGTAACCCTTCTAAGTGCTTTAAGTTTGACAAAGTGTTTTTTCAACATTGAGCAAAAGCATTTGCACTCAAACAACTTAGACAGTTTTTTTTGAAAAGTTTTGTAAGCCTAAATTTTGTTTAAGAAAACTTTTTACTTAGAAAACTTTGTAAAAAGAAATTTGAAACTAAATTTCTCCTTCCTTTTTTTTGAGAATTTTTACTTGGGAAAACTTTTTGCACACTTAAAAATTTGCTTGAAAACACTTTGTGTAAAAAAAATATTTTTATTTGAAAAATTCTTTAAGGAATTTTTTTCAACAAGTTTTTGCCAAAATTTGTTCTCTAGTAAAAACTTTACTTAGAAACATTTGCCAAAGATTTCAAAGGATTTTTGCTCAGACAAACTTTGTTTCCCAAGGAAAATTTTACTTAGAAAAAATATTCTTCGAAGGTTTTGAAACACTTAGAAATTTTTTGACATCACTTAAAAGATCAGAAGAAAATTTTGAAGTACTTAAGAATTTTTGAAGCACTTTAAAAAATTTGAGACACTTAGATAACAATTTTGAAGCACTTAAACAAAATTTTGAAACACTTAAACATTTTACTTTACTTTTTGAGGAAGTTTTTTTTGTAAAAAAATTAGAAAAAAAATTTTCTCTCTCTTTTCTCCTTTCTCTCTCCCTTTGCCATATATAAAAAAAATTGATAACAATTATTGTAAGTAAATTTTGAATTAGAGCTAGTTACAAAAAAAATTGAAAGTCTGTATTGAACCAACTCTAATGAATTCAAGAAAAAACCAAACCAAGTTAAACCGATCTTGTTCGAGTCTTGTCTAACCCAGTTAGCTACTTACTAACTGTTATGAAATAATAGCTTTCACTAGGGTTAGTCAAGTTAAGTGATCTGATCAAGTTAGATTTGCTAAGCTTGAACACTTAACTTGATTGCTGTTAAATTTGTATTTATCGCCCCAATTACTACAGATGCACTGACTTAAAGCATCTTGAATCAAGGCATAGACCTAAGCATCTCAACCCAATCTAGGTTATCACTCAAAGTACCCTAAGGTGCTTGAGAGATGCTGGCTTCTAGATCTATAGGTGCATGCAGTTCTAGGGTTAGGACCTAAGCTAAGTCTATTTTACGAAAAAACCCTTAGTTTTGAGGGGGTAGTTTTTATAAAAACTAAGTCAGAAAATCATTTTAAATTTCAAAAACTTCATAAAAGAAATGATTTTTCAAATTGCTAATTTTCAAAACAAATTTAAGAAAAATAGGAAACAAAATTTTGAAAAATATAGAACAACCCTATTCTACTAAGCACAACCCTAACTGCTTCTTAATGAACTAAACTCAGATTCAGGTAAGGGTTTGATAAAAATGTCAGCTAAATTGGATTTGGAGTCCACATGCTTAAGTACTATTTCGCCCCTGGCTATATGATCCCTTACAAAATGATGTTTAACTTCTATATGTTTTGTTCTGGAATGTTGAATTGGGTTTTTAGTCAAATTGATTGAACTAATGTTATCAATAAAAACTTGGGTTTGGGTGTAGTCAAGCTGAAAATCCTTAAGAGTGTGCTTCATCCATAAAAGTTGTACCACACACTCTCCTAGGGCAACATATTCTGCTTCGGTTGTCGATAAGGCTATGCAGTGTTGCTTTCTACTACACCAGCTGACTAGACTATGTCCTAATAATTGGCAACTTCCACTTGTACTCTTTCTATCTAACTTGCACCCAACATAATTAGAGTCAGAATATCCTAATAATTCAAAAGTGGAAGTCCTAGGATACCAAATCCCTACATTTAGGGTACCCTTAATGTACCTTAGAACTCTTTTTAGGGCTGCTAAGTGGGATTCCTTAGCACAAGTTTGATATCTAGCACACATTCCTACAGTAAACAAGATATCATGTCTACTAGCAGTTAAGTATAGTAGGCTACCGATCATACTTCAGTATAATTTTGGATCTACAGGTTTACCCTTAGGGTCATTATCAATTTTGACATTAGTAGTCATAGGGGTACTTAAGCTTTTAGAATTATCCATTTTGAATTTCTTTATTAACTCTTTGGCATATTTGGATTGGTGAACATAATTGCCATCTCTAGTTTACTTAATTTGTAACCCTAAGAAAAAGTTGAGCTCACCCACCAAGCTCATTTCAAATTCACTTTCTATTATTTTTACAAATTCTTTTAGAAAATTAGAGTTAGTGGATCCAAATATTATATCATCAACATATATTTGTGCAATAAAAATATCTTTTTCTAAGGTTTTAACAAATAGTGTGGAGTCAATTTGACCTTGGTTAAATTTCTTAGAAATTAGATAAGTTGATAAACATTCATATCATGCCCTAAGTGCTTGTTTCAACCCATAAAGTGCTTTTCTAAGTTTAAAAACATATTCAGATTTTTCTAGGTCCTCAAATCCTGAGGGTTGCCCTACATAAACTTCTTCTTTAATAAACCCATTTAGAAAAACAGACTTGACATCCATTTGATATAGCTTAAACCCTCTATGGGCTGCAAAGGCTAATAACATTATAATTGACTCAAGTCTGGCTACTGGGGCATAGGTTTCATCATAGTCTAATCCTTCGACCTGACTAAACCCTTTAGTTACTAAGCGGGCTTTATTTCTAACAATTTTCCCATGATCATTTAGTTTATTTCTAAAAACCCATTTAGTATCTATAATGGATTTGCCCTCAGGTTTAGGTACTAGTTCCCAGACTTGGTTTCTTTCAAATTGGGCTAACTCCTTTGCATAGCTATGATCCAATCAGGGTCAAGTAGGGCTTCCGCTATAGTCTTAGGTTCAATTTTAGAAATGAGTGCTACTTGACTAAGATTTCTATAGGAGGACCTAGTTCTGACTCCTAAGGTTGGATCACCCATAATTTGATCAGAAGGATGATTGAGTCTGGGTTTCTTTGTCCTTCTAGAATTAGGTTCAGCCTCAGGTTGTTGGGTATGGCTTGGTGGGTTTCCTTAGCGAATACTCGGTCGATCCGAGAGACCTCTCCATGTCTACGGATTAAAAATTTAATTCGAATGGAGACTCGTCTCCCATCAACCATCTCGTGCTGTATCGAACGATCCAAATCACAACTCGACCAATTACCAAAATTGGCTTTGTGATTTGCTTGACCGTTTGACTGCGGAAAAGGCAACGAGTTGATCGCCGACTTTTGTGTTTATGGTCGGGGTCTAGTTAGTTAATTATTAACTATGATAACCAATCAAAATAATTAATTTTCACACATGAAATGACGAGGTAAATGAATAAGACACAAAATAACATAAGGAGTCAAAGGAAGAGTTATATCTTCCATTACCTTACGATCTTCTACCGTATGACCCTCCCCTCTTGGACATCGTGTGGGCGACGATCTATCAAGATCCGTGGTCACCAAGTTGATCCCTTCCTTGCGCCAACCAATCCCTAACAAAAGGGATGCTGCTGGCCACTCCAAGGAGATAATCCAAACACAAACCCTGCTTCTCCTTTCCTCCACCGCCGGCGCCCTGACAGCAAGTATCTTGAAGCGCTCTTGAGGAACAGCAACTCCCTCACGCGTCCAGGCCGCACCCTTTGAAACAAGCTGCTCCATCACATAATTGCGTGATCAACTTATTTCCTTTGGCAACCATGCATGAGTAACTCGCTGATTGCTTCTCCATGGCAGGAAATAGTTGGCGCCTAGTCTATCTCCCCAATTAGCAACCGTTGGCCAAGTTGCTCACGCAACTTGGCTTCTCTGCAGAAGACAGCTGCTGGCCAAGTTGCACACGCTACTTGGCCTCGTCACAGCAACCTCCTCGCGCGAGAAGGAGTGAAGACAGCACACCTAGCTTCCACGCAAAAACCCGCCGCCGCCCATGCAAGTAGCCTGCAACCTCACATGCAAGTTGCCATGAGGAAATTTGCCACCTTGGCTGTGAGAAACTCATGGAGTAGAAGCCATGCTCCACTTTCTCACCCAAGGAGAGCGTTGCACTCTTGCGTGGAGGAACGATCTGCTGCTTCTACTTTTCGGCGCTGCGTACCGAGAGGGAGAAAAATCGAGGGGAAGAGACAGATAGGAGAGAAGAGGAGAGTTAGGGTTTTAAGTGTTCTCTAGGATTTATTAATCAGACCCATTAAAAACTTACTTTCATGCAACCATGGGGTATATATAGGGCTATGATAGGGACCATGAGGAGGAGTTGGATCTTGGCATGCTACTGGATCCAAACCCGATCCATTAATGAGGATCCATTCCACTAAAGGACCCTCATTGAATTACCTCACCAATGTTGGATCGGAGAAATCGATAGAGGGGGGGGGGGTGAATATCGATATCAAATTTTTCGGAAAGCTAGAGAATATACGCAGCGAAAAATAACAGAACAAACACGAACACAGGTTGGTTTTACTTGGTTCGGAGTCGCGGTCGGCTCCTACTCCAAGGCCCACGGTCCTTGACCGTTTACTTTGGGCAATTCTATAGTCGTAAAAGGAGTTTTACAAATTAAGCACAGAAATAGAACTGAAAATTAAACTTGCAACACTTTTCGTTATCGACGCCCGAGGTGGATCGAATTTCGGAGCAGAGGGTCGTCGTCGGCGCTAGAATCTCGAAGTCGGAGCTTGTTGGAGTGTAGCGCTTGAACAAAAGTGCTTGGAGCGTTGTGAATGATGTTCTTCTATGCCTTGGGGGTGAACCCCCTTTTATAGTACCCATGGGGGCGCCTGTGTCGATGGGGGCGCCTACACGTGGCCTTCCCTGCGCGATCTCTTATCCGTAGGCTTGGTCAGTGCTTATCCATCTTCACTGGGGCGCCTAAGCTGATGGGGGCGCCCGTATGGTCCCGGGCGCCTGAGCTGAGTATGTCCAGAGGCTTCGTGGTAGTTTTGCTTCGCTTGCTTTATTTTAGCCTTCAACTGGGGCGCCCATATCCATATGGGCGCCTAGCCCCAGTGGGGCGCCTCACTCCTTTGAGGCGCCTGAGCTGCAGAAAACACATTCCTTCATTCCCTGCAACCAAGGTTAGTTCCAAAACACAAGAAGCAAATATGTTAGCAATTATTTACAGCCTAAGCTGTCTTGGTTCTGACTTTGGGTCTCCCAAATAGAACCCTAGGTTGAACCGACGCCTACTGTTCTCTCGCACGGGGAACGCATCCTCACCTATTCCTCTCAGAAGAGTTTACCTTTTTGCCAACCAGCTCCTCCGGTTGGACTTTTTCCCAATCCACCTGACCAGGTATTCGTGCCCAGTCCGCGTCCAGGACTTCTTGCCCAACATCCGGTCAGGTCTTCGGTGCCCAGCCCTTTGCCAGAACTTCTTGCCCAATCCTCGACCAGGATTTCTTTGCCCAACTTCCGGTCAGGTCTTCTTGCCCAGTCCTTGACCAGGACTTCTTGCCTAGCCCTTTGCCAGGACTTCTTGCCTAGTGTACCTAGGACTTTTCCTACACACTTAGTAAGCTTGTTAGATCACAATAACACCTTAACTTCTGAACCCTTTGCCATTATCAAAACCCAGGTTTGACTTAAGTGCTTCCTGCACTAACAATCTCCCCCTTTTTGATTTATGGCAACACGGTTGAAAAAGTTAAGTAAAAAAATAACAAGCAACGAATTAAAAAAGTATTTAGTTTCCTCCCCCTGAGTTTTTCAAAAATAAGTGAGTTTTTGTTAAATCTTCTAAGTGCTTTAGATCCAGAAAGTTTTTGCGCACTTGAGAAAAATTTTCATATTATACTTAGAAAATTTTTAGAAAAACTTTTTCCATACTTAGAAAAATTTTTCAAAAGGTTTTCAAGTTTTTCCACACTTAGAAAAATTTTGAAAAAGAATTTTTAGGGTTTCCACACTTAGAAAAATTTCCAATTTTTTTTAAAGTTTTCCACACTTAGAAAAATTTTGAATTTTTTTTTTAAGTTTTCCACACTTAGAAAAATTTCCAAATTTTTTTTTAAGTTTTCCACATTTAGAAAAATTTCCAAATTTTTTTTTCAACATTATACTTAGAAAACTTTCATTTTTGAAATGCTTAGATTTGAAAACATTTTTAAGCATTTATTTACTTTACTTTTTGAAAAAGAGATAAAAATTTTGACAAATTAAATTTAGAAAAAAACTTCTTTTCTCTCCTTTCCTTTCTCTCCCCCTTTGTCATATATATAAAAAAATGATTATAGCAAAAAAAAATTAGAGCAACAAAAAAATTGAGTTCTGTATTGATCCAACTCTAATAAGTATAAACTGGACCAAACCAAATTAAACCGTTCTTATTCGGATCCTGTCTAACCCAGTTAGCTACTTTTTGACTGTCATTAATAATAGCTTTCACTAGGGTTAGTCAAGTTAAGTGATCTGATCAAGTTAGATTTTCTAAGCTTGACACTTAACCTGATTGCTGTTCATTTGGTATTTATTGCCCCAATTACTGCAGATGCATAGACTTAAAGCATCTTGAATCAAGGCATAGACCTATGCATTTCAACCCAGTCTAGGTTATCAATCAAAAGTACCCTAAGGTGCTTGTGAGATGTTGGCTTCTAGATCTATAGGTGCATGCAATTCTAGGGTTAAGGTCTAAGCTAAGTCCATTTGCGAAAAAGTCCTAGTTTTGAAGGGGGTATGTTTTTGAGAAAATCTAAGTCGGAAAATCATTTTAAATTTTAAGAAAAAAATGTTTTTTCACAAAAAAGTTAATTAACAGTTAAGAAAGTAAACCAATTTTTTTAAAAACATGTAGAGCAGTCCTATTCTCCTAAGCATAAGATTCAATTATTAAGTGCATGACTGAGTAGTTGAAGTAAAATTGCATAAGACTAATCACTTATCAAACAAGTAGCTAGCAAGTAAATATGATAGATGCATAAGAGTCAACTGGTCAACAGGAGGACCAGCAAAGTCAAACAGTAGTCAAGCACAAGTCAACCCTACTCAGTAGGGACAGTCAAACACATGTCAAAGGTACAATAAGATAGCTGAAAAGTCACTCTGATCTATGAGAAAGGGCCAGGAGGGTTGAATGAGCTAGGTTGCCAGGACCGAAACAAGGACTACATTTCATTGTATCGTGCCTTGTTTTTCTGTTGTTCGGCGTGAAGAGTGTCCAAGTACTCAGTGTGGTAGCCCTTGTTCACATTGTGTTCATTCTGTAGGGCCTCCATATACTCGGCGTGACGGGCCTCCATCTCCTCCCTGAGGCTGTGCATCTCCGTCTGCAATAGTGTAATGCGCTGGTCGGTGGTCAGTGGAGGAGGCTCCTATATGTGCTCGTTGATCTCGGTTGCGAGATCAGCCACGTCTACCTCCACCTCGTCGTCAGAGTCATCCTGCCATCGAGCCCTCTCTCGTCTCCATGATAGGACCCCGGTGGCCGAAACGACTATTCCCGCTAAAGAGAAATTTCTAAACCCTATTTCATCAAACTCGATCATTGAGATGATCTCTCCAGCAGTGATGTCGCGACCATGGTGGTGAAGGAGGGCGGTGATAATATGACAGTAGGGCATTCGTACTCGATCGTGAGTAGATACGCTTGATGCATAAATGATGGTGTGGAACATGTGGAGGCCTATCTCTATATCTAGCTGATGGATCATGGCGTAGAGTAGAAAAGTGTGAAAAGGTCGCATGGTCGCGACATCTCGGGTGGTGAGTGGGAGAACACAACGAACTATAACTCTGTAGAGAGCATAATCCTGGACTCGGAGGTCAACGGACTGAAACCCCCGTGCTAACGGGTTCCGCACATCTCTGAAAAAGTAGGAGTAAAGAGTGTCTAGGTGGATGTGCGAATAGGGGGAGCGAAGGGAGGGTCGGCCGGAGGATAGCAACAAAAGGTTGACTGTGACTGTCGTAGTCCAAGGAATCGATTGAACAAAGTTGGAGAAATAGTGAGAGGAGTGCCTTGTACAGTGGTAGAGTAGAGCAGGTCGTCAATTTTGACTAGATTGTTGTAAAATTCGGCACACAATGTCGAATTTACTGGATGTGTACAGTAGACAAGATGGTCTAATTGATAGAAATTTATAGCATCCATTGCTATTGGGCAAGATTGAGTAAAAATTGCCTATTCAAGAAACTCATCTTGATAGGTTTGTAGGTGGTGGATGAGAATTTGTTAAACAAGGCTAGGGTTGGGAACCTAGGATCTGGGCTAGGTTCGGCCCCGGGGTCAGCTTGTGTGACACGACGTTTTCTAGATAGATAAAGAAAATTATGCATTTACTAAGCGCTATAATAGGAAAATTAATTCTAAATGCATAATTAAAGTAGTACCAGGGAGGCATTGTTGAAGCGGGACGTTTGAAGACAAGCAGGGAGCGTTCGGGCGCCTTAGGAAGAAGAAGAATGAAGGAGGATTTCGTTTGGTGTGGGAGATGAAAAGGGATTGAAGGCTTTGTATAGGGTTACCCGGGCGCCTGTAAAGGGCTAGGCGCCCGTGTTCATTGGGACGCTCGTAAGGTCACGGGCGCATGAGTTAGAGGTCAGCTGCTTTTGGCAGATCTGACTACCTTGGATGAAGATAAAGCTATAGGCGCTCGTAAGGTTACGGGCGCCCAGGTCAGGTGTGTCGGGGTTGACAGCTTTGGCTATCTTGGTCGAAGATAAAGTCAGAGGCACCTGACAAGTCATGGGCGCCCGTGTTGAGCGGGGTTTGACTATTGACCAGTTTGACTGTTGACCAAGGTTGACTGTGTTGACCTAGTTTGACTCCTCAGTTGACTCAACCAATCAAGCTTATATTCAAACTGACATAAAATTTAAGTTGATTTTGAACACATTTTGAAGACAGTTCAAGGTTTTTAAAATACTATCAGGTCCTAGACATCCTACTCAGTTCTACGTGATCAAACATGTTAACCTTATAAGTTTTGTGAGATAGGTTTTGACAAAAACAATTTTGAAAAGTTATAAGGCTAAGTTTATTGAGCTTGGGAAAAAATGTTTGAATCTAAGATTAATTGAAATTTGTGTTAGATTTGAATCTGACAATAGTAAAGTGAATTTGATTTTCAATAATTGACTTCTAGGTCTTGGCGATGCACTAGGGCACTAGGCCTTCTTTGGTCGTAGCCTTATTGGATCATCAACCCTTTCCTTAACAAAGCCTTTTATTGAAAAATTCATCTTCAAGTTACTCCTTGAACGATTTTGGTCTAACTAGTTTGGGTCTTGGATCGGTAGCTTCGGCTAGTTCCACCAGAATGGCTTCCCTAACGTACTATCATCTCACCTCCACCCAATACTATGTTGTTCAAATTTTAATTAAGTCGTTTAGTCCTTAGTCTAACCAGTTCTAGGTCTAAGCATAATGAATTACTGAAGGAAATAAACAAGCAAGCATGCAATAAGATTAAAGAAGTAAGCAAAAAAAAACTTATCTAATTATGAAAATTATTTTTAAATTGGCTCCCCCTGGACTATAGCCTCGATAATGATTAGGCAAGATGTGAATCTTGTTCTTGGGGATCCAATACTAGTTTGTGTTGGATCAAGAAATGCGAGAGAGGGGGGGTGAATGTCGCAATTCGTTCGGATTTAAAAAGAGCGGGTGCGCAGCGGAAATAAAAGAGAACACAATAACGCAAACACAGCTGGTTTACTTGGTTCGGAGCCTGGGTCGACTCCTACTCCAAGGCCCACGGTCGTTGACCGTTTTCTGTGGGCAATTCTATAAGTTCGCAAAGTTTACAATTAGATTTTACAATAAGGCAGAATAGTAAACTTTAAATACAACTCTTGTTACCGACGTCCGGTGAAGATTGAAGTTCTGGAGCAGCGGGACGTCGTCGGCTTGAGTTGGCAGCTTTCTGGAGCGTGTCGTGGAAGCAGAAGAGCGTAGAATTGTCGAAGCAATTGATTGTCCTTTGAAGAGGGTCGAGGCCCTCTTTATATAGGGCAGGGGGCGCCCGACATGCTCGGGGCGCCCTCCACGTGGCTGCAGATCCGGCGATGCTCTAGTCAAAGCTGATCTCGTTATCTTCGGGATTGTTTTTGACTGGGGCGCCCGACGCGCACGGGGCGCCCGATTGACCGGTCAAACTTTATCACCGAGGCTTCGCGAGGGTGAGCTGCAGCCGCCTTCAGTGGCGTGGCACAGTGGGCGCCCGAGACACGCGGGGCGCCCGATCTGCGCGGTGCCCGATTTGCGCGGCGCCCGCGACAAGAGGGGCGCCCGACATGCGCGGGGCGCCCCCCAACGCTGTGCTGTCGGAGGTTTACTTCTCTGCTGACTTTGGGTTGACTCTGGGGCGCCCGACACATCCGGGGCGCCCTGCTCAGCTACGGCCTCACTCCTTTGAGGCCCTCTGAGCTGCAGAAACGCAGTCCTTTGGTCCTGCATCCAGGGTTAGTCCAAAATAGCAAATACTAAGTTGATTTTTCACAGCCTTAGCTGTCTTGGTTCTGACTTTGGGTCTCCAAAATGGAGCCCTAGGTCGAACCGACGCCTAATGTTCCCTCGAGGGGAACGCGTCCTCACCTACTCCTCTCGGGAGAGTTTACCTGGTGCCAACCGGACCCTCCAGTTGGACTTTTGCCCGGCAGTCCTTCGCCAGGTCTTGAGTTGCCAAGCTTCCCTTCGCTTGGTGCCTAGCAGCCCTTTGCTAGGTCATTTCTTCTGGCAGCCCTTCGCCAGTGCCTAGCATTCCTTCGCTAGGGCTTGTCTGTATGGCAATCCTTCGCCAGTGCCTAGCAGTCCTTCGCTAGGGCTTTTTCTATCTGGCAGTCCTTCGCCAGTGCCTAGCATTCCTTCGCTAGGGCTTTTCCTGTAGACTCAAGGAGCATTGTTAGACAACAAATAACCCTTAACTTTTGAACCCTTTTGTCAATAACAAAACACAGGTTTGACTTGGGTGCATACTGCACCAACAGTTTGGTCCAGCTTGGTTGTTCAAGCAAAGCTTGGGGACCCATGCTTGAACTTTGGCTTTAGGTTGGTTCAATACAACATAATAAGACCGTTGTCTAGACTTGGTTCGATACCCTAATCCAGATTGGTTAAGAACGGACTTCTGTTTTCCAAGGATCATATCAAGACCCTTGGAACCGGAAGTGAATCGTTCTAAAGCTACTCTGAGCTCCTTGACTTGAGTTTCCAAGGAGGAATTCCCTTTCTCAAGCTTTTCAACTTGAGTAGAGTTTCCTTCTTGAACCTTCTCGGCCAAGGATCTCGAGTCGGCTTCCTCTTTCAGGAGTTTTACTTTCTGTCGGAGGGGCTCGACCCGGATTTTGGCTTTCGCCAAGTTGCGAGATAAATAAGTAATTAATTTGGATAATTCAATTTCAGAATAACCTCTTACCGTTATTTGGCCGTTTTCCGAGATTGTGAGCCTTCCGTCGTCTGGCTCCGATTCCGATCCGGTGTCGATGTCTTCCGAAGTGGTTAAAGCGAGAAGATTTGATTGCGGGGCCTCTTCTTCTTCTTCGGAGGATGATTCATCCCAGGTGGCTTGGAGAGCCTTCTTCCTTCGAGTCTTCTTGACTTTCTTCAGATTTGGGCATTCTGATTTGTAATGTCCCTTCTTGTTGCATTCGAAGCAGGTGACATTGGTTTTGCTTTTTGAAGTTGAAGGTTCAGCTGGATCTTCCTTCCTTCGGCTTGCTTTCTTTCTATTTGTCTGGTGCTTCAGCTCCTTGTAGTTGTCCCGAGCTAGCCGAACCAACTTGGGTCGATCCCCTTCACTGTCTTCTAAGTCTGAGTCCGAGTCAAACTCAGGTGTTGGTTGAGGCTTCTTCTTGGTGACTTTTCCTTGGGTTTTACCTGAAATAAAGGCAATACTTTTCTTGACTATTGTGGAGTTAGTCTGTTCATTCAATTCTAATTCTGGAAAAAGTTCATCTAATTTAATTTTTGAAAGGTCCCTGGAAACCTTGTAAGCATCTACCATAGATGCCCACAGTGTGTTCCTTGGGAACGCGTTTATGGTATACCTGATTAGATCACGGTTCTCTACCTTGTGATCTATTGTGTGCAACCCATTCATCAACTCCTGGATTCTGGCGTGGAGCTGTGCTGCTGATTCGCCTTCATTCATCTTAATCGTGTAGAGTCTGTTCAGCAACAAATCCCTTTTGCTGATTCTGGTGTCGGAGGTACCTTCGTGCAGCTCAATCAGCTTGTTCCAAAGTTCTTTGGCACTGTTGAAGGGTCCCACCCGGTTCAGCTCTTCCTTGGTCAATCCGCATTGCAACGTCTGGGTTGCCTTTGCATCAGCCTCGATCTTCTTCTTCAACGAGGCGTCCCATTCAGAGTAGTGTTGTGTCACTCCTTCTGCGTTCTTGGGAATCTCTAAGCCAGATTGGATAATTATCCACATGTCCACCTGAGTTTTTAGGTGGACTTCCATCCTGCTTTTCCAGTAGGAGAAATCTTCTCCACTAAAAAGAGGTGGTCTGGATGTGTTGAATCCCTCTTTCATGGCCATAATATATTCCGAAAAAAATACAGACAAAGAAAACTTGTTCCAAGACTTAGTCTTGGATTAGTAGTGCGGAAGAAAATTAATAGAAATGAAAAAACGATCGAGTGGTGTTGCACCAACCTCGATTAACGAGAAAGATTCAAAAAAGAATTAAAATAATTCCGTAAATCCGAAAAAACTCTCAAATTGGTGGTTGCACCAAATTTGAGCCGCCCGCTCTGATACCACTTGTTGGATCGGAGAAATTGATAGGGGGGCTGAATATCGATATCAAATTTTTCGAAAAGCTAGAGAATATACGCAGCGGAAAATAACAGAACAAACGCGAACACAGGTTAGTTTTACTTGGTTCGGAGTCGCGGTCGGCTCCTACTCCAAGGCCCACGGTCCTTGACCGTTTACTTTGGGCAATTCTATAGTCGTAAAAGGAGTTTTACAAATTAAGCACAGAAATAGAACTGAAAATTAAACTTGCAACACTTTTCGTTATCGACGCCCGAGGTGGATCGAATTTCGGAGCAGAGGGTCGTCGTCGGTGCTAGAATCTCGAAGTCGGAGCTTGTTGGAGTGTAGCGCTTGAACAAAAGTGCTTGGAGCGTTGTGAATGATGTTCTTCTAAGCCTTGGGGGTGAACCCCCTTTTATAGCACCCATGGGGGCGCCTGTGTCGATGGGGGCGCCTACACGTGGCCTTCCCTGCGCGATCTCTTATCCGTAGGCTTGGTCAGCGCTTATCCATCTTCACTGGGGCGCCTGAGCTGATGGGGGCGCCCGTATGGTCCCGGGCGCCTGAGCTGAGTATGTCCAGAGGCTTCGTGGTAGTTTTGCTTCGCTTGCTTTATTTTAGCCTTCAACTGGGGCGCCCATATCCATATGGGCGCCTAGCCCCAGTGGGGCGCCTCACTCCTTTGAGGCGCCTGAGCTGCAGAAAACACATTCCTTCATTCCCTGCAACCAAGGTTAGTTCCAAAACACAAGAAGCAAATATGTTAGCAATTATTTACAGCCTAAGCTGTCTTGGTTCTGACTTTGGGTCTCCCAAATAGAACCCTAGGTTGAACCGACGCCTACTGTTCTCTCACACGTGGAACGCATCCTCACCTATTCCTCTCAGAAGAGTTTACCTTTTTGCCAACCAGCTCCTCCGGTTGGACTTTTTCCCAATCCACCTGACCAGGTATTCGTGCCCAGTCCGCGTCCAGGACTTCTTGCCCAACATCCGGTCAGGTCTTCGGTGCCCAGCCCTTTGCCAGAACTTCTTGCCCAATCCTCGACCAGGATTTCTTTGCCCAACTTCCGGTCAGGTCTTCTTGCCCAGTCCTTGACCAGGACTTCTTGCCTAGCCCTTTGCCAGGACTTCTTGCCTAGTGTACCTAGGACTTTTCCTACACACTTAGTAAGCTTGTTAGATCACAATAACACCTTAACTTCTGAACCCTTTGCCATTATCAAAACCCAGGTTTGACTTAAGTGCTTCCTGCACTAACAATCTCCCCCTTTTTGATTTATGGCAACACGGTTGAAAAAGTTAAGTAAAAAAAATAACAAGCAACGAATTAAAAAAGTATTTAGTTTTCTCCCCCTGAGTTTTTCAAAAATAAGTGAGTTTTTGTTAAATCTTCTAAGTGCTTTAGATCCAGAAAGTTTTTGCGCACTTGAGAAAAATTTTCATATTATACTTAGAAAATTTTCAGAAAAACTTTTTCCATACTTAGAAAAATTTTCCAAAAGGTTTTCAAGTTTTTCCACACTTAGAAAAATTTTGAAAAAGAATTTTTAGGGTTTCCACACTTAGAAAAATTTCCAATTTTTTTTTTAAAGTTTTCCACACTTAGAAAAATTTTGAAATTTTTTTTTAAGTTTTCCACACTTAGAAAAATTTCCAAATTTTTTTTAAGTTTTCCACATTTAGAAAAATTTCCAAATTTTTTTTTTCAACATTATACTTAGAAAACTTTCATTTTTGAAATGCTTAGATTTGAAAACATTTTTAAGCATTTATTTACTTTACTTTTTGAAAAGGAGATAAAAATTTTGAAAAATTAAATTTAGAAAAAAACTTCTTTTCTCTCCTTTCCTTTCTCTCCCCCTTTGTCATATATAAAAAAAATGATTATAGCAAAAAAAAATTAGAGCAACAAAAAAATTGAGTTCTGTATTGATCCAACTCTAATAAGTATAAACTGGACCAAACCAAATTAAACCGTTCTTATTCGGATCCTGTCTAACCCAGTTAGCTACTTTTTGACTGTCATTAATAATAGCTTTCACTAGGGTTAGTCAAGTTAAGTGATCTGATCAAGTTAGATTTTCTAAGCTTGACACTTAACCTGATTGCTGTTCATTTGGTATTTATTGCCCCAATTACTGCAGATGCATAGACTTAAAGCATCTTGAATCAAGGCATAGACCTATGCATTTCAACCCAGTCTAGGTTATCAATCAAAAGTACCCTAAGGTGCTTGTGAGATGTTGGCTTCTAGATCTATAGGTGCATGCAATTCTAGGGTTAAGGTCTAAGCTAAGTCCATTTGCGAAAAAGTCCTAGTTTTGAAGGGGGTATGTTTTTGAGAAAATCTAAGTCGGTAAATCATTTTAAATTTTAAGAAAAAAAATGTTTTTTTCACAAAAAAAGTTAATTAACAGTTAAGAAAGTAAACCAATTTTTTTTAAAAACATGTAGAGCAGTCCTATTCTACTAAGCATAAGATTCAATTATTAAGTGCATGACTGAGTAGTTGAAGTAAAATTGCATAAGACTAATCACTTATCAAACAAGTAGCTAGCAAGTAAATATGATAGATGCATAAGAGTCAACTGGTCAACAGGAGGACCAGCAAAGTCAAACAGTAGTCAAGCACAAGTCAACCCTACTCAGTAGGGACAGTCAAACACATGTCAAAGGTACAATAAGATAGCTGAAAAGTCACTCTGATCTATGAGAAAGGGCCAGGAGGGTTGAATGAGCTAGGTTGCCAGGACTGAAACAAGGACTACATTTCATTGTATCGTGCCTTGTTTTTCTATTGTTCGGCGTGAAGAGTGTCCAAGTACTCAGTGTGGTAGCCCTTGTTCACATTGTGTTCATTCTGTAGGGCCTCCATATACTCGGCGTGACAGGCCTCCATCTCCTCCCTGAGGCTGTACATCTCCGTCTGCAATAGTGTAATGCGCTGGTCGGTGGTCAGTGGAGGAGGCTCCTATATGTGCTCGTTGATCTCGGTTGCGAGATCAGCCACGTCTACCTCCACCTCGTCGTCAGAGTCATCCTGCCATTGAGCCCTCTCTCGTCTCCATGATAGGACCCCGGTGGCCGAAACGACTATTCCCGCTAAAGAGAAATTTCTAAACCCTATTTCATCAAACTCGATCATTGAGATGATCTCTCCAGCAGTGATGTCGCGACCATGGTGGTGAAGGAGGGCGGTGATAATATGACAGTAGGGCATTCGTACTCGATCGTGAGTAGATACGCTTGATGCATAAATGATGGTGTGGAACATGTGGAGGCCTATCTCTATAACTAGCTGATGGATCATGGCGTAGAGTAGAAAAGTGTGAAAAGGTCGCATGGTCGCGACATCTCGGGTGGTGAGTGGGAGAACACAACGAACTATAACTCTGTAGAGAGCATAATCCTGGACTCGGAGGTCAACGGACTGAAACCCCCGTGCTAACGGGTTCCGCACATCTCTGAAAAAGTAGGAGTAAAGAGTGTCTAGGTGGATGTGCGAATAGGGGGAGCGAAGGGAGGGTCGGCCGGAGGATAGCAACAAAAGGTTGACTGTGACTGTCGTAGTCCAAGGAATCGATTGAACAAAGTTGGAGAAATAGTGAGAGGAGTGCCTTGTACAGTGGTAGAGTAGAGCAGGTCGTCAATTTTGACTAGATTGTTGTAAAATTCGGCACACAATGTTGAATTTACTGGATGTGTACAGTAGACAAGATGGTCTAATTGATAGAAATTTATAGCATCCATTGCTATTGGGCAAGATTGAGTAAAAATTGCCTATTCAAGAAACTCATCTTGATAGGTTTGTAGGTGGTGGATGAGAATTTGTTAAACAAGGCTAGGGTTGGGAACCTAGGATCTGGGCTAGGTTCGACCCCGGGGTCAGCTTGTGTGACACGACGTTTTCTAGATAGATAAAGAAAATTATGCATTTACTAAGCGCTATAATAGGAAAATTAATTCTAAATGCATAATTAAAGTAGTACCAGGGAGGCATTGTTGAAGCGGGACGTTTGAAGACAAGCAGGGAGCGTTCGGGCGCCTTGGGAAGAAGAAGAATGAAGGAGGATTTCGTTTGGTGTGGGAGATGAAAAGGGATTGAAGGCTTTGTATAGGGTTACCCGGGCGCCTGTAAAGGGCTAGGCGCCCGTGTTCATTGGGACGCTCGTAAGGTCACGGGCGCATGAGTTAGAGGTCAGCTGCTTTTGGCAGATCTGACTACCTTGGATGAAGATAAAGCTATAGGCGCTCGTAAGGTTACGGGCGCCCAGGTCAGGTGTGTCGGGGTTGACAGCTTTGGCTATCTTGGTCGAAGATAAAGTCAGAGGCACCTGACAAGTCATGGGCGCCCGTGTTGAGCGGGGTTTGACTATTGACCAGTTTGACTGTTGACCAAGGTTGACTGTGTTGACCTAGTTTGACTCCTCAGTTGACTCAACCAATCAAGCTTATATTCAAACTGACATAAAATTTAAGTTGATTTTGAACACATTTTGAAGACAGTTCAAGGTTTTTAAAATACTATCAGGTCCTAGATATCCTACCCAGTTCTACGTGATCAAACATGTTAACCTTATAAGTTTTGTGAGATAGGTTTTGACAAAAACAATTTTGAAAAGTTATAAGGCTAAGTTTATTGAGCTTGGGAAAAAATGTTTGAATCTAAGATTAATTGAAATTTGTGTTAGATTTGAATCTGACAATAGTAAAGTGAATTTGATTTTCAATAATTGACTTCTAGGTCTTGGCGAGGCACTAGGGCACTAGGCCTTCTTTGGTCGTAGCCTTATTGGATCATCAACCCTTTCCTTAACAAAGCCTTTTATTGAAAAATTCATCTTCAAGTTACTCCTTGAACGATTTTGGTCTAACTAGTTTGGGTCTTGGATCGGTAGCTTCGGCTAGTTCCACCAGAATGGCTTCCCTAACATACTATCATCTCACCTCCACCCAATACTATGTTGTTCAAATTTTAATTAAGTCGTTTAGTCCTTAGTCTAACCAGTTCTAGGTCTAAGCATAATGAATTACTGAAGGAAATAAACAAGCAAGCATGCAATAAGATTAAAGAAGTAAGCAAAAAAAAACTTATCTAATTATGAAAATTATTTTTAAATTGGCTCCCCCTGGACTATAGCCTCGATAATGATTAGGCAAGATGTGAATCTTGTTCTTGGGGATCCAATACTAGTTTGGTCCAGCTTGGTTGTTCAAGCAAAGCTTGGGGACCCATGCTTGAACTTTGGCTTTAGGTTGGTTCAATACAACATAATAAGACCGTTGTCTAGACTTGGTTCGATACCCTAATCCAGATTGGTTAAGAACGGACTTCTGTTTTCCAAGGATCATATCAAGACCCTTGGAACCGGAAGTGAATCGTTATAAAGCTACTCTGAGCTCCTTGACTTGAGTTTCCAAGGAGGAATTCCCTTTCTCAAGCTTTTCAACTTGAGTAGAGTTTCCTTCTTGAACCTTCTCGGCCAAGGATCTCGAGTCGGCTTCCTCTTTCAGGAGTTTTACTTTCTGTCGGAGGGGCTCGACCCGGATTTTGGCTTTCGCCAAGTTGCGAGATAAATAAGTAATTAATTTGGATAATTCAATTTCAGAATAACCTCTTACCGTTATTTGGCCGTTTTCCGAGATTGTGAGCCTTCCGTCGTCTGGCTCCGATTCCGATCTGGTGTCGATGTCTTCCGAAGTGGTTAAAGCGAGAAGATTTGATTGCGGGGCCTCTTCTTCTTCTTCGGAGGAAGATTCATCCCAGGTGGCTTGGAGAGCCTTCTTCCTTCGAGTCTTCTTGACTTTCTTCAGATTTGGGCATTCTGATTTGTAATGTCCCTTCTTGTTGCATTCGAAGCAGATGACATTGGTTTTGCTTTTTGAAGTTGAAGGTTCAGCTGGATCTTCCTTCCTTCGGCTTGCTTTCTTTCTATTTGTCTGGTGCTTCAGCTCCTTGTAGTTGTCCCGAGCTAGCCGAACTAACTTGGGTCGATCCCCTTCACTGTCTTCTGAGTCTGAGTCCGAGTCAGACTCGGGTGTTGGTTGAGGCTTCTTCTTGGTGACTTTTCCTTGGGTTTTACCTGAAATAAAGGCAATACTTTTCTTGACTATTGTGGAGTTAGTCTGTTCATGCAATTCTAATTCTGGAAAAAGTTCATCTAATTTAATTTTTGAAAGGTCCCTGGAAACCTTGTAAGCATCTACCATAGATGCCCACAGTGTGTTCCTTGGGAACGCGTTTAGGGTATACCTGATTAGATCACGGTTCTCTACCTTGTGACCTATTGTGTGCAACCCATTCATCAACTCCTGGATTCTGGCGTGGAGCTGTGCTGCTGATTCGCCTTCATTCATCTTAATCGTGTAGAGTCTGTTCAGCAACAAATCCCTTTTGCTGATTCTGGTGTCGGAGGTACCTTCGTGCAGCTCAATCAGCTTGTTCCAAAGTTCTTTCGCACTGTTGAAGGGTCCCACCCGGTTCAGCTCTTCCTTGGTCAATCCGCATTGCAACGTCTGGGTTGCCTTTGCATCAGCCTCGATCTTCTTCTTCAACGAGGCGTCCCATTCAGAGTAGTGTTGTGTCACTCCTTCTGCGTTCTTGGGAATCTCTAAGCCAGATTGGATAATTATCCACATGTCCACCTGAGTTTTTAGGTGGACTTCCATCCTGCTTTTCCAGTAGGAGAAATCTTCTCCACTAAAAAGAGGTGGTCTGGATGTGTTGAATCCCTCTTTCATGGCCATAATATATTCCGAAAAAAATACAGACAAAGAAAACTTGTTCCAAGACTTAGTCTTGGATTAGTAGTGCGGAAGAAAATTAATAGAAATGAAAAAATGATCGAGTGGTGTTGCACCAACCTCGATTAACGAGAAAGATTCAAAAAAGAATTAAAATAATTCCGTAAATCCGAAAAAACTCTCAAATTGGTGGTTGCACCAAATTTGAGCCGCCCGCTCTGATACCACTTGTTGGATCGGAGAAATTGATAGGGGGGCTGAATATCGATATCAAATTTTTCGAAAAGCTAGAGAATATACGCAGCGGAAAATAACAGAACAAACGCGAACACAGGTTGGTTTTACTTGGTTCGGAGTCGCGGTCGACTCCTACTCCAAGGCCCACGCTTCTTGACCGTTTACTTTGGGCAATTCTATAGTCGTAAAAGGAGTTTTACAAATTAAGTACAGAAATAGAACTGAAAGTTAAACTTGCAACACTTTTCGTTACCAACGCCCGAGGTGGATCGAATTTCGGAGCAGAGGGTTGTCGTCTGCGCTGTCTCGAAGTTGTAGCTTGTCGGAGCGTAGCGCTTGAACGAAAGTGCTTGGAGCGTTGTGAACGATGTTCTTCTAAGTCTTGGGGGTGAACCCCCTTTTATAGCACCCATGGGGGCGCCTATGTCGATGGGGGCGCCTACACGTGGCCTTCCCTGCGCGATCTCTTATCCGCAGGCTCGGTCAGCACTTATCCATCTTCACTGGGGCGCCTGAGCTGATGGGGGCGCCCGTATGGTCCCGGGCGCCTGAGCTGAGTATGTCCAAAGGCTTCGTGGCAGTTTTGCTTCGCTTGCTTTGTTTTAGCCTTCAACTGGGGCGCCCGTATCCATATGGGCGCCTAGCCCCAGTGGGGCGCCTCACTCCTTTGAGGTGCCTGAGCTACAGAAAACACATTCCTTCGTTCCCTGCAACCAAGGTTAGTTCCAAAACACTAGAAGCAAATATGTTAGCCATTATTTAAAGCCTAAGCTGTCTTGGTTCTGACTTTGGGTCTCCCAAATGGAACCCTAGGTCGAACCGACGCCTACTGTTCCCTCGCATGGGGAACGCGTCCTCAGCTACTCCTCTCAGATGAGTTTACCTTTTTGCCAACCGGCTCCTCCGGTTGGACATTTGCCCAATCCACCTGACCAGGTTTTCGTGCCCAGTCCGCGACTAGGACTTCTTGGCCAACTTCCGGTCAGGTCTTCGTTGCCCTGCCCTTTACCAGAACTTCTTGCCCAGTCCTCGACCAGGACTTATTTTCCCAAATTCCGGTCAGGTCTTCTTGCCCAGTCCTTAACCAGGACTTCTTGCCCAGCCTTTTGCCAGGACTTCTTGCCTAGTGTACCTAGGACTTTTCCTGCACACTTAGTAAGCTTGTTAGATCACAATAACACCTTAACTTCTGAACCCTTTGCCATTATCAAAACCCAGGTTTGACTTAGGTGCTTCCTGCACCAACAATCTCCCCCTTTTTGATTTATGGCAACACGGTTGAAAAAGTTAAGTAAAAAAAATAACAAGCAACGAATTAAAAAGGTATTTAGTTTCCTCCCCCTGAAATGAAAATTCTCCCCCTGAGTTTTTCAAAAATAAGTGGGTTTTTGTTAATCTTCTAAGTGCTTTAGATCCAGAAAGTTTTTGCGCACTTGAGAAAAAATTTCACATTATACTTAGAAAATTTTCAGAAAAAACTTTTTCCATACTTAGAAAAATTTTCCAAAAGGTTTTCAAGTTTTTCCACACTTAGAAAAATTTCGAAAAAGAATTTTTAGGGTTTCCACACTTAGAAAAACTTCCTGCACCAACAACCAACCCCCATATTTATATATAAGCTCCACTTATTACGAGTCGTCCATCCCCCCGTGTTTAAGATCTCGAATGCCCGTTAATTAATTTAAATTACTGACATTTCTAATTAATTAACCTCTAAGTCCTTGACTAGTACCACTCGACCTTATTATCATGCCGGATCAAATCCATCTGCAGGGTTTAGCATGATGAACCTGTCGAGCTCATCAAGGGGGCATCATCAACCCAATTCACCAGGACACGGATTCCATCAATAATCAACGACACATCATATTATCAATATTATCTCTCAACTTACCGAGCCTATCGATCTAACAGAATAGATCTTGCTCATTGGTAAATCAAAGAAATAATAGTTAATAATATATGCTCGTTATTATATCGTGATTAAGGGATCGTACTCCATAATAAAATCTGAGGTCCTATCTAATTATCGAGTCAGTACAAATTGTATAACCTCAGGTTTCGGTCCTCCTCAATGTACTCAAAGCACACTAGTGTAATTCTATGGTCAATACCAAGCACACCTAATTACACTACAACCATTCTGATGGGTTGTCCAATTCCATCTCGGTTGTGGGCCTCTATTTATACTAAGCAAGGAACTGATAATGTTGGGATCTCCCGGCGACATAAACACAAAATGCAGTGGAAACAAGATCCCTCCAGCGATCCATGCGAAAGAAAACTCGTACAAAAGTTCATCTATCTAATAGATCTATCTAAAGTGTATACCTTTGGAGCGTGCCCTTATGTTTATCCCGCTCGTCCAAGTGCCGCTAGATCTCTTGCACATTCAAGTGTCCGTGCCTCTATGCATATCCACACGGGCATGATCTCTCAACTTCGGGAAGAACTACCTTAGTTGTGCTAGCAACTTGAGGTAGTTCATAAGACCACCAAGAACCCCAAAGGGGTTTCGGTCATGAGGGAGAAGAGGAAGAAGAGAGGAAGGGAAGAAGGAAAAGCCCTCCATTCAAAATGACTAGCCCCTCTTTTATATTCATCCCATGAATATGAAGAGGTTTTTGTCTCTTTGGCTTCCCTTCATTAAAGCCAATAAAGAGCGCATCTTTCCATGTGACTCTTTATCTTCTCTTCATTCAATGAAGAGAGACTTTTCTCTTTCCTTCATTAAACACTTTAATGAATTTCTCCTGCAATTCCGACCAGAGCCTCTTGGGCTCCCGACCAGGTCTGCCGACCGAGTCCCCGAGCTCCCAACCAAGTCTGCTGACCGAGTCCTCGAGCTCCCGACCTTGTCTTCTGAGTTACCAACTCGAGCTCCCGACCTAGTCTCCCAAGTTCCCAACTCGAGCTCCCGAAGTATCATATCCTTAGTGTGTGACGCAATAGGTTCTTGTGACGTTGGCAATGTGTCTAAACCACTTTAGACACGTAAGCAATGAGCGACATCTAGCAATGCATCATTGCTACCCAAGTAACAAGAAAGTCGAGATCCGACTTAACCTCCGTGATTATGATAATGTATGACCTTGTCCTTCCATCCTTGATATCTAGATTGACCAATGAGGCATAGACCATGTCATCCTCGATCAATCTATGTGTTTCTTGATCCCCGAGTAGACTCACTCAAACAAATGAGCTCAATATCTCATATGGACTCATTTGAGCATGGCCATGCGTTTTAGTAGTCCTACTCGATCAAGGGGCTCACAGATATCACTCCCGTCATATGGGAGGGATTGATCCCATCTACATCACTCACATCCCTTCGCATAATTCATTACATACCCAGTGATCGCCTTTATAGTCCACCCTGTTACGGGTGATGTTTGACGATACCAAAGTACATAACTCCTTATGTAAGGAACCATAGTGACTTCAGGTCAAAGGACTATTCATACTAATAGTCACATGAGAAAGTTTATGACACTCATATGACAATGTATGAAACTTTCTCATGATGGGTCAATTCAATACACATTTTCTAATGTATACCCATGTGTCTGTTGGATCGAGAAATGCGAGAGAGGGGGGGTGAATGTCGCAAATCGTTCGGATTTAAAAAGAGTAAGTGCGCAGCGGAAATAAAGACAAAGCAACACAACGCTAACAAGGTCGTTTTACTTGGTTCGGAGCCTGGGTCGACTCCTACTCCAAGGCCCACGGTCGTTGACCGTTTACTTTGGGCAATTCTATAATGCGTAGAATGAGTACAGAAGAGAAATACAAATTGCAATAAGAAAGATTACACTTCTGTATTTACCAACTCCCGGGGTAGGCTCGAGTTTCGGTGCAGCAGGAGGTCGACGGTGCTTCGGACTTGAGTCGGGAAGTTCCTGGAGCAGAGCGCGGTCGTCAGAGAGTTTGGATGTGTTGAATGAAAGCGGTGTTCTGAAGAGGAGGGTCGAGGCCCTTTTTATAGTGCCTGGGGGCGCCCTGGTCGACGGGGGCGCCCCCCCACGTGGCAGCAGATCCACAAGAGGCGCGGTCGTCGACTTATCCCTTAATCCTCGGGATAAGGCCTTGACTGGGGCGCCCTGTGCGCTGGGGGCGCCCTGGTTGACCCGGTCAAACCTTATCTGCAGCGCTGAGCTCTCCTCGGTAAGGCTGGGGGCGCCCTGTGCGCTGGGGGCGCCCGGGACAGCGGGGGCGCCCTGGGTGCGCAGTGCAGACGCGGCAGCAGTTTAACTCTTCAGTTGGTTTGCCATGGGGGCGCCTGGGACAGCGGGGGCGCCCTCAGAATGTACTGTCGAGGTTCATTTGCTTTCTTTGTGTTTTGTGTTCACCTTGGGGGCGCCCGGGACACTCCGGGCGCCCTGGTCAGCAGTTGCCTCTTTCCTTTGAGGCATTCTGAGCTGCAGACACACGTTCCTTCGGTCCTGCTTCCAGGGTTAGTCCAAAACACAATAAAACAAATATTTAATTTAATTTCTACAGCTTCAGCTGTCTTGGTTCTGACTTTGGTCTCCAAAATGGAGCCCTAGGTCGAACCGACGCCTAATGTTCCCTCAAGGGGAACGCGTCCTCACCTACTCCTCTCGGGAGAATTTACCTGGTGCCAACCGGTTCCTCCAGTTGGACTTTTGCCCGGCAGTCTTTCGCCAGGTCTTGAGTTGCCAAGCTACCCTTCGCTTGGTGCCTAGCAGCCCTTCGCTAGGTCTTTTCTTCTGGCAGCCCTTCGCCAGTGCCTAGCATTCCTTCGCTAGGACTTGTCCATTCTGGCAGTCCTTCGCCAGAGCCTAGCAGTCCTTTGCTAGGGCTTTTCCTGTCTGGCAGTCCTTCGCCAGTGCCTAGCATTCCTTCGCTAGGGCTTTTCCTGTACACTTAAGAAACTTGTTAGACAACAACTAACCCTTAAATTTTGATGTAACACCCCAAAGTTTTAAAGTTCGGGACGAACTTTTTATAAGATATAGAGGATTGTAACACCCCGAAGATTTAAAGTTCGGGACGAACTTTTTATAAGATATATAGGATTGTAACACCCCAAAATTTCACCATGAATAATGTTACGAATTCATGGAAAATTATTACAAAATATTATGTGAATAATATTGTGAATTCAGGAAAAATTATTATAAAATATTATGTAAATAATGTTACGAATTCATGGAAAATTATTACGAAATATTATGTGAATAATATTGGGAATTCATGGAAAAATTATTATGAAATATTATGTGAATAATATTATTCATGGGAAAATTATTATGAAATATTATGTGAATAATATTGTGAATTCATGAAAAAATTATTATGAGATATCATGATGGATTTGGCTTAATAGGCTTTGATGTGGATTAGTGCAAACGGTAATAAAAAGAAAGTGTAGAAAGGAGGAAGCAAAGATCGAACCTTGAACCTCCTAGTTGCACTCACCATGTCTTAACCACTACACCAAGCATTGTTTCTTGTTGAGAGAATAAGAAACATGCTTGTTAAGCATGTAATAGTGAAGAGACATGTCTCTTCATGAGAATAGTATAAATAAGAGAGGGAAGGGGTAGGAGTAACTTCCTCTTCTTCCTCCTCACTTTCTCCCACCCGAAATTCCTTCTTCTTCCTCTTCTCTTTTCCATTTTCGAAAAGTGCTTCCTAGGGTTCTAACCCTAGGGGATTGGAAGGAAGAAGACCCTCTAAGGATCTTGCCCTCTATTAGGGCCAAGGAGTCTAGAGAAGAAATAGTAAGAGGAACCATCACCTCTCCTTCAACCAAGGGTACCCTAAGAATCTAGGGAAGGTGAAATTCAAGCGAAAGGATGTAAGTATCCCCTCGCCTGCAGTGTAATAGTTATTGTATGTATTCTTCATGTTTTGCTTTTGGAAAAAGGGAGTCTTCCCTTTAGGTAAGTTTCGGCCACCCCCTTAAGGGGAGGCCTTGGCTACTTTTTGATGCTTGAGGAGACCTTTGGGACTTAGGGTACATATGTATGATGATTTCCCATCATGTTGTGATAAGGAAAAGTAGGGTTATCCACCCTACAAGTTTCGGCCAAGAGGAGAAAAGTTAGGCTTTTTGGGTTGCTTGCTATCCTATGATGTGTCCATGATTAGTAGTGTAGATAAAGTGTTTGTGTAAATGTTTGTGTGAAGATTGGATGTCAAAAACCTAGCCTACCCTACCCTACAAGTTTCGGCCAACCCTAGGTGGATGAGGGTTTAAGGTTGTATGATTTTTCTTATGATATATCCATGCTTAATAGTATAGGTAAGGTGTTTGTGTAAATGCTTGTGTGGATATTTGAAGTCAAAAACCTAGCCTAGCCATCCTACAAGTTTCGGCCACCCTAGGTTAGGGTTTAGGGTTGCTGGATTTTATTCCCATGATGCATGCTATATATGATATGTGATGATTGTATGGGATGTACCCTATGAGATATGCTTAGGGTTGCTATGATGATATGTATGTGCAAGTAATGTTTAAATGGAATATTGATTTGGAAACTAAATGTCCCTAGCATGTGATATTCGGCCAAGCATGAAATATTAGGTTTATAAAGGTTAAATTATCCTATGTGATATGATTATGTTAGGGAGATGATATGTGAATGCATGTGATGAACAAATGGAATGCTTGATTGGAAAAACTTGGACTTCCCTAGTGATGACTTTCGGCCAACCCTAGATTAGGGTTAGGGTTGCTTGATTTTCTCCCATGGTGCATGCTATAGTATGATATATGATATATATATATATATATGTGATGCTTGTAGGGGATGTTTTGATGTCAAAAACCTAATCTACCCCTACCCTAGGACATTCAGCCCAAACCTTAGTTTAGGGCTAAGAATCATTCGATTAAACCATGAAGCATGCTACCACTTCCTATGATATGAATATGATTTATGTGACCAATCTTGTCATATATAAAATATGTTAAGTGGTTGAGTTATGATCCATGTATGAGCATGTCTTATAGCCCATGGGGCACCCTTATGAAATGCATGCTTTATACTAGGCTAGTTATCATGATTATGGATGCATACATATGCATAAGAATGAGCCATGTAGGGCATGAACGAAGAAGGCTTAGGACCTAAAGAATGCTTCCCTAGAAGGTTGGGACTAAGAGCATACTTTATGAAAATGAAGAACATGATAATTATTTTATTTTGTAATGGCTTGTACTATAGACTCTTAAAGCGAGTCAAATGATTATGATACTAGGCTGAAGGACTTTTGAGAAGGCATAGTAAACCCTAGTGGTTCGGGATTAGCTACCTCGTTCCTATTCAGGGGCGCGCGCAAAACATGAAGTACAAGCCGGGCCCTAATGATTATGCTATGTTCAAGTATTATGTTTATATGTTTTCAAAGAAACCTTCCTATGAAGTTAATATGCTTAGATGTTTAACATGCTTAAACACTTACCATGCTTGAATGTGATTTATTCTCTTATCTTTCTATGATATCCGATTTTGCGAGTAGGACAGGATCATTACTAAGCATTTGTGCTTACTAGTTTATGTGTTGTCTTATGCTGCAGATCAGGGTAAGGGACACTTAAACTAAAGGAAGAGGCAGGAGGACTGAAGATGTGTGGGGTGGTGGCTCGGGAAATAAAGATCTTCATATCTACAATATTATGATTATATTAACATTTCTTTAGTAATGAATGTTACACTTGGATTACTCATATACGTGATTTTATTATGAGTTGAACCTATCATGTTATAGGTTAGTTTTGAACAAGCATGCTTGGTACTTTGTTATTAGTACTTTAAGAAGAAAAAAAAATTTATACGAATGATAGTACGTGACCCCGCCCCGAGAGTAGATATAAGGGCGGGCGTCACAAGTTGGTATCAAAGCAGTTTTCTCCTCCACTACACACACATCAAGCTCATCCTGCCGCTTCCAAGTAAGAACTCTAAACCTACTACTTCCTTTATGCATGATAGTATGTGTTACTTCTAGTTAATTATGCATGGAGGTAGGAATAACTATTACCTCATACTAGTCTCATTTCTTATGAAGATGGCTAGATGACGTAGTAACCGTCTTAACGGGACTGCCCCTCCGCCACTTAACGAGACAACACCACCACTCAACGAGACAGTACCCCCTCAAGTTATGAACTGCAAGTTTCTTACAACCTTACCCTCGGGAGATATTATACCATCTACCCATATGATGCGTGCCACACCAATCAGGATCGCTGGGAGGGAACTCTATAGCGATTTGATAGTGCCGGGCATGCAAGACTATGACATTATATTGGGCATAGATTTTCTGAGTAAATACGGCGCTTCAATCGAGTGCCGTAAAAGAAAGATAGTCTTCCAACCAGAGGCAGACACTAAGTTTAAATTTATTGGAGAGCCAAGAAGAGAAGCCAGGAAACTCTTATTGGCTCTCAAAGCTCAGCAGATGTTAAGCAAGGGATGCACTGGGTTTCTAGCACATGTGGTCAATGCAAGCCAAGAAAAGGACCAGAGGCTAGAAGACGTCAGAGTGGTATGCAACTACCCAGAAGTCTTCCCCGATAAACTACCAAGGCTAGCCCCTGACAGGGAAATCGAATTTGAGATTGAATTGATACCGGGTTCAAATCCGATCTCCAAGGCGCCTTACCGAATGGCGCCAGCTGAGTTAAAGAACTCCAGGAATAGTTACGGGAGTTGCTTGACAAGGGACTCATCCGCCCTAGTCACTCTCCATGGGGGAACTCCCGTGCTGTTCGTGAAAAAGAAGGATGGGTCGATGTGAATGTGTATCGACTATCGGGCGCTGAACAACGTAACTATCAAGAATAGGTACCCCCTTCCAAGGATCGATGACCTATTCGATCAATTGAAAGGAGCTACCGTCTTCTCCAAGATAGACCTTAGATCCGGTTATCATCAAGTCAAAGTAAAACCAAATGATATTCCGAAGACGGCATTCCGAACAAGATACGGACATTATGAGTTCGTAGTTATGCCATTCGGAGTAACCAATGTCCCAGCTGTGTTTTTGGACTTAATGAATCGGGTATTCTCGGCATTCCTCGACCTATTTGTGATCGTCTTTATCGACGATATCCTAATATATTCGAGAACTCCCGAAGAACATGTTGAACACCTGAGTATAGCACTACAGATTTTTCAGAAGGAACAACTGTATGCTAAATTTCCCAAATGCGAGTTCTGGCTCGATCAAGTATCATACTTGGGACATGTTATCTCCAAGGAAGGAGTAAAAGTGACCCCTATGAAAGGGGTGATGAGATTCGGGAAGAGAGGGAAGCTGAGTCCGAGATATGTGGGACCGTACCAGATCCTGAAACGGGTAGGCAAAGTGGCCTACGAACTGGAGCTACCGCCAGAAATGTCGGCGATCCACAATGTCTTCCACGTATCAATGCTCAGGAAATGTATCTATGATGTGAATCAAATGATAGAGCTCCAACCAATATAAGACTAAGAGAACCTAAGTTCCGAACGCCGACCTATTCAGATCCTAGATCGGGAAGTTAAGAAACTAAGGAATCAGGAAGTGCCCTTAGTAAAGGTTCTGTGGCGGAACGAGCAATTCGAAGAAGCCACCTGGGAACGAGAGGAGGCAATGCGATTAAAGTATCCGCAACTGTTTTAAAGTTCGGGACGAACTTTTTATAAGATATAGAGGATTGTAACACCCCGAAGTTTTAAAGTTCGGGACGAACTTTTTATAAGATATAGAGGATTGTAACACCCCGAAGATTTAAAGTTCGGGACGAACTTTTTATAAGATATATAGGATTGTAACACCCCAAAATTTCACCATGAATAATGTTACGAATTCATGGAAAATTATTACAAAATATTATGTGAATAATATTGGGAATTCATGGAAAAATTATTATGAAATATTATGTGAATAATATTATTCATGGGAAAATTATTATGAAATATTATGTGAATAATATTGTGAATTCATGAAAAAATTATTATGAGATATCATGATGGATTTGGCTTAATAGGCTTTGATGTGGATTAGTGCAAACGGTAATAAAAAGAAAGTGTAGAAAGGAGGAAGCAAAAATCGAACCTTGAACCTCCTAGTTGCACTCACCATGTCTTAACCACTACACCAAGCATTGTTTCTTGTTGAGAGAATAAGAAACATGCTTGTTAAGCATGTAATAGTGAAGAGACATGTCTCTTCATGAGAATAGTATAAATAAGAGAGGGAAGGGGTAGGAGTAACTTCCTCTTCTTCCTCCTCACTTTCTCCCACCCGAAATTCCTTCTTCTTCCTCTTCTCTTTTCCATTTTCGAAAAGTGCTTCCTAGGGTTCTAACCCTAGGGGATTGGAAGGAAGAAGACCCTCTAAGGATCTTGCCCTCTATTAGGGCCAAGGAGTCTAGAGAAGAAATAGTAAGAGGAACCATCACCTCTCCTTCAACCAAGGGTACCCTAAGAATCTAGGGAAGGTGAAATTCAAGCGAAAGGATGTAAGTATCCCCTCGCCTACAGTGTAATAGTTATTGTATGTATTCTTCATGTTTTGCTTTTGGAAAAAGGGAGTCTTCCCTTTAGGTAAGTTTCGGCCACCCCCTTAAGGGGAGGCCTTGGCTACTTTTTGATGCATGAGGAGACCTTTGGGACTTAGGGTACATATGTATGATGATTTCCCATCATGTTGTGATAAGGAAAAGTAGGGTTATCCACCCTACAAGTTTCGGCCAAGAGGAGAAAGGTTAGGCTTTTTGGGTTGCTTGCTATCCTATGATGTGTCCATGATTAGTAGTGTAGATAAAGTGTTTGTGTAAATGTTTGTGTGAAGATTGGATGTCAAAAACCTAGCCTATCCTACCCTACAAGTTTCGGCCAACCCTAGGTGGATGAGGGTTTAAGGTTGTATGATTTTTCTTATGATATATCCATGCTTAATAGTATAGGTAAGGTGTTTGTGTAAATGCTTGTGTGGATATTTGAAGTCAAAAACCTAGCCTAGCCATCCTACAAGTTTCGGCCACCCTAGGTTAGGGTTTAGGGTTGCTGGATTTTATTCCCATGATGCATGCTATATATGATATGTGATGATTGTATGGGATGTACCCTATGAGATATGCTTAGGGTTGCTATGATGATATGTATGTGCAAGTAATGTTTAAATGGAATATTGATTTGGAAACTAAATGTCCCTAGCATGTGATATTCGGCCAAGCATGAAATATTAGGTTTATAAAGGTTAAATTATCCTATGTGATATGATTATGTTAGGGAGATGATATGTGAATGCATGTGATGAACAAATGGAATGCTTGATTGGAAAAACTTGGACTTCCCTAGTGATGACTTTCGGCCAACCCTAGATTAGGGTTAGGGTTGCTTGATTTTCTCCCATGGTGCATGCTATAGTATGATATATGATATATATATATGTGATGCTTGTAGGGGATGTTTTGATGTCAAAAACCTAATCTACCCCTACCCTAGGACATTCAGCCCAAACCTTAGTTTAGGGCTAAGAATCATTCGATTAAACCATGAAGCATGCTACCACTTCCTATGATATGAATATGATTTATGTGACCAATCTTGTCATATATAAAATATGTTAAGTGGTTGAGTTATGATCCATGTATAAGCATGCCTTATAGCCCATGGGGCACCCTTATGAAATGCATGCTTTATACTAGGCTAGTTATCATGATTATGGATGCATACATATGCATAAGAATGAGCCCTGTAGGGCATGAACGAAGAAGGCTTAGGGCCTAAAGAATGCTTCCCTAGAAGGTTGGGACTAAGAGCATACTTTATGAAAATGAAGAACATGATAATTATTTTATTTTGTAATGGCTTGTACTATAGACTCTTAAAGCGAGTCAAATGATTATGATACTAGGCTGAAGGACTTTTGAGAAGGCCTAGTAAACCCTAGTGGTTCGGGATTAGCTACCTCGTTCCTATTCAGGGGCGCGCGCAAAACATGAAGTACAAGCCGGGCCCTAATGATTATGCTATGTTCAAGTATTATGTTTATATGTTTTCAAAGAAACCTTCCTATGAAGTTAATATGCTTAGATGTTTAACATGCTTAAACACTTACCATGCTTGAATGTGATTTATTCTCTTATCTTTCTATGATATCCGATTTTGCGAGTAGGACAGGATCCTTACTAAGCATTTGTGCTTACTAGTTTATGTGTTGTCTTATGCTGCAGATCAGGGTAAGGGACACTTAAACTAAAGGAAGAGGCAGGAGGGCTGAAGATGTGTGGGGTGGTGGCTCGGGAAATAAAGATCTTCATATCTACAAATTATGATTATGTTAACATTTCTTTAGTAATGAATGTTACACTTGGATTACTCATATACGTGATTTTATTATGAGTTGAACCTATCATGTTATAGGTTAGTTTTGAACAAGCATGCTTAGTACTTTGTTATTAGTACTTTAAGAAGAAAAAAAAATTTATACGAATGATAGTACGTGACCCCGCCCCGAGAGTAGATATAAGGGCGGGCGTCACATTTGAACCCTTTTGCCAATATCAAAACACAGGTTTGACTTGGGTGCTTTCTGCACCAACAGTGTCAACTTGATATCACATATCCATGACTTATGAGTTCAAGTCATCAATTAACCTACATATTAGTCTCCATGAATTAATATTGTCCTTGAATATTAATGCTTAACTAGGAATGGTTTAGTGTAGTGTTCTCTACATTATCTCACTATCGATTCAACCAATCGATATAATGTAGATAAGAACCTGCTACTTAAGGGCATTATTATACTTAGTTATTTGGCACAAGTATAAAGTAAGTATAATAACCAAACATGCCTTTATTAATGATAGAATATGATACAAAAAGTCCCTAGTCAATCATCACATAATTGGCTCTAGGGCTCCTACTAACAGTTTAGCATGATGAACCTTTCGAGCTCATCAAGGGGGCATCATCATCCCGACTTACCAGGACACGGATTCCGTCAATAATCAACGACACATTATATTATTAATATTATCTCCCAACTTACTGGGCCTATCGATCTAACAGAATAGATCTCGCCCATTGGTAAATCAAAGAAATAATAGTTAATAATATATGCACATTATTATATCGAGATTAAGGGATCGTACTCCATAATAAAATTTGAGGTCCTATCCAATTATCGAGTCAGTACAAATTGGATAACCTCGGGTTTCGGTCTTGCTCAATGTACTCAAAGCACACTAGTGTAATTCTATGGTCAAGACCAACCACACCTAATTACACTATAACCATCCTGATGGGTTATCCAATTCCATCTCGATTGTGGGCCTCTATTTATACTAAGCAAGGAACTGATAACATGATCTTCCGTGTGATACTACACACCATGTTATCTACAATGCAAAGTAATTGGACTTCATGCATGTACTAATGTAAACAGACACCTAGTGTAGTTGTGATTCTCTTTTCAAAATTTAGATGATCTCATATATAAAAAGAGCTATGTCTTTTAGTATACACATCTTACACAGGTCCGGCTAGATGGTTCGGTTCAGTGTTTGGTTCAACTACTTGGTTTGGTTCAGTTGATACCTCAGCAGTTGGTTCAAGTGTTAGTTCATTTAGTGGTTCAATCAGTGGTTCAATTATTGGTTCACTGTCTTCTTGATCAAGCTTTGATTGGTTTAAATTTTGATTATCTTTTGATTCACCTTCTTCATCAAAAATTAAATTAGTAGTTTCTTCAATTTTGTGGGTTTGTTTATTATAAACCCTATGGGCTCTACTAGTTGTTGAATATCCTAGGAAGATCCCTGGGGTTAACTTAGATTGAAACTTACCTAAGTAGTCCTTAGTGTTCAAGATATGGACTTTGCATCCAAAGACCCTTAGGTAGTGTAGGTTAGGCAATCTCTGATAATATAGTTCATAAGGGGTTTTATTGTGCCTTTTATTACTTAGGACTCTATTTTGAATATAACATGTCGTACTTACCGCTTTTGCCCAAAATTGGTTAGCTAGGTTATATTCATTGAGCATGGTTCCAGCGGCTTCCTGAAGGGTTCTATTTTTTCTCTCTACTATCCTATTTTGTTTGGGGAGGGGGGGTTCTAGGACAGGAAAATTTATAAATATACCCATTGATTTTACAGAATTCCTCAAATCTTTGATTTTCAAACTCTCCCCCATGATCAATCCTAAGTATTTAATTTTAGTATCATTTTGATTTTCAATCATTTTACATAAGTCAATAAATAAGCTCAAGGTTTCATCTTTAGTTTTCAGGAACCTAACCCAGGCGAACCTAGAGTAATCGTCGATAATTGCTAAGCAGTACCGATTCTCGCTTAGTGACTTAGCTCCATGTGAATCAAATATGTCAAGGTGCAGGAGCTCAAGTGTGGTTTCGGTTAAGTCTAATTGAGTTGGTTTGTGAGTAGACTTAGTTTGTTTACCTTGTTTACATGAGTTACAAATTATGTTCTCAAAATTCTTGATTTTAGGTACACCTTTAATTAAACCCAGTTGAGTAATTTTAGAAATCAGCTTGACATGAGTGTGACCTAATCTCCTATGCCAAAGGTTAGATTCTTCTAATTGCGTTAGAAAACATTTTAGTATTAAGGGTAGATTAATAGTGTAAACATTATTTTTCCTAGTACTCTTACGCATTATTTCTGAATCTTGGAGGTTTCTAATAAGGCAGTCAGAGTTAGTGAAGGTAACTATGTAACCAGTATCACAGAGTTGACTAATACTTAGCAAATTGAACTTAAAATTTTCAACCAAGAGTACTTTCTTAATAATGAAATCAGATTTAAGTTCAATGTTACCTGACCTAATTACTTTGAGGGTAGCATTGTTGCCAAATGCTACTGAGCCTAGGTTCTTGAACTTGATTTTGGTGAATTTCAATTTGTCTCCAGTCAAATGTCTAGAGCATCCACTATCCAACATCTACTAGTCCAAATCTTTATGTTCCTACTAATAAAGTATTTATTGATTTGGATCTATTAGAGTTAGGGATAGCTTGAATTGAATTTCACAGCCTAGTCTGTCTCACCCAATCTAGTGTTATCAAATATGTTAACCTTATGAATTTTGTGAGACAGATTTTTAAATAATATTTTAATTTTGAAAAATGGTTAATTTCGAAAATATTGAATAAAGTTTATTGGTTTTGAAAAATATGTTAAATCTATGATTAATTGAAATTTGTGTTAGATTCAAATTTGACAGATAGTAATTTGAATTTGAATTTCGAAAATTGGCTTCTAGGTCTTGGCGAGGCACAGGGGCCTTCTTTGGCCGTAGCCTTATTGGAGCAACAACCCTTTCCTTGACAAAGCCTTTTATCGAAATTTCATTTTCAAAATTACTTTTTAAAAAATTCTGGTCTAACTAGTTTAGGTCTTGGATCGGTAGCTTCGACTAGTTCCACCAGACTAAACAGACCAAGTAGGGTATACTTGACCTTATTAGAAGGGTTTCCCTAACGTACTATCATCTCACCTCCACCTAATACTATGTTGTTCAAATTTTAATTAAATCTTTCATCCTTAATCTAATCAGTCCAAAATCTAAGCATGATAATTAAAAATTAAAAAAAAAATAAACACGCAAACAAGCAATTCAGTAAAATTATCTAACTATAAATATGATTTTTATATTGGCTCCCCAAGGACTATAGCCTCGATAAAGGTTAGGCAAGATGTGAATCTTGTCCTTGGGGATCCAATATTGATTTGGTCCAGCTTGTTTATTTAAACACAGCTTGGGGACCCATGCTTGGACTTGGGTTCTAGGTTGGTTCAATACAGAATAATATGAACGTTGTCTCGATTTGGTTTGATAACCTAGTTCGGATCGATTGAGAACGGACTTCTATTTTCCAAGGATCATGTCAAGACCCTTGGAACCAGAAGTAAATCGTTCTAAGGTAACTCTGAGCTCCTTGACTTGATTTTTCAAGGAGGAATTCTCTTCCTCTAGCTTTTGGACTTGAGTTGAGTTTCCTTCTTGGCTTGACTAGGTCAAGGACCTCGAGTTGACTTCCTCTTTCAGGAGTTTTACTTCCTGTCGGAGGAACTCAACCCGGATTTTAGCTTTCCCTAAGTTTCGGGACAAATAAGAAATTAATTTAGATAACTCATATTCTGAATAACCTTATACAGTGATTTGTCCGTTCTCTAAGATTGTGAGTCTTCCGGTGTTGACGTCTTCGTCTGGTTCCGATTCTGATCCATAGTCGACGTCTTCCGAGGCGGTCAAGGCGAGCAGGTTTGCGTGAGGGACTTCTTCTTCTTCTTCGAAAGATGACTCATCCCAGGTGGCTTGAAGAGCCTTCTTTCTTTGCGCCTTCTTGTTTTCCTTTCGGTTGGAGCACTCTGACTTGAAGTGTCCCTTTTTGTTGCATTCGTAGCAGGTGACGTTGTTTCTGCTCTTCGAGCTCGTTGACGGTTCCGTCGGATCTTCCTTTCTTCGGCTCGACTTCTTCTTGCTCATTTGGTACTTGAGTTCTTTGTAGTAATCACGAGCTAGCTGGACCAATTTAGGTCGATCCCCTTCACAGTGAGTCGAACTCGGATGCTGGTTGAGGCTTCTTCTTGGGAATTTTTTCTTGAGTTTTACCTGCAACGAAAGCTATACCTTTCTCGACCAAAGTAGTATTTGTCTGTTCATGCAGTTCTAGTTCAGAAAATAACTCATCTAATTTTATTTCTGAGAGATTCCTAGAAACCTTGTAGGCATCCACCATAGACGCCCACATTGAGTTTCTCGAAAATAAATTCAAAGTATACCTTATTAGGTCATGATTTTCAACCACTACAAGAAAAAATGCTTTTAATGACATTGAAAAGTGTCATCATATAGTACTTATACTGATATTTTTGATATAGTGACATTAAGTTAAAATGTCCTCTATAGTGATGTCGTCTAAAGTCTTATCATTTACGACAATTCTTAATGTCACTATAAAATAGAAATAGTGACAATACTAATAGCATAAATAATTGTTAGTGATAAAAAATAGTGTCACTATAAGATTTATAATGACATTTATATATGTCGTTTTATTATAGTAATGGTGACAAATTTATATGTCCTTTAAAATTATTTATCAAGACAATTATAAGTGTCTTGAATTTCATTTATAGTGACAATTCTTAATGTCACTATAAAATAAAATTATTATTAATAGTTATTTATTATGACATTTTAAAATGTCTTCATATGAATTTTACAATGATATTTTTATCTACATGATTTGGTATCTATTGTGACATAAAAATATCATATATTAATAAATATCTCACCCATTTTTAATATTTTCATGATATAAATATTTACACATATAATTAATTAACATAAACACAAATAAAAATTTTAAATTGAAATTAAAGTGTTAATCAATAATTGCCAATTTTTTTGCAATACAAGACTGTCAAATTGGTCACCTCAAAAAGTATATATGCACTAATCACAATCACAAATGTACCCAATATATTTAGTTTAAGAACTAACAAAAAAATTAAGTCTCTCCTAAAACAAAACATAACCAAACTTCCAAACTTTACTGCATCTTCAATCTTCAACCATCACATTTTAAACAAAATCCAATATTCTTGTCACCTACAAAAAAAACCATATATTAATTAGTTTATATAAATGAAATAAAATTGAAGAAATATATAATAAAGAATATATATATATATATATAATCTAGATCTAGATTTTTTAACAAGCAAAATTAACTCTTTGGTATAGTAGAGACGAGCTCATAATCTTATTATATTAGCTAAACAAAACAAAACAAAAGAAGAATGTGATGTGACAAAAGGAGAGAGGAAGCTCTTTATTAACTTACTCACATTTCTGCAAAAGTGAAAAGGGTTTTCGATAGCTATATAACACCTAATACTTTCATCATTGTTTGTAACTAGTTTTCTGTAGCCTCACCAAATATCATCAAATCATCAGCAAAACTAATATGAGTGACACCCGAACCAGATCTTGTAATCATAAATGGCTTCCAATTCCGTTTTCTCACTTCATCATTAATTAACTGAGATAATTTCTCGATGCACAAAATAAATAAATACAGAGAAAGGGGGATCAATTTGCCTTATGCCCCGAGAAAGGTGTAAAAAATGGAACCATTCAGTGGAAGCACACCGACAGCACTGCAAACTGAATCAAAATAGCCACTATAAAAAAAAACTCCAAAAGATAGAATTTTCAAAATTATGAAATATCATAATAATTACCACTGTAGTGACCACCAACCCAGTCCCAAAATGCAAAAGCATTTGCAGGATCAATGCCAAACTTCTCCACAAGCTGTGATAACAAAATAAATTACTATGAGTTTGATAATAATGATACAAAGATTCCTGATATTTAGGTGGCATACCACGATAGAAAGATTCCTGATACTTAGGAGCTTGTCTAGAATGAATAGCACATAATTAAAAAAACAAAAAGATGATACCATATCATAGCATGGAAGAAAATGGCAATTCAGAATTTACTATATCCTCCAGGTTCTTAGCAGGTTGAAGTTTCTGAATCCTACACCCAACTCGATGCATACTATCAGGAGCAATCAATCTTTATTCAGAGTGACTGCTAATGATCTTATGCATACACATATCAACTACAGAAGCTTCAACAATGCTCAGAACTTGTTGCTCATGTATCTGTAAATCAGAAGCTTCCCCAGAAGTTTCCACCAAAATCTCTTCCTATGTGCGAGATGAAGGGGAGTCGCATAAGGCAAAGCCCCCTACTCCTCAGATCCTTCTCTTCCTCAATTCTGCTTTCCTGGTGCAATGAAAATGCTACAAATTTTATAATACATGTACTTCGATAGATCAAACTTTGTGAGTGGTAGTTAATATCTGTATGTGATCATCGAAAGTGGGAGGTTGCTTCATGTTTCCTGAAGCACTGCTCGAGTACGGTGAGGTCAGAGTCTAGAAATAAAACAAAGGAATAAAACTCTCTCGATGAGAGAAATGAATTCTTTGTTCAAACAGTAGACACAGGGGACTAGTTAGGCTATACCTCAATTTGACTTTGCAAGAATCTGATGTAGCCAATTGCTTCTAGCAACACAGATGCTGTATCAGTCTGTGAAGTTCATCAAAATCAACATGATGTGAGATTTTTCTTTACTGAATGAGCTTCTAGAACTGAAAACTTTTCATAAATATTCAGACGAATTCTGTTAGCTACAATGCAGAATTATAATAGCAATAGAAACATGTCTAAAAGTTTTTCACACTTAGAAATTGAAAGCATTACCTACCACAGGCTGCATTCTGTTCTTGCCAATAGGATAGCTATATTGGTTAGGTTTCTTCATCGCGTAAGCGGTAAGCCAAAGTATAAATCCCGATAAGAGATCCAATAGAGAATCAAGAGTGGAAGCTATTACTGCCATGGACCTGCTTTCCAAAGACACAAGCACTTTCGATACAAATAGCACCAGGTTTACTATGTTTGAAACATTGATTGCCAGTCTTTCACTCTTGGCCAGTTTCTCCATCTCATCCTACAAAGATAAATAACAACTTTCCAGTTTAAAAACAAAGATGGTTTTGGATCCAACAAAAGGAGAGAATAAAGAAAGGCATGCTTTTTCTGCAAAAATTTGGTAAATGATGTTTAATTAAGAATTTATACATCATCCATGAGTGCTAGCTAATATTGCATCTCATCCCAATCAGATGCACAAGATAGAGAACAAGACAAAGATGATTACAGAGACATTTGCCACACCTCTGAAGGAGCAAGATAACTTGACATGTTCTCCATCTCACTGAATCCCTCCAGAAGCTTGCCTTGCTGCTCGTAGTACTTTGAGATTTTACTTTGTTTACCTTGATGAAATATAAGGAACAGAAATGAATTTTAGACACACCCGAGCGTGGGCATGATCGTTCGACCATCAGAGGCAAAAATGAGGAAAGAAAATTTCTTGATAATAAAGATGTAAACTTGTTTCCATGTTAACTTCCTAATTGAAGGCTTGAAGCTTTCTGAAGACATCATTTGCTTTATTCCTATTCTTCAACTTGCTGTTGCATTCCTATTTGCCGATTTTTTAGCTTTAGGAGAACTTGTTTCCATTAGCAGACATGACTGACCATGATAACACTCGTCTCAAAATTATTTTTGTATTTTCCTTTTCAACTTTCTGTTAATTTATGTAAAAAAAATCCTTTCCAATCTAGAATCGATTTAGTATAAGCAAGTCATATGATACTGATTTTTGTAAAATAAACATGACACCAGACTCCGAAAAGAAAAAAAGAAAGAAAAAGAAAAAGAAAAGGAGGTGAATGAAGTAAGAAGCTTTACCAGACCGGAAACTTAATTGGAAAGATTGCAAACAAACAAAAAAAAACAATTGAAAGCGTCAAAATTTAGCAACTCCAAAATAAACACAAAGTTCTACCGATTCTTCTAAAACATATATGGATTCAGATATAGAAAAATTAATATATTTTTCTTTTTTTCAATCTAAGATTCTATAGAACAGCCCTAAATATTAAACAAGCATCGATCACAGCTAACAGAAGAAGAAAAGAGCTCGTCCCATGGATAGAAAACTCAGTATAATTAGAGCAAAAGTTTAGCCTGTCGAATTGGAATCTCCCATGATTTGTGAACTGCATCATCGACCAGATTTCGTTCAATTATCTATTCTCATTCCTAATCTAGTACTACTGAGTACAATATCATTTGCGATATTATTCTCATTCCTATTTCTAGGTAGGATCGGATAATTTTTCCAATCCCATATTCCACAGAAAATAACCTAATACCACCACGAACACAAACAGGAGAAGAAATCAAATTTCTATGGATTCAAAAAAAAAAACAAGGAAAAGAATCACCATGAAAACGTTAAGAAGTAATATACATAAACAACGCACATACCATTGCCTCTCACAAAGAGTCGAGAAAGTCGAGAAGCCAGAGGCGGCTGTTGGGGAAACTCCGGCAGCGAAAACACGCTCATGTCAAGCATCCAGTTCGCCCTGGCCGGCGCCGGCATCCCGGCGACTCGTCCTGCGACAGCAGCTCCACGTCCATCGACCCGTATAAGGCGATCGAGAGGGGGGGGGGGGGCAGAGATCGAAAGGAAAAGAGAGAAAGCGAGAGACCGAGAGGAAAAAAACAGAGTGGCGGCGTGATGAATGCAACTACTTTGTCTTTATAAACCAATCCTCCGTTCCATCATCAATCGATGGATCTCCGGAACCCATCTCGATCCTTCGGGCGCTCGCGTAGGGGGAGGGTCGATCGAGCAGGGAGTGAGGGCACGCTGGTGGAGGGCACTCGCGTAGGTGGAGGGGCGATCGAGCAGGGAGCGAGGGAGAAAGAAAAATTAGGGTTCGCGCGTGAGGGTGGAGATGAAAAGGAGGGGCGACGCGCGCGTTAAGGTGCGCGCGGTGCGATTTAGGTTCGCGCTGCGATTTAGAGTATAGGCGCTGTAATTTTTTTAGAGGGATCGGAAGGAGCAGGTTTATTTCGCGTGGTTAAGTGAAAATTTTAATTAAACAAATTAAATATATAATTATTTTAATAAGAAAATCTTTAGATGTATAAAGACATTTATAAATGTGTCAGGATAAATGGTTTAATCAGACATTTTATTAAATAAAATATCTCTATTTTAATAAATGTCATTATAATTAGTTTGTAATGACATTTACCATTAAGTGTCATAAAAAAAGTGTCACTATAGGTCTTTTTTCTTGTAGTGAACCTTGTGACCTATCATGTGCAGTCCATTCATTAGCTCCTAGATTCTGGCATGGAGTTGAGCTGCAGTCTCTCCGTCGTGCATTTTTATTGTATAGAGTCTGTTGAGCAACAGATCACTTTTGCTGATCCTGGTGTCGAATGTGCCTTCGTGCAGCTCGATCAGCTTGTTCCAGAGCTCCTTCGCGCTATTGAAGGGTCCTACACGGTTCAACTCCTCTTTTGTTAGGCCGCACTGCAACGTTTGGGTCACTTTTGCATTGGCCTCGATCTTTTTCTTTAGTGGGTCGTCCCACTCGATATAGTGTTGTACCACGCCTTGTGCATTTTTAGGAATTTCCAGCCCAGACTGGATAATGATCCACATGTCCACCTGAGTTTTCAGGTGGACTTCCATCCTGCTTTTCCAGTAGGAGAAATCTTCTCCACTGAAAAGAGGGGGTCTGGCAGTGTTGTATCCCTCTTGCATGGCCTTAAATTTTTAACTGAAAAAGAAAAAGAAGAAAACTCGTTCCAAGACTGAGTCTTGGATTAGTAGGGCAGGAAGAATATTAATAATAAAAAAATGATTGGTGTTGCACCAACCTCGATTAACGAGAAAGATTCGAACGAAAGAAAAAAAATTTGAAATTCAAAAATCTGAAAAAAAATCTCAAACTGGTGGTTGCACCAAGTTTGAGCCACCCGCTCTGATACCACTTGTGGGATCAGATTAAATTGATAGAGGGGGGGTGAATATCGATCGTTAAATTTTCGGAAATAAAGAGAGTAATTACGCAGCAGAAAAAGCAAAAACAATCGCTAACAAGTTTTGTTTTTACTTGGTTCGGAGTCGCGGTCGGCTCCTACTCCAAGGCCCACGGTCCTTGACCGTTTACGATGGGCAATTCTATATTTTCGTAAAAGATTACAAGTTTAGTACAAATATAAAATTAAAAGGAGTTAGAACACTTTAAATAAAAATTAGCTTTTACCAACGACCGGAGAAGTTGGAACTTTTGGAGCAGCGGGTCGTCGTTGATGCTTGAATCATGAGTATTGAACTTGTCGGAGCGGAGTGCTTGAGCGTAAGTGTTGAATGCAATTGATGTCGAAGCCTTGGGGGTGAACCCCCTTTTATAGTGTTAACAGGGGCGCCTGACACGTGGCCTCCTCTACGTGAACCTCAATCCGCAAACTTGGCCAGCGCTTATCCCCTTCACTAGGGCGCCTGAGTTAACTGGGGAGCCTGTGTTAACACAGGCGCCTCAATGACTTGGTCTTAGGCTTGTGTGGCAGTTTGCTTCGAATGGTTAGAATCCCTCTTTGGCTGGGGCCCCTGTCTCAACACAGGCGCCTAGCCCAGTGAGGCGCCTCACTCCATTGAGGCGCCTGAATACAAAAACCTTCATTCCTTCGTTCTTGCAATCAGAGTTAGTTCCAAAACACAAGAAGCATATAATTGATAAAATTAAATCATGTTTTATAGCCTGAGCTATCTTGGTTCTGACTTTGGGCTTCCCAAATGGAACCCTAGGTCAAACCGACGCCTAATGTTCCCTCCTACGGGGAACGCGTCCTCACCTACTCCTCTCAGGAGAATTTACCTGTTTGCTAACCAGCTCCTCCGGTTGGACTTTTGCCCAGCTTCACTCACCAGATCATAGTGCCCAGCTTCACTCACCAGGTCTTCGGTGCCCAGTCCCCGATCAGGTCTTAGTGTCCAGCTTAACTCACCAGGTCTTAGTGCCCAGCTTCACTCACCAGGTCTTAGTGCCCAACCATACGTCAAGACTTAGATGCCCAGCCCGCGGCCATGACTTAGTGCTTAGTGTTCCTAGGACTTTACCTGCACACTTGATTAGCATTGTTAGATCATAACATAACCTTAACTTCTAAACCCTTTGTTGGGATCGGGTGCATGTTGACATGGATGCGGGTTCGTAATTTCAAAATTAATTACGTGCAGCGGAAGGTTTAGCATAAATAATTTCTCTAAATCATTTAACCACACATCTAAGCATGCAATTTTATCTTGTGTAGACATGATCATATATTTGAAATTTTGCAGAAACATAAACTAATTTACGTATTACCTAGCATAACTCGAAGGAAGGGACGAGATCCAACCGTAAGCGTCCCTTAGAAGCTCCGCCTCTATTCGCGTCCACGCCGAGTATCTTCGGGATGACTTCGCAAAACCACGAGTTTCGTGTTCTCGAGAACTACTAGATTCTCTAAGAACGCGACGAGAAAAACCAAGAGAGAAGTCGGAAGACTAAATACAAAAGGATGTCCGAAATCAAAATTCTGGCGAAGCAAAAGAAGAGGCTTGCGGCAAAAAGATCCTTGCGGCAAACTCTAATTTCGGCAGCACCTTCTTCCAGCCAAGAGATGGTGGTCGGCAGGGAAAGGGTAGGGGTGGTTGGCTGGTGCTCCTTCTTGGGGCTGGTTGGCGCACGGCAAGAAGGGGAGAAAAGAAGGAGAGAAAGAGAGGGAGAGAGCCTAGGCCTTCATCTCTTTGATTATCCCCCAAGCCTTGCCTTGGGTCCTTTATATAGTGGCCTCTCAACCACCAATCCTCTCAAATATGGAATAACTTATTCCATCATGTCAAGTTTGATTTTATATCATGGTTAAAATTATATTTTAATTCATGATAAAAATCAATCAAGTCTCTTCTCTCCTATGGAATAAATTTCCTTATCATAGTAAATCAATCCATGATTGATTTTATAAAATAAACCAATCCATGGTTCATTTTAATTTCCATGAAAAATAAACCAAACCTTGGTTTATTATATAAAAATTTATATCATCCATAATTTTATAAAACAAACCACACTTGGTTTATTTTATAAATTGAACCAAAAACTTGGTTCTCTCCCATTGTTGTGGCCGGCCAAGCAAAGAGGATGGAGGCCCTCTTTGGCTGGCCCATCCAAGCCAAGCCCCAACGAATTAAACTTATTTAATTCATTTATTAAGTCTTCAAAAGACTTGGCCATTTTACGCTTCCGATGCGTCTCTGAAAAATTCAGATTTGACTTATCGTTTGGCTCAACCAAACTTAATCTCTCTTGATTAGAAAATCCAATTTTCAACTCGTTTTAAATCACTCGGATTACTCGTAGTGCATGTGACTAAATAGACTTTCGATTTATGTTGGCCGTCTATAATTAATCAATTATAGAACGATCATGAGTGGCACCTAGTAGTACATCATGATCCCCAATTAATCGAAAGATCAACGGTTGACCTCAGAAACAATTCTGAAAACCTTCAGCAGCTATAATGAATCGTGCCTCATTCCTTTCACCATCTTATACCCACTTGGTTCAGGACATGGTCTATGTGTGTCCGTCCCCACTAGCCTGACTACGTCACACCTAGCCCAAGTAACATTTTTCTCATCCTACGGATTCTAATTACTCTCATGTATTTAAGAGATTCATACTCTGAACATGTCATGCTCTGGCCAGAGGCTTCGAGTAACAATCCGATGATAGGCCTCGGGTATACATCTCCTCTCAAGGAGTGGTGAATCCTTTGTAGGCTGTTCAAACATCTTCGGGCACTTCGGCTTATACCCAATCATCCTGGGTCCACACCTCCTTGGAGATGCTTGCTTAAGATGTCAAAGTATAAGTCTCCATGTCCAAGATGACTTGAACACCGCAAGTCAAAGGAACATCGCACTTAAGCTGCAGTAAGAACTTCAATGACATATCTATATGTAGACTATCATATGAACTTTTACAGCCAGTCACTCCAATGAACTAGTTCCCTTAACTAGCATTCATGTTTATCTCCGGACATCTCAATGTCACCAGCCAGTGACAATCAGCTGATTAGAGAATAACCCATGCTAGTTTCGACAGAATTGATAGTGTCCGTATTTATCAATTCATCGACTAGGGACAATTTCAATACTTCACAATTGCACATGTAGAGATAATCACTAGTTGTAAATTCATCACAAATTCTCTCATGCTGTGAATTGTATTGCGGACATTCAGTAAATGAGTTTAAGATCTCAATCAAATACACAAACATGTATACTCAAATAGTGAATATTCATTTATGATTACAATCATAAGGCGATTGCCTTAGGACACTTCTCTCATATCACTAACAAACTCCCACTTGGCCTAATGCCAATCGCTACGGTACCCAATACCACAGGCTCTAACATTACCCTCAAACTTACTTTGAGGCAAGGCCTTAGTTAAAGGATCCGCTAAATTCCTTTCAGTGGGAATTTTCTCAATTTGTATGTCATTCCTACTTATAATCATTCTGATCAGATTATAGCGGCGAAGCACATGTTTGGATCGCTGATGAGACCTTGGTTCCTTTGCTTGTGCAATAGCTCCATTGTTGTCGCAGTAAACCGGTATTGCTTCATCAATGGTTGGAACCACACCAAGTTCTGAGACAAACTTTTTGATCCAGACTGCTACCTTTGCTACTTCCGAAGCTGCAATATATTCCGCTTCTGTGGTAGAATCCGCTACGGTGTCTTGCTTGGAACTCTTCCAACTTATTGCGCCTCCATTCAAAATAAATATGTATCCGGACTGAGATTTGGAGTCATCCTTATCTGTCTGGAAACTGGCATCTGTATACCCACGTATTACCAAATCACCTTCTCCATATATTAGGAACACATCCTTAGTGTTTCTTAAGTACTTGAGGATTGTCTTGACAGCCGCCCAATGATCCATCCTAGATCAGACTGGTATCTGCTTGTGACGCTCAGAGCATACGATACATCAGGCCTAATACATAACATAGCATACATGATAGATCTTATCGCGGATGCATAAGGAATCTTATTCATGCAAATCCTCTCGTCTTCTATGCGCGGACACATAGACTTCGAAAGGTTGATCCCATGCCTGATGGGAAGATAACCTTTCTTGGATTCTGACATGTTAAACCTTTCTAGCACTCGGTCTATATATGCAGACTGCGAAAGACCAAGCAACCGTTTTGATCTATCTCTATAGATTCTAATCCCAAGGATATAGGTTGCATCTCCCAGGTCTTTCATGGAGAAAGTTTTGGACAACCAAATTTTAACTGACTGTAAGACTGATATATCGTTTCCTATAAGTAATATGTTATTGACATATAACACTAGGAATACAACTGCACTCCTACTAACCTTCTTGTACACACAAGGTTCGTCAGGATTTTGTAAGAAATCAAACTCTTTGATTGTCTCATCAAAACGGATGTTCCAGCTCCTGGATGCTTGCTTTAGTCCATATATGGATCGTCGAAGCTTGCATACTTTGGTTTTATTAACCGATGTGAAACCTTCAGGTTGTATCATGTATGTTGGAACCCGGATGGCTAGAGAGGGGGGGTGAATATAGCCAAATACTTGGACTTAGACACTTATCAAATTTCTGCACTTAGATTTGTTAGTAGCACAGCGGAAGTAGCAAGAACAGAGTATGCAGAAAAACAGAAAATGAAAGCAAACTAACACAACTAGCAAAATCGCTAACAAGGAGGGTTTACAAGGTTCGGGGATAACTTGCCCCTACTCCTTGGCGTGCCCGTATGGTGGGCGATCCCTTGATCGTCGGCAGATCAAGCCTCGGTGAACACCGGATAGAAAGCAACCTCCTTCTCGGTGGAGAAACCTCTCCACAGTGTTTCAATCAAGGATATAGTTTTAAGCACAATGAAACATAAGAAAAATCTTACTTAGCACTTAGCAAAGACAAGAACACAGCAAGCTTTTCCTGAGCTCCACCCAGCGACGATCTCACGCAAGAACCCTTTCCCCGTGTCTTCTCGCTGTCGGACTCAAAGCCTCTTGTTCCTTCCTCCAAGTGCTCAAGCAAGGGATGGTCGCTTCACTGATTACAATTGCTTGCTCAAGATGATGGGATCACAGAACACACAAGCAAGGATGTGGAGAACACAATCGCGCAGCAAGAACAAGCCAGAAAATCGTTTCGCAAAAACTTCTCCTCTGCTCTTCTCCACTACGTCTTTTGTTTCTCCACTGAGCACAGGTGGCACCATCTCACAGCAGCCTCCAGCTACTTACCTGCCAACGCCAGCTACCACTAAGCTCTCCCTGGACTCCCTGAGCTTCCCTCAGCCAAGCTCCAGTCAGCAGCTCCAGTCTGCAGCTCCAACCGTTGCAACCTGAGATGGAAAACGGACAAACCTGCTCCAAGAAAAGGCCACCTTTGACTCTCATTGGGTGTTTGAATCCTTCCCTATCACCTGCAGCTTAATCAGATCATTAGAGCAGTATATCAAATAGCAGATCAAACATCAGAGATGAAGCGCAGAGAATCAGATACGTTCAGACGCGATCAGAGCGCCTGACAGTGCATTTTGAATTAAAGTGATCGGTCACCGGACCGATCAGAGAACATCCTGATCAGTCACCAGACCGATCAGGCTGGGTTCAGACCGATCAGGCTCTGTCCTGATCGGTCCCCAACGCTCAATCAGAAATCGCGATTTCTCTGGGACTCTCCTGGACCGATCACCAGACCGATCCCAGGTTGTGGATCGATCACTAGACCGATCCACCCCTTTGCTGGGCGATTTCTGAGCTTCGCAGTCCAAACCTCCTGATCGGTCACCGGACCGATCAGGGAGCCTCCTGATCGGTCACTAGACCGATCAGGTCATGACCATACCAATCAGGCTCCGTCCTGATCGATCATAGTGAGGAACTCGCGACGCTGGATCATTCTCCAGAACGATCTGCACAGTGATCCAGATCGGTCATCAGACCGATCAGGAGCAGATCAGCAGGGGAACTCAACCTCACTGTGTGCTCCCTGATCGGTCACCGGACCGATCAGGAGCCAAGCAGTGGGTGAAACGGATACTCCCTGATCGGTCACCAGACCGATCAGTCATAGCTGGATCGCTCACCAGACCGATCCACGAAGCAGCACCGTGCCAACTCCCTGATCGGTCACCAGACCGATCCAGGGGCTCCAACCTAGCCCTCTAAGCTAGGACTTTTCACCCAACCTTCCGAGTTAGGACTTTTCCACACCTAGCCCTCCAAGCTAGGACCTGACCCTCCAAGCCAGGATTTTTCACCTAACCCTCCAAGTTGGGACTTTTCACCTAGCCCTCTAAGCTAGGAATTTTCACCCAACCCTTCCGAATTAGGACTTTTCAACACCTAGCCCTCCAAGCTAGGATTTTCCATAACATACCTAATCCCAGATCAGGACTTAACCATAATTATAATCATCAACCTAAACTAAAATCGATGTCAACACCAAAACAATAATCAGGGTTAGACTGCATCAACAATGTATACATCCTCAAGCAGGTTTCCATTAAGGAAAGTTGTTTTCACATCCATTTGTCATATCTCATAATCATAATGAGCTGCTATGGCCAGGAGCATCCGAATGGATTTAAGCATAGCTACTGGCGAATAGGTTTCGTCATAATCAATTCCTTGTTTTTGACGATATCCTTTTGCCACTAATCTAGCCTTAAAGGTAACAACATTACCTTCCATGTCAGTTTTCTTCTTGAAAACCCACTTGCACCCTATGGGCTTAATCCCTTCAGGTGGGTTAACCAAGTGTCATACTTGATTTTTGTACATGGAATCCATTTCCGACTTCATGACTTCAAGTCATTTATCCCTTTCTGAATTTTTCAGAACATCTTCATAACTGATAGGTTCATCATCGTTAATGAGTAACACGTCGTTCGATTCACTTATGAGAAATTCGTATCTCTCTGGAATATTGCGTGTCCTATCAGACCTACGAAAAAGTGGTGTTGTTTTAGGTTCAACTGATAGCTCATCATTATGAGTTATTGGTTGTGGGTCTAGACTAGGTGTCTCTGTAATGTCTATTGGAGTTTCTTGAACTTCTTCAAGTTCAATGCTACTCCCACTATTTTCTTGTAAAAGAAATTCTTTTTCTATAAATACAGCATGGCTTGAAACAAACACCTTTTGTTCCAAGGGATGATAGAATTGGTAACCTTTCGTTTCCTTAGGGTATCCAATAAATAGACATTTATCAGACTTAGCATCCAATTTGTCTGATACAGTCCGCTTTACATAAGCAGGACAACCCCATATCTTTAGGTGAGATAAATGAGGTTTCTTACTATTCCACGTCTCATATGGAGTAGTAGAGACTACCTTGGTCGGGACTCTGTTTAGTAAGTAAACAGCTGTCTTAAGCACATAGCCCCAAAAGAATTTTGGAAGAGTTGCATGATTCATCATAGATACCATGTCTATCAAGGTTCGGTTACGCCTCTCAGATACACCATTATGCTGTGGTGTATATGGCGGAGTCCATTGAGACAATATCCCATTGTCCCTAAGATAATCTTGAAACTCTTGACTTAAGTATTCACCACCCCGATCGGATCGAAGTATCTTAGTACTTTTGCCAAGCTGTTTCTCTACTTCCCTTCTGAACTCTTTGAATTTCTCAAAAGCTTCAGATTTGTGTTTCATTAAGAACACATACCTGAATAGCGAGTGATCATCGATAAAGGTAATGAAGTAGATATAGCCTCCTTGTGCAAGAGTTGACATTGGTCCACATACATCTGTATGTATTAGACCAAGCAATTCTCCTACTGGTTTACCTTTTCTGGAAAAGGATAATTTGGTCATCTTGCCTTTTAAGCATGATTCGCATGTATCAAATGAACCGGGTTCAAATGATTCCAGAATTCCACATCGGTGTAATTTGGTCATGCGTTTCTTACTTACATGGCCAAGATGACAATGTCACATATAGGAGTCTATTTGATTATCTATTTAAGCACGTTTGTTGCTAACTTCGATATTAAAAATGTCACCGGATAAATCTAACGTGTAGATACCATTGCATAAAGTTTCGGTCCCATAAAGAACACCATTTAAAGTTATGTAACAGCAATTGTTACTAAAAGTTAAATGATAACCCTTTTCATTCAAGCATGAAATAGATACAATGTTCTTTATTAACGAAGGAACAAAATAACAATTATTCAATTCTAAGACAAGTCTAGTAGGGAGCTTTAGCAAATATGTTCCGATGGCAACAACAGCAATCTTTGCTCCATTTCCAACTCGCAAATTCGCTTCTCCCTTGACGAGTCTTCTTCTAACACTTAGCCCCTGTATGTCATTACATATGTGAGCTACACCCAGTATCAAGTACCCAGGTGTCCGAGGAAATAGAGTGACATTCAATAACGAAGATACCTGAAGAGGATGGAGCATCGGATGCCTTCTTCTTCAAGGACTCAAGATAAACCTTGTAGTTTCTTCGCCAGTGGCCCTCCTTGCCGCAGTGATGGCAAGTGCCTTTTGGTGCCTTTTCAATCTTTTTGGCCTTTTTCTTCCTTCCCTTATTTTGTTCTTTGGGCTTCCTCTTAGAGCCTTTCTTTGAGGAACCAACTAACAGTACCGTCTTCTGATCCTGCTTTACAGAAGGCTCTACAGTCTTCAACAGGTTAAGCAACTTAGGAATGGTAGTCTCCAGTTTGTTCATCCGATAGTTCATCACAAACTGTGAGTAACACTTGGGCAAACAATGCAGAATTAAGTCAATACTTAGTTCGTGATCCATTGCAAATCCGAGTGTGCCTAGTCGCTCAATGTACCCCAACATCTTCAACACAAACTGTGAAACAGAAGTGCCTTCCTGCATCTTAGAGGTGAAGAGGAGTCTGGAGACCTCAAACCTTTCGGATCTAACCTGCTCGTCAAACAGCTCATGAAGATGGAAGACGATGGTATGAGCATCCATATGCTCATGCTGCTTTTGTAGCTCAGGTACCATAGCGGCCAGCATGATGCAACTCGCAAGTTCAGAATCGGCCACATGTTTCTGATAGGCCACTAACTGGTATGGAGTTGCATCTTCAGGAGGATGGTTGGGAAGTTGTTCTTCAAGGACATAAGCAAGCTTTTCTGCCTTGAGGACTATCCTCAGGTTTCAAAGCCAGTCCATGAAGTTTGGCCCAGTCAGCTTATTGGTGTCCAAAATTAATTTTAAAATTAATTTCACTGTTGGGACTGGGTGCATGTTGACATGGATGCGGGTTCGTAATTTCAAAATTAATTACGTGCAGCGGAAGGTTTAGCATAAATAATTTTTCTAAATTATTTAACCACACATCTAAGCATGCAATTTTATCTTGTGTAGACATGATCATATATTTGAAATTTTTCAGAAACATAAACTAATTTACGTATTACCTCGCGTAACTCAAAGGAAGGGACGAGATCCAACCGTAAGCGTCCCTTAGAAGCTCCGCCTCTATTCGCGTCCACGCCGAGTATCTTCAGGATGACTTCGCAAAGCCACGAGTTTCATGTTCTCGAGAACTACTAGATTCTCCGAGAACGCGACGAGAAAAACCAAGAGAGAAGTTGGAAGACTAACCACAAAAGGATGGTCGGAATAAAAATTCCGGCGAAGCAAAAGAAGAGGCTTGCGGCAAAAAGATCCTTGCGGCAAACTCTAATTCCGGCAGCACCTTCTTCCGGCCAAGAGATGGTGGTCGGCAGGGAAAGGGCAGGGGCGGCCGACTGGTGCTCCTTCTTGGGGCTGGTTGGCGCACGGTAAGAAGGGGAGAAGAGAAGGAGAGAAAGAGAGGGGGAGAGTCTATGCCTTCATCTCTTTGATTATCCCCCAAGCCTTGCCTTTGGTCCTTTATATAGTGGCTTCTCAACTATCAAGCCTCTCAAATATGGAATAACTTATTCCATCATGCCAAGTTTGATTTTATATCATGGTTAAAATCATATTTTAATTCATGATAAAAATCAATCAAGTCTCTTCTCTCCTATGGAATAAATTTCCTTATCATGGTAAATCAATCCATGATTGATTTTATAAAATAAACCAATCCATGGTTCATTTTAATTTCCATGAAAAATAAACTAAACCTTGGTTTATTATATAAAAATTTATATCATCCATAATTTTATAAAACAAACCACACTTGGTTTATTTTATAAATTGAACCAAAAACTTGGTTCTCTCCCTTTGTTGTGGCCGGCCAAGCAAAGAGGATGGAGGCCCTCTTTGGCCGGCCCATCCAAGCCAAGCCCCAATGAATTAAACTTATTTAATTCATCTATTAAGTCTTCAAAAGACTTAGCCATTTTACACTTCCGATGCGTCTCTGAAAAATTCAGATTCGACTTATTGTTTGGCTCAACCAAACTTAATCTCTCTTGATTAGAAAATTCAATTTTCAACTCGTTTTAAATCCCTCGGATTACTCGTAGTACGTGTGACTAAATAGACTTTCGATTTATATTGGCCGTCTATAATTAATCAATTATAGAACGATCATGAGTGTCACCTAGTAGTACATCATGATCCTCAATTAATCGAAAGATCAACGGTTGACCTCAGAAACAATTCTGAAACCGTTCAGCAGCTATAATCAATCGTGCCTCATTCCCTTCACCATCTTATACCCACTTGGTTCAGGACATGGTCTATGTGTGTCAGTCCCCACTAGCCTGACTACGTCACACCTAGCCCAAGTAACATTTTTCTCATCCTACGGATTCTAATTACTCTCATGTATTTAAGAGATTCATACTCTGAACATGTCATGCTCTGGCTAGTGGCTTCGAGTAACAATCTGACGATAGGCCTCGGGTATACATCTCCTCGCAAGGAGTGGTGAATCCTTTGTAGGCTGTTCAAACATCTTCGGGCACTTCGGCTTATACCCAATCATCCTGGGTCCACACCTCCTTGGAGATGCTTGCTTAAGATGTCAAAGTATAAGTCTCCATGTCCAAGATGACTTGAACTCCGCAAGTCAAAGGAACATCGCACTTAAGCTACAGTAAGAACTTCACTGACATATCTATATGTAGACTATCATATGAAGTTTTACAGCCAGTCACTCCAATGAACTAGTTCACTTAACTAGCATTTATGTTTTTCTCCGGACATCTCAATGTCACCAGCCAGTGAGAATCAGCTGATTAGAGAATAACTCATGCTAGTCTCAACAGAATTGATAGTGTCCGTATTTATCAATTTATCGACTAAGGACAATTTCAATACTTCACAATTGCACATGTAGAGATAATCACTAGTTGTGAATTCATCACAAATTCTCTCATGCTGTGAATTGTATTGCAGACATTCAGTAAATAAGTTTAAGATCTCAATCAAATACACAAACATGTATACTCAAATAGTGAATATTCATTTATGATTACAATCATAAGCCGATTGCCTTAGGACACTTCTCTCATATCACCAACACCCTTTGCCATTATCAAAACATAGGTTTGACTTTGGTGCTTCCGGCACCAACAAAATGTCACCCGTAACATGGTAGACTATAAAGTCAATCACTCGGTATGCAACAAATTATGTGGAGGGATGTGTGTGATGTAAATGAGATTTATCCCTCCCATATGATGGGATAATATTTGTGGGCCCTTTGATTGAATTGGACTACAAAATGTATCACCATGCTCAAATGAGTCAATATGAGATATTAAGCTCATTTGTTTGAGTGAGTCTACTTCGGGATCAAGAAACACAAGAAGGATGACACAATCTATGTCTCATGATCAATCTAGATATCGAGGATAGAAGGACAAAGTCATACATTATAATGACACGGAAAGGTTATGTCAAATCTCGACATTCTTGTCATTTGGGTAGCAATGATGCATTGTCTGATGCCGCTTATTGTTTATGTATCTAAAGTAATTTAGATACATTGCCAACGTTATAAGAACCTATTGGGTTACACACAAAGGACACCATATTTCGGAGATAAATTGATTTTAGTTCGATTAAAATGTGATCCAAAATTAGATTAATTGAGTTAGACTCAAGTGAATCCAATTGGATTATGGGATTGAGTCTAATCCGAGTTAGACTCATTTAGATTATACTCAACCACTTAAGATGAGTTAATAATTCATTAAAAGGTTTAATGAATTTATTAATGAGGAATACTAAGAGTTATTCTCTTCATTGGATGAAGAGAAGATTAATAGCCAAAATGAATACCAAGTGCTTTTGGTATCCATTGAGTTTTATTAGCATTAAAATCAAGGGGAACTCAAGGGTTAAAAACTCTTTGTATTCATTGGATGAATACATAAGTTTTTTGCAATTTTCGAAATTGTACTAAGTCATTCATCCATCTTCCTCCTCCTGTCCATCTTCTTGGCTGAAATCCATTCTTGGGGGTTCTGGTGTTTTGTGTGAACCATCCCAAATTTCCAGTACAATTAAGGTGGTTCATCTCCGAGATTGAGATATGTTCATGTTGATACTATCAGAGGCCTGAACATTCTGATTATGCAGAGATCCGACGAACTAAGGACTTGAGGTATACGCTAAGGGCACACATCAAAGGTATAACTATTTGATAGATAGAACTTCGTATGAATTTTCGTATGGATTACTCAAGGGATCTTGTTTTTTGCTGCGTTTTAAATTGTTTGCGCATAGAGATCCCTACATGTGCCTCCAAGGGACACACCTTCTAGGGCCACGCCATATGGCATGACCATGTGGCAATACATGTGGCTCTCTCTCGAGGGCCACACTTACCAAGCCATGCCAATTGGCATGATCGTGTTATATTTGAGAAGTGTCCTAAGACAATTATCTTATGAAAAATATATTATTTATTGGATAAATAGAGATTCACTATTTGAGTGCACATTCTCTATATGTATGATTCAATTTTAAACTCATTTACTGAACATCTGCAATACAATTCACAGAATGAGAGAACTCATGATTGAATCACAACTAGTGAGCATCTCTATATGTGTAATTATGAATATATTGAAATCTACCCTAGTTAACGAATTGATGTATTCGGACATCATTAATTCTGTAAGACTAGAACTGGTTATACTCCTTGGTTTAACTATCTAGTTGTCCCTTACTGGCTGGAGACATTGAGATGCCGAGAATTAAATGTGGATGCTAGTTATGATTATTAGTTTATTAGAGTCACATGTTATGAGACTTCATATGGTTCTCTATATATATATATGTCAATGAAGATCTTATTACAGTTCGAGTACAAGTTTTCTTCTACTTGAGGTATTAAAGTCACCTTGGTCATGGAGACTTATACTTTAACATCCTAAGCAAGATCTCATTGGAGGTGTAGCCCTAGTATGATTGGGTATAAGTCAAAGTGTCCGAAGATATTTTGATAACCTATAAAGGATTTATCGCTCCTTGCGACGAGACATATATCCTATGATCACTCGTTACGATTGTTACTCAAAGTCTTTGGCCAAAGGATCACATGCCAAGAATACGAGACTCTTGGACACATGTCGGAGTAACTTGAATTCATATGATGAGAAAGTATTATTTGGGTTAGATGTGACGTAGTCAACATAGCGGGGACAAACACATAGACCGTGTCCTTAACCAAGTGAGTATAAGACGAGTGAAAGAAACATGACACATCTAACCGTAACTGCTGAGGGGTTTTAGAAGTGGTTCTAAAATCAACCGATGATTTCTAATCAATTGAGAGTCATGAAGTACTACTAGGTGCCACTCATAATCGATCCATAATTAATAGTTAATTATAAACGGCCAACATAATTGAGAACCTATAAGGTGGCACGCACTACGATCCGATATATATTAAACGAGTTTGAAAATTGGATTCTTAGATTGAGAGAGATTGAGTCTGGTTGGACCAGATGGAGGACTAAGATGACAAAGTTTGGTGCGACGAAAGCGCGGATATGCAACATCTTTTGAAGACGAGATGGACCCTCCTTGATTTAATTATGAACCAAATTGGTTTGGTTGAAATTAAATAAGGTTTAGTTAGTGAACCAAGCGGTTTGATTTAAAACTAATTTGGTTTAGTCTTGAACCAAACTTAAATTAAATGGGTATGAATTTTGGATTATTAGAAAAGGTTTTGGATTGGATCCAAATCCTATGAAGATGTAACTTGGGGAGAAAGAAATCTTATGGAATATATGATCTCTTTTCTCTCCCCAAAACCCATGAAGTTACTTCTCTAGTTCTTCTCTACTTCTCTTCTTCTCCCGTGCCCTAGCGCCACCAGCGGCAAAAGCGATATCCGTCCAAATCCGCCGACTACCACCCAAGGGGTGCTGTTCACAAATTGCAAGTTCAACACGTGAAGAGCAATGAGGAGCAAATACCAGGTTGTTCACAAATTGCATGGGTGAAGAAGTAACTGTTCACTAATTGGTTGTTCAACACGTGAAGAGCAATGGTTGTTCCTCAACTTGAACGTTGTTGATGGGTTTTCTCCACCGTGTGAACATCACTTGGCTGCTCCAAAACGTGAATGGCAAACGTTGCTGCTTGCTACTGTGTGAACAGCCCTTGGCTACTGCTGAAAGATATTAGAAGGCTGAAATCTGTTCAGCCGGCTGGATCTTGCAGCGCTAGTGCTATGTTTGTTCAGCCACTGCTGGACTTGCTGCTGCTCGTCGGCAGCGAGGTGTACATCCACCTAGCATTCGTGTTTTTGCCAGCAATGGTTACTGCCAGAAATTCCAGCATGCATGAAATTTGTACAGTCTGCTGGATCTTGTAAACACCGGCTGAATAGGTTCAGCCGCCATGAACCTGCTGTCCTCTTTCGGGTAGCGGGTTTCCCTCGAAGAATAGCCTTATGGCTCACTACAAAAAATCAATAATCCAGGTACGAAATTTTGAAACATATATTTTTCGTCCCAGAATTGCAACAAATTTTACGACAAAAAAATATTTATCGCACATTAGGAACGAACTTAACAACGAAATACTTTCATCGCAATTTAGCAAAAAAATATTTTTCGACCAAAAAATTATTGCAATTTAGCAACGAATTTAAATATTCGTTGCTAATTCTGATGAAAATATATTTCATCGCAAAATCTGTAATGAATTTATTATTTTTCGCAAAATTTGCGATGAATAATAAATTCATCGCAGAATTCCCAAAAACATAATAATAATTAAATTAAGTTTTATAAATCAGGGACAAATCTCAGATTCATCCCAGAATCAGGGACGAATCCACATATTCTTCCCTGAATCTAGGACGAATCCAAGATTCGTCTCAGAATAAAAATAATTATAAAAATTTAACCGAGTCAGAAATCCTATCTAGAGATATCGAAATTACACGTAATCGATTCCTACGTGTTAGCTCCCTTATCTTGATAATATAGATATCCTCATACATCATATTTTGATCCAATTTACAATATTTTTTGATTTCAAATTAAGTTAATTAAGTTAAACATGTAAATGTTTTAATTGTAAATATAGTTGAGTTTAATATAGGTTAGAGTTACAAATTAATGTTAGAGAGAGTTCAGTATGATACGAAATTAGTTCTATGTGTTTGTGTAGCTCTCCTGATTATAAAAATGTTATCAAATATTATTAAGGCCAAATATATTTATGGATGAGATTTTTTTTTAAACGAAACTATTTAAAAAATCAAATTCGGATAAAAAAACACTGGTTTCAATATATTGTTTCAAATTTATATTTAAGAGCACTTATAAATTCATGAGAAGTAGACGAATACGTAGAAACCAATTTCGTGTATTTTTAATATCTCTAGGTAGGGTTTCAGACTTAGTTTACGTATTTATAATTAATTTTAATTTTGGGACGAATCCTGGATTCATCTCAGATTTTGGGATGAATATGTGGATTCGTCCCAGATTCTCCCACGAATCTGTGGATTCGTCCCAGATTTGGCGACGAATTTGTGAATTCGCCTCAGATTTTGGGATGAATCTGTGGATTCGTCCTAGATTTTAGGACGAATTTGTGGATTCGTCACAGAATGAACAATAATTATAAAAATTTAACCGAGTTGAAAATCCTACCTAGAGATATCGGAATTACACGAAACTGATTCCTACATGTTCGTCCCCTTTTACTAATAATATGGATATCCTCATACATCATATTTTGATCAAATATTTTTTTGTGTTCAAAGTTAAGTTAAATTTGTAAATGTTTTAATTGTCAATGTATATACAGCTGATTAGTTGAATATGGGTTAGAGTTACAAATTAATATTAGGGCAGTTCTCGAAATGATACAAAACTAGTTCTATATGTTTGTGTAGCTCTCCTAATTATAAAAATGTTATCAAACATTGTTAAGACCAAATATATTTATGGATGTGATTTTTTTAATACCAAACTATTTAAAAAATCAAATTTGGATAAAAAATCATTGGTTTCGATATATTATTTCAAATTGATATTTGAGAGCACTTATAAATTTAGGAGAAGTAGACGAACATGTGGGAATCGATTTCATGTAATTCTGATATCTCTAGGTAAGGTTTCGGATTTAGTTTATTATTTATAATTAATTTTAATTCTGGGACGAATCTGTAGATTTGTCCTAAATTTGGCGATGAATTTGTGAATTCATCCCAGAATCTGGGGCGAATCTGTGAATTCATCCCAAAATCTGGGATGAATTTTGGATTCGTCCCAGAATTAAAATTAATTATAAATAAGTAAACTTAGTCCGAAATCCTACCTAGAGATATCAGAATTAAACGAAACTGGTTCCTACATGTTCGCTCCCTTTTCCTGATAATATAGATATCCTCATACATCAAATTTTGATCAAATTAATATTTTTTATTTTCAAGGTTAGGTTAAACATGTAAATGTTTTAATATAGGTTAGAGTTACAAATTAACGTTAGAGAGAGTTCTGAATGATACGAAACTAGTTTTATGTATTTATGTAGCTCTCCTGATTATAAAAATGTTATCAAATATTATTAAGGTTAAATACATTTATGGATGTGATTTTTTTAACACGAAACTATTTAAAAAATTAACTTCGGATAAAAAAAATCATTGGTTTCGATATATTATTTCAAATTTATATTTGAGAGCACTTATAAATTGAGGAGAAGTACACGAACACGTAGGAACTGATTTCATGTAATTCATATATCTCTAGGTAGGATTTCGGACTCAGTTTAATTATTTATATTTAATTTTAATTCTAGGACCGGGACAAATCCATGGATTCGTCCCAGAATCCGAGACGAATCCACAGATTCATCCTAGAATCTGGGACGAATCCACAGATTCATCCTAGAATTTGGGACGAATCCACAGATTCGTCCTAGACTTGGCGACGAATTTGTGGATTCGTCCTTGAATCTAGGATGAATAGACATATTCGTTTCCAAATTGGGCACAAAATTTGAGACAAAATAATTTTCGACCCAAAATGACTTTTTATAAAGCTCCTCATCCCCTTCATTTGCCCTAGATTTGGAATTTAGGGTTGGAGTGGCTGGAGACGGTGCGCGTGGGATCTTCGATGATTGTGTTAGCATGTATACTAAAAGTCTTGCCTTTTTTGTATAGTCATCTACATTTTGAAAGAGAATCACAACAATACTAGATGCGTATTTATATTAGTATATGCATAAAAGTTCTTTATTTTGCATTGTAGATAACATGGTATGTGGTGACACATGGAAGATCATGTTATTAGTTCCTTGTCTAGTATAAGCAGAGGCTCACAGCCGAAATGGAATTGGATAAACTATCGGGATGATTGTAGTGTAATTAGGTGTGGTTGGTCATGACCATAGAATTACACTAGTGTACATTGTGTGCATTGAGCAGGACCAAAATCAGAGGTTATCCAATTTGTCCTGGCTTGATAATTGGATAGGACCTCGGATTTTATTATGGAGTATAATCCCAAAAACCTGATATAATAACGGGCACATATTATTAATTATTATTTCTTTGATTTACCAATGAGCGAGATCTATTCTGTTAGATCGATAGACCCGATAAGTTGGGAAATAATATTAATTATATGGTGTGCCGTTGATTATTGACGGAATTCGTGTCCTGGTAAGTCGGGATGATGATGCCCCCTTGATGAGCTCAAAAGGTTCATCGTGTTAAACCCTGTAGGTGAATTTGATCCAACATGGTGATAAGATTGAGTGATACTAATCAAGGATCCAGAAGTTAATTAATTTAATTAGTCAGTAATTTAAATTAATTAACGGACATTCGATATCTTAAACACGGGGGATGGACGACTCATAATAAGTGAAGCCCATATGTAAATATGAGGTTGGTGAGGTAATTCAATGAGAGCACTTTAGTGGAATGGATCCTCATTAATAGATCGGGTTTGGATCCATTAGTAGGCCAAGATCTAACTTTTCCTCATGGTTCTTATCGTAGTCTTATATAAACCCCATGATAACATGAAACTAAGTTGATAATTAATCCAATGAAACACATGACAACCCTAAATTTTCTTCTCTTCTCCTCTCTCTCTCTCTCGTTTGAGGGTGGGGCGCTGGGGGCTGCATCGTTTGAGGGTGGGGCGCCGAACAACATGCGCTGTTCCTTCTCCTTGAAATTATTTGCCTTAGAAATTAATTTCTTCTCCACTCAAATCTTCTGTTTCGGTGGAAGTGACACGCAGCAGCGGGATTAAATTGCTCACGCTCACAATTAAATTGCTTGGAGAGCAATTTAATTGCCACACGGCAACTGAAATTGCATCACGCAATTTCTTGGTTGGAGAGTAATTAAATTGCCACACGACAATTCTTGGATTGCGCACGAAATCTTTCGCTCAGCAACGTGAGCAAGCAGTTCTCGGTTAATTTTCTGTTGAGAAAATTTTGGAGAATTGCTCACAGCCATCAAGTTGCTCATGGGAGAGAGCGGAACAAGTTGCTCACGTAACTTGTAGTTGTTGGCGTAGAATGCAAGTTAGAGTTGTGGAGTTGCTCAGAACACAAATTGCTCACGCGACTTGGAGTCGCTCAGAACACAGGAACTCCAAGATACTTGTTATTCGGGCGCCGGCGGTGGAGGAGAAGAGTAGTAGGGTTTGTGTTCAGATTATCTTCTTCCTTGGAGTGACCGGCGGCATCCTTTTGGTTAGGGATTGGCTGGCGCAAGGAGAAGGGATCGACTTGGTGACCGCGATTCTTGGTAGATCGTCGCCCACACGACGTCCAAGAGGGGAGGGTCATATGGTAGAAGATTGCGAGGTAATAGGGAAAGTATAATTCTTCCTTAACTCCTTTATTCTTTTTGTCCCTTATTGCTTTGCCTCGTCATTTCATGTGTGTTATTTAATTATTTTGATTGCAAATCATAGCTAATAATTAATTAACTGGACCTCGACCGTAAACACAAGAACCGACGATCCACTCATCGCCTTTTCCGGGGTCGTTCGGTAAGGAGAATTATAAGGCTCGATCTTTGAGATTGGCCGAGTTGTAATTCGTACCGAATGATACGACGACGAGATGGTCATTGGGAGACGGGTCTCCATTCGGATTAATTTTTAATCCGTAGACATGGAGAGGTCTCTCAAGGACGACTAAGTATTCGCTTAGGAAACCCGCCAAGCCATACCCAACAACTGGTATCAGAGTTGAGGTTTCCGGTTTTGTGTGTTTAGGATTGGTTAATTTTTTGTATTTTTCATACATTATATTTTGCTGGATGATATGTGGATGTGCGTAAGCTAACTATGTGTTGCAGACACTGGATTCCAACTTATCATGGCCAAATATTTGATGTGTGTGAATGTTTGTGCAATTGTTGTAAATTAATTAATTCTCAGGGTTGACGAGACTAGGTAGTATTTAATTTTTGAAATTAAATACGACACATGTTTAGCTGAGCTTTTTGTTTACATTTGATCTAGATTTTATGTACACTCCTTTGTGGAATATAGGATCAATGATGTAAATAATTAGCTAGTCATCTCGGCTCGGAAATCCCTCAAGGTGGCTTGCGTATAAGGAAGGGAGGAGCGGACGAGGTGACGACACGACTTAAGGCGCATTGGAAGACCAAGGCCATGAAAAGTTGGAAAATATAGGATTTTCTATTTTTTTTCATTATGTTGGTTATGTGCATGTCGTGTTTGTGTGCTTGTTTAAAATTCCTCAAACTAAATTACTAAGTGGGAGAGGGACCCTAAGGGTCCCGTGACCTCCATTGCAATTTGACATGTGATGCGAACAAGCCCACGCGTTGGCTCTGAGTGCCTTCCTCCATAATAGATAAGCTTGTTCTGTGGATTACAAGGCCAGAAAAGATTATAGGGAATTATTGAAGAGCGTGTGTACTTCTCCAACGGAAGGCACATAATCCTAAATAATTCTCTTAGTGTCGTGCAATGTAAACACTTAGATACAAATATTAGTATCCTCCCCAACGGAGTCACTGCTAATAATTTATAGGGCCGAAGTGAAGCAACTATTAATCTTGCTTGTCAAAAAGTTAGGTTGACAAGATAGTAATATTAATGGGTAAAACCTTCTCTAACGAATGTAGAGTTCGTATACGTCCACACTAACGTGGCATGCGAATTCTCGGTGTTTGAGGTATTGGTTGATTTTGAAAATTTATTGTTTTGAGGAATCAATTCATTTTCGATTTCTAAAGTAGTGTATGTTGTGATTCTTAGAATTTTCAAAATATCCTTTAACCCACTAGCGACTATACTTAAGGAAAATAAACTTACTGGCCCCAATTACATAAACTGGAAAAGAAACCTAGACATTGTCATTACTGCTGAAGAGTACAAATATGTGCTCTTCGAAGGGTGTTCTGAAAATGATGGCCCACCTCAATGAGATTGAGGATCTTGGAGGATAATCGATGGGGAAACGCAGGTCGATATAATACTCCAATCTCTACCTAGAAGTTTTGAGCAGTTCCAGCTCAACTATAACATGAATAAGCATGAGTATACGTTGAGGGAACTACTAGGAGAGCTCCAGGCAGCAGAGGGGCTCTTTCGTCAGGGTTCGCAGGCCTTAGCCACTTAGAAGGTTTCTACGTCTGTGCCGAAAGGCAGGAAGAAGAAGAAACAAGGTGAGTCCAAGAAGACAGCAGAATCGCAGGGACCTCAGGCTGGTGTGAAGAAGCCGAAAGGCAAGTGCTTCACGAGCCAGCAGACTGGACATTGGAAGGCAAACTGTCCTCGTCGTCAAGAGATAGATATATATATTTTTTTCTTTTGTTGTTGTAACATGTTTAGAGGAGTTATCTACCGGTACCTGGTGGGTAGATACGGTGTCACTAAACATGTCTGCAATTCTTTACAGGGGTTCCAGGAAGCCCAACGACTAGCTAAGGAAGAGATTACTGTCTACAAGGAATATGCTACGGAGGTGGCTACTATTGTAGTGGGAGTTATCTATTTGACTTTAGATAGGAAAGTAAAGTTTTGGTTTTAAGAAAATTACTTTTATGTACCTAATTTTTAGAAAGAACTCTAGTTCAGTTTCTGAAATAATGGATATTCTATTGCTTTTTGTTATGAAAAGTGGAATAGAAAGATTATCTGTTTAGGAACATGGATAAACAATTTAAACAATTAAAGCCAAAGTCTCCCATGATGCAAATAGTAGCTAATAGCTCATCATCTAATCAAAATAAGAGAAAGGTTCCTTCCAAGATAAACAAAACATGTCTTTGGCATCTAAGACTTGGTCATATTAACCTTAGTAGGATTCAAAGGTCGATAGTCGATAGACCCTCGGGTTCATTGGTAGTGGGAGACTTCCTAACCTTTGAATTTTGCTTGGAAGGTAAGACGACCAAGAGGTCTTACAAGGCTGAGGGGTATAGAGCCAAAGATATGTTAGAATTGGTTTATTCTGATTTCTGTGATCCTATGCCTATCTAGGAAAGAGGTAGCTTTGAATACTTTGTGAGACAAATATTCAAAGGTATGGATATGTTTACTTGATGGCCGCATGTCTGAATCTTTGATTAGTTCAAAGAATTCAAGATTATTATGGAGAAACATCGAGGTAAAAGTATCAAGACACTACGATCGGATCATGGCGGTGGCTACCTCTTGGGAAAGTTTAGGACTTACTTATCAGAGACTGGGATTCAATCCCAATTGACGACACCCGGTACGCCCCAACAGAACGATGCAGCAGAGCGAAGGAAAAGAGCTCTTATGGAGAGGTTAGGACAATGATGAGCTGCTCCGAGTTGCCGGATTCGTTCTGGGGATATGCTTTGGAAATGGCAGCGTACATACTTGATACCATCTAGGTCAGTGTCCTCTACTCTTGTAGAAGTGTGGACTGGGCGAAAGCTAAGTCTAAGACATATTCGGACATGGGATAGCTCAGCACATGTGCTGAGAGGGGATACTGATAAGATTGGATCTCATGCGCTTGTTTGTAGGCTATCCTAGATGAACGAAAGGTGGTTCTATAGTCCTAAGGATCAGAGGGTAATCGTTGGCACGAATACCAGACTCTTAGAAGAAGACTATGTGATGAACCACAAGCCCATGAGTAGACTATGTTGGTGCCGGGAGCACCATATCGAACATTATTTTGATATTGGCAAAGGATTCAAAGTTAAGTACTATTGGTGATCTAATAAAGTTACTCAAGTGTGCAGGAAAGTCCTAGTTGATCTAGGAAAGAAGTCCTGGCCGTGGGCTGGGCAACTAAGTCCTGACATAAAGTTGGGCAATAAGTCCTGGTCGTGGACTGGGCACTAAGACCTGGCCGAGGGCTGGGCACCGAAGACCTGGTTCGAGGAATTGGGAACTAAGTCCTGGCCGAAGGCTAGGCACCGAAGACCTGCTTGGAAGGTGGGCACTAAGTCCTGGTCGAGGACTGGGCAAGAAGACATGGCCGAGGGCTGGGCACCGAAGACCTGGTTCGAGGAATTGGGCACGAAGTCCTGGTCGCAGATTGGGCACGAAGACCTGGTGAGTAAAAGCTGGGCAAAAGTCCAACCGGAGGAGCCGGTTGACAAAAAGGTAAATTCTCCTGAGAGGAGTAGGTGAGGGCGCGTTCCCCGTAGAGGGAACATAGGCGTCGGTTCGACCTAGGGTTCTATTTGGGAGACCCGAAGTCAGAACCAAGACAGCTACGGCTGTAAAAATCTAACATTTCTTGCCTTGTTTGTTGTGGAACTAACCTTGGATGCAGGGACCAAAGGAACGTGTTTCTGCAGCTCAGAACGCCCCAAAGGAGAGGAGGGGCAGCAGCTGGGCTAGGCGCCCGGGAGGTCCCGGGCGGCCAAGGTCAAAGCCAAATGAACAGCTAAGCAAGAATCGCTTCGGAAGCTTACTAGGACAGGCGCCCTCAAGGTCCCAGGCGCCCTGATGGTCCCGGGCGCCTTGGGTCCAAGCCAACCAGTAATCGAAGTGAAATCAGCCGCGAAGCCAAGCATACTAAGTCAACCGGGGCGCCCCCAGTGTCCCGGGCGCCCCCGTCAGCTCCGAGGCTGATTCTGGAGGGATAAGCGTGTAACGACCCGGAAAATTCTCTCAATATTTTCTTTAAAAATATTGATCATGTCTAGATAGTCTTGAGGAACCTAGAAATACTAGTACGACCATTAGCCTAGTTATCCATGATTTTTTCCTATTTAAATTGAGAAGCTAAGTACTAATGGGCCTTATATGAGCTTTTCTAGTACCATGGTTATTAGTGGATTTTAGGTGAAATTTAATATAAATATAAATGGGTTTTAATTAGGAATATTAGCATGATCATGGGTGAATTTTTGAGGAATTTTCGGAAATAAGAAAAATAAAAATAAAAATAAAGTGCATGCACCAAGGATTGAACCTTGGACCTATGGTACCACCATGCATGCACTAACCAATTCACCTAGCAAGGGAGTGCTAGTAGTGAATGAAGTGAATTTTAGTTAATGGTAGGGGATGTGAAGAGACACCATGTGAAGAAGATGAAAAGGTACTTGTGAAGAGACAAAAGGACATTATAAATAGATCTCTTCTTCCCCCTTCCTTCTTCTCCTAGCTGAAACTCCACAAGGAGATTTTCTTTGGAAAAACTCCACAAGGAGACTCCCTTTTTAAGATCTAGGTTCTCTTACAAGGCTACAAGGGCAAGGAGGGTTCAAGTGTCAAAGGGATTTTCAATTTCCTTCTCTTTTTCTAAGGTCTAAAAACCAAGATAACCCAAGGTAAGACTCCCTCACCTGTGGTATAATAGTTTCCGAGTTATTTTCATGATGCAATGTTTTGTTTGGACTATATGTGGAGAAAACCAAAGTTAGGACCCTTGAAACTTTCGGCCATCATAGGTTTCTATGGTTGGGTTTGGATCTAACTCTCAAATGATGTTTCTTATGTTTTCTCATGTTGTAAAAGGTGTTGATAGGGGTTTATGTGAAATTTTTACATGGTTTAGGGCCCATATAACTTTTGGCTAAGAGGAGTTTTAGGGCAAAGAAGTTAGGTTTAACTCCAAGTAAGGGTTCAAATGACTCCCATGTTATTATATGTAAGGTAATAGATGTGACTTGGGCATTTTATGAATTTTTCATGGGCTTGTGATTCTCTTTGAGTTTCGGCCAACTCATGATTTAGGGATAGGACTTGGAGTTAAATCCAAATAAGGGATCAAATGGTTTTTTTTCTATGGCATAGTATGTATGGTATGGAATGTAATCATGACCTATGTGAATTTCTCATGGACTTATTGTCCTTTAGGGTTTTGGCCAAGACCTTAATTTAGGGTTTGGTTTGGGTTAAGGTCTCAATGAGGCTTGAGTATAGGTTATTAAGATGTAAGTATATGATTAAGTAAGATGTAAGAATTTTTATGTGACCTAAAACCCTAGCTTCATGTAAGATGTATCATGACTTCGTACGTTAGGTCATGTGCTATGATTATTCATAAATGTTTAGACCATGTGCCATGAACCTAGGGGATATGTATCATATATGAAAAGATCTATGTATGTTTTCCTATATACCATGATCATGCCTGCTTGATGAATGAAGATGCTAATTAAGTATGTATGCCATGATCTATGAATGATATGTATGTATGCCATGTTTTGTGAATGACATGTATGTATGCCATGTGTTATGAATAATATGTACGTATGCTATGTTTAAGAATGAAGATGATGAATGAAAATGATAACCATGGCTCTAAGACAAATGAGATAAGCATGACATACCTTCTGAATGAGAATAATGAATGATGATGAATGTTCATGCCTTTAAGGCATCATGATGATAAGTATGAATGATGAAATGTTAAGTATGTTTATATCATGCTAAGGGATGAGCACCTTAAGAACGCCTCGGTTCTGGACTACCGTAGTTGTCCACGGTTCTGGAACTACCGCAGCTGTTCCTATTCTTATGTCAAGTTTTATGAAACAAGATTATGTTTATGTCATGTATGCCTATGAATGATGAAGCATGTGAAGTTACTTTACTTTATGAATGGGCTTGTACCGGATCGAAGTATGGGTCCAAGGGATGGGCACCTTAAGAACGCCCCGATTCTGGACTACCGACTATGCTGTCCACGGTTCTGGCACTACCGAAGCTGTGCAACAGGGATGGGTACCTTAAGAACGCCCCGATTCTGGGACTACCGACTATGTTGTCCTTACCCTAGTAGGTCGGGGCTCGCTACCTCGTATTTACTTAGGGATGCGCGCTTATGATGTATATATGTGGTACAAGCCGGGGACCCCAATGATGTTATGATTATGTTTAAGTATTTAAAAGTATGATTTTAAAAGTTAAGCATTCTTATGTATATGCATTTGACTCATGCATTCATTCATGTTATGCATTATGTCATGATGGACAATGTTTTATGTTTATGTTTTATGTTTATATCTATGCCATGTATCATACCATGCTAAGTATGTTTTATGTTTATATCTATGTCATGTATCATGCCATGCTAAGTATGTTTTATGTTTATCTCTATGCCATGTATCATGCCATGCTAAGTATGTTTTATGTTTATATCTATGCCATGTATCATGCCATGCTAAGTATGTTTTATGTTTATATCTATGCCATGTATCATGTCATGCTAAGTATGTTTTATGTTTATCTCTATGCCATGTATCATGTCATGCTAAGTATGTTTTATATTTATATTTATGCCATGTATCATGTCATAATAAGTATGTTTATGCTTATGTTCATGATAAGAAATATGCCATGATAAGTATGATTATGCTTATGTTCATGTTAAGATTTATGCAATGATAAGTATGTGATGCCCATGTTTACGTTAAGAGTAAGCTTATGTTTTATGTTCAGAATTATGCTATGATGAATGTTTCATATATTTATGTATGATATGACGTATGGTTTTAGTGAGTAGGAAAGGGTCTTACTAAGCCTATGTGCTTATAGTTTTATGTTCTTATACCGCAGATCAAGAAAGAGGTTATGAAGGGAAGCAGCAGGAGGGGCAAGTGTGTGTGTGTGGAAATGACTTGGCAAAAGAAAAGAAAAGATCCTATGTCTTTCTCCCTTTACATGATGACCATGCAAACATGTTTAAGAATGATGCTATATGATTAAGAATGAATGCTAAGTTGCCATGTCACTATGTTTAAGAATGATAGTTAAGAATGTGTTAACATGAATTAAGTTATAAGTGCATGGTTTAAACGCATGTGGATAAAGTTTTAAAATTATTCCGCTGCATTAAGAAGTCCATATGCGTATATGTATGTCACGTAGCGCCGCCGTAAGGCTGTAAATAGGCGGGCGCTACAAAGCGCTGACTGAGCTGCGGATGAGGTTTCTCGGATCCGTAGACACGTGTCAGGCGGCCCCAGCATCCAGGGCGCCCCCAGGAGCAGTATAAAAGGGGCTTGACCCCTAAGGCTCCGACAACACTTTTTCTAACGCTTCCAAGCTCTTCGTTCAAGCGCTCTGCTCCGGCAAACTCCGTTCTCGACATTCTAGCACCGACGACGACCCTCCGCTTCGAAGTACGATCCATACGGGCGTCGGTAACGAAGAGTACATTTGTTTAGTTACTGCACTCATATTGTAATAATTTCTGTAACCTTTTTGCGCTACTATAGAATTGCCCGCAGTAAACAGTCAAGGACCGTGGGCCTTGGAAGAGGAGCCGAACGCGACTCCGAACCAAGTAAAACTACTTGAGTTCTGTATGTGTTTTGTTTAAATTCTGTTGCGTACTTTTTCTTTTCAATCCGAAATGTTTTCACAATATTCACCCCCCTCTATCCTGTTTACTCGATCCAACAGACTAGTTCTTGAAGAATTAAGAAGGGATGCTCCAACCTTAGTACCAACTGTACAAGAAGATATACCACACCGCGTGTCACAAAAGATACACAGGTAGTGCCTCGTCGTAGTGGGAGGGTTGTTAGTCAACCTGAAAGATTCATGTTCTTGGGAGAGTCTTCAGACTTGGTCCCTGGCGACCATGAATCAAGATCCCTAGACCTATGATAAGGAACATCCGCTTTGAAGAGATAATCCAATCATATGGATTTATTCAAAGGACGGATGAGATTTGTGTATGTAAGTAATGTGACGGAAACGTAGTGGTATTCTTGTACTATACGTAGATAATATTTTTTAGTTAGCAACAATAAAAAAGTGTTATCAGACGTAAGGGTATGGTTGTCCAAACAGTTGACATGAAGGACTTAGGAGAAGCATGACACATCCTTGGCAATCAAAGTTCTAAGGGATCACCAGAGAAGGATGTTATGCTTATCCCAAACTTCATACAAGACACTGTCTTAACTTGTTTTAGCATGGAAACCTCCAAGAAAAGTTTTGTACTTTTCAGCTGTGGAGCTACTCTATCTAAGGAGATATGTTTAGATTATCAAAAGAGATAGAGCAGGTAATGGCGGTTCCTTTAGCATCAGCTATAGGAAGCCTCATGTATGCTAAAATCGAGATCAGATATCAGTTGTGCCGAGGGCATGGTTAGCAGATATCGGAGTAACCCAGGTTAAGTAAATTGGATTGCGGTAAAAGCATATATTAGTGCCTGAGAAGGACTAAGGATTATATGCTGGTTTACCGAGGCTGACCAATCTCCTGTGGATTATACGGATATAGACTTCCAGTCGGATAGGGGCAAAATATTAGTATTCCTCGGGGTTTTGTGTTTACTTTAGGAGGTGGAACCATAGGTTGGAGGAGTGTCGCACAACGGCTGCGTGGCGGACTCCACCATGGAAGCTAAGGATGTGGCAGCCTTTGTGGCATCCCGAAGGAAGCTATATGGTTCAAGAACCTCAAGATGGACTTAGATGTGATTCCTGGTTTGCCCAGAGCTATCACATTATGTTGTGATAATAATGGTGCAGTTGCAAACTCGAATGAACCACGGGCCCATAAGGTGAGTAAACACATAGAGCGCAAGTACCACCCAGGAGTGGAAAAGCTGTTGTTGCCTAGATTACATCAGGGGACAACCTGGGAGATCTTTTCACTAAGGCCTTGATAGCGAGAGCTTTAGGCATGTGGAGGATCAGGGAGTCAGATGTATGACATTTTGAGGACAGCAAATTCTTTGAGTATAAGTGGGAGATTGTTAGGATGTATGCTAAAAGTCTTGCCTTTTCTGTATGGTCATCCATATTTTGAAAGAGAATCACAACAATACTAGATGCATATTTATATTAGTATATGTTAGTGATATGAGAGAAGTGTCCTAAGACAATCGCCTTATGATGTAAACATTTATTTTTAATAAATGATAATTCACTATTTGAGTATACATGTTTTGTGTATTTGATTGGGATCTTGAACTCATCTACTGAATGTCCGCAATACAACTCACAGCATAAGAGAATTTGTGATGGGATCACAACTAGTGATTATCTCTAATGTGCAATTGTGAAGTATTGAAATTATCCCTAGTCGATGAATTGATAAAAACGGACACTATCAATTCTGTTGAGACTAGCATGGGTTATTCTCTAATCAGCTGATTCTCACTGGCTGGTGACATTGGGATGTCCGGAGATAAACATGGATGCTAGTTAAGGGAACTAGTTCATTGGAGTGACTAGCTGTAAGACTTCATATGGGAATCTACATGTAGATATGTCAATGAAGATCTTACTGCGGCTTAAGTGCGATGTTCCTTTGACTTGCGGTGTTCAAGTCATCTTGGTCATGGAGACTTATACTTTGACATCTTAAGCAAGCATCTCCAAGGAGGTGTGGACCCAGGATGATTGGGTATAAGCCGAAGTGCCCGAAGATGTTTGAACAGCCTACAAAGGATTCACCACTCCTTGCGAGGAGATGTATACCCAGGCCTATCGTCGGATTGTTACTCAAAGCCTCTGGCCAGAGCATATCATGTTAAGAGTGCGAGTCTCTTAAATACATGAGAGTAATTAGAAATCCAAAGGACGAGGAAGACACTACTTGGGCTAGGTGTGACGTAGTCAGCCTAGTGGGGACTGACACCATAGACCGTGTCCTGAACCAAGTGGGTATAAGGTGGTGAAGGGAATGAGGCACGATTCATTAGAGCTGCTGAAGGGTTTCAGAATAATTTCTTCTGGGGTCAAACCGTTGATCTTTCGATTAATTGGGGATCATGATGTACTACTAGGTGCCACTCATGATCGATCTATAATTAATGGGTTAATTATAGACGGCCAACATAAATCGAAAGCCTATTTAGTCACACGCAATACGAGTAATCCGAGGGATTTAAAACGAGTTGAAAATTGGATTTTCTGATCAAGAGAAACGAGTCGAATCTGAGTTAATCAGAGGCGCAATGGAAGCTAAAATGGCTAAGTCTTTTGAAGGCTTTTTGGGCGAATTAAATGAGTTTAATTCGCGACCGGTTCGGGTTGGTTTGGCCGGCCAAAGGAGGTGCTAACCCTCCTTGTGGTGGCCGGCCATTAAAGGAGATTAAACCAATTTAATTGGTTTAATTAATAAAATAAATCTAGTGCGGTTTATTTTATAAATTATGGATAAATAAATTTGTATAAAGAAAATTTATATAAATAAATTTGTAGAAATTTATTCTTTTTATGGAAGTTAAAATAATCCATGAATTGGTTTATTTTAATTTTATAAAATCAATTATGAATTGATTTTATCATAATAAGAAAGTTTATAAATTTCTTATAAAAATTTATTCCATAATTTAAAGAGAGAAAAGAATAAGTTTTATTATAAATTAGTTTATAATAAAGACTTGGTTTAAACGGAATAATTAGTTAAGAAAATTTATAGGATAAATTTCTTATAACTAATTCCGTTTAGAGAGAGACTTAGCAAAGAGTTGCTACTATATAAAGGAACCAAAGGCTAGCCCTTTAGATCAATCAATTAATCAAGAGATTAATTAGAGCTCTCCCTCTCTCTCTTTTATTCTCTTCTCTCCTCATCTTCTTCTCCTTCACATTAGGGCCGGCGCCCCATCCTTGTGGATTAGGGCCGGCGCACACAACCATCATCCAAGGGAGTTGGCGTGAGCTTTCAAGGAGAAGGAGAACCCGAACACGAAGAAGAAGAAGCGGATAGCGACTCCTCTCTTCTCGGAATTCGATTCCTTTACTTCGTTGGTTAGTTTTCCTAATTTTTCTCTTGTCCTTCTAGTTGTGCCTTCCGAGAATCTAGTAGTTCTCGTCGGCACAAAACTCGTGACTTTGTGAAGTCATCCCGAAGAGAACTCGGCGTGGACGCGAATAGAGGCGGAGCTTCCAAGGGACGCTACGGTTGGATCTCGTCCCTTACTTCGAGTTACGAGAGGTACTTAGTAAATTTGTTTACTATTCCGCAATGTTTTATTTTATGATTATGTCAACACACCATAAGATTGCATGCTAGATACGAAGTTAAAATAATTTAGGAAATTATTTTATGCAAACTCTTCCGCTGCACGTAAAAATTTTAAATTTTACGAACTCGTATCCTTGTCGACATGCACCCGGTCCCAACAGTATATGCATAAAAGTCCTTTACTTTACATTGTAGATAACGTGGTGTGTGGTGACACACGAAAGATCATGTTATCAGTTCCTTGCCTAGTATAAGCAGAGGCTCACAACCGAGATAGAATTGGACAAACCATCGGGATGGTTGTAGTGTAATTAGGTGTGGTTGGTCTTGACTATAGAATTACACTAGTGTACTTTGTGTGCATTGAGCATGACCAAAACCAGAGGTTATCCAATTTGTAGTGGCTTGATAATTGGATAGGACCTCGGATTTTATTATGGAGTACGATCCCTAAATCCCGATATAATAACGGGCACATATTATTAATTATTATTTCTTTGATTTACCAATGGGCGAGATCTATTCTGTTAGATCGATAGGCCCGACAAGTTGAGAAATAATATTAATTATATGGTGTGCCATTGATTATTGACGGAATCCGTGTACTGGTGAGTCGGGATGATGTTGCCCCCTTAATGAGCTCAAAAGGTTCATCATGTTAAACCCTGTAGGTGGATTTGATCCAACATGGTGATAAGGTTGAGTGGTACTAATCAAGGATCTAGAAGTTAATTAATTTAATTAGTCAGTAATTTAAATTAATTAATGAGCATTCAATATCTTAAACATAGGGGGATAGACTACTCATAATAAGTGAAGCCTATATGTGAATATGGGGTTGGTGAGGTAATTCAATGAGGGCCCTTTAGTAGAATGAATCCTCATTAATGGATTGGGTTTGGATCCATTAGCAGGCTAAGATTCAACTCTTCCTCATGGTCCCTATCATAGCCTTATATATACCTCATGATGACATGAAATCAAGTTGATAATTAATCCAATGGAACACATGACAACTAAGTTTTCTTCTCTTCTCTTCTCTCCTCTCTCTCTCTCTCTCTCTCTCTCTCTCGTTTGAGGGTGGGGTGCCCCCACGGGCTGGATCAGGTGGTGAGGTACTCGTAACTTGAATCAGAGGGCGTGGGTTCGAGGGTCGACGGTATGCGCGGGGGATAAAACTGTTGATGCAGTCTGGCCTGGTTGTTGTTTTGGTGTTTGACAATGATTTAAGTTTGGTTGAGCGAATTTGGGTTAAAGTCCTGGTCGGGGACTGGGCAGAAACCCTGGTGAGTGAAGCTAGGTCCTAACTTGTAAAGCTAGGTTGAAATCCCGGTGAGTGAAGCCGGGTCCTGGTGAGTGAAGCCAGGTGTTTGAAATCCCGGTGAGTGAAGCCGGGTCCTGGTGAGTGAAGCCAGGTGTTGGAAATCCCAGTGAGTGAAGCCGGGTCCTGGTGAGTGAAGCCAGGTGATTGAAATTCCGGTGAGTAAAGTCGGGTCCTGGTGAGTGAAGCCAGGTGTTGGAAATCCCGGTGAGTGAAGCCGGGTCCTGGTGAGTGAAGCTAGGTGTTGAAAAGTCCTAATTCGGAAGATGTGGGTGAAAAGTCCTAGCTTGGAGGGCTAGGTAAAAGTCCTAGCTTGGAGGGCTAGGTGAAAAGTCCTAACTTGGAGGGTTAGGTGAAAAGTCCCATCTTGGAGAGTTAGGTGAAAAAGTCCTGGCTTAGAGGGTCAGGTGCCTAGCTTGGAGGGCTAGGTTGGATAAAGGTCTAACTCGGAGGGGTTGGGTGAAAAGTCCTAGCTTGGAGGGCTAGGTGAAAAGTCCTAGCTTGGAGGGCTAGGTGAAAAGTCCTAACTTGGAGGGTTAGGTGCAAATTCCCAACTTGGAGAGTTAGATTGAAAAATCCTTAGCTTGGAGGGCTAAGGTGGAAGAGAACTTAGCTTGGAGGGCTAAGTTTAAGTCCCTGGATCGGTCTGGTGATCGGTCAGGGAAGCTGGCACGCTGCCTTGTTGTGGATCGGTCTGGTGACCGATCCAGCAACGACTGATCGGTCTGGTGACCGATCAGGGAGCACATAGTGAGGTTGGGAACCTACTGTGCTGCTCCTGATCGGTCTGGTGACCGATCAGGGAGTGTGTCGTTCACTCTCTGCACTGCTCCTGATCGGTCTGGTGACCGATCAGGGAGCACATAGTGAGTTGAGTTCCCCTGCTGATCTGCTCCTGATCAGTTTGGTGACCGATCAGGGATACTGCACAGATCGGTCTAGTGAACGATCATTTGTCGCAAGGTTCTCACTATCACCGATCAGCATGACTCCTGATCGGTCTGGAAGCAGCCTGATTGGTCTGGTGACCGATCAGGTTGGAGCCTGATTGGTCTGGTGACCGATCAGGTTGGAGCCTGATTGGTCTGGGGACCAATCAGGAGGGTGCAGAAGACTTCTGGATCAGTCTGGTTACCGATCAGGGTCCTTCCTGATCGGTCTGGTGACCGATCAGGAGCAGAACTTTAATTCAAATACGCTGTCAGAAGCTCTGATCGTGCTGTTTTCTCTGCCGATTCTCTGATACACTGCTGATATATGTTGATATGAGTTGCTAAGCTTCTATTGGAGTGTGCAGACTTTACATGGATGATTCAAACATTGGAGGAGAGTCAATGGGAGACTTTCCTTGGAGCAGGTTTGGCTGTTTCCTTGTTTCAGGTCTCAACGGCGTCTGGAGAGCAGCTGGCAACTGACGAAGGCTTAGCTGGAGAGGGTCTTCAGTGGACTGAGTGCTCAGGGAGTCAGGGGGTCAGGTTGTGGCTTCAGTGGATGCTGATGGAGAGCCTGGTGATGGGAGCAGATACTTAAGACGAGGCTAGAAGCAGAGGAGCGACAACGAGAAAACAGACAGGAACTTGAGGAGTTTGGCTGGGCTGTGTGTTGTGCTCTCTGTTGCTTGGTGCTTGAGCGTTCTTGTTTCATCTTTGTGAGCTATCCTTCTCTTAGTCTCGTGAGCTTATTTTGTATCCTATTGAGACGCTTATGGAGAGGTTTCTCCACCGAGAACGAGGCGCTGTTTTATCCGGGTCATCGGGGCTTGATCTGCCGACGATCAAGGGATCACTCACCTTACGGGCACGCCAAGGAGTAGGGGCAAGTTATCCCCGAACCTTGTAAACGACCATTGTTAGCGTATTGGTTTGTATTCTTCCTTCCCTGCATTTCTGTTTCTGCTGTTATATTTGTATTGCTTCCGCTGTGGCTAACCTAAGTGCAGAGAAATTTAAAAACAACTAAGTCTTGAGGGTCAGGTTATATTCACCCCCCCTCTATAGTCATTCCGTTTCTAACAAAAACCTCGGCTGCTGTTTAAACAAAAATTCCTCGCGCCTGGGTGCCTCACCATCCCAGCAATCATCATAATTTACCCTTTTTTGGATATTTATGGGGCAGAGATCAGGGACCGTTAGGTGACGATTCCGCCTTATGAATCGTTTGAGGGTGGGGCGCCGAACAACATGCGCTGTTCCTTCTCCTTGAAATTATTTGCCTTAGCAATTAATTTCTTCTCCACTCAAATCTTCTGTTTCGGTGGAAGTGACACGCAGCAGTGGGATTAAATTGCTCACGCTGTGAGTGCCACACGACAACTGAAATTGCATCACGCAATTTCTTGGTTGGAGCGTAATTAAATTGCCACACGGCAATTCTTGGTTTGCACACGCAATCTTTCGCTCAGCAACGTGAGCAAGCGGTTCTCGGTTAATTTTCTGTTGAGAAAATTTGAAGAATTGCTCACAACCGTCAAGTTGCGCGATCGGATCCTCTGCGACGCGCGCGTCTCTGCGCCTCTGCACCATTCACTAAACGACAAATTTTTCTCACGCGTCGAGCACGTGAAGAAGCCAGCGCTCCTCGCGTAATCACAAGGCAGAAAAATCTCACGCCCGCACTTCGGTTCACGGGAGCTGGTCTGAAGCTTGAAGGCGAGGAACTCAATGGAATCCTTGGGAGGAACTCAATTGCGGATGCTGTCTTCCTATTTTTACACCGTTAAAAGCACCATCAGCATCGTCTTCTTCTGCAAAAGTTTTTGCTCCATCCATCGATTTCTTCCTCTGTAATTTCTCCTCGGCATCCTTCAAAAACTTGAATTTTGGAGGTGGAGAGGACCACATCTTGATGAACTCCTCTTCGCTTGAGGAATCAAACATAGGAGTCAGAGGAGGAGCGAAGAAAGGAGGGGAGGCGAGAGGCGTCAAGAATGGCTTGCTTGAAGCCACAAACAAATCACTCAAGCTCCTCCCCCTTGATCCCTTCCTGCTTCTCCCGTCCTCTGACTCCAATTCCTCCCTGGTTTCCTCCTTGATGGTGAAGAGAAACCTGGGAAGGCCCTGCAGCCTCATCAGTTCTGGCGCCACTGTGTCATCATCTTCCTCGATTGGATTCAGCGGATTAGAGATCTCTTGCGGATTGATGGCCGCCGAAATTATGGAAGATGGTTTCTTCCAGCAAAAGAGAGGGAGAAAAAGATCATCGGCGGAGCCGCTCCTATAACCGCCATCTTCCATGCTTCTGTTTGCTCTGTTCTTCCTCTTCCACCAAAACAGGTAGTAGAGCTCTGCAACAAGAGCGAGAAAGAGGAAGCCTGAAACAAGGCTCAAACCGATGCCCAAACTGCTCAAATTTCCCATCTTTGTGCCTTCCAATTGCAACTCTCAGCCCTACAAGAAGATTACATGGAAAAGGAAAGAACACAACTGATCGCTCACACAAATCTGCTAAAAGGCGCATGAAATATCACAATTTTAGCATGAAAATCACTCTTTGAGACTAAACATCCGACTCAATCTTTGTGATTACGCGAGGAGCGCTGGCTTCTTCACGTGCTCGACGCGTGAGAAAAATTTGTCGTTTAGTGAGTGGCGCAGAGGTGCAGAGACGCGCGCGTCGCAGAGGATCTGATCTGTCAAGTTGCTCATGGGAGAGAGCGGAACAAGTTACTCACGTAACTTGTAGTTGCTGACGTAGAATGCAAGTTGGAGTTGTGGAGTTGCTTAGAACACAAGTTGCTCATACGACTTGGAGTCGCTCAGAATACAAGAACTCTAAGATACTTGTTGTTTGGGCACCGACGGTAGAGGAGAGGAGTAGTAGGGTTTATGTTCGGATTATCTTTTTTCTTGGAGTGGCCGGCGGCATCCCATTGGTTAGGGATTGGTTGGTGCAAGGAGAAGGGATCGACTTAGTGACCACGGATCTTGGTAGATCGTCGCCCACACGACATCCAAGAGGGGAGGGTCATACGGTAGAAGATCGCGAGGTAATAGGGAAGGTATAATTCTTCATTAGCTCCTTTATTCTTTTTGTGCCTTATTGCTTTGCCTCATCATTTCATGTGTATTATTTAATTATTTTGATTGCGAATCATAGCTAATAATTAATTAACTAGACCCCGACCGTAAACACAAGAACCGACGATCCACTAGTCGTCTTTTCCGCGGTTGTTCGGTAAGGAGAATTACAAGGCTCGATCTTTGTGATTGACCGAGTTGTAATTCGTACTAAACGATACGACGACAAGATGGTCGTTGGGAGACGGATCTCCATTCGGATTAATTTTTAATCTGTAGACATGAAGAGGTCTCTCAAGGACGACCAAGTATTCGCTTAGGAAACCCGCCGAGCCATATCCAACAGATTGACGGTAACATTATCTCTCCTCTCTTTTCTCACCCTCTACAACTTCGGTGAGCCACTGGTGGCTCGCGCTAGCCGGCGCCCACGGGCCGTGGCCACCCTTGCGTGAGATAGATGGGCCCCCTGCGCCGGGCATCGCTTGCGATCCGTGGCCGGGTGGCCGCTGGCGTTGCCCGCAGGCCGCTGGCGGGCGTCGACATCGAGACGATCTGTAATGACACTGCAGCTGCTATTGTATGTTCACATATTCTAGATATTCTTTGTCTTGATCGAGTTCTCAGTTGGTTTAATTATGTGAATCTACCTTTTTTTTTTTGCCAACTAATGGGAACTTGTATAATAGGTCGAAAGCAACGGGAAAATCCTTAGTCAAGTTGTGTCATCCCATGTATGTGCTAAAAAAATCTCCTTTTTTTTTTTTTTGTATAAATTGGACTAGAAGTTGATCTTAAGCATAGAGAATCATTCTTTTATTTTATCACATTTGGTTTGCTTATCTTGGTCTGATGGTCCTGCTGATTTCCATCTTTCTTGCTGGAGTAGGATTGCTGCTTCAATTTTTCATACATTTGTTTTTAGTCCAAGAAATTGAATGGCTAGCTAAAAATTTTTTGTTTGATGTTTATCCTTCGCAAAGCAATTATGTCAAGTAAATGTTGTCATAATGGTGAATTGGAAAACCATTAGAAGAGAACAAATCAACTAACAATTCCTATCAAACATTCATATGTGATGGTAATGGCACTTATTATATGAGATTGAATTGGCCTGTTCCAATAACCATATCTTTTATGATTTCAAGTTAATCAGTTAAAGATGTGAAGGGTACCGGAGACCAATATAACCTTAATCAGTTAATTTGACGGGCCCGTGGCCCCCTGGCGGCTATAGGGGTCACATTTCCTACCCATCCATCAATATCATGCTTGTCCTTGAGCTTGAGATTTGTCTACCTGTTTGATTTCTTTGCTTCAGTTTTAGAGTGCATCTTTAATTCTATTTATAGATTTGTCTACCTCTTTGATTTCTTTGCTTCTGTTTGGCAAATCTAGAAGAAATTATTCATGTTGGTCAGTTATCTTAACTCTGTATAATCTTCTATACATTGAATAAGGATCAGAGACGTGTTGTTTGTGAATAGTTGAAATTATTGAAATTTCTAGATGGATATGTCTCTAATCTTGCAAGATATGTTGATATGAAGGAATACAAATTGACTGACTTAAAAAACCATGATTGCTATATAATCATACAAAGGCTCATTCCTATTGCTTTTAAGGAACTCTTACTAAATTTTATATGGAGCGTCATTACAGAATTGAACATTTTTTTATGTGATATTTGCTCAACAGTTTTGAGACATTCACACATGGAGAAGTTAGAGAGAGACATTCTAATTATTTTATGTAATTTAGAATGAATATTTCCACCCTCATTTTTTGATTCTATGGAACATCTTTTGGTTCACTTGTCATACGAGGGAAAAGTTGGATGACCTGTCCATTTTCGATGGATGTATCCATTTGAAAGGTAAAAATTTCATCTATACTTCAACAATCTTAATACATAAAAGTTTATACAATTTATTATATATTAATATCTAATACAATGTGTTTTATTACCATCAGATTCTTATATCATTTGAAGAAAAAAGTGAAAAATAAGGCATGAGTTGAAGCCTCAATTGTTAATGCATACATTGTGGAGGAAGTAACAACTTTTGCATCATATTATTTTGAGCCTCATGTTCATAGCAAAAGGCAAAGAGCGGGAAGAAATGATGAAGGTCTGATTGATCCCAATCTAAAGTGCTTCTCAATTTTTAACTAACTTGGTTGACCAAGTGGACCATGTAAACAGAGATACTTAACTGGCCAAGAATGGTGGGCATCCCAGACATGTATTTTATTGAATTGTCCAAAAGTATCGTCATATTACGAGTTAGTATAAATATATATTTATATTTCTAATGTCATAAATTGTTTGTGTGATAAGTTTTTTGTTTTTTTTGAAGGATTTTCCAAAACTTATATTCAGAATTGTCGCCACAACAGTTTGATTGCTTATGCAATGAAGAATTTGCACCATGGTTTAAATCATATGTAAGTATACAATCTAAATTTGGTTTATACATATGCAGACTTTTAACACTTGGTGTATTTGATTTTAGGTTCATGATAATCAAGCTCACCTTGAACATGAGATGTTAATCAATCTATCGTGGGGTCCAAAAGCACTTGTGTGCACTTGGCCAGCATACTTTATAAATGGATATAATTTTCATACTCAAGAATATGGAATGGAGAAGAGTGCAATGAATAGTGGGGTTTGCGTTCAATCATCCAATGATGGAGGTGCAAATACTGATTTTTATGGTTTGTTGGAAGAAATATTAGAGATACAATAGCCTATCCTAGAAATACGAGTTATCTTATTTATGTGTCGTTGGTTTGACCCTGTCAGAGGTATGAAGGTGCATCCACACTATAATTTGGTTGAAATAAATCATAAGAGATTCTATAAAAGATATGAACCATTTGTGTTGGCACAACTAGCGATTCAAGTTTTCTATGTTAGGATGTATACTATAAGCCTAGCTTTTGTATGCACATCTATTTTGGAATAAGAATCACAATGGTCATGTGTTTGCATATTATATTTGTTATATGTATACAATTGTCTGTTACTTTACATTGTATATAACATGGTGTGTGGTACCACACAGAAGATCATGTTATCAGTTCCTTGTAAAGTATAAGTAGTGACTCACAACCGAGTTGGATTTGGACAAACCATTGGAATGGTTGTAGTGTAATTTGGTATTAGTCTATCTTGATTATAGAATTACACTAGTGCACTTTGTGTGTATTGAGCAGGACCGGTTTGAGGTGATTTGATTTATACTGACTATATAATCAAACAAGACCTCAAGTTATTATGGATGCACACGCTCTTAATCTCGATATAATAACGGACATATGTACTTAATATTTATTTCTTGAATTTACCAATGGACGAGATTTATTTGTTAAATCAATAGACCCAGTAAATTGAGAAATAATATTATTTATATGGTGTGCCATTGATTATAGAAGGAAACTGTGTCCTAATTATTTTAGGATGATGATGTCCCCTTAAGGAGCTCATAAAGATTATCATGTAAATCTTGCAGGTGGACTTAGTCCAACATGATAACAAGGTTGAGTGGTACTACTCTTGGAGTTAGATATTAATTAATTAAATTGTCAGTAATTTAATTAATTAATGGACATGCGATATCATAAACACGGGGAGATAATGTACACATAATAAGGTGGATCCCATATATTAATATGGGGTTGGTGCGGTAGTTCAATAATAACCCATTAGTGGAGCAAGTTATTATTAACGGGTCGGGTTGAGGATCCGTTAGGAGACCAAAACCAACTCCTCCTCATGGCCCCTATTGTAGCCTATAAATACTCTCTCATAAGCCATCATGAAGAGCCCTAAGCCTCTCTATTCTTGCCTCTCTCTCTCTCCTAGTGTTGCGGCGCCGCAAGGAGCAAGGGGAGGGCTCGGTTTGGGTTTTGGGGAAGAAGAAGGAAATTCATTCTCCTTCTCTTCTCTTCTTCTCTTCTCCTTTTAGGCGTGCGACATCAACAAGCAAGGGAGAGTTTTTCATCTTCTCTTCTCTCCTTTGGCCGGCGCAAGCTTGAAGTGAAGGAGAAGGGGCCGGCGCAACCACAAGCAAGGGTTAAGGCTGATGGCGCAAGGTGAAGAAGAAAGGAGGAAGAAGGAAGAAGGGCTTGTTGGTGGCTTGGTTTCTTGGAAGATCGTCGCCCACACGACGTCCAAGAAGAGGATAGGAATACAATAGAAGATCAAGAGATAAAACAAAAAGGTATAATCTTGTTTTTCATTCTAGTTTAATTGTATTCATGTTGTTTACTTGGACCCCGAATTAAACACAAGAACCAGTGATCAAAATTCATCATCTATTCCGTGGCTAATCGATAAAGGAGTTTGATTGCTTGAACAACAAGTTTGTTCAAGCGATCGCTCAATCGAAAAGTATGATGATGAATTAGGTCGTTTGGGAAATTTTCTTTCCATCCGGATTATTTCTAATCAATAGAATTTTAATCTGGGGATATGGAGAGGAATCCCGCAACCGAATCCAACATTCTATTCTTCATATCCTAGTTTGAAACATGATAAGATTGATTGGTGAGCTGTTTGTAAAACCAAAGCAAGGAAAAAAATTGAGGAACGTTAGAAAAATATTGCATATCAACAGGAAGAAGTTGCAAACACATTTCAAACAGAGGAATATATTATTCCAACTTTACGATATCCCAGTGGAATAGTCATAAGCGTGGATGCAAGTGAAATTAATGAGGATGAGGATGAGGATGAGGATGAGGAGGAGGAGGAGGAGGAGGATGACGACAACGATGATGAGGATGAGGATGTGGCTGAGAATGATAACGAGGACTTTAATGTTTGATGATAGGTAATATTTTATAAAATGATATGAATTAATTTAGTTTAATATGCAAATTTATAAAACTTATAAGCCATTCTTAATTGTTTATATATGGCATTTTTTAAATTATATATTCTATCTATTAATGCACTGTATTTTTTTTATAGGTCATTACAGGTAACATATAGTTATTTTGTTGCGCACTCTCTGATTAGATAGCAAAAATGGTAAGTTTTTTCATATTTTTCATTATGCATTGAAATTTTATTTATGCATCCTAACACTTTTGTTTGACAGTTTCAACGTTGTGGGTATAGATGGTCTTCTCTTGGCCCTTCTACTTCATCACCCAATATAGGACCTTCACCTGCACCTTCTCATTCACCGTCGCCAATATCAGGTGGAGGATCTTCACATGCACCTTCTCATTCGCCGTCGCTAGTATCAGGTGCAAGACCTTCACATGCACCTTATCATTTGCCGTCGTTAGTACTTTCACATGTTGGGTATGTTAGTGATATGAGAGAAGTGTCCTAAGGCAATCGCCTTATGATGTAAACATTTATATTAATAAATGATAATTCACTATTTGAGTATACATGTTTTGTGTATTTGATTGGGATCTTAAACTCATCTACTGAATGTCCGCAATACAACTCATAGCATAAGAGAATTTGTGATGGGATCACAACTAGTGATTATCTCTAATGTGCAATTGTGAAGTATTGAAATTATCCCTAGTCGATGAATTGATGAAAACAGACACTATCAATTCTGTTGAGACTAGCATGAGTTATTCTCTAATCAGCTGATTCTCACTGGCTGGTGACATTGGGATGTCCGGAGATAAACATGGATGCTAGTTAAGGGAACTAGTTCATTGGAGTGACTAGCTGTAAGACTTCATATGGGAATCTACATGTAGATATGTCAATGAAGTTCTTACTGCAGCTTAAGTGCGATGTTCCTTTGACTTGCGGTGTTCAAGTCATCTTGGTCATGGAGACTTATACTTTAACATCTTAAGCAAGCATCTCCAAGGAGGTGTGGACCCAGGATGATTGGGTATAAGCCGAAGTGCTCGAAGATGTTTGAACAACCTACAAAGGATTCACCACTCCTTGAGAGGAGATGTATACCCAGGCCTATCGTCGGATTGTTACTCAAAACCTCTGGCCAGAATAGATCATGTTTAGAGTTCGAGTCTCTTAAATACATGAGAGTAATTAGAAATCCAAAGGACGAGAAAGACACTACTTGGGCTAGGTGTGACATAGTCAGCCTAGTGGGGATTGACACAAATAGACCGTGTCCTGAACCAAGTGGGTATAAGATGGTGAAGGGAATGGGGCACGATTCATTAGAGCTGCTGAAGGGTTTCAGAATTACTTCTGAGGTCAAACCGTTGATCTTTCGATTAATTGGGGGTCATGATGTACTACTAGGTGCCACTCATGATCGTTCTATAATTAGTTGATTATAGACGGCCAACATAAATCGAAAGCCTATTTAGTCACACGCACTACGAGTAATCCGAGGGATTTAAAACGAGTTGAAAATTGAATTTTCCGATCAAGAGAAATAAGTCGAATCTGAGTTAATCAGAGGCGCAATGGAAGCTAAAATTGGCTAAGTCTTTTGAAGGCTTGTTGAGCGAATTAAATGAGTTTAATTCACGATTGGTGGGGCTTGAAGTGGCCGGCCAAAGAGGGTGCCCACCCTCTTTGGTTTGGCCGGCCACATTAAAGGGAGAAAACCATTTTATTTGGTTTAATTAATAAAATAGATCTAGCACGATTTATTTTATAAATTATGGATAGATAAATTTGTATAAAGAAATTTATATAAATAAATTTATAAAAATTTATTCTTTTATGGAAGTTAAAACAATCCACGAATTGGTTTATTTTAATTTTATAAAATCAATTATGAATTGATGTTTCCATAATAAGAAAGTTTATAAATTTCTTATAAAATTTATTCCATAATATAAAGGAGAGAAGAATTTGTTTTATTATAAATTAGTTATAATAAAACTAGGCATAACGGAATAAGTCATAAGAAATTTTATAAGATAAAATTCTTATAACTAATTCCGTTAAGAGGAGACTTGGCAAGGGAGAAGCAACTATATAAGGAACCAAAGGGAAGCCTTTAATTCCTAATGAATAATTGATAGAGATTAATTATTCTCTCCCTCTCTCTCTCTTATTCTCTTTTCCTCCTCTTCTCCTTCCCATTAGGGTCGGCGCCCTCCTTGTGCTTTAGGGCCGGCGCCTCCCTTTCCCACCCTAGGGCCGGCGCACCCTAGGGTTGCCGTGGACCAAGAACACCAAGGAGAAGCCAAGAAGAAGAAGAAGAAGCGAATAGCAACTCCTCTCTTCTTGGAATTTCGATTCCGTTTCTTGGTGGTACGTTTCCATTAATTTCTCTTGTTCTTTTAGTTGTGCCTTCCGAGAATCTAGTAGTTCTCGTCGGTACAAAACTCGTGACTTTGCGAAGTCATCCCGAAGAGAACTCGGCGTGGACGCGAATAGAGGCGGAGCTTCCAAGGGACGCTACGGTTGGATCTCATTCTTTTTTCGACTTACGAGAGGTATAAAGTAAATTAGTTTACTTTTCCGCAATGTTTTATTTTATGATTATGTCAATACACCATAAGGTTGCATGCTAGATACGTGGTTAAAATAATTTAGGAAATTATTTTATGCTAATTCTTCCGCTGCACGTAAAAATTTTGAATTTACGAACCCGTATCCTTGTGGACATGCACCCGGTCCCAACAGTGGTATCAGAGCCGGTTAGTGTTCGACATAATCGTATAATTGTTTTGCGGAACACTTTGTCATAATCTAAATTTTGGAAAAATTTTCAATTATGGAAACTTTCCAATTATAATAAATTTTAGATTTAGGAATTTCTAAGTTTGGAAATCCTCATGAAATTTCGCAAACTTTTGAAATATCCTAGTTTCTAAAAATTTTATAATAATTGTGAAAACTTCCCATCTTTGGAAACTTTCCAATTTTGGAAATTTTCTATTTTAGAAATTTTCCAACTTTGGAAATATGTAAGTTTTCTTTGTACCAGAAACTTACAATTATTTTGAAAACCAATTTATGAAATCTCGCAATTTTGGGCACTTTCTTTTAAGAAAGTCTAGACAAATTCATGGACAGTTAATTGACAATTAAATTTGAATTGGACTTTAAATTGACAACAAAATTCTTTATTTTGGATTGAGCCTCGGGGAGCTGTCCAATTTAAAGCTAGTTGTTGTAATTTAATTTCCCAATTTTTAATTGAAATTGTCATGTTTGATTTGGATTGAGCCTCGGGGAGCCGTCCAATTGGATTTACAACAAATTATTTTTCTTTGGGTATCTGAGCCTCGGGGAGCCACCCTTAGAAAACGATTTGTTGTAATTAATTAAATCCATGAATAAAATATGCTTTAAGAGGTGATGCTCTTACATATTGTTGTCTCCAAAATTAATTAGGAAAATGGTTTCCTATAGAGTTTCTTAATTGCGATTTTCATGAAAATAATATGTGGTTGAATTAAGGGAATTATCTCTTAATTTAATAAGTTTTGATTTAGAGAAATCAAAGTCTTAAACATATTATTTTCGAAATTGATTATGACAATTTAGGAAATTGTTTCCCAAAACAATTCCTTTAATATAGTATGAGATTAGAATTAGGAAATCCGGTTCCTAATTCAATTAATGAGACTTGATAACTTAAGTCACATACATACTTTATTAAGGAAATCGTTAGTCATGCCATATGTCATGAATGTGCTTAGAAAAGATGAGACCCAAAACCCCTTACAAAATATTAAGGCCAACACCTTCCATTAATATGGTTAGAACCGGAGTTTAGTTTCTCGTTTGGGTTGATGGACACATCCATGCCCGACTTGAACCTCAACATGTTCAAACCATGGAATTAGTTTATGAATAATATAGTTGGAGTCAGAGGTCAATCCTTAGTTTTGGTTGTTGGACACATCCAAGCCTGACTAAACGGTTGAATGAGCTCCAACCATATTAAAACTATTTCTTGTTTAATGGGTCAGCCTTAAGCTTGGAGCATCGATTTGTTGTGCCACAGCCAAGGTCGATGTAAAGAGAGGTGCAGTTGGGTGCTATGTAAAATGTTACATACTTGTTAATGAGTTAACAACCCAATGATTTATGCAAACATTCAATTAGTTGATAGCATAAAGTGATAGTTACATATATGTGATATGTAATCGGTGTAATTACTTACCTTCATAGCTAAGAAAAACTTGATGACCACAGCCATGATTATTCTTATCTATGGTTGGATATCAACCTATTTGGAGATGTTCCTACAATCTCCCGAATTGATAAAAAGGGTTATTCAATTTGAAAAATAAATAGGATTTTATTTATGTATGTTGATACATTCTTTAATTACTCTTCTCACATAAACTCAATTTGTATTTCTAGGATAATCACTCGATCATGTCATCTCTAAACTTGCGTTCCATTTTGGACACCAATAAACTGACTGGGCCGAACTACATTGACTGGCTTCGAAACCTAAGGATAGTCCTTAAGGCAGAGAAGCTTGCTTATGTCATTGAAGATCAACTTCCCAACCGTCCTCCTGAGGGTGCAACTCCAGACTAGTTAGTGGCCTATCAGAAACATGTGACCGATTCTGAACTTGCGAGTTGCATCATGCTAGCCTCTATGGTACCTGAGCTGCAAAGCAGTATGAGCATATGGATGCTTATACCATCATCTTCCATCTTCATGAGTTGTTTGAAGAGCAGGCGAGATCCGAAAGGTTCGAAGTCTCCAGACTCCTCTTCACCACTAAGATGCAGGAAGGCACTTCTGCCTCGCAGTTTGTGTTAAAGATGTTGGGGTACATTGAGCGACTGAGCGCACTCGGTTTTGCAATGGATCATGAACTAAGTATTGACTTAATTCTGAGTTGTTTGCCCAAGAGTTATTCACAATTTGTGATGAACTATCGGATGAATAAACTAGAGACCACCATTCCTGAGTTGCTCAACCTGCTGAAGACTGTAGAGCCTTCTGTAAAGTCGGATCAAAAGGCGGTACTGTTAGTTGGTTCCTCGAAGAAAGGTTCTAAGAGGAAGGCCAAGGAACAGAACAAAGGGAAGAAGAAAAAGGCCAAGAAGACTGAAAAGAAACCAAAAGGAACTTGCCATCATTGTGGCAAGGAGGGTCATTGGCGAAGAAACTGCAAGGTTTATCTTGAGTCCTTGAAGAAGAAGGCATCCGATGCCCCATCCTCTTCAGGTATCTTCGTTATTGAATGTCACTCTATTTCCTCAGATACCTGGGTACTTGATACTGGGTGTAGCTCACATATATGTAATGACATACAAGGGCTAAGGAATAGAAGAAGACTCGTCAAGGGAGAAGCAGATTTGCGAGTTGGGAATGGAGCAAAGATTGCTGCTGTTGCCATCGGAACATATTTGCTAAAGCTCTCCACTGGACGTGTCTTAGAATTGGATAATTGTTATTTCGTTCCTTCGTTAATAAAGAACATTGTATCTATTTCATGTTTGAATGAAAAAGGTTATCATTTAACTTTTAGTAACAATTGTTGTTACATAACTTTAAATGGCGTTCTTTATGGGAATGGAAATTTGTGCAATGGCATCTACACGTTAGATTTATCCAGTGACGTTTTCAATATCGAAGTTAGCAACAAACGTGCTCGAATAGATAATCGAATAGACTCCTACACTTGGCATTGCCGTCTTGGCCATGTAAGTAAGAAACGCATGACCGAATTACACCGCTGTGGAATTCTGGAATCATTTGAACCCGGTTCATTTGATACATGCGAATCATGCTTAAAAGGCAAGATGACCAAATTACCCTTCTCTGGAAAAGGTAATCCAGTGGAAGAATTGCTTGGTCTGATACATACTGATGTATGTGGACCATTGTCAACTCTTGCACAAGGAGGCTATAGCTACTTCATCACCTTTATCGATGATCACTCACGATTCGGGTATGTGTTCTTGATGAAACACAAATCTGAAGCCTTTGAGAAATTTAAAGAGTTCAGAAATGAAATAGAGAAACAGCTTGGCAAAAGTATTAAGATACTTCGATCCGATCGGGGTGGTGAATACTTAAGTCAAGAGTTTCACGATTATCTTAGGGACAACGGGATATTGTCCCAATGGACTCCGCCGTATACACCACAGCATAATGGTGTATCTGAGAGGCGCAACCGAACCTTGATGGACATGGTTAGGTCGATGATTAATCATGCAACTCTTCCAAAATCCTTTTGGGGCTATGCACTTAAGACAGCTGTTTACTTGCTAAACAGAGTCCCGACCAAGATAGTCTCTACTACTCCATATGAGACATGGAATAGTAAGAAACCCCACTTAACTCACCTTAAGATATGGGGTTGTCTTGCTTATGTGAAGCGGACTATATTAGACAAATTGGATGCTAAGCCTGATAAATGTCTATTTATTAGATACCCTAAGGAAACGAAGGGTTACCAATTCTATCATCCCTTGGAGCAAAAGGTGTTTGTTTCAAGGCATGCTGTATTTCTAGAAAAAGAATTTCTTTTACAAGAAAACAGTGGGAGTGCATTGAACTTGATGAAGTTCAAGAAACTCCAATAGACATTACAGAGACACCTGGTCTAGACCCGCAACCGATAATTCATAGTGATGAGCTATCAGTTGAACCTAAAACAACACCACCTCTTCGTAGGTATGATAGGACACGCAATATTCCAGAGAGATACGGATTTCTCGTAAGTGAATCGAACGACGTGTTACTCATAAGCGATGATGAACCTATCAGTTATGAAGATGTTCTGAAAAATTCAGAAAGGGACAAATGGCTTGCGGCCATGAAGTCGGAAATGGATTCCATGTACGAAAATCAAGTATGGGACTTGGTTAACCCACCTGAAGGGATTAAGCCCATAGGGTGCAAGTGGGTTTTCAAGAACAAAACCGACATGGAAGGTAATGTAGTTACCTTTAAGGCTAGATTAGTGGCAAAAGGATATCGTCAAAAATAAGGAATTGATTATGACGAAACCTACTCGCCAGTAGCTATGCTTAAATCCATTCGGATGCTCCTGGCCATAGCAGCTCATTATGATTATGAGATATGGCAAATGGATGTGAAAACAGCTTTCCTTAATGGAAACCTGCTTGAGGATGTATACATGATACAACCTGAAGGTTTCACATCGGTTGATAAAACCAAAGTATGCAAGCTTCGACGATCCATATATGGACTGAAGCAAGCATCAAGGAGCTGGAACATCCGTTTTGATGAGACAATCAAAGAGTTTGATTTCTCAAAAAATCCTGATGAACCTTGTGTGTACAAGAAGGTTAGTGGGAGTGCAGTCGTATTCCTAGTATTATATGTTGGTGCAGGAAGCACCCGATCGAACCTTGTTTTGATATTGGCAAAGGATTCAAAGTTAAGGGTTATTTGTGATCTAACGTTGTTCACTGAGTGTGCAGAAAAATCCCTAGCGAAGGACTGCTAGGCACCTGGCGAAGGACTGCCAGTATCAAAGCCCTAGCGAAGGACTGCTAGGCACCTGGCGAAGGACTGCCAGTATCCAAGCCCTAGCGAAGGACTGCTAGGCACCTGGCCAAGGACTGCCAGCATCCAAGCCCTAGCGAAGGACTGCTAGGCAACTGGCGAAGGACTGCCAGCATCCAAGACCTAGCGAAGGACTGCTAGGCTCCAGACGAAGGACTGCCAGAATGGACAAGCCCTAGCGAAGGAATGCTAGGCACTGGCGAAGGGCTGCCAGAAGAAAAGACCTAGCGAAGGGCTGCTAGGCACCAAGCGAAGGGCAGCTTGGCAACTCAAGACCTGGCGAAGGACTGCCGGGCAAAAGTCCAACTGGAGGAGCCGGTTGGCACCAGGTAAATTCTCCTGAGAGGAGTAGGTGAGGACGCGTTCCCCTTGAGGGAACATTAGGCGTCGGTTCGACCTAGGGCTCCATTTTGGAGACCCAAAGTCAGAACCAAGACAGCCAAGGCTGTGTAAAATTAACTTATTAATTGCTGTTTTGGACTAACCCTGGATGCAGGACCGAAGGACTGTGTTTCTGCAGCTCAGAGAGCCTCAAAGGAGTGAGGCAGTAGCTGAGCAGGGCGCCCCGGATGTTTCGGGCGCCCCAGAGTCAACCCAAAGTCAGCAGAGCAAGTAAACGCCCCGACAGCAGCACATTTGGGGGCGCCCCGGATGTTTCGGGCGCCCCGCCCGCATGTCGGGCACCCCGCGTGTCTCGGGCGCCCACTGTGCCACGCCACTGAAGGCTGCTGCAGCTCACTCTCACGAAGCCCTGAAGATGACGCTTTGACCGGTCAACCGGGCGCCCCGCGCGCGTCGAGCGCCCCGGTCAAAGCTGATCCCGAAGATGAAGAGATCAGCCTTGACCAGAGGGCTCGCCGGATCAAGAGCCACGTGGGGGGCGCCCCGAGCATGTCGGGCGCCCCCTGCCCTATATAAAGAGGGCCTCGACCCTATTCTTGAACAACCAATTCCTTCGACAATTCTACGCTCTTCTGCTTCCACGACACGCTCCAGAAAGCTGCCAACTCAAGCCGACGACGTCCCGCTGCTCCAGAACTTCAATCTTCACCGGACGTCGGTAACAAGAGTTGTATTTAAGTTTACGAGAATATTTTTATTATTATTTGTGTGTAAACTTTTGCGAACTTATAGAATTGCCCGCAGAAAACGGTCAACGACCGTGGGCCTTGGAGTAGGAGTCGACCCAGGCTCCGAACCAAGTAAACCGGCTGTGTTTGCGTTGTTGTGTTCTCTTTTATTTCTGCTGCGCACCCGCTCTTTTTAAATCCGAACGAATTGCGACATTCACCCCCCCCTCTCTCGCATTTCTCGATCCAACATTATATGTCGATGACATCTTACTTATAGGAAACGATATATCAGTTTTACAGACAGTTAAAATTTGGTTGTCTAAAACTTTCTCCATGAAAGACCTGGGAGAAGCAACCTATATCCTTGGGATTAGAATCTATAGAGATAGATCAAAATGGTTGCTTGGTCATTCGCAGTCTACGTATATAGACCGAGTGCTAAAAAGGTTTAGCATGTCGGAATCCAAGAAAGGTTACCTTCCCATCAGGCATGGGATCAACCTTTGAAAGTCTATGTGTCAGCACACAGAAGACGAGAGGATTTGCATGAATAAGATTCCCTATGCATCCACAATAGGATCTATCATGTATGCTATGTTATGTACAAGGCCTAATGTATCGTATGCTTTGAGCGTCACAAGCAGATACCAGTCGGATCCGGGAATGGATCATTGGGCGGCTGTAAAGACAATCCTTAAGTACTTAAGAAGAACTAAGGATGTGTTCCTAATATATGGAGAAGGAGATATGGTAATACGTGGGTATACAGATGCCAGTTTCCAGACAGATAAGGATGACTCCAAATCGCAGTCTGGATGCGTATTTACTTTGAATGGAGGCGCAGTAAGTTGGAAAAGTTCCAAACAAGACACCGTAGCGGATTCTACCACGGAAGCGGAATATATCGCAGCTTCGGAAGCAGCAAAGGAAGCAGTTTGGATCAAGAAGTTTTTCTCAGAACTTGGCGTGGTTCCAACCATTGATGAAGCAGTGCCGGTTTACTGCGACAACAATGGAGCTATTGCACAAGCGAAGGAACCAAGGTCTCATCAGCGATCCAAACACGTGCTTCGACGCTATCATCTGATCAGAGAGATTATAAGTAGGAATGACATACAAATTGAGAGGGTTCCCACTGAAAGGAATATAGTAGATCCTTTAACTAAGGCCTTGCCTCAAAGCAAGTTTGAGGGACATGTTAGAGCCTATGGTATTAGATACCGTAGCGATTGGCATTAGGCCAAGTGGGAGTTTGTTAGTGATATGAGAGAAGTGTCCTAAGGCAATCGCCTTATGATGTAAACATTTATATTAATAAATGATAATTCACTATTTGAGTATACATGTTTTGTGTATTTGATTGGGATCTTAAACTCATCTACTGAATGTCCGCAATACAACTCACAGCATAAGAGAATTTGTGATGGGATCACAACTAGTGATTATCTCTAATGTGCAATTGTGAAGTATTGAAATTATCCCTAGTCGATGAATTGATGAAAACGGACACTATCAATTCTGTTGAGACTAGCATGGGTTATTCTCTAATCAGCTGATTCTCACTGGCTGGTGACATTGGGATGTCCGGAGATAAACATGGATGCTAGTTAAGGGAACTAGTTCATTAGAGTGACTAGCTGTAAGACTTCATATGAGAATCTACATGTAGATATGTCAATGAAGTTCTTACTGCAGCTTAAGTGCGATGTTCCTTTGACTTGCGGTGTTCAAGTCATCTTGGTCATGGAGACTTATACTTTAACATCTTAAGCAAGCATCTCCAAGGAGGTGTGGACCCAGGATGATTGGGTATAAGCCGAAGTGCTCGAAGATGTTTGAACAGCCTACAAAGGATTCACCACTCCTTGCGAGGAGATGTATACCCAGGCCTATCGTCGGATTGTTACTCAAAACCTCTGGCCAGAGTAGATCATGTTTAGAGTTCGAGTCTCTTAAATACATGAGAGTAATTAGAAATCCAAAGGACGAGAAAGACACTACTTGGGCTAGGTGTGACATAGTCAGCCTAGTGGGGATTGACACAAATAGACCGTGTCCTGAACCAAGTGGGTATAAGATGGTGAAGGGAATGGGGCACGATTCATTAGAGCTGCTAAAGGGTTTCAGAATTACTTCTGAGGTCAAACCGGTTGATCTTTCGATTAATTGGGGGTCATGATGTACTACTAGGTGCCACTCATGATCGTTCTATAATTAGTTGATTATAGACGGCCAACATAAATCGAAAGCCTATTTAGTCACACGCACTACGAGTAATCCGAGGGATTTAAAACGAGTTGAAAATTAGATTTTCCGATCAAGAGAAATAAGTCGAATCTGAGTTAATCAGAGGCGCAATGGAAGCTAAAATTGGCTAAGTCTTTTGAAGGCTTGTTGAGCGAATTAAATGAGTTTAATTCGCGATTGGTGGGGCTTGAAGTGGCCGGCCAAAGAGGGTGCCCACCCTCTTTGGTTTGGCCGGCCACATTAAAGGGAGAAAACCATTTTATTTGGTTTAATTAATAAAATAGATCTAGCACGATTTATTTTACAAATTATGGACAGATAAATTTGTATAAAGAAATTTATATAAATAAATTTATAGAAATTTATTCTTTTATGGAAGTTAAAATAATCCACGAATTGGTTTATTTTAATTTTATAAAATCAATTATGAATTGATGTTTCCATAATAAGAAAGTTTATAAATTTCTTATAAAATTTATTCGATAATATAAAGGAGAGAAGAATTTGTTTTATTATAAATTAGTTATAATAAAACTAGGCATAACGGAATAAGTCATAAGAAATTTTATAAGATAAAATTCTTATAACTAATTCCGTTAATTCCGTTAAGAGGAGACTTGGCAAGGGAGAAGCAACTATATAAGGAACCAAAGGGAAGCCTTTAATTCCTAATGAATAATTGATAGAGATTAATTATTCTCTCCCTCTCTCTCTCTTATTCTCTTTTCCTCCTCTTCTCCTTCCCATTAGGGTCGGCGCCCTCCTTATGCTTTAGGGCCGGCGCCTCCCTTTCCCACCCTAGGGCCGGCGCACCCTAGGGTTGCCGTGGACCAAGAACACCAAGGAGAAGCCAAGAAGAAGAAGAAGAAGCGAATAGCAACTCCTCTCTTCCCGGAATTTCGATTCCGTTTCTTGGTGGTACGTTTCCATTAATTTCTCTTGTTCTTTTAGTTGTGCCTTCCGAGAATCTAGTAGTTCTCGTCGGCACAAAACTCGTGACTTTGCGAAGTCATCCCGAAGAGAACTCGGCGTGGACGCGAATAGAGGCGGAGCTTCCAAGGGACGCTACGGTTGGATCTCGTTCTTTTTTCGACTTACGAGAGGTATAAAGTAAATTAGTTTACTTTTCCGCAATGTTTTATTTTATGATTATGTCAATACACCATAAGGTTGCATGCTAGATACGTGGTTAAAATAATTTAGGAAATTATTTTATGCTAATTCTTCCGCTGCACGTAAAAATTTTGAATTTTACGAACCCGTATCCTTGTCGACATGCACCCGGTCCCAACAGGGTATGGCTTGGCGGGTTTCCTAAGCGAATACTTGGTCGATCCGAGAGACCTCTCCATGTCTACGGATTAAACATTAATCCGAATGGAGACCCGTCTCACAACGACCATCTCATGCAGTATCGAACAATCCAAATCACAACTCTATGTCTTCACATGCACCTTCTCATTCGCCGTCGCTAGTATCAAGTGCAAGACCTTCACATGCACCTTATCATTTACCGTCGCTAGTACTTTCACATGTTGGGTATGGCTTGACGTGTTTCCTAAGCGAATACTTGGTCGATCCGAGAGACCTCTCCATGTCTACGGATTAAACATTAATCCGAATGGAGACCCATCTCACAACGACCATCTCGCGCTGTATCGAATGATCCAAATCACAACTCGGCTAATTACAAAAATCGGCCTTGTAAATTGCTTGACCGTTCGACTGTGAAAAATGCAACGAGTGGATCACCGACTTTTGTGTCTATGGTCGGGGTCCAGTTAATTAATTATTGACTATGATTTGGAATCAAAATAATTAAGTAACTAAAATAAAATGACGAGGTAAACAAACATGGCACACAAATAATCAAGGGAGCTTGGGGAATAGTTATACCTTCCTGATCACCTCGCGGCCTTCTACCTTATGTCCCTCCCTTCTAGGACGTCGTGTGGGTGACGATCTATCGAGATCACCGAGGCACTCCAAAGGGCCTTCTCTTCACGCCAACACAACCCCTAGCTCTAGGGCTTGGAACCGCCGGCCAACCTCCCTATCTCCTTGTGCCGGCGGCCACCTTGAGCCACCAAACTCCCGCCGACCATAAAGAAGTCCAAGGGAGGAAGGTGTAGAAGAGGATGAGGAAGAAAACTAGACTTTTCTTCCACCCAAACCTGGCCGAAACTCCCTCCTCCTTCAAACTTGCGGCGCCCCCGCAAACCACCCTTGCGCCACCTCCCACCGGCCGCCGGCGCCTCCTCCCCTCTCGCCGCACACTACAAAAGGGAGAGGAAGTCTCTCCCTTTGTCTAGTAGAGGCTAACCACCAAGTGGATGAGAAGGGAAGAAGAAAAGAAGAAGAAGAGAGACTCTTCTCTTCTTGCCTTTGCCGTGACCTAGGAGAGAGAAGGGAGAGAGAGTAGAAGAGAGAAGCCTTGGGTTGTGATCAATTGATTAAGCCTTGGTTTCTTGATCTCATAGGGTATTTATAGAGCTAATGTAGGGACCAAGAGGAGAAGTTGGATCTTGGTCCACCAATGGATCTAAACCCGATCCATTAATTAAGATCCATTCCACTAAAGGATCTTAAATGAACTTCCTCACCAACCCCCATATTTTCATATGGGCTCCATATATTACGAGTCGCCCATTCTCTCGTGTTTAAGATCTCGAATGCTTGTTAATTAATTTAAATTACTGACAATTCAAATTAATTAACTTCTGGGTCCTTGACTAGTACCACTCAACCTTATCATCATGCCGGATCAAATCCGCCTGCAGGGTTTAGCATAATGATCCTTTTGAGCTCATCAAGGGGGCATCATCAACCTGACACACCAGGATATAGATTCCGTCAATAATCAACAGCACATCATATTACTAACATATCTCCCAACTTACTGGGTCTATCGATCTAACAGAATATATCTCGCCCATTGGTAAATCAAAGAAATAATAATTAACAATATAAGCCCGTTATTATATCGGGATTAAGGGATCGTACTCCATAATAAAGTCTAAGGTCCTATCCAATTATCGAGTCAGTACAAATTGGATAACCTCTGGTTTTGGTCCTGCTCAATGTACTCAAAGCACACTAGTGTAATTCTATGGTCAAGACCAACCACACCTAATTACACTACAACCATTCCGATGGTTTGTCCAATTCCATCTCGGTTGTGAGCCTCTACTTATACTAGGCAAGGGTTGATAACATGATCTTCTGTGTAACACCATACACCATGTTATCTACAATGCGTAGGAAAGGACTTCATGCATGTACTAATATAAACAGGCACCTAGTGTAGTTGTGATTCTCTTTTCAAAATGAAGTTGTTCATATAAGGAAGTCATGTCTTTCAGTATACACATCTTACAGAAGATCATGTTATCGTTCCTTGCCTAGTATAAGTAGAGGCTCACAACCGAGATGGAATTGGACAAACCATCGGAATGGTTGTAGTGTAATTAGGTGTGGTTGGTCTTGACCATAGAATTACACTAGTGTGCTTTGAGTACATTAAGCAGGACCAAAACCATAGGTTATCCATTTTATACTGACTCGATAATTGGATAGGACCTCAAGACTTTATTATGGAGTACGATCCCTTAATCCCGTTATAATAACGGGCATATATTATTAATTATTATTTTTTTGATTTTCCAATGAGCGAGATCTATTCTGTTAGATCGATAAGCCCGGTAAGTTGTGAGATAATATTCATAATATGATGTGTTGTTGATTATTGACGGAATTCGTATCCTGGTGAGTCGGGTTGATGATGCCCCCTTGATGAGCTCAAAAGGTTCATCATGCTAAACCCTGTAGGTGGATTTGATCCGACATGATGATAAGGTTGAGTTGTACTAGTCAAGGAACCAGAAGTTAATTAATTTGAATTGTCAGTAATTTAAATTAATTAACGGGCATTCGAGATCTTAAACACGGGGGGATGGAGGACTCGTAATATGTGGAGACCATATGAAAATATGGGGGTTGGTGAGGAAGTGCAATTATGATTTTTTAGTGGAATGAATCTTAATTAATGGATCGGGTTTAGATCCATTGGTCGGCCAAGATCCAACACCTCCTCTTGGTCCCTACCTTAGCCCTATATATACCCAAGGAAATCATGAAACCAAGACTTGATCCAAGAGAACACACCCAAGGCCTCTCCTTTCCTCTCCTTCTCTCCTTCTCTCTCCTAGGTTTTTAGTCGGCGCAAGAACAAGAGGGAGTTCCTTCCCTCTATTCTTCTTCCTTCCTTCACCATCTCTTGTCCGAGGCCAACATAGACAAGGAAGAGGTTGTTGGTGCAGAATGCACCTAAGTCAAACCTGTGTTTTGATAATGGCAACATAAATCAAAAGTTAAGTCCTTCTTGTTTTCTAACAAGTTAATCAAGTGTGCAGTGAAAGCCCTAGCAAAGGACCGCTAGGCACTGGCGAAGGAATGCCAGAGTTAAAAGCCCTAGCGAAGGACTGCTAGGCACCAGGCGAAGGACAGTCTGGGACTGAAGACCTAGCGAAGGACTGCTAGGCACCGGGCGAAGGGTAGCTCGGCATCCAAGCCCTGACAAAGGACTGTCAGGCAAAAGTCCAACCAAAGGAGCGGTTGGCAACAGGTAAATTCTCCCGAGAGGAGTAGGTGAGGACGCGTTCCCCGTCGAGGGAACAGTAGGCGTCGGTTCGACCTAGGGCTCCATTTTGGAGACCAAAGTCAGAACCAAGACAGCTAAGGCTGTATAAATTAATGCTTTATCTTGTTTTCGGACTAACCCTGGATGCAGGACCAAAGGAACGTGTGTCTGCAGCTCAGAGAGCCTCAAAGGAGTGAGGCTGCAGCTGAGTAGGGCGCCCTGAGTGTCTAGGGCGCCTCCACGGTGAACAAGAAACAAGTAAGGCAAAAAGGAGTTCGGCTAACCACTGGCCGAGGCGCCCTCTGCATCCAGGGCGCCCTGAGCGCCCAGGGCGCCCTCAGGAGCCAAGGCGCTTCGCGCCTACGCCAGCGAGGCCGATCAAGTCTATCCAGCCGAGAAGACCGGGTCAACCAGGGCGCCCTCAGCGACCAAGGCGCCCCAGAGGTCAAACGTCATCCCTATTTAGGTGGGATAAAGCTTGACCGAGCAAACTGCGGATCGGATGACACTTGGCAGGGCGCCCCCGACGTCCAGGGCGCCCTAGGGGCTATAAATAGCACCCCTCGACCCCAAGCTTAACATCAACTTGATTCCAAAGCTTCCACGCTCTTCTACGCTCGTGCCTTGCTCCAGAAACGCCTCACCTCGAGCCGACGACGTCCCGCTGCCCCGAAAAAGAATCGACATACTCCGGACGTCGGTAACGAAGAGCTTAATATTTTATTATTATTTTATTGCACTCTCTTTGTAATTGAAATCATTGTAACCTATTTGCGCGACTATAGAATTGCCCAAAGTAAACGGTTAACGACCGTGGGCCTTGGAGTAGGAGTCGACACAGGCTCCGAACCAAGTAAAAATCACTGTGTCTTTGTGCTGTGTCTTGTATTTTTGTTTCCGCTGTGCACTTACTCTTAGTTTTCCGAAAAAGAGCGATTTCCAATATTCACCCCCCCTCTATCGGCTTTTCACGATCCAACAGGTGGTATCGGAGCGGGGAAATTCAAACCTGGTGCAACCACCAGTTTGAAATTTTTTTCGGATTTCTTTTTAATTTTATCAGTCTATTTTCTTTATCTTACGAATTTTTCGATAAAAATTTCATTCGTTTTTTTTTGCAAGGTTGGTGCAACACCCCTTGTCTTTAATTTATCCAGCACTGCTAATCCAAGACCAAGTCTTGGCAAATTTCTTTTAGCTTTCTTTTTCAGTCTAAATGACCATGCAAGAGGGATTCAGCACCGCTAGACCTCCACTCTTCAGTGGAGAAGACTTTTCCTACTGGAAAAGTCGCATGGAGGTCCACCTGAAAACTCAGGTGGACATGTGGATCATTATCCAGTCCGGTCTGGAGATCCCCCGAAATGCAGAAGGACTTCCACAAAGCTACTCGGAGTGGGACAACACTCTAAAGCGCAAGATAGAAGCCGACGCAAAAGCGACGCAAACCCTACAATGCGGGATGACAAAGGAAGAACTGAACCGAGTGGGCCCCTTCAACAGTGCAAAAGAGCTATGGACAAAACTGATCGAGCTGCACGAAGGGACTTCGGACACCAGGATCAGCAAAAGAGATCTGCTACTGAATAAACTCTACACTATCAAGATGGCCGACAACGAAACAGCAGCCCAGCTCCACGCACGAATCCAGGAGGTAATGAATGGTCTTCACTCAATAGGTCACAAGGTTGAAAACTGTGACCTAATAAGGTATACTCTAAACGCCTTTCCTAAAAACACCTTGTGGGCATCTATGGTAGATGCATACAAGGTCTCTAGAGATCTCTCTAAAATAAAACTAGATGAATTATTTTCTGAACTAGAACTGCATGAATAGACTAACACCAATTCGGTCGAAAAAGGTATCGCTTTCATTGCAGGTAAAAACTTGAAGACAACGAAGAAGAAAACTGAACTTGAACCCGAGTCTGACACAGACTCAGAAGATGAAGAAGGAGATCAAACTAAACTGGTCCGGCTCGCTCGAAGCTACTACAAGGAGCTGAAGAACCGAACCAACAAACGAAAAACCGGCCGAAGAAAGGACGAACCAACTGAACCAGCAAACAAGCCCAATGTGACCTGCTACGAGTGCAAGAAAAAGGGCCACTACAAGACAGAGTGCCCTAACCTAAAGGAGACGAAGAAGCCGAGAAGAAAGAAGGCGCTACAAGCAACCTGGGACGAGTCTTCCTCAGAAGAAGAAGAAGAGGCACCCCAGTCCAACCTCCTAGCTCTGACCGCCTCAGATAAAGTCGAGACAGAGTCAGAATCAGAACAAGAGGACGGCGAGCTGACCTTCACAGAGGACGGAGAAATTAAGGTAACTGGTTTTAATAGATTACAGTTAACTGAATTTATTTCTTTTCTTTCTCGTGATTTGGCAAAAGCCAAACTCCGGGTCGAATCCCTCCGACAGGAAGTAAAACTCCTGAAAGAGGGAGCTGACTCTAAACCCTTAACCGAGAAGGTTCAGGAAGGAACTTCTATTCAAGTTGAAAAACTTGAAAAGGAGAACTCCTCCCTGAAAACTCAGGTTAAGGAATTTAGAACAGCTTTAGAACGATTTACATCTGGTTCCAAGGGTCTTGACATGATCCTTGGAAAACAGAAATCAGTTCTAAATCGATCTGGACTTGGCTACCGAACCAAATCCCGACAAAGATCATATTTGACTGTACTGAATCAGTCCAGAGGAAAAATTCAGGCATGGGTACCTAAACTATGCCTGAACCAACCTACTGGATCAAATCAGTATTGGATCCCCAAGGACAAGATTCACATCTTGCCTAACCATCACCGTGGCTTTAGTCCAGGGGGAGCCAAACTGAAAACTATTTTTATTAGATAAACTTGTTATTCTTGATTTAAATTGCTTGATTGATTGATTGTTTATTTTCTGCAATATACCATGCTTAGACTTAGGCTAGCTTAAGGACTGAACAAACTTAGCTGAAATTTGACAACATAGTATTGGGTGGAGGTGAGATGATAGTACGTTAGGGAAGCCAATTTGGTGGAACTAGCCGAAGCTACCGATCCAAAATCCAAACTAGTTAGACCAGAAATTTTTCGAAAAATAATTTTGAAAATGAAATTTCATTAAAAGGCTTTGTCAAGGAAAGGGTGGATGATCCCATAAGGCTTCGGCCAAAGAAGGCCTAGTGCCTCGCCAAGACCTGGAAGCCAATTTTTGAAATTCAAATTCAAATTAATTTTTGTCAAATTCGAATCTAACACAAAATTTCAACTAAGTATAGACTTAAACATCTTTTCAAAAATTTCAAAATTAATTAATTAAGGTTTCAAAATTTAATTATCCTTCAAAATTAATCAAAATTTTCAAAATATTCAAAACTATCAAAATCTGTCTCACAAAACCTATAAGGTTAACGTGATTGAAAACCCTAGATTTGGGTGAGACAGACTAGGCAGTGAAACTTAATTTAAGCTATTCCTGATTCTAATTGGATCCAAATCAAGAAAATTCTTTATGCGTAGGAACATAAAGATTTGGACCAATGGATGTTGGATAGCGGTTGCTCCAGACACATGACTGGAGATAAATTGAAGTTCACCAAGCTCAAACTCAAAAACCTAGGCTCAGTGGCATTTGGCAATAATGCCACACTCAAGGTAATTGGGTCAGGTAACATTGAGCTTAAATCTGATTTCATTATTAAGAAAGTTCTATTGGTTGAAAACTTTAATTTTAACTTGCTTAGCATAAGTCAGTTATGTGATACTGGTTATAGAGTTACTTTCAACAGTTCCAACTGCCTAATTAGAAATGAACAAGACTCAGAAATCATACTTAAGGGCACTAGGAAAAATAATGTATACACTATAAATCTTCCTATTATACCCAAATGTATGTTAACACAATTAGAACAATCAAACCTCTGGCATAGGAGATTAGGACATACCAATTTGAGAACTATCTCAAAAATTACCCAACATGGCTTAATCAAAGGTATCCCCAACATCAAAAATAATGAAAACCTAATATGTGAATCATGCAATCAAGGTAAGCAAACCAAATCCAATCACAAACTAATTCAGTCTGATTTAACTCAAACCACACTTGAGCTCCTGCACCTTGACCTATTTGATTCACATGGAGCCAAGTCACTAAGCGGGAACCGATACTGCTTAGTAATAGTTGATGATTACTCTAGGTTTACCTGGGTTAGGTTCCTAAAAACCAAAGATGTAACCCTAAACCTATTCAATGAATTCTGTAAACTAATTGAAAATCAAAACGACACTAAAATAAAAAGACTTAGGAGTGATCACGGGGGAGAATTTGAGAATCAATGATTCGAAGAATTCTGTAAAATAAATGGGTATTTACATGAATTTTCATGTCCTAGAACCCCCCAACAAAATGGGATAGTTGAGCGAAGGAATAGAACCTTACAAGAAGCTGCTAGGGCTATGCTCAACGAATTTAATCTAGCAAACCAATTTTGGGCAGAAGCAATTAGTACAGCCTGTTACATCCAAAATAGGGTGTTAATTAACAAGCGACACAACAAAACCCCCTATGAATTATACTACCATAGACTACCAAATTTACATTACCTAAGGGTCTTTGGGTGCAAAGTCCATATCCTAAACACCAAAGACTATTTAGGAAAATTTCAATCCAAGTCAAACCCAGGCATTTTTCTAGGGTATTCAACCACAAGTAGAGCCTATAGAGTTTACAACAGACAAACTAAGAAAATTGAAGAAACAACCAACTTAATTTTTGATGAAGAAATCAATTCAAATTCTAATAATCCAGAACCAATTTCATCAAACTCTGACCAAGAAAATAATGAACAAACTATTGAACCATTAATTGGACCCCTAAATGAACTAACTATTGAACCAACCAATGAATCAACTGAACCAAGAATCGAACCAACAAATCAACCAGTCGAAACAAATAGTGAACCAAACCGACCAGCCGGACCTGAGGCTGAACCAAGCACTAGAAGAACAAAGAAACCCAGACTTAGTCACCCAATCGATCAAATTGTGGGTGATCCAACTCTAGGAGTCAGGACTAGGTCCTCCTATAGAAACCTCAGTCAAATAGCTATGATATCAAAAATAGAACCCAAAACTATAGATGAAGCCCTACCTGACCCTGATTGGATCATAGCTATGCAAGAAGAATTAGCCCAATTTGAGAGGAACCAAGTCTGGGAACTAGTGCCTAAATCTGAAGGTAAATCCATTATAGATACTAAATGGGTCTTTAGGAACAAACTAAATGATCAAGGAGAAATAGTCAGAAATAAAGCCCGCTTAGTAGCTAAGGGATTCAGCCAAGTAGAGGGACTAGACTATGATGAAACATATGCCCCAGTAGCTAGACTTGAGTCCATTAGAATGTTATTGGCCTTTGCATCCCATAAAGGATTCAAGTTATATCAAATGGATGTAAAGTCAGCCTTTTTAAATGGATTTATTAAAGAAGAAGTTTATGTAGGGCAACCCCCCGGGTTTGAGGACTTAGACAAACCTAACCACGTCTATAAACTAACTAAAGCCCTATATGGATTAAAACAAGCACCTAGGGCTTGGTATGAAAGACTATCAACTTACTTAACTACTAAAGAATTTAAACAAGGCCAAATTGACTCAACCTCATTCATTAAAACCCTAGGAAAAGATATATTTATTGCCCAAATTTACGTAGATGACATAATCTTTGGATCCACCAACACCAACTTTCTAAAAGAATTTGTCAAGATAATGGAAGATGAATTTGAAATGAGCTTAGTTTGTGAACTTACATTTTTCCTAGGACTATAAATCAAACAAACTAGGGATGGTAACTATGTTCATCAATTCAAATATGCTAAAGAATTAATAAAGAAATTTAAAATGGATAACTCTAAAAGCATAAGTACCCCCATGGCCACTAAAGTAAAAATAGATAGTGACCCTGATGGTAAACCAGTGGATCCTAAACTCTATAGGAGTATGATAGGTAGCCTACTGTACCTTACAGCCAGCAGACCTGATATTCTTTTTGCTGTAGGGATGTGTGCTAGATACCAAACTTGTGCTAAGGAAACGCACTTAGCAGCCCTAAAAAGAATTTTAAGATATGTAAAAGGCACCCTAAATGTAGGGATTTGGTATCCTAGAACTTCAACTTTTGATTTAACAGGATACACAGATTCTGACTATGCAGGCTGTAAGTTAGATAGAAAGAGCACAAGTGGAAGCTGCCAACTGTTAGGTCAGAGTCTAGTTAGTTGGTGCAGCAGAAAACAACACTGTGTAGCTCTATCCACAACTGAAGCTGAGTATGTGGCATTAGGAGAATGTGTGGCTCAACTTTTATGGATGATGCACACACTCAAGGACTTTCAGCTCAACTACACCCAAACTCAAGTATTTATTGACAATATAAGTTCAATTAATTTAACTAAGAACCCAATTCAACACTCCAGAACCAAACATATAGAAGTCAAACATCATTTTGTAAGAGACCATGTAGCCAGGGGTGAAGTAGCACTTAAGCATATTGACTCTAAATCCAACCTAGCTGATATATTCACAAAACCCTTACCTGAATCTGAGTTCAGTTCACTAAGAAGGCAGTTAGGATTGTGTTCAGTAGAATAGTTTAACTCAATTGTTTTACTCTACTTGATTTCAAAAATAAGTTTTCTAAAATTTTCTATTTTTGAAAAACTGTTTTATTTAAATTTCAAAATCAGTTTTCATTTTCAACTTAGCTTTATTTCAAAAATCAATTTTAAAATCTTCTCGACTTAGTTTTATATTTATTTTAAAACTACCCCCTTCAAAACTAGGGATTTTTCGAAAATGGACTTAGCATAGGCTTTAACCCTAGAACTGCATGCACCTATAGACTTAGAAGCCAGCATCTCACAAGTACCTTAGGGTACTTATGATTGATAACCTAGAAAGGGTTGAGATGCTTAGGTCTTTGCCTCAATTCAAGATGCTTTAAGTCAGTGCATCTGCAGTAATTGGGGCACTAAATACAACTTATACAGCAATCAAGTTAAGTGTCAAGTTTAGAAAATCTAACTTGAACAAAAACACTTAACTTGACTAACCCTAGCAAAAACTACTGTTTATAACAGTTAGTAAGTAGCTAATTGGGTTAGACAGGCCCCTACAGAGAGAATTGATTGATTTAGTATAAATTTAAGTATGGATTGATTCAGTACAGCAAAAATTTTACTTATTTCCTTATTTATGCTGTATTTAATTGTTTTGATATATGGCAAAGGGGGAGAGATAGGAAAGGAGAGAGTAAAGTAAAATTTTCTTAACTCTATCCTTTATTCAAAAAGTATTTCTGAAAGATACTTAAGCTTTCAAAACTTCTACTTTCAAAATTACTTAAGCCTTTTCGAAACTTTTACTTAAAGCTTTCAAATTTTGCAAAGTACTCTAGCCTTTCAAAAGGTTTCTACTTAAGCTTGTCTTTACTCTAAAGCTAAAGTTTTTCAAATTTGTTAAGTACTAAAGTGTTTCAAAACCTACTAAGTACTTAAGCTTGTTATATACTACAGAGTATTTAAGCTAACATTTTGAGTACTGTAAAACTTAAAACTCAAATTATGCTTTAAAAAACTCTACTATGTATTTTTAAGTTACCTAAAACTTAAGTACAAGTAAAGTGTTTAAAACCCCACAGATTTTTGAAAAACATAGGGGGAGATTCCTTCCAGGGGGAGGGAACAAAAGTTAAAACTTTTTCATGTCTTGCTTAAACTTAACTTTTTGAACTAGGGTTGCCATAAATCAAAAAGGGGGAGATTGTTGGTGCAGAATGCACCTAAGTCAAACCTGTGTTTTGATAATGGCAACATAAATCAAAAGTTAAGTCCTTCTTGTTTTCTAACAAGTTAATCAAGTGTGCAGTGAAAGCCCTAGCAAAGGACCGCTAGGCACTGGCGAAGGAATGCCAGAGTTAAAAGCCCTAGCGAAGGACTGCTAGGCACCAGGCGAAGGACAGTCTGGGACTGAAGACCTAGCGAAGGACTGCTAGGCACCGGGCGAAGGGTAGCTCGGCATCCAAGCCCTGACAAAGGACCGTCAGGCAAAAGTCCAACCAAAGGAGCGGTTGGCAACAGGTAAATTCTCCCGAGAGGAGTAGGTGAGGACGCGTTCCCCGTCGAGGGAATAGTAGGCGTCGGTTCGACCTAGGGCTCCATTTTGGAGACCAAAGTCAGAACCAAGACAGCTAAGGCTGTATAAATTAATGCTTTATCTTGTTTTCGGACTAACCCTGGATGCAGGACCAAAGGAACATGTGTCTGCAGCTCAGAGAGCCTCAAAGGAGTGAGACAGCAGCTGAGTAGGGCGCCCTGAGTGTCTAGGGCGCCTCCACGGTGAACAAGAAACAAGTAAGGCAAAAAGGAGTTCGGCTAACCACTGGCCGGGGCGCCCTCTGCATCCAGGGCGCCCTGAGCGCCCAGGGCGCCCTCAGGAGCCAAGGCGCTTCGCGCCTACGCCAGCGAGGCCGATCAAATCTATCCAGCCGAGAAGACCGGGTCAACCAGGGCGCCCTCAGTGACCAGGGCGCCCCAGAGGTCAAACGTCATCCCTATTTAGGTGGGATAAAGCTTGACCGAGCAAACTGCGGATCGGATGACACTTGGCAGGGCGCCCCCGACGTCCAGGGCGCCCTAGGGGCTATAAATAGCACCCCTCGACCCCAAGCTTAACATCAACTTGATTCCAAAGCTTCCACGCTCTTCTACGCTCGTGCCTTGCTCCAGAAACGCCTCACCTCGAGCCGACGACGTCCCGCTGCCCCGAAAAAGAATCGACATACTCCGGACGTCGGTAACGAAGAGCTTAATATTTTATTATTATTTTATTGCACTCTCTTTGTAATTGAAATCATTGTAACCTATTTGCGTGACTATAGAATTGCCCAAAGTAAATGGTCAACGACCGTGGGCCTTGGAGTGGGAGTCGACACAGGCTCCGAACCAAGTAAAAATCACTGTGTCTTTGTGCTGTGTCTCGTATTTTTGTTTCCGCTGTGCACTTACTCTTAGTTTTCCGAAAAAGAGCGATTTCCGATATTCACCCCCCCTCTATCGGCTTTTCACGATCCAACAGAGGTGTCCTCTTCCTTTTGTAGTGCTCGGCGGTGAAGAAAGGAGGGCCGGCGGCCGGCGGTGAGTGGCGCAAGGAGCTTTGTGGTGACGCCGCAAGGTAGAGGAGAGGAGGTGTTTCGGCTAGCTTTGGGTGAGGGAGAAGGATATTCTTCTCCTCCATCATCTTCTTCTCCTTCCTCTCAAGGTCAGCAGTCGGTTCGGTGGCCTAAAGGTAGCTTCGGCGGTCGGCGGCGCAAAGGGAGAGGAGGCAAGGCTTGCGGCGAAAAAACCCTAGGGGACTAGGGTTTGGTCTTTCGGCCAAGTCAAGGAAGGGATTTCTTTGGAGGCCTCGGTGATCTCAGTTATCGGTAGATCGTCGCCCACACGACGTCCAAGAAGGGAGGGACATAAGGTAGAAGGTCGCGAGGTGATCGGGAAGGTATAACTCTTTCCCAAGCTCCTTGTTTAATTATGTGCCACGTTATGTTTGCCTTGTCATTTCATGTTAGTTAGTTTATTATTTTGATTTTGTATCATAGTGAATAATTTACTAACTGCACCCCGACCATAAACACAAAAGTCGACAATCAACTTGTCGCCTTTTCCGCGGTTGAACGGTCAAGCAAATACAAGGCCGATTTTTATAATTGGCCGAGTTGTAATTTGGATCATTCGATACGACACGAGATGGTCGTTGGAAGACGGGTCTCCATTCAGATTAATTTTTAATCCGTAGACATGGAGAGTTCTCTCGGAATACCCAAGTATTCGCTTAGGAAACCCTCCAAGCCATACCCAACAATTGGTATCAGAGCTGAGGTTTCCGGCTATGTGTGTTTAAGGATTGGTTAATTTTTTACATTTTCATACATTTTATTTTGCTGGATGATATGTGGATGTGCGTAGGCTAACTCTGTGTTGCAGGCACTAGATTCCAACTTATCATGGCCAAATAATTGATGTGTGTGTTGGTTGTGCAAATTATTAAAATTAATTAATACTCGGGGTTGACGAGACTAGGTATTTAATTTTTGTAATGAAATACGACACATGTTTAGCCGAGCTATTTATTTTACTTTCGATCTAGTTTTCATGTACACTCCTTTGTGGAGTATAGGATCGATGATGTAAATAATTAGCTAGTCATTTCGGCTCGGAGTTCCCTCAAGGTAGCTTGCGCATAAGGAAGGGAGGAGTGGATGAACTGACCACATGACTAGAGGCGCATTAGAGACCAAGGGCCATGAAAGATGGAAAATCTAGGATTTTCTGTATTTTTCATATATTGGTTATGTGCTTGGTTGTGTGGTTGTGTTAGTAAAATTCCTCGACATAAATTACTAAGTGGGAGAGGGACCCTAAGGGTCCCACGGCTTCGATTACAATCCAATAAGTGATGCGAACAAGTCTGCGCATCGGCTCTGAGTGCCTTCCTCCCCATCGGATGGACTTGTTCCTCGGATCACTGGGTCGGAAAAGACTATATAAGATTGTTAAAGAGCGTGTGTACTTCCCCATCGGAAGGCACATAATCGAAAATAATTTTCTTAGTGTCGTGTAATGATGCACACTTAGATGCGAATAATAGTATCCTCTCCATCGGAGTCACTGCTATTATTTTGTAGAGTCGAAGTGAACTAACTGTTGATCTTACGTGTCAAAAAGCTAGGTTGACAAGATAGTAAGATTGATGGGTAAAACCTCCTCTTACGAATGTAGAGATTCGTATATGTCCACACCATCGTGACATGCGAATTTCTCGGTGTATAGGGGTGTTGGTTGATTTTGAATATTTATTGTTTTAAGGAATCAATTTATTTTAGATTTCTAAAGTAGTGTGTGTTGTGATTCTCAGGTTTTTCATAATGGCCTTTAACCGACTAGCAACAATTCATAAGGAAAATAAACTTACTGGCCCAAACTACATAGATTGGAAGAGGAACCTTGACATTATCCTCACTGTTGAAGAATACAAATTTGTACTCTTCGAGGAATGTCCGAAAAGGCCTAGAGAGGACTCTGGTAAAGAGTTGAGGGAGCGTTACAAGAAGTGGGTCAAGGCAGATGAGATGGCGCGGTGCTACATTCTGGCATCCATGTCGAATGTGCTGCAACATCAGCATCAGGCCATGCCCACTGCTAGTGACATGATGCTGAACGTCAAGGATCTCTTCAGGCACCAAGGTCGAGCTGCTAGGCAGGCCGCGATGAAGAGTCTGATGACAACCACTATGGTCCAAGGGACACCCGTGAGGGATCATGTCATAAAGATGATGGCTCACCTCAATGAGATTAAGGTACTGGGAGCATAGCTCGACGGAGAATCCCAGGTCGATATTATACTCCAGTCTCTGCCTAGGAGTTTTGAGCAGTTCATGCTCAACTACAATACGAACAAACGTGATTATATGTTGGGTAAACTTCTAGGAGAACTTCAGGCGGCAGAGGGCCTCTTTCGTCAGAACTCGCAGGCCTTAGTAACTCAAAGGGTTTCTTCTTCTGTGCCGAAAGGCAGGAAGAAGAAGAAACAAGGAGGGTTCAAGAAGGCCGCAACATCGCAGGGACCTCGGACTGGCGTGAAGAAGCCAAAAGGCAAGTGCTTCACGTGCAACCAAACTGGGCACTGGAAGGCGGACTACCCCCGCTGTCAAGATAAAGGTATTTCTTCATACTTAGTCATTGAAACATGTTTAGCTGTAACGCCCCAAAATTTCCATCCCAAGCCCTTAAAGTCCTTGAAATTAGTTAAAAATACTTTAGAAATATTCTTTAGATTTTTAGAAATTTTTAGAATATTTTTATGGATTTTTCTGAGTCCGTTTAGTATTTTTAGCAAAAGAAATAGAGTTTTTCGGATCAAAAAAAAAAGAAAACTTCAAAGGGCAGCCGCAGGGGTTCGAACTCGCGACCAGAGGTGAAGCTAAACCTTAGGGGCGCGCGCGGAACCAGCTGGGCTAGGGTATCAAGCACAAAAAAAGCCGGAGAGAAATATATTTACAGAGTAGTTACGTTTTTCATAAAGATAGTATAAATAGATGATTAAAGAGAGGAAATTAGATTTTGGTTTTTTCTCTTCCTCACCCTAGCCGCGCGAGACGCACGAGAATTCTCCCCTCTCTTGTGCGCACGCCCCACCCAACCACCCTTTCTCTCCTCTTCCAAGGGGCGCCGGCCAAGGAGGGATCAAGGAGAGCGGAGCGTTGCGTTCGTCTCGACGAGGAGAACGCGTAGGCGCGAAGAAATCTTCGAGATCTCAAGTTTCTCCCAAGACCTAGACGTCAATTTTGGTTGTAAGTCCAAGATATCAAGGTAAGTACTGCTCACCTGCAGTAAGAGGCGGTTTTCCGTAAGTTTTTCCCGTTAGAAAAAAAAAAAGAAAAAGAAATTTCCCTTTAGTTTTTGCTTTTGCATGAAAGTAAGTGAAGAGAATTGAAAGCGTAATAGATTATGTGGATGAAAACTAAGCTATAGTAGTGAAAAGCTATAAGATAGCAGAGATGCAAGTTAATTATTACTTGAGAGAATAATTTAAACGAATTAAAAACTAATGATGAGTAGAAATTGAAATTAAAGATAGGAGATAAATATAGCTACGAACTGTAGCATAGTAGAGGAGGAGCGAAGAAAACACTATAAATAGCAGTGAAGAAGATGAAGCATAATAAAGCTGAAAATCAAATGACTAGATATAGCGTAATGAAAGAATTCGTTATACATAGAAGTTAAACAGTGTGAACAACAAAAAGAATAGCTATTAGAGAGTTTACCTAAGAGAAAGTCGAGAGAAGTACTAATTTGACGTTGTTTTAGAGAAAAGATGAAAGTCCTTAAGAGATAATAAGATAAAAATGAGCAAACGTAGAAAAGAAATATTAAACTAAGGTGGAAAGCAAAAGAAGAGATATGTTGTATAGATGCATAATGAGGAGTAAGAATAAAAGAAGAATTATAAGGAATAGAGTTATGAGATCGTGAGAATCTTGAGGAAGAAGAAGTACTGATGAAGTATGATTATGTAAGCTAGTAGCAGTTAGATAAAGAAGAACAAATTTAGCGAAATTAGAATAGATGAAAGTAGTTATTAGAGAGAGAAAGTTAGATTAGATAAATATTGTGAAAAAGTTTTTAAAAGAGATATTTCTTTTTTGTTTAAGTTTTTGCATGTGATCTTAGTTCATTATATGCTTGTATAAGTTTGATTAAGCACCCTATGTGAGATTAGGGGCTAAGAAAGTTATGAGAAATGAAAAGAGAAGATAAAGATAAGAAAAGAAAAGGCCAAGGCCTTAAGAAATCCCCAAAAGTCAAGACTTAGGGATTTTAGCACGCAAGGTGCTCGAGAAAATGCCAAGGCATTTACAGATGAGAAAGAAAAGAAAGAAAAGCTATTTTATTTTCTAAGGCCAGTACCCGGCGTCCAAGGGCGTCGTTAAAGAAATCCAGGTGTCCAATTCCAAGGTCTTGGCCCTGGTAGACCAAGGTCTGCTCTATTAGGATTGGTGGCTCGCTACCCCAACCTTTTAGGGAACGCGCATGTGATGGTACTTACGCCTTCAGTGGATCCAAGTGATTAGTATTTTCAAGTATATGCTTTAGCAAAGTTTTCGAAAGTTTAAGAAAGTTTTCAAAAGTTAAAGAATAGCTAAAGTTTCAAGTTGAGCCAAGAAAAAGTAAATTGAGATTTATTATTGCTTGAGTATGCATGTTTTGAGTTATACATGTTCTTAGTTTTCTTTCAAGCATATAAGTATCTCATATGATTTTCATATTGATCAAGAAGCATATTTGCACATTTCGAGATTTTGTGAGCTAGATAGTACTTACTAAGCTTTTTGCTTACTAGTTGCATTTCCTCTTACTGCAGATAAAGGTAAAGGCAAGCAATTCTGAAGGAAGGCGACGAGGCGGTGCTGAGTAAAGTGTGTGTGGTGGCTGATTTTGGAGAGATCCTTGAGACGAGACAATTTAGTTATTTGAATTACAATGTTGTAGTTTATTCAATTTCAAGTTCTTGCTTTATGGAGTTTAGCGAACATTTAAGCTTTGGATAGTTTTACATGCTCAATTTCTTAGAGTAGAGATTCCATGTCATTTCATTTAGCATACATATCCTTATGATTGCATTGGATGAGTAGAAGTGTGAGTAGTTTGAAATATTGATACTTTGTTAGAGAAATAGATGCATGTGCCAAGATAGTATTAATTTCCCTTTGAGTCAAGTTTTTATTGCTTAAGTATGTTTAGAAAAGTTGCTTTCTCATTTGATAATGCCTTAGGGATGTTTCAGAATTTTGTGTGATGAGTTTCAATGGTTAGAAGTTAAGTTTGGTACAAACTCTAGCTTAAAGTCTATGTAGATTTTTCATAACTTGCTAAATTTCGCAAAAGTCCTAATTTCAAGTTTATGGATTCGTTTTGATTGACTAAATTGTTTAGGAAACTGATATAGAGTATAGAAATGGTGTCATGATTTTATATGGCTTGAAACTATATGTTTGGTGGGCTTTTGAAACCAGTTTCGAAACCTGAATTTTCAGATTTCAGGCTTATCAGTCGACTAGTACAGTATCAGTCGACTGATACCCGTAAGCTGAGTTGGGCGAGGCAAGTTTCAATAAGAAATTTTCTTACGAGTTTTTGAGAAAGAAAGTGTGACATGGTATCATGCATGATTATTTAAGTTAGAATATCATTCTTAGATAGATTAAAAAGAAAAAAAAAGATTTCCGCATTTTTAGTCGTGCATTAGAGTCGAGAAGTAGACAAAAGTAACGATCCGTCTAAGGCAGAGAAGGCGGGTCGCTACATTAGCGGTGCTATCTATCAGTATCTGTGTGTAGATACGGGAGCCACTGACCATGTCTGCAATACTTTGCAGGGGTTCCAGGAAACCCGACGGCTAGTTGATAGAGAAATCGTGGTTTACATGGGCGATGCTACGGAAGTGGCATCAGTTGCAGTGGGAGTTTTTTATTTATCTTTTGAGATAAATAAATTGTTAGTCCTGAGAGATTGCCTTTATGTACCCTCGTTTAGAAAGAATTTAATTTCAGTTTCTAAGTTGATAAAGGATGGATATTCTGTTGCTTTTGATAACAAAGTTGTTATAAAAAGAAATAGAGAGATTATCTGTTCGGGTACTATGGTCGGCAATCTGTATACTCTAGAACCAATGACTCCCATGATGCAAACTGAGGTTAATAGCTTATCATCTAACTTAAATAAGAGAAAGGAGCCTTCTAAGATGAATCAGACGTATCTTTGGCACCTTAGACTTGGCCATATTAACCTTAGTAGGTTTTAGAGGTTGATAGCCAATGGGCCCCTGGGTTCATTGGTGGTGGAAGATCTCCCGACCTGTGAGTCTTTCTTGGAAGGTAAGATGACCAAGAGGCCTTTCAAGGCTAAGGGGTATAGGGCCAAGGATGTGATAGAACTGATTCATTCTGATTTGTGTGGTCCTATGTCAATCCAGGCTAGAGGTGGATTTGAATACTTCGTCACTTTTATTGACGATTATTCAAGGTATGGGTACATTTACCTGATGCGCCGCTAGTCTGAATGCTTTGATAAGTTCAAAGAATTCAAGGCTGATGTGGAGAAACATCGAGGTAAAAGTATCAAGACACTACGATCTGATCGTGGTAGCGAGTACCTCTTTGGAGAGTTTAGGACCTACCTGTCAGAAGCTGGGATTTAGTCCCAGCTAACTGCACTCGGTACACCCCAACAGAACGGAGTTGCAGAAAGAAGGAATTGGACTCTTATGGGAATGGTTAGGTTAATGATGAGCTATTCAGACATACCTGATTCGTTCTGGGGATACACTCTAGAAACGGCAGCGTACATACTGAACTTGGTTCCATCTAAGTTAGTCCCTTCTACTCCCACAGAATTGTGGACTGGGCGAAAGCACATTCTAGGACATGTTCGGATTTGGGGTAGTCCAACACATGTGCTGAAGGGAGATACTGATAAGTTGGAATCTAGTACAGAGGTATGTCTATTCGTAGGCTATCCTAGGGGAACGAAGGGTGGTCTATTCTATAGTCCTAATGATCAGAAGGTAATCGTTAGCACGAATGCCAGATTCTTAGAGTAAGACTATGTGATGAACCATAAGCCCAAGAGTAGACTAGTGCTTGAGGAGTTAAGAGGGGACGTTCCGACTTTAGGACCAATTGTACAAGAGGACATACCACAAGTCACTATACCGTGTGTCACTGAGGATACACAGGTGGTACCTTGTCACAGTGGGAGAGTTGTCAGACAGCCTGAAAGGTTCATGTTTTTGGGAGTCTTCGGACTTGGTCTCTGGTAAACATGAACCGGATCCCTGTACCTATGACGAGGCACTCTAAGATAAGGATGCAGATTCTTGACAAATGGCAATGAACTCTGAGATAGAATCTCTAATCATGTCTGTGAGTTAGTAGAACCACCCAATGGTGTAAAAGCCATTGGATGCAAGTGGATCTAAAAGAGAAAGAGAGGATCAGACGGGAAGGTTGAGACCTTCAAAGCTAGGCTTGTTGCGAAAGGGTACACTCAGAAAGAAGGGTATCGATTATGAGAAGACCTTTTCGTCAGTAGCCATGCTTAAGTCGATCCAGATTCTCTTATCTATTGAAGCTCATATGGACTATGAGGTATGGCAGATGGATGTCAAGACAACTTTCCTTAACGGAAGTCTTGAGGAGACCATCTACATGCAACAACCAGATGGGTTCATTGCAAAGGTCAAAGAGCATCTAGTGTGCAAGCTTAATCGATCCATTTATGGATTGAAGCAAGCTTCGCGATCTTGGAACACCAGCTTTGATGAAGTAATCCAGTTATATGGATTTAATCAAAGCCCGGATGAGTCATGTGAATACAAAAGATGTGACGGAAACGTCGTGGTGTTTCTTGTACTTTACGTATATGACATTTTGTTAATTGGCAACAATGTTAAAGTGTTATCAGACGTAAGGGTCTGGCTATCAAAGCAGTATGATATGAAGGACTTAGGAGAAGCGAGACACATCCTTGAAATCAAGGTCATAAGGGATCGCCAGAAAAGGATGTTGTGCTTATCCCAAGCTTCATATGTTGACACTGTCTTGTCTCGTTTTAGCATGGAAAACTCCAAGAAGGGTTTCCTACCCTTGAGGTATGGAGTTCCTCTATCCAAGGAGATGTGTCCGAAAACATCAAAGGAGATAGAGGAAATGAAGGCGGTTCCTTATGCTTCGGCAGTAGGAAGCCTCATGTATGCTATGTTGTGCACGAGACCTGATATCTATTTTACCGTGGGCATGGTTAGCAGATATTAGAGTAACCCTGGATAGGGACATTGGACTGTGGTAAAGCATATATTGAAATACCTGAGACGGACTAGGGATTATATGTTGGTTTACCGGGCAGACCAATTAGTCCCTATGGGTTATATGGACTCAGATTTCCAGTCAGATAGGGACAAGAGTGTTGGGACTGGGTGCATGTTGACATGGATGCGGGTTCGTAATTTTAAAATTAATTAAGTGCAGCGGAAGATTTAGCATAAATAATTTCCCAAATTATTTAACCACACATCTAAGCATGCAACCTTATATTGTGTAGACATGATCATACATTTAAAATTTTGCAGAAAGTAAACTAATTTACTTATTACCTCGCGTAACTCGAAGGAAGGGACGAGATCCAACCGTAAGCGTCCCTTAGAAGCTTCGCCTCTATTCGCGTCCACGCCGAGTTTTCTTCGGGATGACTTCGCAAAGCCACGAGTTTCGTGCCGACAAGAACTACTAGATTCTCCAAAGGCACGACAAGAATACCAAGAGAGAGATGGGAAGACTAACCACCAAACGAAGAACGGAATCAAGATTCCGGGCAGGAAGGAGTCGCGCCCGCTTCTTCTTCTTCTCACGGTAGCTGCTTGGTGGATGAAGCTCATGGCAACAAAGGGAGAGCCTTTAGGGCCGGCGGCACTAGAGGAGGGAGAGAGAGAGAGGGAGCCTTAATCTCTTAGATTGATTTCCAAGCCTTGCCTTGGTTCCTTTATATAGTAACCTCTCAATCGCCAAGTCTCCTTTTTATGGAATAAATTTTCATAAGAAATTTATCATATAAATTTTTCTATGAATTATTCCATCATGCCAAGTTTTTATCATAATTTAATTTATAATAAAAACAACCATGTCTCCCTTTTTTATTATGAAATAAATTTTCACAAGAAATTTATTATATAAATTTTTCTTATCATGGAAAAATCAATTCATAATTGATTTTATAAAATAAAATAAACTATTCAAAGTTTATTTTAATTTCCATGAAAATAATAAACCAAATTTTGGTTTATAAAAATTTATATATTATCCATAATTTTATAAAACAAACCACGCTCAGTTTATTTTATAATCTGAACCAAACAATTTGGTTCTCCCCTTTTAATGTGGCCGGCCAAACAAAGAGGGTAGGGACCCTCTTTGGCTGGCCAAACCCAAGCCAGGACCGTATGAATTAAACTCATTTAATTCGTCCAATAAGCCTTCAAAAGACTTAGCCATTTTAAGCTTCCGATGCGTCTCTGAAAAATTCAGATTCGACTTATCTCTCTTGATCGGAAAATTCAATTTTCAACTCGTTTTAAATCTCTCGGATTACTTGTAGTGCGTGTGACTAAATAGGCTTTCGATTTATGTTGGCCGTCTATAATTAACCAATTATAGAATGATCATCAGTGGCACCTAGTAGTATATCCTGATCCCCAATTAATCGAAAGATCAACGGTTGACCTCAGAAATTATTCTAAAACCCTTCAACAGCTATAATGAATCGTGCCCCATTCCCTTCACCATCTTATACCCACTTGGTTCAGGACACGGTCTATGTGTGTCAGTCCCCACTAGGCTGACTACGTCACATCTAGCCCAAGCAATGTTTTTCTCGTCCTACGGATTCTAGTTACTCTCATGTTTCTGAGAGATTCATACTCTGAACATGTGATGCTCTGGCCAGAGGCTTCAAGTAACAATCCGACGATAGGCCTTGGGTATACATCTCCTCGCAAGGAGTGGTGAATCCTTTGTAGGCTGTTCAAACATCTTCGGGCACTTCGGCTTATACCCAACCATCCTGGGTCCACACCTCCTTAGAGATGCTTGCTTAAGATGTCAAAGTATAAGTCTCCATGACCAAGATGACTTGAACACCGCAAGTCAAAGGAACATCGCACTTAAGCTGCAGTAAGAACTTCATTGACATATCTATATGTAGATTACCATATGAAGTTTTACAGCTAGTCACTCCAATGAACTAGTTCCCTTAACTAGCATTCATGTTTATCTCCTGACATCCCAATGTCTCCAGCCAGTGAGAATCTGTAACGCCCGAAAATTCTCAAAACTAATTTTAGAAATATCTTAGAATTTATTCCGAATTTATGGATATTTTTATAGAATTTTTCCATAAACGAAAGTGGCAAAAAGGGATAAAAAAACGGTTTAAGTGGGATTTGATCCCTAAACCTAGGGTTTGAGAGAGGAAGGGGCTGACCAAGTGGGATGGTTTACTTTTGTTGAAATAGATTAAGGGAAACAATAGATAAGGTAGAATTAGTTAAATTCGCCCCCATAAGTATAAAAGAGGGAGTTACGAGTTTTAGGTTAGTTTTCTCCCAACCTAGCGACGCCGACGCCCTCCCTCACGCATGCGACCTCTCCTCTCGCCCTCTCTCCCGCGCGCGCGAACCAAGGGAAGATCCAAAGGATTTAAGAAGGATGCTACTTTAGAGAATCTCTCCGAGGAAGAATTCTCCGTTAGAAGCTCTCCGAAACTCTAAGGATCATTCCTTTTCCCAAAAACCTACGCTTTAGAGTCGTAAGAACAAGCGCAGGATGTAAGTATCCCTCACCTGTAGTATAAGTAGTTTCGGTTGATGTTTCGTAGGTTTTATTTCCTTATATGTATGTCCTATGATTAGAAATCATGGATTATGAACAAGCACGTTGTATTAACCCTTCGGATTAGTTTTAGAGTCTGAAGGTATCCCTGGATGGGCTTGAGTGCACTTACCCTTCAGTTTTGGGTTAAGGAGCACGTTCGAGTGCCCAGGGAGCGACTTTAAAAGAAAAGAAAGGGTTAAGTCGCAAGGTGTTTGTTAATTTGTTAGTCAGTTAATGCTATAGAAAGCATTAAAGAATAGAAATTCTTGCTTCAGTTATGATTGGGACCAAGGTCCAGTGGGATGGGCTCCTAGTTGCCCCTAGGTTTAGATAACCTAGTAAAAGCAAGAATCAGAAGAGAAAAAGAAAAGTATAAAAGAACTATTTTATTTTCAGTGGCATTGTACCGGACTCCGGTCCAGGGATAGGCTCCAAGTTGCCTCTAGGTTCAGATAACCTAGTATGGGATGGGCTCCTAGTTGCCCCTAGGTTCAAATAACCTAGTAGAACCTTAATGGATTCGGGATTTGCTACCTCAGATTTATTAGGGATGCGCGCACAGTTGGTACATTGCCGGACCCACAGTAGTTGATTATTACTTTCACCTACTATATGTATTAGTTTTCAGAAATTCATATTAGCATGTGGTGAATTTAATAATTAGTTTTATGTTAGTTAGTTTCAGTTCCAGTTCAGATATGTATGCCATGCTATAGCTTACTTTTCAGTTTTAGTTCAGTATGTGCCATGTCTCAGTTATATGCCATGACATTCTGTGATATGTATTGTAGCATGAGCCTAGCATGATTACTTATGGATATGAGCATGTATGTGCATAGCATGTTTTACAAAAGCATAATTCGAGTTTTCATAGTTTTGTGAGGCTAGATGGTACTTACTAAGCTTTATGCTTATTAGTTTGCATTTCCTTATACTGCAGATACAGGTAAAGGAAAGCACTAGTAGCGGAGGCGGCGGGCTTGATGCAAAGTGTGTGTGATGGTGGAGTTGGAATAAAAGTCTTCGGAACTTGCAAAGCATAGAAATAGTCTCTATTATGTTTCTTTAGTTATTCCGCAATATAGTATGTGAACCATGTATGAACTTAATTAGACTTGTATTCGTGGTGCCTAGTATACTTGAGGTAGTGTATTTACCTGACTTAATATTGGTTTAGTGAATGCTTCAATGTCATGAGTTACTACTTGTGATAGGGTAATTTAGACCCATGTTTACGCTTTATGAGTAAGAACTTGATACTTTTGATCTACATGCTAAGTACTTGAGATATGCTTGTTCTAAGATTAATGCACCATATAGAATGACATGTAGTAGCTAAGGGTGCTTTTAGATATGGGAAATGAATAGTTACAATAAGAAGTTGATACAAACTTGGCACGTTTATGTTTATGCTTCTACGTGTCATTTTTGTGATTTCTAAGTTGCTATACATGCTAGAAACCCTCCAAAAACGTGTAATAAATGCCCTGAAATGATTGTGGAACTTTATTTATGTCATTCTGCTTAATAGATATGATTTTGGTACATTGTGGCTCAAGTTTGATACATTCTAGAAATCTGAAAACTGAAATTTCAGAACTACCAGTCAACTGGGAAAATACCAGTCGACTAGTATCGGGCACAGAAACATTTTGTGGCCCGACCAGTCGACTGGCATATAGCAGTCGACTGGTATTGTGTAAAACAAAATTGGTGTAGAGCAGCTGGTTAGTGCTTTAGCTATGCAACGCAGAGGTTGGGGGATCGAATCCTGCCAAGATAATAAAATAAAAGTTTTGCTTTATTTTGGGCTAGTTAGTACTTTCAACATGTTTATGAATTGTTAGTTCAGTAAATAGCAAAATAAGAATTTTCGAAATTCTCCCAGTTAGTTTAGCATTATTAGAAATCATGAATTAGTCAGTCAGCCACTTAGTTAGTAGCGATCCGCCTTACAGCTTAGTACCAGAAGGTGGGTCGTTACAGAGTGGTATCAGAGCAAGTTCCTCTTTCCTCGCCACACACATCAGCATCAGACCTGCAGCTTCCAAGGAAGAGTATCTCTCACATTACCATATTTTCTTGCTTTTAGATTTATAGTATTTTCATGTTATTCATGCTATCTGTGTTCTAGTCAGTTTTTGTTTACGGTTAACGGAAGCATGTTTAATACTTTAGTTTATATCTGATAGCATGTTGTTAGAATTAAAATATGAACTGTATGACCCTCTTCTATTTTAGATAATGACTAGAGGACGCCCAACTAGAAGGGCACCAGCTACTGTGCCTCAATAGGAGGCAACTGACATAGTGACTCCACCTAATCTCGTGGAGATAGTGGCTCAGCTCCAGAGACAGATAGTGGAGCAGCAGCAAGAGATAGCTACTTTAAGGGCTAATCAGCAGACCACACTTACTACTACGCCAGGACCAAATGTGGAAATCCCAATAGTGATAGAGGTTCCACCTAGAGCACCAATCCCACCAATACAACCAGAAGCCCTAGCAGTAGGGGCTAGAAGAGAAGCATATCTAGTTCAGTGGCAGAAACTCAAACTAGAGACCTTTTCAAGCACTAGTGAACCATGGGATGCACAAGCCTGGTTCAAAACCCTGGAGAGTACCATGGAGCTTCTGGACTAGCCAGAACATGAGAAAGTGAAGTGCACCTCCTTCTGCCTAGCAGGAGATGCTAGAATGTGGTGGGAAAGGGTGAAGGCCAAGCGAGACATAAATCAGATGACGTGGGCCAACTTCGAAGCTGAGTTCTTCAAAGAATTCTTTCATATGCGGGTTACTAACTGGCATTATGATGAATTCACTGAATTTCGTCAAGGTAACCTATCATTAGAGGAAGCCGTGAAGATATTCAACAGACTGGCTCGCCTGTGCCCTGAACTGGTCAGCACTAAACAAGAGCGAGTTAGGCTAATGCTCAAGATGCTAAGGCCAGAAATAGCATTGAATGTGGCCAGCGGCGTCCATAGGCCGCAAACCTCAGAAGAACTAGTTAGCAGTGCTCTGATCACCGAGCACTACCTGAACAGCCTGCAACAGCAGATGTCAGTCATGATAGAAAGTAAAGGTCAAGGCAGTTCAGGAACTCAGAAACCCCAGGGCGTTCGCAGAGAAGTTAACTATACCTCCAGATGTACTCAATGACTAGTTCTTAACCACCCTACCTTCAAGAGAGATTATGGCGTCCACGCACTGGCTCCGTGCAGTGCCATTCAGTATAGCAGGCAGAGAGCTTTATGGTGATCTGATAGTGCTGGATATGACAGATTATGATGTCATTTTGGAATGGACTTCCTAATCAAGTACGGTGCCTCCATAGAATGCCATAAAAGGAAAGTCATATTCCAATCTGAAGAAGGAGTGTAGTTTGAATACATCGGAGAACCCAAGAGAAAGGCCAAGAAATTTCTCTCAGCTCTAAAAGCACAGAAACTGCTGGATTCAGGATGTACCAGATTTCTAGCACATGTAGTCAATACCGAACAAGAGAAGGACCAAAAGCTAGAAGAGGTCCCAGTGGTATGTGACTACCCAGCAGTCTTCCCTGATGAGTTACCAGGCTTAGCGCCAGACAGGGAGATAGAGTTTGAGATAGATCTCATTCCAGGTACCAATCCCATTTCAAAAGCACCATACCGTATGGCTCCAGTAGGATTAAGAGAACTTCAGGAGCAACTATAGAAACTGCTCGACAAGGGCTTTATACGCCCTAGTCATTCACCTTGGGGAGCTCCTGTACTGTTCGTGAAGAAGAAAGACGGGTCCATGCGCTTGTGTATAGATTACCGGGCGTTGAATCAAGTCACTATCAAGAACAAGTATCCCTTGCCAAGAATTGACGACTTGTTCGATCAGCTAAAGGGAGCAACAGTGTTCTCAAAAATAGACTTGAGATCGGGTTATCACCAGGTGAAAGTTAAAGAAGGTGACATCCCCAAGACAGCTTCCAGAACAAGATACGGACACTATAAGTTTGTAGTTATGCCTTTTGGCGTAATGAACGCTCCAGCGACTTTTATGTACCTCATGAACAGAGTGTTCCAAGAATATTTAGATAAGTTTGTTATCGTCTTCATCGATGACATTCTGATATATTCCAGGACTCAGAGGGAACACGTAGAACACCTGAAAATAATATTAGAAATTCTTCAGCAGAGCCAGCTGTATGCAAAATTCTCGAAATGTGAATTCTGGCTCGATTAGGTGTCTTTTCTAGGTCACATCATCTCCAAGGAAGGGGTGATGGTAGACCCCAGCAAAATAGAAGCAGTAAGTAACTGGATCAGACCGAAGAATGCCAGTGAGATTAGAAGTTTTTTTTTGGGTCTAGCCGGTTACTACAGGAAGTTCGTAGAGAATTTCTCCAGAATAGCCTCCCCACTGACAGCTCTTACCAGAAATAACAGAAAGTTTCAGTGGACAGAGGACTGCGAGAACAGTTTTGCAGAATTAAAGAGAAGATTGACTAGTGCTCCCATCCTGACTCTTCCAGAGACCACTGACAGCTTTGACATATATAGCAATGCGTCTAAATTAGGACTTGGAGCAGTGCTGATGCAGAATGACAAGGTTATTGCCTATGCCTCTAGACAACTCAAGGATTATGAGAAGAATTACCCTACCCATGACCTTGAGCTAGCTGCAGTAGTGTTCTCTCTTAAGATTTGGAGGCATTATTTATACGGAGCTCAGTGTAGGATTTTCACAGATCATCAGAGTCTAAAGTATTTCTTTACTCAGAAGGATCTGAACATGAGACAACGCAGGTGGCTTGAGCTAGTCAAGGATTATGACATTGACATCCTCTACCATCAGATAAAGCTAATAAGGTGGCAGATGCACTTAGCAGAAAATCTAGTGCCACCCTACTAGCTTTGTCCACGATGTCACAGCCCCATTGGAAAGAGTTATCAGAGTTCGGACTGGAAATTTTAGTTAGGCAGCTCTCCACTTTGACATTAGTGTCAACCCTGATTGAAGACATCCAGACAGCACAGGATCAAGATCCTGACCTTCAGAAAATCAAGCAGGGGATAGCAGAAGCCGAAAATGGAGAATTTCGCCTATCAGATAATGGGACACTATACTACGGTGACCGCTTATGTGTTCCGAACCGAGAAGAGCTCCGAAGGAAGATCCTAGAGGACGCACATAGATCTCCTTATGCAATGCATCCTGGTTCCACCAAAATGTACCAAGACCTCAGGGGACGTTTTTGGTGGCCTGGGATGAAGAGAGACATCGCCAGATATGTCAGTACCTGTCTGACATGCCAAAGAGTCAAGGCGGAACATCAGAGACCAGGTGGAGTTCTGCAGCCTATTCAAATTTCAGAATGGAAATGGGAAGATATTTCCATGGATTTTATAGTGGGACTACCCAGAACAACGAATGGATATGATGCAAACTGGGTAATAGTAGACAGATTGACTAAGTCTGCCCAATTCCTAGCTATCAGGATCTCCTATTCCATGGAACAACTAGCTCAGTTATACCTCAAGGAGATCGACAGACTACATGGGGTCCCTAGGACTATTATCTCAGATAGGGACAGTAGGTTCACTTCACACTTCTGGGAGTGCGTATAGACAGTACTAGGCACTAAACTGAAGTTTAGCACAGCATTCCATCCTCAGATAGATGGTCAGACAGAGAGAGTTAATCAAGTACTAGAAGATATGCTCAGAGCTTGTGCTCTAGATTTCAAGGGCAGTTGGTGCAGATACCTGTGCTTAGTAGAATTCGCCTACAACAATAGTTATCAAGCCACTATCGGCATGGCACCCTATGAGGCTTTATATGGGCAGAGGTGTAGATCTCCTATCTGCTGGTACGAGGGTGGTGAGAGGCAAGAGTTAGGCCTACAGACAGATCTTATAGATGATACCACCGTAGCCATACAGCAGATCCGCCAGAGAATAGAAATAGCTCAGAGCTGCTAGAAGAGCTATGCTGATACACGGCGCAGACCATTAGAGTTTGAAGTTGGGGATTCAGTATTCCTCAAAGTGGCTCCCATAAAGGGAGTAATGCGTTTTGGGAAGAAGGCAAGCTAAGTCCCAGATATGTAGGACCATACCCCATCACTAGAAGAGTTGGCAAAGTAGCTTATGAGTTGGAGCTACCTCAGAAGATGTCAGCTATCCACAATGTATTTCATGTTTCTATGCTGAAGAAGCATATCCTAGATGCCACCCAGGTGATAGAGCCATAGACGGTACAAGTTCGCGAAGATCTCAGTTATGATAGTCGGCCTATTCAGATAATAGACCGAGCAGTTAAGAAATTGTGAAACAACGAGGTACCATTAGTGAAAGTCATATGGCAAAATCACAGAGTAGAAGAGACAACATGGGAATCAGAGGACAGCATGAGGCAGAAATATCCAGAATTGTTTTAAGTTCGAGGATGAACTTTTTATAAGGTATAGGGGATTGTAACGTCCGAAAATTATCAAAACTAATTTTAGAAATATCTTAGAATTTATTCCGAATTTATGAATATTTTTATAAAATTTTTCCATAAACGAAAGTGGCAAAAAGGGATAAAAAAACGGTTTAAGTGGGATTTGATCCCTAAACCTAGGGTTTGAGAGAGGAAGGGGCTGACCAAGTGGGATGGTTTGCTTTTGTTGAAATAGATTAAGGGAAACAATAGATAAGGTAGAATTAGTTAAATTCGCCCCCATAAGTATAAAAGAGGGAGTTACGAGTTTTAGGTTAGTTTTCTCCCAACCCAGCGACGCCGACGCCCTCCCTCACGCACGCGACCTCTCCTCTCGCCCTCTCTCCCGCGCGTGCGAACCAAGGGAAGATCCAAAGGATTTAAGAAGGAGGCTACGTTAGGGAATCTCTCCGAGGAAGAATTCTCCGTTAGAAGCTCTCCGAAACTCTAAGGATCGTTCCTTTTCCCAAAAACCTACGCTTTAGAGTCGTAAGAACAAGCGCAGGATGTAAGTATCCCTCACCTGCAGTATAAGTAGTTTCGGTTGATGTTTCGTAGGTTTTATTTCCTTATATGTATGTCCTACGATTAGAAATCGTGGATTATGAACAAGTACGTTGTATTAACCCTTCGGATTAGTTTTAGAGTCTGAAGGTATCCCTGGATGGGCTTGAGTGCACTTACCCTTCAGTTTCGGGTTAAGGAGCACGTTCGAGTGCCCAGGGAGCGACTTTAAAAGAAAAGAAAGGGTTAAGTTGCAAGGTGTTTGTTAAATTGTTAGTCAGTTAATGCTATAGAAAGCATTAAAGAATAGAAATTCTTGCTTCAGTTATGATTGGGACCAAGGTCCAGTGGGATGGGCTCCTAGTTGCCCCTAGGTTTAGATAACCTAGTAAAAGCAAGAATCAGAAGAGAAAAAGAAAAGTATAAAAGAACTATTTTATTTTCAGTGGCATTATACCGGACTCCGGTCCAGGGATAGGCTCCAAGTTGCCTCTAGGTTCAGATAACCTAGTATGGGATGGGCTCCTAGTTGCCCCTAGGTTCAGATAACCTAGTAGAACCCTAATGGATTCAGGATTTGCTACCTCGGATTTATTAGGGATGCGCGCACAGTTGGTACATTGCCAGACCCATAGCAGTTGATTATTACTTTCACCTACTATATGTATTAGTTTTCAGAAATTCATATTAGCATGTGGTGAATTTAATTATTAGTTTTATGTTAGTTAGTTTCAGTTCCAGTTCAGATATGTATGCCATGCTATAGCTTACTTTTCAGTTTTAGTTCAGTATGTGCCATGTCTCAGTTATATGCCATGACATTCTGTGATATGTATTTTAGCATGAGCCTAGCATGATTACTTATGGATATGAGCATGTATGTGCATAACATGTTTTACAAAAGCATAATTCGAGTTTTCATAGTTTTGTGAGGCTAGATGGTACTTACTAAGCTTTATGCTTATTAGTTTGCATTTCCTTATACTGCAGATATAGGTAAAGGAAAGCACTAGTAGCGGAGGCGGCGGGCTTGATGCAAAGTGTGTGTGATGGTGGAGTTGGAATAAAAGTCTTCAGAACTTGCAAAGCATAGAAATAGTCTCTATTATGTTTCTTTAGTTATTCCACAATATATTATGTGAACCATGTATGAACTTAATTAGACTTGTATTCGTGGTGCCTAGTATACTTGAGGTAGTTTATTTACCTGACTTAATATTGGTTTAGTGAATGCTTGAATGTCATGAGTTACTACTTATGATAGGGTAATTTAGACCCATGTTTATGCTTTATGAGTAAGAACTTGATACTTTTGATCTACATGCTAAGTACTTGAGATATGCTTGTTCTAAGATTAATGCACCATATAGAATGACATGTAGTAGCTAAGGATGCTTTTAGATATGGGAAATGAATAGTTACAATAAGAAGTTGATACAAACTTGGCACGTTTATGTTTATGCTTCTACTTGTCGTTTTTGTGATTTCTAAGTTGCTATACATGCTAGAAACACTCCAAAAACGTGTAATAAATGCCCTAGAATGATTGTGGAACTTTATTTATGTCATTCTGCTTGATAGATATGATTTTGGTACATTGTGGCTCAAGTTTGATACATTCTAGAAATCTGAAAACTGAAATTTCAGAACTACCAGTCAACTGGGAGAATACCTGTCGACTGGTATCGGGCACAGAAACATTCTGTGGCCCGACCAGTCGACTAGCATATAGCAGTCGACTGGTACTGTGTAAAACAAAACTGGTGTAGAGCAGCTGGTTAGTGCTTTAGCCATGCAACGCAGAGGTTGGGGGATCGAATCCTTCGAAGATAATAAAATAAAAGTTTTGCTTTATTTTGGGCTAGTTAGTACTTTCAACATGTTTATGAATTGTTAGTTCAGTAAATAGCAAAATAAGAATTTTCGAAATTCTCCTAGTTGGTTTAGCATTATTAGAAATCATGAATTAGTCAGTCAGCCAGTTAGTTAGTAGCGATCCGCCTTACAGCTTAGTACCAGAAGGTGGGTCGTTACAGAATCAGCTGATTAGAGAATAACCCATGCTAGTCTCAACAGAATTGATAGTGTCCGTATTTATCAATTCATCGACTTGGGACAATTTCAATACTTCACAATTGCACATGTAGAGATAATCACTAGTTGTGAATTCATCACAAATTCTCTCATGCTTTGAATTATATTGCGGACATTCAGTAAATGAGTTCAAGATCTCAATCAAATACACAAGCATGTATACTCAAATAGTGAATATTCATTTATTAAAATAAATGATTACAATCATAAGGCGATTGCCTTAGGACACTTCTCTCACAATACTAACAAGGAGTAAGTCTACATCGGTGTTTGTGTTTACTCTAGGAGGTGAAGCCATTGTTTGGAGGAGAGTCAAGCAGAAATGCATGGCGGACTCCACTATGGAAGCTGAGTATGTGGCAGCCTCAGAGGCAGCCAAGGAAGCTGAATGGCTCAGGAACTTCATCATGGACTTGGATGTGATTCCTGGTTTGCCCAGATCTATCACAATCTTTTGTGATAACAATGGTGCAGTTGCAAACTCGAAGGAACCATGAGCCCATAAGGCGAGTAAACACATAGAGCGCAAGTACCACCTGATACGAGAAATCGTAATGCGAGGAGAAGTGGTTGTCGCCAAGATTGCATCAGAGGACAACCTGGCAGATCCTTTCACTAAAGCTCTTCCATCTAGAGCTTTCGATCGACATGTGGAGGATATGAGAGTCAGATGTATGACAGTGAGAGAACAACAAGGTCTTTAAGTATAAGTGGGAGATTGTAAAATGTATATACTGAAAGACATGACTTCTTTATATGAACATCTTCATTTTGAAAAGAGAATCACAACTATACTAGGTGTCTGTTTATATTAGTACATGCATGAAGTCATTTACTACGCATTTTAGACAACATGGTGTATGATGTTACACGGAAGATCATGTTATCGGTCCCTTGCCTAGTATAAGTAGAGGCTCACAACCAAGATGGAATTGGACAAACCATCGGAATGGTTGTAGTGTAATTAGGTGTGGTTGGTCTTGACCATAGAATTACACTAGTGTGCTTTGAGTACATTGAGCAGGACCAAAACAAAAGGTTATCCGATTTTTACTGACTCGATAATTGGATAGGTCCTCATGACTTTATTATGGAGTACGATCCCTTAATCCCGATATAATAACGGGCATATATTATTAATTATTATTTCTTTGATTTACCAATGGGCGAGATCTATTCTGTTAGATCGATAGACCCGGTAAGTTGGGAGATAATATTAATAATATGATGTGCTGTTGATTATTGACAGAATTCGTGTCCTGGTGAGTCGGGCTGATGATGCCCCCTTGATGAGCTCAAAAGGTTCATCATGCTAAACCCTGCAGGTGGATTTGATCCGGCATGATGATAAGGTTGAGTGGTACTAGTCAAGGACCCAGAAGTTAATTAATTTGAGTTGTCACTAATTTAAATTAATTAACAGGCATTCGGGGGGATGGACGACTCGTAATATGTGGAGCCCATATGAAAATATGGGGGTTGGTGAGGAAGTTCAATTAAGATCCTTTAGTGGAATGGATCTTAATTAATGGATCGGGTTTAGATCCATTGGTGGGCCAAGATCCAACTCCTCCTCTTGGTCCCTACCTTAGCCCTATATATACCCAAGGAGATCATGAAACCAATGCTTGATCCAAGAGAACACACCCAAGGCCTCTCCTTTCCTCTCCTTCTCTCCTTCTCTCTCCTAGGTTTTCAGTCGGCGCAAGAACAAGAGGGAGTTCCTTCCCTCTATTCTTCTTCCTTCCTTCACCATCTCTTGTCCGAGGCCAACATAGACAAGGAAGAGGTGTCCTCTTCCTTTTGTAGTGCTCGGCGGTGAAGAAAGGAGGGCCGGCGGCCGACGGTGAGTGGCGCAATGAGCTTTGTGGCGACGTCGCAAGGTAGAGGAGAGGAGGTGTTTCGGCTAGCTTTGGGTGAGGGAGAAGGATCCTCTTCTCCTCCATCATCTTCTTCTCCTTCCTCTCAAGGTCAGCAGTCAGTTCGGTGGCCTGAATGCAGCTCCGGCGGTCGGCGGCGCAAAGGGAGAGGAGGCAAGGCTTGCGGCGGAAAAACCCTAGGGGACTAGGGTTTGGTCTTTCGGCCAAGTCAAGGAAGGCATTTCTTTGGAGGCCTTGGTGATCTCGGTTCTTGGTAGATCGTTGCCCACACGACGTCCAAGAAGAGAGGGACATAAGGTAGAAGGTCGCGAGGTGATCGGGAAGGTATAACTCTTTCCCAAGCTCCTTGTTTAATTATGTGCCACGTTATGTTTGCCTTGTCATTTCATGTTAGTTAGTTTATGTTGGATCGGAGAAAATCGATAGAGGGGGGGGGGGTGAATATCGATCAAAGAATTTCGGATTAAAAGTTAGAGCGATTGTGCAGCGGAAAAACAAAATCAACGCTAACAAGTTTCTTTTACTTGGTTCGGAGCCTAGATCGACTCCTACTCCAAGACCCACGATCCTTGACCGTTTACTTTGGGAAATTCTATAATTCGCACAAATAAGTACAAGAATAGAATATGGAATTGAGTACAGTACTTTAATAAAATTTTTACTATCGACGGAAAAGTAACGAAATCTGAGCCGCGGGTCGTCGTTGGCGCTTGAGACATGAGCACAGGGCTTTCTGGAGCAGAGCGCTTGGAGAAAATAGTTGGAAGAAGTTATTCTGAAGCCTTGGGGCTGATCCCCCTTATATAGCAACGATTGGGGCACCTGACACGTGGCCTCTCCTACGAGAATTCCAATCTGCAGGCTCGGTCAGCGCTTATCCCCTTCATTGGGGCGCCTGGGTTGATGGGGGCGCCTGTGTTAACACAGGCGCCTGAGCTGACTTAGTCCAGAAGCTTCATGGCAGTTTGCTTCGATGTTTTGTTTTTGGCCTTGAACTGGGGCGCTCGTGTCCATACGAGCTCCTAGTCCCAGTGAGGTGCCTCACTCCATTGAGGCGCCTGAGCTGCAGAAACCCGTTCCTTCGTTCCTTGCAACCAAGGTTAATTCCAAAACATACAAAGCAAGACTGTTAGAAATTATTTACAGCCTTAGCTGTCTTGGTTCTGACTTTGGGTCTCCCAAATAGAACCCTACGTCGAACCGATGCCTACTGTTCCCTCGCACGGGGAACGCGTCCTCACCTACTCCTCTCAGAAGAGTTTACCTTTTTGCCAACCGGCTCCTTCGGTTGGACTTTTGCCCATTCCTCCCGATCAGGTCATCGTGCCCAACTTCCGCTCAGGTCTTCTTGCCCAACTTTCAGTCAGGTCTTCGGTGCCCAGCCCTTTGCCAAGACTTCTTGCCTAGTGTACCTAGGACTTTCCTGCACACTTAGTAAGCTTGTTAGATCACAACTGTTGGTGCAAGCAGTACCTAAGTCAAACCTGGGTTTTGATAATGGCAAGGGGTTCAGAAGTTAAGATGTTATTGTGATCTAACTTGTTCACTAAGTGTGCTAGAAGAAGTCCTAGGTACACTAGGCAAGAAGTCCTGGCAAGGGCTGGGCAAAGAAGTCCTGGTCAAGGACTGGGCAAGAAGACCTGACCGGAAGTCCTAGTCGAGGACTGGGCACCAAAGACCTGACCGAAAGTTGGGCAAGAAGACCTGACCGGAAGTTGGGCAAGAAGACCTGACCGTAAGTTGGGCACGAAGACTAGGTCAGGTGGATTGGGCAAAAGTCCAACCGGAGGAGCCGGTTGGCAAAAGGTAAACTCTCTTGAGAGGAGTAGGTGAGGACGCGTTTCCCGTCGAGGGAACAGTAGGCATCGGTTCGACCTAGGGTTCCATTTGGGAGACCCGAAGTCAGAACCAAGACAGCTACGGCTGTAACTAATGTTTGTTATGTTGTGGGACTAACCTTAGTTGCAGGGTCGAAGGACTGGTCGTCTGCAAGTGAAGGTACTTCACTGGGCCTAGGCGCCCGAATGGAGATAGGCGCCCGAATGGGCTCAGGCGCCCGTATGGATACGGGTGCCCAAGAGTGACGGCAAAACCCAAAACTTAGTTGCGAAGCCTCTGGACCAAGCCGGATCAGGCGCCTGTGAGGTCACGGGCGCCTCCATCAGCTCAGGCGCCCAAGTGGAGGTGGATAAGCGCTGACCGAGACCGTGGATAAGGATTCGCGGATCGAAGGGCATGTGTTAGACGCCCCCAACGTCATAGGCGCCCGTATGAGCACTATAAAAGGGGGCTCGACCCGAAGGTTTCAACATCCATTCTTTCCAACGCTCCAAACACTTTCGCTCAAGCGCTGCGCCCCGGTAAAGTTCCATTTCGAGATTTCAGCGTCGTCGACGACCCTCTGCTCCGGAATTCGATCCATCTCGGGCGTCGATAATGTTTTAATTTACGAAAGTGTTGTGACTTAATTTTCCAAATTCTATATTTGTACTTTCAATCTGTATAAATCTTTCCGAATATAGAATTGCCCAAAGTAAACGGTCAAGGACCATGGGCCTTGGAGTAGGAGCCGACCGCGACTCCGAACCAAGTAAAAAATCGACTTGTGTTCTTGTGTCTTGTGTAGTTTATTTCTTTCCGCTGTGCATATTCTTTAATTGTCCGAAAATTTTTTTGATAACGATATTCACCCCCCCCCCCCCCATCGTTTTCTTTGATCCAACAAGTGGTATCAGAGCGGGTGGCTCAAATTTGGTGCAACCACCAATTTGAGATTATTTTTCAGATTTTACAAAATTATTTTTTTTTTCGAATTTTTTTTCGTTAATCGAGGTTGGTGCAACACCACTCGATCATGTTTTTTTATTAATTTCTTTCTCCCGTATTGTTAATCCAAGACCAAGTCTTGGGACAGAGTTTCTTTGTTTTTGTTTTTCAGAAAAATTTATTATGGCCATGCAAGAGGGTTTCAGCACAGCCAGACCACCGCTCTTCAGTGGAGAAGATTTCTCCTACTGGAAGAGTCAGATAGAAGTCCACTTGAAAACTCTGGTGGATATGTGGATTATTATCGAATCTGGTCTTGAAATCCCCAAGAATGCTGAAGGAGTGGCATAGCACTACTCAGAATGGGATGCCTCGCTAAAGAAGATTGAGGCAGATGCAAAGGCAACCCAAACACTGCAATGTGGATTAACCAAGGAAGAACTGAACCGGGTGGGTCCCTTCAACAGTGCTAAAGAACTCTGGAGCAAACTAATTGAACTGCACGAAGGCACCTCCGACACCAGAATCAGCAAAAGGGACCTACTGCTGAATAGATTGTACACAATCAAAATCAACGAAGGCGAGTCAGCAGCACAGCTCCACGCCAGAATCTAGGAGCTGATGAACGACTTGTACACAATCGGTCACAAGGTAGAAAACCGTGACCTTATCAGGTATATCCTAAATGCCTTCCCAAGAAATACTCTATGGGCATCTATGGTAGATGCTTACAAGGTTTCTAGGGATCTCCCTAAAATTAAATTAGATGAATTATTTTCAGAATTAGAATTACATGAACAGACTAACTGCACTTTGGCCGAGAAAGGTATTGTTTTTCTTGCAGGTAAACCCCAAGGAAAGATAACCAAGAAAAAACCTTAACCTGCACCCGAGTCAGACTCAGACTCAGAAGATAGTGAAGGGGATCGACCCAAGCTGGTTTGGCTAGCCCGGGACTACTACAAGGAGCTGAAGCATCAGACCAACAGAAGGAAAGCCAGCCGAAGAAAGGAAGATCCAGCTTGTAACGCACGCTTTTTTTTTTCCTATGCGGCGTTACGTTAACATGCTTAGGGCATGTAGACATCATAAGGCAGCGGAATAACTTAACTTATACATGCCCTGTTACCATTCTTAACTTATTGACATGGGAACCTTAGCATATTAACTTTGAACTTAAGCATCCTATCATGTCTCATATAACATCATATCATAAGGTTCCATAAGTCATTATTCAAACACATAAGTAAACATATAGTTCCTGGGCCAAGTCACTACATCACACATGCGTTCTTGCCCTCTTGCTGCTTACTTCATTATCCCCTTGAATGATCTGCGGTATAAGGAAATAAGACTATAAGCACACAGGCTTAGTAAGACTCTTTCCTACTCACAAAACCATCCATCATTCATCATCTCATAATGAGCACATAAAACATTAACATACTTGGTGCTCTACTTAGAACATAACATCTTGCACACTTATCGTATACATAGCATGGCATGAACATAAACATTGTAACATTCTAAGCATGGCATGATACATGGCATAAACATAAACATCATAGACATTCTAAGCATGGCATAATTCATTCATTCTCATGGCACATAAACATAGTGAACATTCTAAGAATGGCATAATTCATGGCATATCGTAAACATAGTGACCATTCTAAGCATGGCATAATTCATGGCATGAATCATAAACATAGTGAACATTCTAAGCATGGCATAATTCATGGCATAAATCATAAACATAGTGAACATTCTAAGCATGACATAATTCATGGCATATCGTAAACATAGTGAACATTCTAAGCATGGCATAATTCATGGCATAAATCATAAACATAGTGAACATTCTAAGCATGGCATAATTCATTCATTCTCATGCATACTTCTTAACATGAAACGTAAACATAAAATCTTATCAACATAGCATAATGCATAACATGAATGGATGCATGAGTGGAATGCATATACATAAGGATGCTTAACTTTTAAAACATACTTTTCATTGCTTAAACATAATCATCATAACATCATTTGGGGTCCCCGGCTTGTACCACATACATACATCATTGCGCGCATCCCTAGCAAGTCCGAGGTCGCGAGCCCCAACCTACTAGGGTAAGGACAGCATAGTCAGTAGTACCCGAACCGAGGCGTTCTTAAGGTGCCCATCCCTGTTGCACAGCTCCGGTAGTGCCAGAACCGTGGATAGCTACGGTAGTCCAAAACCGGGGCGTTCTTAAGGTGCCCATCCCTTGGACCCATACTTCGGTCCGGTACAAGCCCATACATAAAGTAAAATACTTTTCATGCTTCATCATTCATATGGCATTCATGGCATCTTTAACATCGCATAACTTGTTACGGCTCGGCCCGTCTACCGGCCCATTTACCGGTCCTCACGACCGTTGTACCATCGACCATCGACCGTGCCGTCTTAGCATATTTATGCCTTAAAGACATAAGCATCATCTTTCATTCATCATCATTCATAGCATATTCATTCATTCATCATACTTAACATCATCATTATGCCTTAAAGGCATGAACCTTAACTTCATTCTTCACTTTCATTTTTTTAGACATGGAATCATTTTCATTCTTAACATGGCATCATTTTCATTCTTAAACATGGCATCATTTTCATTCTTAAATATAAACATAACATACTTAACATGGCATCATTTTCATTCTTAAACATGGCATCATCCTCATTCTTAAACATAAACATAACATACTTAACATGACATCATTCATATCATGAACCTAACATATCATAGCATCTTTTTATTGTGATCATAACCCTATCATTCTTATCATGGCATCATTCATATCCTGAACATATACTTATCATACTTATCATGGAAACACATAAACATATACTTGAAGTTAAAGGCTCAACCCTAACCCTTGGGCCCTTGAGGTTGGCAGAAACATATGGGGTCTCTAGGGTAATCCAAAAATTCCCAGAATTTATACTTAACCTTGACACATCATAAGGGAACATAGATTAACATTATCAAGATTTTTGTCTTAATTATAGACCTTTAAATCATGGTGACCGAAACCCTTAAACTTAGGGTTCTTAGTTTTTGTTTCTTTCATGTTGGCCGAAACCCTAGGGTGTCCTAGGGTACTCCAAAAATTCCCAAAAATTATACATAACCTCTACACATCATAAGATAACATTAAATAACATTATCATGATTTTTAGCATAATTATAGACCTGTAAATCATGGTGGCCGAAACCCTTAAACTTAGGGTTCTTAGTTTTGTTTCTTTCATGTTGGCCGAAACCCTAGGGTGTCCTAGGGTACTCCAAAAATTCCAAATAATTATACTTAACCTATACACATCATAAGGGAACATTAAATAACATTATCATGATTTTTAGAATAATTATAGACCTGTAAATCATGGTGGCCGAAACCCTTAAACATGAGGGTTCTTAGTTTTGTTTCTTTCATGTTGGCCGAAACCCTAGGGTGTCCTAGGGTACTCCAAAAATTCCCAAAAATTATACTTAACCTATAAACATCATAAGGGAACATTAAATAACATTATCATTATTTTTAGAATAATTATAGACCTGTAAATCATGGTGGCCGAAACCCTTAAACATGAGGGTTCTTAGTTTTGTTTCTTTCATGTTGGCCGAAACCCTAGGGTGTCCTAGGGTACTCCAAAAATTCCCAAAAATTATACTTAACCTCTACACATCATAAGGGAACATTAAATAACATTATCATGATTTTTAGCATAATTATAGACCTGTAAATTATGGTGGCCGAAACCCTTAAACATGAGGGTCTCGGTTTTCTTTCCTTTCAACATCCAATTTGAAAACCAACCACTATATATCATACTAAAAATCATAAAAATCATAGGGAACTATTATACCACAGGTGAGGGAGTCTTACCTTGAGTTTCTGGATTTTTTGAACCTTGGAAGAAGAAGAAGATTGTAAAAGCTTTGGATCCTTGCCTCCTTGTCCTTGTATCCTTGGGAAAACTCTTAGATCTTGGAGATAAGACCTCTTGTGGAGCTTTTCCAAGGGAGAAACCCTCCTTGGGTATTCGGCTAGGATGAGGGAAGGGAGAGGTTTCGAAATGCAAGTGATGGGAAGAAGAGATAACTCCCAAAACCCCCCTTTAATAGCCCATTAAGGAGGCAAATGAAGAGTCTCTCCATGACTCTTCATCTTCTTCTATGCCTTAACCAATATCCACTTCATTCCCTCCTAACAATACCTTGCTAGGTGAGTTGGTTAGTGCATACATGGTTGTACAAGAGGTCTAAGGTTCAATCCTTGGCTCATGCACCTTTATTTTTATTTTATTTTTATTTTATTTATTTTATTATTTTTATTTTTTTAAATTCCGAAAATCCCCCTAAAATCACCCATAATTATGCCAATATTCCTAAATAAAATTCTTTTATATTTATATTAATTTTACCTAATTTATATTAATTTTTACCTAATTAATACCCATTTTTGGAGCCCATTTAAAGCTCATTGGTACTTAGTTTTCTCAATTTAAATGAGAAAACATGGATTTTCTAGGCCAAAGTTCTCCTTAATATTTCTAGGTCCCTTGGAAAATTATTTAGACATGCTTAATATTTTAAGAAAATATTAAGAGAATTTTTCGGGTCGTTACACAGCTGAACCTTCAACTTCAAAGACCAAACCAAATGTGACCTGCTACGAATGCAACAAGAAGGGACATTACAAATCGGAGTGCCCTAATATAAAGGAGGCCAAGAAGACTCGAAGGAAGAAGGCTCTTCAATCCACGTGGGAAGAATCTTCCTTCGAAGAAGAAGAAGAGGCCCCACAGTCAAATCTTCTCGCATTGATCGCTTCGGAAGACATCGAGACCGGATCGGAATCGGAGCCGGACGACGGAAGGCTCACAATTTCGGAGAACGACAAGATAACGGTAAGTGGTTATTCTGAAGTTGAATTATCAAAGTTAATTTCTTACCTATCTCGTAACTTGGCGAAAGACAAAATCTGAGTCGAGTCCCTCCGATAGGAAGTAAAACTCCTGAAAGAGGGAGCTGACTCTAGATCTTTGACCGAGAAGGTTCAAGAAGTAACCTCTACTCAAGTTGAAAACTTGAGAAAGAGAACTCCTCCTTGAAAACTCAAGTCAAGGACCTTAGAGCGGCTTTAGAACGATTTACATCAGGTTCCAAGGGTCTTGACATGATCCTTGGAAAATAGAAGTCCGTTCTAAATCGATCTGGGTTAGGGTATCGAACCAAGTCGAGACAATAGTCCTACTATGTTGTATTGAACCAATCTATACCCAAAGTTCAAGCATGGGTACCCAAACTTTGCTTGAACAACCAAGCTAGACCAAACCAGTATTGGATCCCCAAGGACAAGATTCATATCTTGCCTAACCATTATCGTGGCTTTAGTCCAGGGGGAGCCAATTTAAAAATAATTTTTATAATTAGATAAAATTCTTTTTAATTGCATGCTTGATTATTTATTTATTTCTGCAAATTATCATGCAATGACCTAAGACTGGTTAGACTAAAGACTGAAACGATTTAAATGAAATTTGAACAACATAGTATTGGGTGGAGGTGAGATGATAGTACGTTAGGGAAGCCATTTTTGGTGGAACTTGCCGAAGCTACCGATCCAAGACCCAAACTAGTTAGACCAAAATCTTTCAAGGAATAACTTGAAGATGAATTTTCAATAAAAGGCATTGTCAAGGAAAGGGTTGATGATCCAATAAGGCTATGGCCAAAGAAGGTCGAGTGCCTAACCAAGACCTGGAAGCCGATTATTGAAAACCAAATTCACTTTACTATTGTCAGATTTGAATTTAACACAAATTTCAATTAATCTTAGATTCAACCATTTTTTAAAATAAATTTAAAACTAATTGGTTTTAAAATTAATTCAACTTTTCAAAATTAAACATGTTTTTCAAAATAAAATCCTTACTTCTATTAAAACCTGTCACACAAAACCCATAAGATTAACGTGATTGATAACTATAGACTGGGTGAGATGGTTAGGTTCTAACTCAAATTCATCTGATTCTTTGTACTTTCATCATGTAAACACATTGAATCATGTAATTTAGAGCTTAAGTGACTTGATTGTTGGTTGGTCAAAAGAGTCAAACCAGGTCAAAATAGTCAAACCTGGTCAAACGGTCAAACGGTCAAACTGGTCAATAGTCAAACCATGCTCAGCTCGGGCACCCGTGACCTGTGGGGCACCCCCAACTTTCTCTTCGACCAAGATAGCAAAAGCTGTCAACCATACCCATCTGACATGGGCGCCCGTGACCTATCGGGCGCCTAGGTCCTCGTCTTCATCCAAGGCAGTCAAGACTGCCAAAAAGCTGCCGCCTGACTCGGGCGCCCGTGACCTTACGGCGCCCCAATGAACTCGGGCGCCCGACCCTTCACGGGCGCCCGTATGACAGTATATAAGCAGCATGGCTCCTTCCTCTTCCCCCACACCAAAATCAAAACCTTCCTTCACTTCTCTTCTTCCCAAGGTGCCCGGACGCTCCTTTCTAGTCTTCAAACGCTCTACTTCAAAAATGCCTCCCCGGTATTAATTTTATTATGCCTTTCTTTTTAAGCAATTTCATTTTCTCACTTATTAAATGCATCATTTTTTCTTTAAATATCTAGAAAACGTCGCGTCTCTCAACCCAACCCCGTGGCCGAACCTAGCCCCGACCCAAGGTTCCCCAACTTAGAGTTGTTTAATAAATTTGCTCAAACAACCTATAAGCCTATTAAGACTAGCTTCCTAAATAGGCAATTCTTCACTCAATCTTGCCCATTAGCCATGGACGCAATCAATTTCTATCAACTGGATCATCTAGTCTTCTGCACACATTCTGCGAACTCGACCCTGTGTGCAGAATTTTTCAATAACCTAGTCAAGATTGATAACCTAATCTACACTACCACAGTACAAGGCACTCCCCTAACCATTTCTCCAACCCTGTTTAATCGATTTCTCGGACTACGATAGTCGTAGTCTACCTTCTCTTGTTATCCTCCGGCCGACCCACCCTTCGCACCCCCCTATTCGCACATCACACTAGATACTCTTTACTCCTATTTCTTTGGAGATGTGCGAAATCCGTTAGCACGGCGATTTCAGTCTGTTGACCTTCGAGTCCAGGACTATGCCCTGTACCGAGTCATAGTTCGTTGTGTACTCCCACTTACCACCCGAGATGTCGCGACCATGCGACCATTTCACACCTTTTTACTCTACGCCATGATTCATCAGCTTGATATCGACATAGGTCTCCACATATTTCATACGATCATCTACGCATCGAGCATATCTACTCACGATCGAGTACGTAAGCCCTACTGCCACATCACCACCGCCCTTCTTCACCACCATGGTCGCGACATCACTACCAGAGAGATCATTTCGATGACTGAGTTCGATGAAATAGGGATTAGAAATTTTTGTTTAGCGGGGATAGATGTTTCGGCCACGGGGGTCCTAGCGTGGAGAACGGAGAGGGCTAGACGGCAGGACGACTCCGACGAGGAGGTGGAGGTAGACGTAGCTGATCTCGCAGCAGAGATCAATGAACAGTTACAGGAGGCTCCCCCACCGACCACCGATCAGCGCATTACCCAGTTGTAGACAGAGATGCACATCTTTAGGGAGAAGGTCGAGGCCTATCACATCGAGCACATGGACGCCCTCCGAGCCAATCGAGAGGCAAGCGACGCACAATACAATGAAATGATGTCGCTGCTTCGATCTTCGCAGCCTGGCCCATCTGACCATCCTGGACCTTCTTTCTAGATCATTTTCAGCCTATGTTAGTATATGATGGACTATTTGACTATCCCTACTGAGTAGGGTTGACTTGTACTTGACTTTGGGTTGACTTTTGAGGTCCTACTATTGACCAGATGACTCTTGTGCATTACTCGTTTAATATTTACCAAATCAGTTAGGGTTATGCTTAGTAGAATAGGACTGCTCTACTTATGTATTTAAACTGTTTTTCCTTATCTGATATTTATTTGAAAATCATTTTTATCTTGAAATTTAAAATGATTTCCGACTTAGTTTTTTTTTTGAAAACTTACCCCCTTCAAAACTAGGGCTTTTTCATAAATGGACTTAGCTTAGGCCCTAACCCTAGAACTGCATGCACCTATAGATCTAGCAGCCAGCATCATACAAGCACCTTAGGGTACTTTTGATTGATAACCTAGACTGGGTTGAGATGCTTAGGTCTATGCCTTGATTCAAGATGCTTTAAGTCAGTGCATCTGTAGTAATTGGGGCAATAAATACCAATTGAATAGTAATCAGGTTAAGTGTCAAGCTTCAAAAATCTAACTTAATCAGATCACTTAACTTGACTAACCCTAGTGAAAGCTACTGTATACAACAGCTAGTAAGTAGCTAACTGGGTTAGACAGGACCCGAAAGAGGAGAATCTAAATTGATTTGGTCCAGTTTTATGCATAGAATTGGTTCAATACAGCACTTTACGTTCCTTACTCAATTTTTTTTGCTATAATATATTTTTTGATATATGGCAAAGGGGGAGAGATTGGAAAAGTGAGAAAAGAAGGTTTTAAATTTTTAATTTTTTTCCAAATTTTAGATTTCTTTTTCAAAAAACTTTTATCTCCTTTTTTTCAAAAAGTAAAGTAATTCAAAATTCTTTTTGAAAATTTTCTAAGTATTTAATTCAAAATTCTTTTTAAAAATTTTATAAGTACTTAATTCAAAATTCTTTACGAAAATTTTCTAAGTACATAATTCAAAATTCTTTTTGAAAATTTTCTAAGTACTTAATTCAAAATTCTTTTTGAAAATTTTCTAAGTACTTAATTCAAAATTTTTTATGAAAATTTTCTAAGTACTTAATTCAAAATTCTATTTTGAAAAATTTTCTAAGTGTTAAAAATTCAAAATTCTGTTTGAAAATTTTCTAAGTGTTAAATCTTCAAAATTATTTTGGAAAATTTTCTAAGTGTTTAAACTAAATGTATTGGAAAATTTTCTAAGTGCTCAAAAATATTTTGAATATTTTTCTAACCTGAAAATCCCTTTTGAAAATTTTCTAAGTGTTGAAAACCTGAAAAATCTTTTCATTTCATGATAGACAAGGACTTAGAAATGTTTTCAAAAACCCCACGTATTCTTGAAAAACTCAGGGGGAGAATTTCTTCCAGGGGGAGGAAATTACGTACTTGTGTATTTAATTGCTTCATTAACTTAACTTTTTGAACCGTGTTGCCATAAATCAAAAAGGGAGAGATTGTTGGTGCAGGCAGCACCTAAGTCAAACCTGAGTTTTGATAATGGCAATGGGTTCAGAAGTCAAGATGTTATTGTGATCTAACTTGTTCACTAAGTGTGCAGGAAGAAGTCCTAGCTACACTAGGCAAGAAGTCCTAGCAAGGGCTGGGCAAAGAAGTCCTGGTCAAGGATTGGGCAAGAAGACTTGACCAGAAGTCGGGCAAAGAAGTCCTGGTCGAGGACTGGGCAAGAAGTCCTGGCAAGGGGCTGGGCACCGATGACCTGACCGGATGTTGGGCAAGAAGACCAGACCGGAAGTTGGGCACGAAGACCTGGTCAGGTGGATTGGGCAAAAGTCCAATCGGAGGAGCCGGTTGGAAAAAGGTAAACTCTCCTGAGAGGAGTAGGTGAGGACGCGTTCCCCGTCGAGGGAGCAGTATGCGTCGGTTCGACCTAGGGTTCCATTTGGGAGACCCGAAGTCATAACCAAGATAGCTACAACTGTAACTAATGTTTGTTTTGTTGTGGGACTAACCTTAGTTGCAGGGTCGAAGGACTGGTCGTTTGCAAGTGAAGGTACTTCACTAGGCCTAGGGGCCCGAATGGAGACAGACGCCCAAATAGGCTCAGGCGCCCGTATGGATACGAGCGCCCAAGAGTGAAGGCAAAACCCAAAACATAGCTGTGAAGCCTCTAGACCAAGCCAGATCAGGCGCCCGTGAGGTCACGGGCGCCCCCATCAGCTCAGGCGCCCAAGTGGAGGTGGATAAGCGCTGACCGAGCCCGCGGATAAGGATTCACGGATCGAAGGGCATGTGTTAGGCGCCCCCAACGTCACAGGTGCCCGTATGAGCACTATAAAAGGGGGCTCGACCCCAAGGCTTCAACATCCACTCTTTCCAATGCTCCAAACACTTTCGCTCAAGCGCTGCACCCCGCCAATGTTCCATTTTGAGATTTCAGCGCCGTTTACGACCCTCTGCTCCGAAATTCGATCCATCTCAGTCGGTAAAGTTTTAATTTACGAAAGTGTTGTGACTTAATTTTCCAAATTCTATATCTGTACTTTCAATCTGTATAAATCTTTCCGAATATAGAATTGCCCAAAGTAAACAGTCAAGGACCACGGGCCTTGGAGTAGGAGCCGATCGCGACTCCGAACCAAGTGAAAAATCGACTTGTGTTCTTGTGTCTTGTGTACTTTATTTCTTTCCGCTGCGCATATTCTTTAATTGCCCAAAAAAATTTTTGATAACGATATTCACCCCCCCCCCCTCTATCATTTTCTTCGATCCAACAACAACAACACCTTAACTTCTGAACCCTTTGCCATTATCAAAATATAGGTTTGACTTTGGTGCTTCCGACACCAACAATATCTCCCTTTTTGATTTATGGCAACCCGGTTCAAATTAAGTTAAAATGATAACAAGCAACAAAAAGAAAACAAGAAATTCAGTTCTCCCCCTGAAATGAATACTCTCCCTCTGGGTTTTTCAAAGATACGTGGGTTTTTGTAAACCTTCTAAGTGTTTTAGATTTTGACTCAGTGCTGAAGTATTTGTACTTAGATAAAAAATTTCAAGCTTTCTACACTTAGAAAAACTTTCCAAAGAGTTTTTGCAAATTTTTCAGACTTAGAAAATTTTCCAAATAGTTTTTGCAAATTTTTCAAACTTATAAAATTTTCTACAGAGTTTTTACAAAATTTTCAAACTTAGAAAATTTTCCACACAGTTTTTGCAAAATTTTCAAACTTAGAAAATTTTCCACATAGTTTTTGCAAATTTTTCAAACTTAGAAAATTTTCCAAACAATTTTTGCAAAATTTTCAAACTTAGAAAATTTTGCAAACAGTTTTTTCAACACAAACACTTAGAGAAATAGATTTTCACTTAGAATTATTTAAATACTTAAAAAAAACTTAGAATACTTAGTTTTAAAATGCTTAGATTTAAAAAAACATTTTTATGCACTTAGTTATTTACTTTACTTTTTGAAAAAGAGATAAAAATTTTGAAAAAATTTCTCTTTTCCTTTCTCTCCCCCTTTGCCATATATCAAAAAAATGATACTAATTACAGCATGTAAATTAGAACAAAAAGTGAAGTTCTGTATTGAACCAACTCTAATGATTTTAAGCATAAACTGGACCAAACCAAATTAAACCGTTCTTGTTTGGGTCTTGTCTAACCCAGTTAGCTACTTACTAACTATTATAAACAGTAGCTTTCGCTAGGGTTAGTCAAGTTATGTGATTTGATCAAGTTAGATTTTCTAAGCTTAACACTTAACCTGATTACTGTTCAAATTGTATTTATTTTTCCAAATACTGCAGATGCACTGACTTAAAGCATCTTGAATCAAGGCATAGACCTAAGCATCTTAACCCAGTCTAGGTTATCAATCAAAAGTACCCTAAGGTGCTTGTGAGATGCTGGCTTCTAGATCTATAGGTGCATGCAGTTTTAGGGTTAGGGCCTAAGCTAAGTCCATTTGTGAAAAAGCCCTAGTTTTGAAGGGGGTAAGTTTTTTTTCAAAAAAAAAACTAAGTTGAAAAATCATTTTAAATTTCAAGACTTTGATAAAAGAAATGATTTTTTTTAAAAAAATATAATCAACAGATAAGAAATAAAATAATTTTTTTGAAAAAATATAGAGCAGTCCTATTCTACTAAGCATAACCCTAACTGCCTTCTTAGTGAGCTAATCTCAGACTCAGGTAAGGATTTGGTAAAGATATCAGCTAAGTTTGACTTTGAGTCCACATGCTTAAGGACTATTTCACCCCTGGCTACATGGTCCCTTACAAAATGATGTTTAACTTCTATATGCTTTGTTCTTGAGTGTTGAATTGGGTTTTTAGTCAGGTTGATTGAGCTTATGTTATCAATATAGACTTGGGTTTGGGTGTAGTCAAGCTGGAAGTCCTTAAGAGTATGCATCATTCATAAGAGTTGTGCCACACACTCTCCTAAGGCAACATATTCTACTTTGGTTGTAGATAGGGCTACGCAATGTTACTTTCTACTACACCAGCTGACTAGACTATGTCCTAAAAGTTGACAGCTTCCACTTGTACTTTTTCTATCTAATTTGCACCCAGCATAGTCAGAGTCAAAGGTGGAAGTCCTAGGATACCAAATCCCTACATTTAGGGTACCCTTAATGTACCTAAGTACTTGTTTTAGGGCTGCTAAGTGGGATTCCTTAGCACAAGTTTGGTACCTAGCACACATTCCTATAGAGAATAGGATATCAGGTCTGCTAGCTGTAAGGTAAAGTAGACTTCCAATTATACTCCGGTATAGCGTAAAATCTACAGGCTTACCTTCAAGGTCACTATCAATTTTGACATTTGTGGCCATGGGGGTACTTATGCTTTTGGAGTTATCCATTTTAAATTTCTTTATTAACTCTTTAGCATACTTGGATTGGTGAACATAATTACCATCTCCAGTTTGCTTAATTTGCAATCCTAAGAAAAAGTTGAGCTTGCCTACTAAGCTCATTTTGAATTCATATTCCATTATTTTTACAAATTCTTTTAGAAAGTTTGAGTTGGTGGATCCGAAAATTATGTCGTCAACATAAATTTGGGCAATGAAAATGTCTTTTTCTAAGGTTTTAACAAAAAGGGTGGAGTCAATTTGTCCTTAGTTAAATTCAATAGAAATAAGGTAAGTTGATAGGCATTCATACCATGCCCTAGGTGCTTGTTTTAACCCATAAAGTGCTTTTCTAAGCCTATAGACATACTCAGGTTTTTCTAGGTCCTCAAATCCTGGGGGTTGTCCTATATAGACTTCTTCTTTGATGAACTCATTCAAAAATGCTGACTTAACGTTGATTTGGTATAGCTTGAACCCTCTATGGGCTGCAAATGCTAACAACATTCTAATTGACTCAAGTCTGGCTATTGGGGCATAGGTTTCATCATAGTCCAATCCTTCGACTTGATTGAACCCTTTAGCTACTAAGCGGGGTTTATTTCTAACTATTTCCCCTTGGTCATTTAGTTTGTTCCTAAACACCCACTTAGTATCTATAATAGACTTGCCCTCAGGTTTAGGTACTAGTTCCCAGACTTGGTTTCTTTCAAATTGGGCTAACTCCTCTTGCATAGCTATAATCCAATCGGGATCAGGTAGGGCTTCCTCTATAGTCTTAGGTTCAATTTTTGAAATCAGTGCTATCTGACTAAGATTTCTATAGGAGGACCTAGTTCTGACTCCTAAGGTTGGATTACCCACAATTTGATCAGAAGGGTGACTGAGTCTGGGTTTCTTTATTCTTCTAGAACTTGGTTCAGCCTCAGGTCTGGCTGGACCAGTCGGTTCAATATTTCGTTCAACTACTTGGGTTGGTTTATTTATTGGTTCAGTTGATGCAGTAGTTGTTTCAAGAGTTAGTTCATTTAGAGGTTCAATTATTGGTTCAATTGATGGTTCAATAGTTTGTTCATTGTCTTCCTGATCAATATTTGATCGGTTCACGTTTTGGTTATCAGATTTTGGTTTAGTTTCCTCATCAAAGATTAAGTTAGTCGTTTCTACAATTTTGTTAGTTTGTTTATTGTAAACCCTATAGGCCCTACTAGTTGTTGAATATCCTAAGAAGACCCCTGGGGTTGACTTGGATTGAAACTTACCTAGGTAGTCCTTGGTGTTTAAGATATGGACTTTGCACCCAAAGACCCTTAGGTTGTGACGGCCCGACTTCTTCTCTACCCTCTACTTAAGCCGGGTCGTCGCTTACCACTTAACCTCAACTTTACCTTACCCTTAGCCTTAGGTTACACCTTCTCCTTGTCTTATCACGGACCGTTACTCCATTACTCCTCCGCTACTTTGAGGCATGGCGAGATGCGGAATTACTTTTTTTTTTCCTACCTTAGACGAACCGTTACCTTGTCTACTACTTGGCAAATCATACTATCTCTGGACAGGGAAGGACACGCCCAAGGCGTGTTGACTGACACGCCCGTGGCCCCGGCTGTGCTGGCTGACACGCCCGTGGGGCGGATGGGCACGCCCGCGTCTGTCATCGCAGAGGTCTGCCAGTGAACGACACGCCCGGGGCGTGCTGAAGAGCACGCTCGTGCCCGTGTCCTCCTCTGCTACTGAAGGAAAGAAAATGCAGCGGATAAAACTTAATTCAAAAACTCACAGAACATATAGTTTCAAGCCATACACAGACATAGCACCATTTCTATACTCCATACTAGTTTTCTAACCATTTTAGCCAATCAAAACAACTTCTTCAACTTGCAGTTAGGACTTTTACGGAACTCAACCAGACTAACCAAACATATGGAAAATAATAAGTAAACATCTTCAAGTTGTATCAACTTCCTACTCTATGCGGAAATTAAACACATTGGTTCACTCTTTACCATTCAAAACATAAAACTAAATGTTTCTAAATACCGAAACTCTACTCATACTCAATCCAACGGATCTTTTTCCCCGGTTCCACCTCCACTGAACATCAATGCAAGTCCTGTCGCCTCCCAACTTACGCTTTCTCTTTTCCCTTATCTGCAATAGAAGGAAAATGCAGCTAATAAGCACAATGCTTAGTAAGTAAATCCCTACTCACAAAATCATGATGTCAATACTAAACATGCTCATTTCAAGGAATGATTTAAAACTTTACTTACTTCAAAACTTACAACTAAACATGCTTACAACTTGAAACACTTTATCATGCTTGTTAATGTATCAAGGTACACAACTACCCTTGCTTACTACTTGAACTACTTTATCATGCTTGCGTTGTAACAAGGTACACATATAATAATTAAACACTTTCTCCAAAAAGGAATTACTTGATCATACTTATATACTTGAAAATAATAATCAACTTTCTCTTTAGGCCTTGACATTGTACCATGGTATCAGTGTACCAACTGCGCGCTTTTCTAATAGGTTGCGAGGTAGCTAGCCACCGCACCCTATTAGAACTTTACTATCTAACTTTCGATGGGCCTTACATTTGCCCGGTACATGTCTCTTTCTCAAAGTAAAATACTTTTCTTACTTACCATACATAAACTTATCACTTTACTTGTTTTTGCATATATTTGCATGCTAAAACCTTTTACTTTTCTCACTTTAACTTTCCATCGAGCACCTTGTGTGCTCCTTAACTCAAATTCACTTTTAGGTCTTTTCATAAGTATGAAAACTCATCATGCTTGGCCTACATACATTCAATACAAACAATTTGAATTTCTAACATGATAAAACATGCAACTTTAATAGCTAAAACATAGAATAGCAAAATTCCCTTCACCATGCTTCTACTTTTCGAAAACTAGGGTTCTACAATGAGAATTTTGAAACGAAACTACTCCTATTGCAGGTGAGCGATTTACTTACTTCGTTCTTGAAGAAAACTCACAAAAACAGGGAGAAAAACTTCCTACGAAATCCTTTCCCCTCCTTCTTGTGAAAAGCTTCCACCTTTAGCCCTAGGAAGCAATCCTAGGTCTTCTCTACTCAAGGGGGAAGGTGAAGAAGAAGAGGAAGAAGAAGAACCCTTGAATTCGCCTCCTCTCCTCGCCTCTCTTCCCTGTTCACGCGCCGACCACAACCCTAGCCTCCCCTTTCCAACGCGACTTAAGCGGCTTAATATACCTCTTAATGAAAAGGCTTAACTACACTACAACATTATTTCTCTCCTCCCTTTTCTGTGCTTGATACCCTAGCCCAGCTGGTTGCTTGGCTTCCCTTCCTCCCTGTGGTCGCGGGATCAATCCCCACCCGACCCCTTTAAAGTTTTTCCTTTTTTTTTTAATTTCATTCCGAAAAAATGCTATAATATTCCGAAAAATACTAGAAAAATTCCTAAAAATCCCTAATAATACCAGGAAATTATTGGGTGTTACATAGGTAGTGTAGGTTGGGCAGTCTATGATAATATAATTCATAAGGTGTTTTATTATGTCTTTTGTTAATTAGGACCCTATTTTGGATATAGCAAGCCGTACTTATTGCTTCTACCCTAAATTGGTTAGCTAGGTTAAATTCATTGAGCATAATCCTAGCGCCTTCCTGAAGGGTTCTATTTTTTTTTTCTACTATCCCATTTTGTTGGGGGTTCTAGGATAGGAAAATTCATGAATATATCCAATTATTTTACAGAATTCCTCAAAACTTTGATTTTCAAACTCTCCCCCGTGATCACTCCTAAGTCTTTTGATTTTGGTATCATTTTGATTTTCAATTATTTTACATAGGTCAATAAATAGGTTTAGGGTTTAATCTTTAGTTTTTAGGAACCTAACCCAGGTAAACCTAGAGTAATCATCGATAATAACTAAGCAGTATCGGTTCCCGCTTAGTGACTTGGCTCCATGTGAATCAAATATGTCAAGGTGCAGGAGCTCAAGTGTGGCTTGGGTTAAGTCTGATTGAATTGGCTTGTGATTAGATTTAGTTTGTTTGCCTTGGTTATATGAGTTACAGATTGTGTTTTCAAAGTTCTTCATTTTTGGTACCCCTTTAATTAGACCAAGTTAGGTAATTTTAGAAATCAGTCTAACATTAGTGTGACCTAATCTCCTATGCCAGAGGTTGGATTCTTCTAATTGAGTCAAGAGACATTTTGGTACTAAAAGTAGATTGATAGTATAAACATTGTTTCTCCTAGTAACCTTAAGCATGACTTCTGAGTCTTGAAAGTTTCTAATTAGGCAGTCAGAGTTAGTGAATGTAACTACATAGCCAGTATCACATAGTTGACTTATACTAAGCAAATTGAACTTGAAATTTTCAACCAAGAGTACCTTTTTAATCATAAAATCGGATTTGAGTTCAATGTTACCTGACCCAATGACTTTGAGTGTAGCATTGTTGCCAAATGCTATTGAGCCTAGGTTCTTGAACTTGATTTTGGTGAATTTCAATTTGTCTCTAGTCATGTGTCTGGAGCATCCACTATCCAACATCCATTGGTCCAAATCTTTATGTTCCTACACATAAAATATTTATTGATTTGGATCCAATTTAGAGTTAGGGATAGCTTGAAATTGATTTTCACAACCTAGTCTGTCTCACCCAATCTAGAGTTATCAAGCACGTTAACCTTATGTGTTTTGTGAGACAGATTTTAATAAAGATTTTAATTTAAAAAGCATAGTTTAAAAAGATTTAATTAATTTTTTAAAATTTTTTTAAATAAAGTTTAAGTTTATTTTGAAAAATTGTGTTGAATCTAAGATTAATTGAAATTTGTGTTAGATTCAAATTTAACAAGTAGTAAAATGAATTTGATTTTCAATAATTGGCTTCTAGGTCTTGGCGAGGCACTAGGCCTTCTTTGGATGTAGCCTTATTGGATCATCAACCCTTTCCTTGACAAAGCCTTTTATTGAAAAATCATCTTCAAGTCACTTCTTGAGAAATTTTGGTCTAACTAGTTTGGGTCTTGGATCGGTAGCTTCGGCTAGTTCCACCAGACTAAACAAACCAAGTAGAGTATACTTGACCTTATTAGAAGGGATTCCCTAATGTACTATCATCTCACCTCCACCCAATACTAGGTTGTTCAAATCTCAATTTAAATCATTTTGTCCTTAGTCTAACCAGTCCTAAGTCTAAGCATTACAATTTGCAGAAGGAAATAAACAATCAAGCATGTAATTAAACAAAATTGTAATTAAAATAAACTATCTAATTATAAATATGGTTTTTATATTGGCTCCCCTTGGATTATAGCCTCGATAATGGTTAGGCAAGATGTGAATCTAGTCCTTGGGGATCCAATACTGGTTTGGTCTGTAGGACCGGTGCCGTCGATAGAGGGGGGTGAATATCGACCGAAAATTCTTCTCGCGGAAACTCGTCTTACTTTCGAGATTTGATCTAAATAGAGCGTTAGTAGCACAGTGGAAAATAGAAAAATAAAAGACAAAACAACGACAGATTGCACGCGGGATTTTTCTTGGTTTCCGACCCCCCAGGGTCAGTACATCCAAGGTCTAAGCACGGGAACGCCTGTCCACTAATGGTCTCCTTTTCGGACTTTCCGGAGGCGGAGAAACCCGTCTTACAGTGCAAGAATTACAAACAGAAAGATAGATAAATTTAACTGCAGAAATATAAACTCAAATCGAACAAACAGAAAGATAGATAAATTTAACTACAGAAATATGAACTCAAACCGAACAAACAGAATTGAAGCTCGGCCGATCTGGACCTCCGAAGTGCCGCGTACTTCCTCCTAGAGCCTCCCAGTTGTAGAGCTTCATCGTTAGCACTTTGTCGTCACTTTGGAAGGTTAGAATCGTGTTTGGAAGTCATGTCTTGAGCCTTGGGGCCGAATCCCCTTTTATAGGCTTCATGGGGACACTTGTGATCACCGGGGCGCCCCAATGAGCTTGGTCAAACTTTAATCCCTTTGACCAGGGCGCCCTGGTTATCTAGGGCGCCTCCATGAACCCAGGCGCCCCTATTGATGGGGGCGCCTAGGGACCCCTTTTTCCAGCCTTTTGCCTGCTTTGTCTCCACTTTTGGGTACCTGCAAGATACATGAATACAAGGCAAATACACATACAATCTTAGCCTTAATGAGTTGGTTCTGACTTCAAATTTCCACGAAACCCTAGGTCGACCCGACGCATGTTCCCATCCCCAGGAACACACCTTTCACCTACTCCTCTCAAGAGACGGTTGCCACCCAGTCCATTCGGGTGGATTTTAGCTTAGCCTTTGATACTCTCGGATCTCAAGACGTCCGACCCTCAACCCGTCTCTACTTCTGTCCTTAGTCATCGCTCAATCCCTCAGACCAAGACTTCGTGCCCAAACCCTAAGTCCAGGACTTCAGTGCCCAACCCTCGGCCAGGTCTTCATGCCCAATTCCTCGAACCAGGTCTTCGGTGCCCAACCCTCGGCTAGGACTTCGTGCCCAATTCCTCGAACCAGGTCTTCGTGCCTAGGTTTACTAGGACTTTGGTTTACTTTGGTCCAGTTTTCTTCACTCACCCTTCCCTTGTTCAATATATCACTGACTTAAATATATTGTCAAACATTGAAACATTTAGGGGAGGACATCACTGATGCAACTTGCACCAACAATCTCCCCCTTTTTGATTTTTGACAATATCTTAAGTTAGATTGGATGAAAGGGCTAAACCTTGGGATAAAATAAAATAAAAAAGAATTTTGAAAACCCATTTTTGATCTTTTGGGGAAAACTTCTAACTTCTGCTCACTCTCCCCCCCTTTTTGAAAAAAACATTTTGATTTTTTTTGATCCTTGGGTAAGAGAGAAAAAAAGTTTCTAACTTAAGCGCATCTCTCCCGCTTTGTCATACATCAAAAACACCAAAAATATTTGCACCAACAATGAAAACATTTGGTTCTTTTTTAAAATACTTAGTATAACTTTTTGAAAGCATATCATAAAACTAAGTACTTAAATTGCACACAAAAAGAATTTCACTTTGAAAAGTATTTTGTAACTCAAAAAAACTTCTCACTTAAAAAATATTGCTTTAGAAAAACTTTCATTTAGAAAAAAATTTTCAAAAAATTTACTCATAGATAGATTTTCACTAGTGCATTTTGAGAAATATTATAAAAGCTTTGTATTTTGAATGATATTTTGTACTTTTGAGAAAATACTATGAGCTTTGAAAAGTGCAAGTACTTTGAAAAATGTTATGAGCTTTGAAAAATGCAAGTACCTTATTTTTGAGAAATATTATCATCTTTGAAAAATGCAGGTACTTTTTGAAAAATATTATGATCTTTGAAAAATGCATGTACTTTTTGTAAAATATTAGTAAATTTTGAAGAGTATAAGCACTTTTGAAAAATATTAAAATTTTTGAAAAGTATAAGTACTTAGAAAATATTAGAATTTTTGAAAAGTATAAGTACTTAGAAAAATATTAACATTTTTTTTGAAAAAGTATATGTACTTAGAAAAATATTAGAATTTTTTTTTGAAAAATTATAAGTACTTAGAATAGTCTTGTTTTTAAAACATAATATTTTACTTGACTTGGTTTCTTTTCCAGTCTGACACAATCCTAGGAAACCTTGTTGACTACAAGGACATTTTCCTAAGTGTCCTGGAAATTTTCCAACTCAAGTAAACATTATTTCCAAAAAAAAACTGTTTTGAAAAAGATAGAGATTGAAAGTGATAGAGAGATAATATGATTAAAAACCAGTACTTTGAAAAAAAAATTATGTTTTCAAAAATGACTTACTAATGCAGTGCATGAAAATATATTAAATAATTCTTTGTAATTTGACCTCCCCCTAAACTTGACCCAGTCCTAGGAAGCTTGTTGACCACAATTACTCTTCCTCTAAGTCTTTAGGGTTTAGTTCAGATCAAAGGAATTATCTAATAATTTCAAAACAACTAATTACCAAAAAACACTTTTTAGAAGTTCTTCTTTTGACTCAGACTCCCCAATTTGACACATCCTAGGAGTCCTTGTAGATCATGAAGTGGACCTTCCTCTGTGTCTTTAGGGTTTATCAAAATCAAATGAGACATAGGGAAAATTTTAGAATGTATTTTAAAATTTCGAAACATATTTTAAAATGAAGGTAATTAGTCAGACATAGTTTTCGAAAAACATAAGTAACAATATTTAAAGCATAGTTTTCGAAAACCATTTTAAAAGACAGTGATTTTTCAAGGACAATTTTTAAATGAAATTTTAAAAGATAGTGATTTTTCAATTATAATTTTTGAAAGAATAAACCACTCCCCCTGTACCCGACTCTGTTTGACTCTATCTAATTGCCTTAAGGAACTTTAGTGTTGTCCTAGGAGGCTTGGGTCTAATTGTGTGAGTCAAACAATTTTAATATAAATTTTGAAAACATATAATATGTTGGCAATCAGACAAGCATGAAATTCATAAAAACATTATTATGTTAAAGCACTATTTTGAAAATATATTTTAAGAAAAATCTTCTAAGAATTTTGAAAACAGTTTTGAAAAATATTCTTTAATTTATTAGTCCTTAACATCTCACCCATTTTAGATGTCTCAATACAACAAGCATGATTGCCTTATAGGTATATTGTGAGATGCTTGAATCATTTTTTTAATTCATTGTTAAATCTAAGATTAATTGAAACTTGTGTTAGATTCAAATTTATCAAATAGTAAAGTGAATTTGATTTTCGGTAATCGGCTTCTAGGTCTTGGCGAGGCAAAATGCCTTCTTTGGTCTAGCCTTATTGGATCATCAACCCTTTCCTTGACAAAGCCTTTTATCGAAAATTCATTTTCAAATTACTTCTTGAAAAATTTTGGTCTAACTAGCTTAGGTTTTGGATCGGTAGCTTCGGTTAGTTCCACCAAACTAAACAGACCAAGTAGAATATACTTGACCTTATTAGAAGGGCTTCCCTAACGTACTATCATCTCACTTCCACCTAATACTAGGTTGTTCAAGTTTCAACTACTCTTTTTCCTATAACCGTTCTAAGTCATGCATAAAATTAAGCATGAATGACATGACATATATTGAAAAAATAGCAGATGCATGACATGACACTTATGCATGTGTCAAACAATTTAAATCATTTTATTTAAGTTTCTAATAATGTATCAAATTCCTGATTTGATACATGTCGTGTGAACCCGCGAATATGCCAACCCACTTTGACATATTTAATTTTATTAAATTAATTGTTGCGGTTGGGTAATATTTTATTTAATTCGAGTATAAAATACTTAAGAATTAATTGAATCTAAGTTAATTACGAATTAATTAATGTTGAATTAATAATTGAAGTTGGATTAATTAAGGATTAATTAAATTAAAATTAATTAAAGATTAATTGAATTTGAAAATTAATTGAACTTTAAAGATTAATTGAATTTTGAATTAATTAAAGATTAATTGAATTTTGAATTAATTAATGATTAATTGAATTTTGAATTAATTAAAGATTAATTGAACTAATTAAGAATTAATTTGAGTTTGAATTAATTAAGGATTAATTGAATTAATTAAGAATTAATTTGAGTTTGAATTAAATAAGAATTAATTTGAGTATGAATTAATTAAGGATTAATTGAATTAATTAACAATTAATTTGAGTTTGAATTAATTAAGGATTAATTGAATTAATTAACAATTAATTTGTGTTTGAATTAATTAAGTATTAATTGAATTAATTAAGAATTAATTTGAGTTTGAATTATTAAGGTTGAAATGACTAATTAATAGTTGTGGGTTTAAGTTCATAATTTTCATTATTTCAAAAATTTCTGACTCATTCACTATTTCTTCTTTATTTATCTTTTTATGTTTTTCCAATAATTCTGGTTTATTTGAATCTTTGTGATTTTTATTGACTATAGCCTTGATCTCAGAAAATGCCATCTCCTCCTCATCCTCAAAATGACATCCTTCAATATCCTCACAGTAGGTTGAGTAATTTGGGCCGCTAGTTAATGTTTTATAATAGTCTTCAGGATTATCCAAGAAAATAATTAAATTATTATCTAGAAAGATTTCATTTTCTATATCCTCAGAAATATTTTTAATATTTTCCTTAAGATTTTCAGAAATAATCTCATCGTTATCCTTAAGATTTTCAAATTTGAATTCAGATTTATCCTTAAGATTATGAGAATTAATTTATGAGATTATTGAATTGGTATTAAGGATTAAACACTTAATTTCTAATATTTTAGCCATATTCACATTTTGTAACTTGTCATTCACAATATTTACTTAACTATGCAATAATTCTAATTTATCAGAAAGATTATCTAAATTATCTATAAAGAAAGTGTAGGAATTTTAAAATTTTTTGGGACATAAATTTTACATTCCTTTGCCGAACACTTATTTTTGTAGTGTCCGTACCTTTCACATTTAAAGCATTGTACGTGACTTTTATCCCTTCGGACTCTAGGCGCTGATGCCTCCTTTTCTTCCGGTGGTGTATACCGAGTCTTACGAGTAGGGCACTGATTTTTATAGTGCCCTCTCTCCCTGCACTTGAAGCGTATAATATGGAATTTAAAAATTGACATTAAAAAAATTGTACCTGATTCACCCCTGGGCTTCCCCTCAACTCCTAATGTCTTTGCTCCATCGGCGGTTAGTTCGGTGAAGAGCGGTCTGGCTCTGATACCAATTGTAGGACCGGTGTCGTCGATAGAGGGGGGGGTGAATATCGACCAAAAAATCTTCTCGCGGAAACTCGTCTTACTTTCGAGATTCGTTCTAAACAGAGCGTTAGTAGCACAGCAGAAAATAGAAAAATAAAAGACAAAACAACGATAGATTGCACGCGGGATTTTACTTGGTTCCCGACCCCCAAGGTCAGTACATCCAAGGCCTAAGCACGGGAACAGCCATCCACTAATGGTCTCCTTTTCGGACTTTCCAGAGGTGGAGAAACCAGTCTTACAGTGCATGAATTACAAATAGAAAGATAGATAAATTTAACTACAGAAATATAAACTCAAACCAAACAAACAGAATTGAAGCTCGGCCGATCTGGACCTCCAAAGTGCCGAGCACTTCCTCCTGGAGCCTACCGGTCGTAGAGATTCATCGTTAGTGCTTTGTCGTCACTTTGGAAGCTTAGAATCGTGTTTGGAAGTCGTGTCTTGAGCCTTGGTGTCGAAACCCCTTTTATAGGCTTCAGGGGGCGCCTGTGATCACCGGGGCGCCCCAATGGGCTTGGTCAAACTTTATCTCCGCACCGAACTCGTCGCAGCAGATAATCCCTTTGACCAGGGCGCCCTAGTTATCCAGGGCGCCTCCATGAACCCAGGCGTCCCTATTGATGGGGGAGCCTAGGGACCCCTTTTTCCAGCCTTTTGCCTGCTTTGTCTCAACTTTTGGGTACCTGCAAGATACATGAATACAAGGCAAATACACATACAATTATAACCTTAATGAGTTGGTTCTGACTTTGGATTTCCACAAAACCCTAGGTCGAAGCGACGCAAGTTCCTGTTGGGACCGGGTGCAAGTTGACATGGATGCGGGTTCGTAATTTTAAAATTAATTACATGCAACGGAAGGTTTAGCATAAATAATTTCTCAAATTATTTAACCACACATCTAAGCATGCAACTTTATCTTGCGTAGACATGATCATATATTTATAATTTTGCAGAAACATAAACTAATTTATGTATTACCTCGCGTAACTCGAAGGAAGGGACGAGATCCAACCGTAAGCGTCCCTTGGAAGCTTCGCCTCTATTCGCGTCCACGCCGAGTATCTTCGGGATGACTTCGCAAAGCCACGAGTTTTGTGTTCTCGAGAACTACTAGATTCTCCGAGAACACGACAAGAAAAACCAAGAGAGAAGTAATCACATCGAAAAACTCACTACCAAGGTTGGCCGGAATCACAATTCCGGCGAGAAGGAGGAAGATGACTTGCGCCCAATCCCAAGGTGATGATGGCTGGAGAGGAAGATCGTCCCAACGGAAGAACTTCGTCGCCTCGGTGCTTCTCCTTGTGCTCACGGCAAGAAGAAGGGAGAAGAACCTTGTGGCCGGCCAAGAGGAAGAAGGGAGGAGAGGGAGAGAGCCCAAGCAAGAATACTTCGATTATTTTCCAAGCCTTGCCTTGGGTCCTTTATATAGTGGCCTCTCAACCATCAAGCCTCTCAAAAAAGAGACTTATTCCATCATGCCAAGTTTTATCATATTTTAACTCATGATAAAATCGACCAAGTCTCCTTTTTTCTTATGGAATAAATTTTCTTATCATGGTAAATCAATCCATGATTGATTTTATAAAATAAAATAAACCAATCCATGGTTCATTTTAATTTCCATGAAAAATAAACCAAACCTTGGTTTATTATATAAAAATTTATATCATCCATAATTTTATAAAACAAACCACACTTGGTTTATTTTATAAATTGAACCAAAAACTTGGTTCTCTCCCTTTGTTGTGGCCGGCCAAGCAAAGAGGATGGAGACCCTCTTTGGCCGGCCCATCCAAGCCACGCCCCAATGAATTAAACATATTTAATTCATCTATTAAGTCTTCAAAAGACTTAGCCCTTTTACTGTTAAATCCGACACTTTCGACTAGGTCCCGGTAATTTTCGGAGAATTATCGGATAGGTTCCGGGGCTTCCGAGTCCATGGACACAAATTTAGGGACCAATATGAATTTAAAACTAATAATTACAGGGGTTAAGAAGTAATCAAGTTTAAACCTAGGGGTGGTTTTACAATTTGATGAAAATTGTAAGGACTAAAGTGTAAAAGGCCATCTCTTATATCCCTTGACCTAGCCCCTTTGTTGCGGCGCTCGCACACTCTGCCGATCGAAGCCGCCGCCCCGGCCACTGTCTGATCCCACTCCGGCGACTGCGACCTCGGAGCTAGCTGACAGAGTCTCCCTTCCTCAAGTCCTAAACCACCTCGCGAGCGTGAGTCAAGTATTTCACTTCGGGCGATTTGGGAGCGCGGTAGTTTCCTCTGGTCGACGGTTTCATCGCGCCATCGGAGCCCCACCGGAGGTGAGTAGGGAATCCCTTTTTGAGAGATGCTCTTCGTTTTCGGTTGAAGACCTAGAATTAGCTTTGTTTCGGTGATTGTTGCCATGTTCGTATTTTAATTTAGGATGAGGGGATGTGATAAGCATTCTTGACCTATGCAGGGTAAGGGATTCCAATCATAGTTCTGCCGTTTGGTTTTCTTGTTGTTGATGAACTGAGATTCGAGTTTTGATTGGTTTTGTTCTCCTATTGATGCTTAGCGTTCGATTCTTAGCCTTGACAACGAACTAACTGTGAGCTGTTGATTTGAGTTGAATCCTTGTGTGTGCTGGCAGATTGGAATCCGAAAATTGGAATTGGAAATTGGGCTCTAATCCCTCATCTTTTGTTGCTGTGAAGGTCTACAATTGGAGCTGGATACGTGGTAAGTTGACAGAATTTAGTTTGGTTAGAACCTTGCCATGAGCTTGTTCCATGTGGTTCTATCTTAGATAGTTGATTTGGGTAGTTGGTTGTATATTCTTTTCTTAGACTTGTAAGGTGGTAGATGGATCTTGAGAGCTTGGAAAGCTCATAACCATGATGTTAAGGTTAGGATGGTGATACTATTTTTGGATTAGCTTTGTTTTAGGAATTGAGTTGGAGTTGTGACCACTGATGTAAATTGTAATTGATAGGAACTCTGTTTAGATTAGGTTTTGGGTTAGTTTGTTGATCTTGCGATTTGTTTTGCTATGGATTCTTATTGGATTTGGGTGGTTGTTTGAATTGGTGGTTATTTGGTTCAATTGGAACAATTGTGTAATGGCTACCGTGATACCAGAATTTGAATAGGTTTTGCTATCTTATAGTTGGATAGATTATTGTGGCTATTTAGCTTAATTGGAGCAATAGGTTAATTGTGAGATTGGATCTAGGGATATAACCTAAATCTTAATTACGCGGGGTAATTGGGAAAACCTTTCATTTAATTATGAGAGATTTAATGTAAAGGAAATGATTAGGTTAACCCTAGAACGGATTAGGGATTAATTAGCTAGTTACTAATTTTGTAATAGCTAATTAAAATGTGTCCTTTACACAGGGTCTTGACTGGATCTATTATTGCGGATTATTGGCGGGTGGTTCTATCTCCTTTTTGATACGGACTTCACCTATTTGGAAGTGGGTACCCTTTGACTTATCTCTTTTGATATTGTCATGTGATTATGCATAGACTGTTATAGATAGCAGTAAGATTATACGCTATCCCTGTTTAGTATGCCTGTTCTGGATACTTGTTGGTTATCCCTGTTTAGTATGCCTGTTCTGGATACTTGTTGGTTATCCCTGTTTATTATGCCTGTTCTGGATACCTGTTGTTTATCCCTGAGTTATTATACCTGTTATGGATACATGTGGTTTATCCCTGAGTTATTATGTTGTAGTTCCATATAGTCTCAGGTATTGTCATATCTATATGTATGCTTAGAGATCGTGTTGTATCTCCTGCCTTTGACCTTGAGGGATCTGTAGTTTCCAGTCAGTATACCTTGTAGGTTACCTGTACTTCCTGTTATAGGACTTCAGATTGAGACTTAGTATACTGAGGACTTGGGGAGGGAGGTATGTGTATCTATCATACACCATCCTTGCATTGTTGCATGCCGGCGATCAGCGACTCCCTTGTGGTTGAGCCTAATCGTCTTCCGGCACATGATATGCACACACGGCCACTCATGGGTTAGTGGATACCGCTGGGTGTGTGCATTTGCTCTGTAGTGCTCCGCTCGTCCGCTCAGGGGTAGTGGTTTCGGAGCGTGGTAGCAAGCAGGGATCCCTTCTCTACCCATAGACCAGAGAAGATGAGAGAGATATCTCCCCCATATATACATGGGGCGGAGCGATAGCTCCACCAGCATCCTGTCCACTCGGTCACTCAGTAGCAGTGATGGCAGAGTGCGGACAGTGTCACAGCTCTACCCACTCGGCCGACACAGTATCGCCTGTCTCGGTGGCTTGACTGGAGTTAGGGGGTGACCATGGCATTGCACCATGTGCATATTTTGCATCGTGCATTGTTTGCTGCACTTATTTGCTGCACTTGTTTGACATCGCATATACTGGAGACCTGTTATCTGTGATTATCTGTCTATTGATATTTCCTTGGTACTTATTACCCTCTTTACAGGTTAGATGGATTCAGGTATGTATCTACCTCAGTATGTTCAGTATTAGTCTATCCCTACTGTTGATATGAGACTGTATTAGCTGAACCCTTATTGTTGGTATAACTTTCTATGCATATCTGTTGGGTATCCGCTGAGCTATGGACTCACCCCGTTGCCATACATTTTATTTCAGGTTGATGCCTGCCAGGAGATCCCTAGCAGCCAGTCCCTAGCTCCAGAGGAGCTCCGCTTGGTTTTATTTTATGTTTGTTTTGCTTATGGACCCTGTAGTATTTCCTATGCTTCCGTTGTGGTGTTTCGAACATGTATTCGTGTTTAATTCGATAGTATTGTACTTTTGAGTCCTATGTTGGACTTCGTTTGGTTTTGGATTTGTTCATGCCCCCTGGCAGCTCAGGTGAGTTCGGATTTTGGTTTTACGACGGTTATAGTTATATACCAGTTATATATGTGTGAATTGGAGGCCTGAGGCCCTTTAAACTGCGTGGTTGTGTTATATATATATTGTGTGTGATATATTTATCTGCGTGTTTGTGTAAATTGTCCGCCGGACAGGGGAGGTGCTGTCCGATTTTCTATTGGAACAGCGGCTCCTGGGTCTCGGGGCGTGACATTTACGCTTCCGATGCATCTGAAAAATTCAGATTCGACTTATCGTTTAGCTTAACCAATCCTAATCTCTCTTGATTAGAAAATCTAATTTTCAACTCGTTTTAAATCCCTTGGATTACTCGTAGTGTGTGTGACAAAATAGGCTTTCGATTTATGTTGGCCGTCTATAATTAATCAATTATAGAACGATCATGAGTGGCACCTAGTAGTACATCATGATCCCCAATTATTTAAAAGATCAACGGTTGACCTCAGAAACAATTCTGAAACCCTTCAGCAGCTATAATGAATCGTGCCCCATTCCCTTCACCATCTTATACCCACTTGGTTCAGGACATGGTCTATGTGTGCCAGTCCCCACTAGGCTGACTACGTCACACCTAGCCCAAGTAATGTTTTCTCGTCCTACGGATTCTAATTACTCTCATGTATTTAAGAGATTCATACTCTGAACATGCCATGCTCTGGCCAGAGGCATCGAGTAACAATCCGACGATAGACCTTGGGTATACATCTCCTCACAAGGAGTGGTGAATCCTTTATAGGCTGTTCAAACATCTTCGGGCACTTCGGCTTATACCCAATCATCCTGGGTCCACACCTCCTTGGAGATGCTTGCTTAAGATGTCAAAGTATAAGTCTCCATGACCAAGATGACTTGAACACCGTAAGTCAAAGGAACATCGTACTTAAGCTGCAGTAAGAACTTCATTGACATATCTATATGTAGACTACCATATGAAGTTTTACAGCTAGTCACTCCAATGAACTAGTTCCCTTAACTAGCATTCATGTTTATCTCCGGACATCCCAATGTCACCAGCCAGTGAGAATTAGCTTATTAGAGAATAACCCATGCTAGTCTCAACAGAATTGATAGTGTCTGTATTTATCAATTCATCGACTAGGGACAATTTCAATACTTCACAATTGCACATGTAGAGATAATCACTAGTTGTGAATTCATCACAAATTCTCTCATGCTGTGAATTGTATTGCGGGCATTCAGTAAATGAGTTTAAGATCTCAATCAAATACATAAACATGTATACTCAAATAGTGAATATTCATTTATTAAGATAAATGATTACAATCATAAGGCGATTGCCTTAGGACATTTTTCTCATATCACTAACAAACTCCCACTTGGCCTAATGCCAATCGCTACGGTATCCAATACCACAGGCTCTAACATGACCCTCAAACTTGCTTTGAGGCAAGGCCTTAGTTAAAGGATCCGCTAAATTCCTTTCAGTGGGAATTTTCTCAATTTGTATATCATTCCTACTTATAATCTCTCTGATCAGATGATAGCGGCGAAGCACATGTTTGGATCGCTGATGAGACCTTGGTTCCTTTGCTTGTGCAATAGCTCCATTATTGTCGCAGTAAACCAGTATTGCTTCATTAATGGTTGGAACCACACCAAGTTCTGAGACAAACTTCTTGATCCAGACTGCTTCCTTTGCTGCTTCCGAAGCTGTAATGTATTCTGCTTCCGTGGTAGAATTCGCTACGATGTCTTGCTTGGAACTCTTCCAACTTATTACACCTCCATTCAAAATAAATACATATTCGGACTGAGATTTGGAGTCATCCTTATCTGTCTGGAAACTGGCATCTGTATACCCCACGTATTACCATATCACCCTCTCCATATATTAGGAACACATCCTTAGTTCTTTTTAAGTACTTGAGGATTGTCTTGACAGCCGCCCAATGATCCATTCCTGGATCAGACTGTATCTGCTTGTGACGCTCAGAGCATACGATACATCGGGCCTAGTACATAACATAACTTACATGATAGATCCTATGGCGGATGCATAAGGAATCTTATTCATGCAAATCCTCTCGTCTTCTGTCTGCGGACACATAGACTTCGAAAGGTTGATCCCATGCCAGATGGGAAGGTAACCTTTCTTGGATTCCGACATGCTAAACCTTTCTAGCACTCGGTTTATATATGTAGACTGCGAAAGACCATGCATTATAGATTCTAATCCCAAGGATATAGGTTGCTTGTCCCAGGTCTTTCATGGAGAAAGTTTTGGACAACCAAATTTTAACTGACTGTAAGACTGATATATCGTTTCCTATAAGTAATATGTCATCGACATATAATACTAGGAATACGACTGCACTCCCAATAACCTTCTTATACACACAAGATTTGTCAGGATTTTGTGAGAAATCAAACTCTTTGATTGTCTCATCAAAACGGATGTTCCAGCTCTTGGATGCTTGCTTTAATCCATATATGGATCGTCGAAGCTTGCATACTTTGGTTTTATTAACCGATGTGAAACCTTCAGGTTGTATCATGTATACATCCTCAAGCAGGTTTCCATTAAGGAAAGCTATTTTTACATCCATTTGCCATATCTTATAATCATAATGAGCTGCTATGGCCAGGAGCATCTGAATGGATTTAAGCATAGCTACTGGCGAATAGGTTTCGTCATAATCAATTCCTTGTTTCTGACAATATCCTTTTGCCACTAATCTAGCCTTAAAGGTAACAACATTACCTTCCATGTCGGTTTTCTTCTTGAAAACCCACTTGCACCCTATGGGCTTAATCCCTTCAGGTGGGTTAACCAAGTCCCATACTTGATTTTCGTACATGGAATCCATTTCTGACTTCATGACTTCAAGCCATTTATCCCTTTCTGATTTTTCCAGAACATCTTCATAACTGATAGGTTCGTCATCGTTAATGAGTAACACATCATTCGATTCAGTTATGAGAAATCCGTATCTCTCTGGAATATTGTATGTCCTATCAGACCTATGAAGAAGTGGTGTTGTTTTAGGTTCAACTGATAGCTCATCATTATGAGTGATTGGTTGTGGGTCTAGACTAGGTGTCTCTGTAATGTCTATTGGAGTTTCTTGAACTTCTTCAAGTTCAATGCTACTCCCACTGTTTTCTTGTAAAAGAAATTCTTTTTCTAGAAATACAGCATGCCTTGAAACAAACACCTTTTGTTCCAAGGGATGATAGAATTGGTAACCTTTCGTTTCCTTAGGGTATCCAATAAATAGACATTTATCAGACTTAGCATCCAATTTGTCTGATACAGTCCACTTTACATAAGCAGGACAACCCCATATCTTTAGGTGAGATAAATGAGGTTTCTTACTATTCCACGTCTCATATGGAGTAGTAGAGACTACCTTGGTCGGGACTCTGTTTAGTAAGTAAACAGCTGTCTTAAGCGCATAGCCCCAAAAGGATTTTGGAAGAGTTGCATGATTCATCATAGATCTAACCATGTCCATCAAGGTTCGGTTACGCCTCTCAGATACACCATTATGCTGTGGTGTATATGGCGGAGTCCATTGAGACAATATTCCATTGTCCCTAAGATAATCTTGAAACTCTTGACTTAAGTATTCACCACCCCGATCGGATAGAAGTATCTTAATACTTTTGCCAAGCTGTTTCTCTACTTCACTTCTGAAATCCTTGAATTTCTCAAAAGCTTCAGATTTGTGCTTCATTAAGAACACATACCCGAATCGTGAGTGATCATCGATAAAGGTAATGAAGTAGCTATAACCTCCTTGTGCAAGAGTTGACATTGGTCCACATACATCAGTATGTATTAGACCAAGCAATTCTCCCACTGGTTTACCTTTTTCGGAAAAGGGTAATTTGGTCATCTTACCTTTTAAGCATGATTCACATGTATCAAATGAACCAGGTTCAAATGATTCCAGAATTCCACATCGATGTAATTTGGTCATGCGTTTCTTGCTTACATGGGCAAGACGACAATGTCACGTATAGGAGTCTATTTGATTATCTATTCGAGCATGTTTGTTGCTAACTTTGATATTGAAAACGTTACCAGATAAATCTAACGTGTAGATACCATTGCATAAAGTTTCAGTCCCATAAAGAACACCATTTAAAGTTATGTAACAGCAATTGTTACTAAAAGTTAAATGATAACCCTTTTCATTCAAGCATGAAATAGATACAATGTTCTTTATTAACGAAGGAACAAAATAACAATTATCCAATTCTAAGACAAGTCCAGTAGGGAGCTTTAGCAAATATGTTCCGATGGCAACAGCAGCAATCTTTGCTCCATTTCCAACTCACAAATTCGCTTCTCCCTTGACGAGTCTTCTTCTATTCCTTAGCCCCTGTATGTCATTACATATATGTGAGCTACACCCAGTATCAAGTACCCAGGTGTACGAGGAAATAGAGTGACATTCAATAACGAAGATGCCTGAAGAGGATGGGGCATCAGATGCCTTCTTCTTCAAGGACTCAAGATAAACCTTGCAGTTTCTTCGCCAGTGGCCCTCCTTGCCGCAGTGATGGCAAGTGCCTTTTGGTGCCTTTTCAATCCTTTTGGCCTTAGTTAACTTATTGGTGTCCAAAATGGAACGCAAATTCAGAGAAGACATGATCAAGTGATTATCCTAGAAATACAAATTGAGGTTATGTGATGAGAATGATAAAGAATGCATCAATATACATTAATTAAATCCTATTTATTTTTTCAATTGAATAACCCTTTTTATCAATTCGGGAGATCGTAGGAACATCTCCAAATAGGTTGATATCCAACCATAGATAAGAACAACCATGGCTGGAGTCCATCAAGTTATTCTTAGCTATGAAGGTAGGTAATTATACCGATTACATATTACACATATGTAACTATCACATTATGCTATCAACTAATTGAATGTTTGCATATATCATTGGGTTGTTAACTCATTAACAAGTATGCAACAATATACATAGCACCCAACTGCACCTCTCTTTACATCGACCTTGGTTGTGGCACAACAAATCGATGCTCCAAGCTTAAGGCTGATCCATTAATCAAGAAATAGTTTTAATATGGTTGGAGCTTATTCAACCATTTAGTCAGGCTTGGATGTGTCCAACAACCAAAACTAAGGATTGACCTCTAACTCCAACTATATTAATCATAAACTAATTCCATGGTTTGAACATGTTGAGGTTCAAGCCGGGCATGGATGTGTCCATCAACCCAAACGAGAAACAAAACTCCGGTTCTAACCATATTAATGGAAGGTGTTGGCCTTAATATTTTGTAAGGGGTTTTGGGTCTCATCCTTTTCTTTTATGCACATTCATGACATATAATTATGTCATGTTTTAACGATTTCCTTAATAAAGTATGTATGTGACTTAATTTATTAAGTCTCATTAATTGAATTAGGAACCGAATTTCCTAATTCTAATTTCATACCTTATTCAAGGAATTATTTTTGGAAAATAATTTCCTAAATTATCATAATCAATTTCAGAATTAATATGTTTAAGACTTTGATTTCTCTAAATCAAATCTTATTAAATTAAGAGACAGATTCCCTTAATTCAACCACATAGTATTTTCATGAAAATCTTATTTAAGGAAATATACTCTATAGGAAACAATTTTCCTAATTAATTTTGGAGACAATAATATGTAAGAGTATCACCTCATAAATCAAATAAGGAAATTATCGTTTGAGAATCACCTCAAAAATTTCTAAGATTTGATCACATATTTTATTTATGGAAAATTAAAATCAATAACTTAATTTGGATGGCTCCCCGAGGCTCAATCCAAAATAAGAATTTGACAGTTTAAATTCAATTTAGGAAATTTAATTATAACAACTAACTTTAAATTGGACAGCTCCCCGATGCTCAATCCAAAATAAAAAATTTTATAAATAATTTAATTTCCAATTATGAATTTAAATGTCAATTAATATTCCCATAATTTATCTAGACTTTCTTGAAAGAAAGTGCCCAAAATTACGAGCTTTCCATAAATGGAAAGTTTCCAAAAATTAAAAGGTTTTCAGAATAATTGTAAGTTTCTGGTACAAAGAAAACTTACATTTTTCCAAAATTAGAAAATTTCCAAAATGGGAATTTCCAAAATTGGGAAGTTTCTAAAAATGGAAAGTTTTCACAATTATCATAAAATTTCAGAAACAGGGATATTTCAAAAGTTTGCGAAATTTCATGATAATTTCTAAACTTTGAAATTCCTAAATCGAAAATTTACCATAATTGAAAAATTTTCCAAAATTGAGATCATGACAAAGTTTTCCGCAAAAACAATTATATGATTATGTCGAACACAAACCTCGGCTCTGATACCACTGTTGGGACCGGGTGCATGTTGACATGGATGCGGGTTCGTAATTTTAAAATTAATTACGTGCAGCGGAAGGTTTAGCATAAATAATTTCTCAAATTATTTAACCACACATCTAAGCATGCAACTTTATCTTGTGTAGACATGATCATATATTTATAATTTTGCAGAAACATAAACTAATATATGTATTACCTCGCGTAACACGAAGGAAGGGACGAGATCCAACCATAAGCATCCCTTGGAAGCTCCGCCTCTATTCGCGTCCACGCCGAGTATCTTCGGGATGACTTTGCAAAGCCACGAGTTTTGTGTTCTCGAGAACTACTAGATTCTTCGAGAACACGACAAGAAAAACCAAGAGAGAAGTAATCACATCGAAAAACTCACTACCAAGGTTGGCCGGAATCACAATTCCAGCGAGAAGGAGGAAGATGACTTGCGCCCAATCCCAAGGTGATGATGGCTGGAGAGGAAGATCATCCCAACGGAAGAACTTCGTCGCCTCGGTGCTTCTCCTTGTGCTCACGGCAAGAAGAAGGGAGAAGAACCTTGTGGCCGGCCAAGAGGAAGAAGGGAGGAGAGGGAGAGAGCCCAGGCAAGAATACTTCGATTATTTTCCAAGCCTTGCCTTGGATCCTTTATATAGTGGTCTCTCAACCATCAAGCCTCGCAAAAAAGAGACTTATTCCATCATGCCAAGTTTTATCATATTTTAACTCATGATAAAATCGACCAAGTCTCCTTTTTTCTTATGGAATAAATTTTCTTATCATGGTAAATCAATCCATGATTGATTTTATAAAATAAAATAAACCAATCCATGGTTCATTTTAATTTCCATGAAAAATAAACCAAACCTTGGTTTATTATATAAAAATTTATATCATTCATAATTTTATAAAACAAACCACACTTGGTTTATTTTATAAATTGAACCAAAAACTTGGTTCTCTCCCTTTGTTGTGGCCGGCCAAGCAAAGAGGATGGAGACCCTCTTTGGCCGGCCCATCCAAGCCACACCCCAATGAATTAAACTTATTTAATTCATATATTAAGTCTTCAAAAGACTTAACCCTTTTACGCTTCCGATGCGTCTGAAAAATTCAGATTCGACTTATCGTTTGGCTTAACCAAACCTATTCTCTCTTGATGGGAAAATCCAATTTTCAACTAATTTTAAATCCCTCAAATTACTCGTAGTGCGTGTGACTAAATAGGCTTTCAATTTATGTTGGCCGTCTATAATTAATCAATTATAGAACGATCATGAGTGGTACCTAGTACTACATCATGATCCCCAATTAATCGAAAGATCAACGGTTGACCTTAGAAACAATTCTGAAACCCTTCAGCAGCTATAATGAATCGTGTCCCATTCCCTTCACCATCTTATACCCACTTGGTTCAGGACATGGTCTATGTGTGTCAGTCCCCACTAGGCTGACTACGTCACACCTAACCCAAGTAACGTTTTCTCGTCCTACGGATTCTAATTACTCTCATGTATTTAAGAGATTCATACTCTGAACATGTCATGCTCTGGCCAGAGCCTTCGAGTAACAATCCGACGATAGGCCTTGGGTATACATCTCCTCGCAAGGAGTGGTGAATCCTTTGTAGGCTGTTCAAACATCTTCGGGCACTTCAGCTTATACCCAATCATCCTGGGTCCACACCTCCTTGGAGATGCTTGCTTAAGATGTTAAAGTATAAGTCTCCATGACCAAGATGACTTGAACACCGTAAGTCAAAGGAACATTGTACTTAAGCTGCAGTAAGAACTTCATTGACATATCTATATGTAGACTACCATATGAAGTTTTACAGCCAGTCACTCCAATGAACTGTTAGTGATGTGAGAGAAGTGTCCTAAGGCAATCGCCTTATGATGTAAACATTTATATTAATAAATGATAATTCACTATTTGAGTATACATGTTTTGTATATTTGATTGGGATCTTAAACTCATCTACTGAATGTCCGCAATACAACTCACAGCATAAGAGAATTTGTGATGAGATCACAACTAGTGATTATCTCTAATGTGCAATTGTAAAGTATTGAAATTATCCCTAGTTGATGAATTGATAAAAACGGACACTATCAATTCTGTTGAGACTAGCATGGGATATTCTCTAATCAGCTGATTCTCACTGGCTGGTGACATTGGGATGTCCGGAGATAAACATGGATGCTAGTTAAGGGAACTAGTTCATTGGAGTGACTGGCTGTAAGACTTCATATGGGAATCTACATGTAGATATGTCAATGAAGTTCTTACTGCAGCTTAAGTGTGATGTTCCTTTGACTTGCGGTGTTCAAGTCATCTTGGTCATGGAGACTTACACATTAACATCTTAAGCAAGCATCTCCAAGGAGGTGTGGACCCAGGATGATTGGGTATAAGCCGAAGTGCCCGAAGATGTTTGAACAGCCTATAAAGGATTCACCACTCCTTGCGAGGAGATGTATACCCAGGCTTATCGTCGGTTTGTTACTCAGAAATCTCTGGCCAGAGTATATCATATTTAGAGTGTGAGTCTCTAAAATACATGAGAGTAATTAGAAATCCAATGGACGAGAAAGACACTACTTGGGCTAGGTGTGACGTAGTCAGCCTAGTGGGGACTGACACCATAGACCGTGTCCTGAACCAAGTGGGTATAAGGTGGTGAAGGGAATGGGGCACGATTCATTAGAGCTGCTGAAGGGTTTCAGAATAATTTCTTCTGAGGTCAAACCGTTGATCTTTCGATTAATTGGGGGTCATGATGTACTACTAGGTGCCACTCATGATCGTTCTATAATTTGTTGATTATAGACGGCCAACATAAATCGAAAGCCTATTTAGTCACACGCAATACGAGTAATCCGAGGGATTTAAAACGAGTTGAAAATTGGATTTTCTGATCAAGAGAAATAAGTCGAATCTGAGTTAATCAGAGGCGCAATGGAAGCTAAAAATAGCTAAGTCTTTTGAAGGCTTTTTGGGCGAATTAAATGAGTTTAATTCGCGGCGGTTCGGGTTGGTTTGGCCGGCCAAAGAGGGTGTCAAAACCCCCTTTGGTGGCCGGCCACAATAAGAGGAGAAAACCAATTAATTTTGGTTTAATTAATAAAATAAATCTAGTGTGATTTATTTTATAAATTATGAATAAATAAATTTGTATAAAGAAATTTATATAAATAAATTTTATAGAAATTTATTCTTTTATGAAAGATTAAAATAATCCATGAATTGGTTTATTTTAATTTTATAAAATCAATTATGAATTGATTTTTCCATAATAAGAAAGTTTATAAATTTCTTATAAAAATTTATTCCATAATTTAAAGAGAAGAAGAATTAGTTTTATTATAAATTAGTTTATAATAAAGACTCGGTTTAAACGGAATAATTAATAAGAAAATTTATAAGATAAATTTCTTATAACTAATTCCGTTAATTCCGTTAATTCGGTTTAGAGGGAGACTTTTTAAAGGAGTTGCTACTATATAAAGGAACCAAAGGCTAGCCCTTATTCCCAATTAATTAATCAAGAGATTAATTATTCTCTCCCTCTCTCTCTTAATCTCTTCTCCTCTCCCTCTCTTGCCTAGGGCCGGCGCCCAACCTTGTGGTTTAGGGCCGGCGCACCCAACCTACATCCAAGGTGAAGTTGGCGTGAGCTATCAAGAAGAAGGAGAACCCGAACACGAAAAAGAAGAAGCGGATAGCGACTCCTCTCTTCCCGGAATTCGATTCCGTTACTTTGTTGGTTAGTTTTCCATTATTTTCTCTTATTCTTCTAGTTGTGCCTTCCGAGAATCTAGTAGTTCTCGTCGGCACAAAACTCGTGACTTTGCGAAGTCATCCCGAAGAGAACTCGGCGTGGACGCGAGTAGAGGCGAAGCTTCCAAGGGACGCTACGGTTGGATCTCGTCCCTTCCTTCGAGATACGCGAGGTACTTGGTAAATTAGTTTTCTTTTCCGCAAAGTTTTATTTTATGATTATGTCAACACACTATAAGGTTGCATGCTAGATACGAAGTTAAAATAATTTAGGAAATTATTTTATGCAAACTCTTCCGCTGCACGTAAAAATTTTGAATTTTACGAACTCGTATCCTTGTCGACATGCACCCGGTCCCAACATGAACTAGTTCCCTTAACTAGCATTCATATTTATCTCCGGACATCCCAATGTCACCAGCCAGTGAGAATTAGCTGATTAGAGAATAATCCATGCTAGTCTCAACAGAATTGATATTGTCCGTATTTATCAATTCATCGACTAGGGACAATTTCAATACTTCACAATTGCACATGTAGAGATAATCACTAGTTGTGAATTCATCACAAATTCTCTCATGCTGTGAATTGTATTACGAGCATTCAGTAAATGAGTTTAAGATCTCAATCAAATACATAAACATGTATACTCAAATAGTGAATATTCATTTATTAAAATAAATGATTACAATCATAAGGCGATTGCCTTAGGACATTTTTCTCATATCACTAACAGTTCCCACCCCCGGGAACGCGCCTTTCACCTACTCCTCTCAGGAGACGGTTGCCACCCAGTTCATTCGGGTGGATTTTAACTTAGCCTTCGATACTCTCGGATCTCAAGACATCCGACCCTCGACCCGTCTCTACTTCTGTCCTTAGTCATTGATCAATCCATCTGACCAAGACTTCGTGCCCAATCTCTAAGTCCAGGACTTCGGTGCCCATCCCTCGACCAGGTCTTCGTGCCCAATTCCTCGAACCAGGTCTTCGGTGCCCAACCCTCGGCCAGGACTTCATGCCCAATTCCTCGAACCAGGTCTTCATGCCTAGGTTTACTAGGACTTTGGTTTACTTTGGTCCTGTTTTCTTCACTCACCCTTCCCTTGTTCAATATATCACTGACTTAAGTATATTTTCAGACATTGAAACATTTAGAGGAGGACATCACAGATGCAACTTGAACCAACATGGTCCAGCTTGTTTGTTCAAACAGAGCTTGGGGACCCATGCTTAGACTTTGGTTCTAGGTTGGATCAATACAGCGTAATAAGATCGTTGTCTTGACTTGGTTCGATAACCGAGTCCGGATCGATTAAGAACGGACTTCTGCTTTCCAAGGATCATGTCAAGAGCCTTGGAACCCGAAGTGAACCGTTCTAAGCCAACTCTGAGCTCCTTGACTTGAGTTTTCAAGGAGGAATTCTCTTCTTCATGCTTTTGAACTTGACTGGAGTTTCCTTCTTGAATTTTCTCGGTCAAGGACCTCGAGTCGGCTTCCTCCTTCAGGCGTTTTACTTCCTGTCGGAGGGACTCGACCCAGATTTTGGCTTTCGCCAAATTGTGAGATAAATAAGAAATTAATTTTGAAAGTTCATATTCTGAATAACCCCTTACCATAATTTGCCCGTTCTCCAAGATTGTAAGCCTTCCATTGTCTGGTTTTGAGTATGATCTGGAGTCGACGTCTTCCGAGGCAGTTAGGGCGAGGAGATTTGCGTGTGGGACTTCTTCTTCTTCTTCGGAAGAGGATTCATCCCAAGTGGCTTGGAGAGCCTTCTTTCTTCGCGCCTTCTTGGTCTCCTTTAGATTGGGGCATTCTGACTTGTAATGTCCCTTTTTATTGCACTCGTAGCAGGTAACGTTGGGCTTACTCTTCGAGGTTGTTGAAGGTTCTGATGGATCTTCCTTTCTTCGGCTTTCTTTCTTTTTGTTTGTTTGGTACTTTAGCTCCTTGTAGTAGTCCCGAGTTAGCCGAACCAATTTGGGTCGATCCCCTTCGCTATCTTCTGAATCCGAGTCTGAGTCAGACTCGGGTGCTGGTTGAATCTTTTTCTTGGGGGCTTTTCCTTGAGGTTTTCCTGCAATGAAAGCTATACTCTTCTCGGCCAAAGTGGCCTTAGTCTGTTCATGCAGTTCTAATTAAGAGAAAAGTTCATCTAATTTAATTTTAGAAAGATCCCTAGAAACCTTATAGGCATCTACCATGAATGCCCACAGTGTGTTCCTTGGGAATGCGTTTAATGTATACCTGATTAGGTCACGGTTCTAGACCTTGTGACCTATTGTATGCAGCGCATTCATCAGCTCCTGGATTCTGGCGTAGAGCTGTGCTGCTGATTCTCCTTCGTTCATCTTGATCGTGTAGAGTCTGTTCAGCAACAGATCTCTTTTGTTGATCCTGGTGTCAGAAGTGCCTTCATGTAGCTTGATCAGCTTGGTCCAAAGTTCTTTGGCGCTGTTGAAGGGTCCCACCTAGTTCAGCTCCTCCTTGGTCAAACCGCAATGCAAAGTCTGGGTTGCCTTTGCATCAGCCTCGATTTTCTTCTTCAACGAGACGTCCCATTCAGTATAGTGTTGTGCCACTCCTTCTGTGTTCTTGGGAATCTCCAGCCCAGATTGGATGATTATCCACATGTCCACCTGAGTTTTCAGGTGGACTTCCATCCTGTTTTTCTAGTAGGAGAAATCTTCTCCACTAAAAAGAGGAGGTCTGGCAGTGCTGAATCCCTCTTGCATGGCCATTTGAATTTTAGCTATAAAATTAAAAACAAAAAAAACTTGTTCCAAGACTAAGTCTTAGATTAGTAGTGCGGGAAGAAAATATAATAACGAAAGGAAATAAAATCGAGTGGTGTTGCACTTGAAATGACCCGACCCATTCGTCGGCCCATTTGGCGGCCTATTCGGCTACCCCTTATTTTTCTGTGGGTCGTCGACTGTCGACCATCGACCGTGCCGTTACCTTACTAGGTCTTCCCACCCCTGGACAGTGGATTTTTGCCTTCCCCAAGATTCGAACTCTAGACCTCCAGGCTAAAGTACTAGAGTTTATGAATCTGGTAACCAACTGAGCTTGGCGCCTTTTTTTATTGTAACGACCCGACCCATTTGGCGGCCCATTCGGCGACCCCTTATTTTTCTGTGGGTCGTCGACTTATGTACTAGGCTTATGTACTAGTTCTTTATGAATCCTGGTAACCAATTGAGCTAAGGTTACTAGGATTCATAAAGAACTAGTACTTAAGCCTGGGTCTAGGGTTCGAATCCTTGGGAAGGCAAAAATCCACTGTCTAGGGGGTGGGATGACCTAGTAAGGTAACGACACAGTCAACGGTCGATGGTCGACGACCCACAGAAAAATAAGGGGTCACCGAATGGACCGCCAAATAGGCCGCCATATGGGCCGGGTCGTTATAATAAAAAGGCGCCTTTTTATTGTAACGACCCAGCCCATTTGCCGACCCATTTGGCGACCCCCTTATTTTTCTATGGGTCATCGACCGTCGACCGTGTCGTTACCTTACTATGTCTTCCCACCCCCTGCACAGTGGAGTTTTGCCTTCCCTAGGATTCGAACCCTAGACCCAGGCTTAAGTACTAGTTCTTTATGATTCCTGGTAACCAATTGAGCTTATTACCAGGATTCATAAAGAACTAGTACTTAAGCCTGGGTCTAGGGTTCGAATCCTGGGGAAGGCAAAAATCCATTGTGCAGGGGGTGGGAAGACATAGTAAGGTAACGACACGGTCGACGGTCGATGACCCATAGAAAAATAAGGGGGTCGCCAAATGGGCTGGGTCGTTACAGCACCAACCTCGATTAACGAGAAAGATTTGAAAAAAAATTAAAAATTTCGTAAATCCAAAAAAAACTTTCAAACTGGTGGTTGCACCAAGTTTGAGCTACCCGCTCTGATACCACTTGTTGGATCAGAGAAAATCGATAGAGGGGGGGTGAATATCAATCGAAGAATTTCGGATTAAAAGTTAGAGCGATTGCGCAGCGGAAAAACAAAATCAACGCTAACAAGTTTCTTTTACTTGGTTCGGAGCCTAGATTGACTCTTACTCCAAGGCCCACGGTCCTTGACCATTTACTTTGGGCAATTCTATAATTCGCACAAATAAGTACAAGAATAGAAAATGGAATTGAGTACAGTACTTTAATAAAATTTTTACCGACGACGGGAAAGTAACGAAATCTGAGCCGTGGGTCGTCGTTGGTGCTTGAGACGTGAGCACGGGGCTTTCTGGAGTAGACCGCTTGGAGAAAACAGTTGGAAGAAGTTATTGTGAAGCCTTGGGGTAAACCCCCTTATATAGCAGCCATAGGGGTGCCTGTATCGATGGGGGCGCCTGACACGTGGCCTCTCCTGCGAGAATTCCAATTCGTAGGCTTGGTCAACGCTTATCCCCTTTATTGGGGTGCTTGGGCTGATGGGGGCGCTTGTGTTAACACAGGCGCCTGAGCTGACTTAGTCCAGAAGCTTCATGGCAGTTTGCTTCGATGTTTTGTTTTTGGCCTTGAACTGGGGTGCCCGTGTCCATACGGGCGCCTAGTCCCAGTGAGGCACCTCACTCCATTGAGGCGCCTGAGCTGCAGAAACTCGTTCCTTCGTCCCCTGCAACCATGGTTAATTCCAAAACATACAAACCAAGACTGTTAGAAATTATTTACAGCCTTAGCTGTCTTGGTTCTGACTTTGGGTCACCCAAATGGAACCCTAGGTCGAACCGACGCCTACTGTTCCCTCACGCGGGGAACGCGTCCTCACCTACTCCTCTCAGGAGAGTTTACCTTTTGCCAACCGGCTCCTCCGGTTGGACTTTTGCCCAATCCTCCTGATCAGGTCTTCGTGCCCAACGTCCGGTCAGGTCTTCTTGCCCAACTTCCAGTCAGGTCTTCGGTGCCCAGCCCTTTTCCAGGACTTCTTGCCCAATCCTCGACCAGGACTTCTTTGTCCAACTTTCGGTCAGGTCTTCTTGCCTAGTCCTCGACCAGGACTTCTTGCCCAGCCCTTTGCTAGGACTTCTTGCCTAGTGTACCTAGGACTTTCCTGCACACTCAGTAAGCTTGTTCGATCACAACAACACCTTAACTTCTGAACCCTTTGCCATTATCAAAACACAGGTTTGACTTTGGTGCTTCCGGCACCAACAGTTTATTATTTTGATTTTGTATCATAGCGAATAATTTACTAACTGGACCCCGACCATAAACATAAAAGCCGACGATCTACTCGTCGCATTTTTCGTGGTCTAACGGTCAAGCAAATTACAAGGCCGATTTTTGTAATTAGTCGAGTTGTAATTTGGATCGTTCGATACGACACGAGATGGTCGTTGGGAGATGGGTCTCCATTCGGATTAATTTTTAATCCGTAGGCATGGAGAGGTCTCTCGGAACGACCAGGTATTCGCTTAGGAAACTCGCCAAGCCATACCCAACATCTTCCGTGTGACACCACACACCATGTTATCTATAATGCGAAGTATTGGACTTCATGCATGTACTAATATAAACAGGCACCTAGTGTAGTTGTTATTCTCTTTTCAAAATTAAGGTGCTCATATAAAGAAATCATGTCTTTCAGTATACACATCTTACATCACTCGCACCTTCTCATTCAGGTGTAGGACCTTCACACGCACCTTCTCATTCACCTTCACCAGTACCTTCGCCAGTCCAATCTTCGGTACCCATGCTAAATCTTTAATCGGCAAGAAACTCAAACACTGAGTTGATAGACTCTCGGGAGTTTATAGTTCCGATCGAAGATTCGTATGTATTATAAAATATCTTATTTTTTCAACTATCTTAATTATTTAATATAGTTTATTTGTAATTTTATGATAGATTTGAAAACTCTATACGGATTATTCACGATATCAATAGAATCGTGAATAATCACTGGGGAGGTGCTTCAATGTCATATTCAAGCACTCCAACTGCCAATAAGGAGTTATGGTGGAATGAGTTCAAGGTATATTGCCTTTTGTTTATTTATGAAATTAAAGTTAAAATCTAATTAATTATTCTTTTTCATTTCAATGGACATTCAATTGGGAGTTGAGTGTAGAAATGGAAATAAAAAGAATATTTAAAAAAAATATGGTGATCACATTAGGCATGTACTGAATCATGCCAAGACTCAGGGGAAAAAGCCACCATACATCACTGATGAAAATTGGGCCAAGATCTGTAATGTTTGGGAAATGAATGAGTGCAAAAACAGGAGTTATCAAAATAAGATAAATCAATCTTTTAATTCTGGAGACGCATCTGTTATATATGCGGGAGGGTCTATTAATATAGATGAGCACAAACGCAAATTGGTAATTTATTTAACTCTCTCACTAATTTTTAATTTATATCAAATTATTTCATTATTTCTAATAGTGTTTTAAGACTAAGGAAATGGGGAAGGAGCCTGAATTCATTGAAACTTTCACTCATGCTTTTACAAAAAAAGACAAGACTTGGAGTGGGGATAGAGCCAGATTAATAAAGGTTAGGATTAATTTTTATTTGAATTAAAAATATTATTATTGTCATCGTATTATAATTTTTCTTATGACAATGAAGGACAAATATGATGAGTTAGAGTTAGCATTGATAAATTCGCAAGCTAACAGAAACACTGACGGGTCTGAACCTTTTATTGGCAACAACAAAATCAAAATTGTAAGACGGGTTTCTCCACCTCTGGAAAGTCCAGAAAGGAGACCATCAATGGACTCACGATTAAGTGCTTAGGCCTTGGACGTACTGACCCTGGGGGGTTGGGAACCAAGTAAATCCCGCTTTTTTCTGTGTGATTTTCTGTCTTTCTTTGATTCTATTTTCCGCTGCATACTAACTCTGATAGAAAGACGAGTAAGCAACGAGTTTTCCCACGAAGTTTTACGAGTCGATATTCACCCCCCTCTATCGACCGACACCGATCCTACACTAGTAGGACTACTAAAATGCATGGTCATGCTCAAATGAGTCAATATAAGATATTGAGTTCATTTGTTTGAGTGAGTCTACTTGGGGATCAAGAAACGCAAAGATTGATCGAGGATGGCACGGTCTATGCTGATGGAACCAGCTCGGCGGGTTTCCTAAACGAACACATGGTCGAACATGAGAGACCTCTCCATGTCTACAGATTAAAAATTTAATCCGAATGGAGATCCGTCTCCCAAACGACCGTCTCATCATTGTATCAATAGATCCAAGTCGCAACTTAGCCAAACAAAAGAGTAAGGCTTTGTAACTTTCCGAATCAAGTGACCGCGGAAAAGATGACGAATGAATCGCCGGTTTTTGTTTTAATTATTGGGGTCCATGACACAATAAATTATCAATATTAATTAACAATTATTTAAACTATGATAATTAATTAAAACACATGCAATAACATGATATCACACGAAATAACAAAGAAAACAAAGAGGAGATAAAGTGGGATATACCTCGTCTTTTACCTCGCAGTCTTCTACCGTATGACCCTCCCCTCTTGGACGTCGTGTGGGCGATGTGCTACCAAGACGCGGAGTCACCAAGGCTTGCCAAGATCACCGTCTTCTACCCTCTTCCAACCGCAAACCAAAAAACCTAGCACCTAGGGTTTACCCGCAGGCCACCGATGCACCTTCACTTGCGCCACCGGCCACACCAAGCCCTATAATCGCCGTTCACAAGAGAGATAAGGTGAGGATGATTAGGAAGATGAAGAAGAAGGAATAAGAGGAAGAAAGAAGCTCCTTTTTCCTCCCAAAACCCAACGAAACCCTAGCTATGCATCTCAATCCCGCCGGCGCAGTGTGCTTCCAAAACACCACCAGCTCTTCAGCCACCACCCTCTGCTCTGTTGCGCGCAACCAGAAGGAAGAAGAGAGGGAAGAAGATGAAGAAGAATCCGAAGAAGAAGGGTACAAAACTGCAACTTCAACGGGCTTCCTTCTTCTTGTCGCCGGCGCCGGAAAACCTCAAGGTTTTTGTCCCCGCTAGTGAGTTCTCCCCTTCTTCACTTGTGTGTCGATCTCCTCTCTCTATTCCCCTCCTTGTTGAAGCACTACGCCCAAAGAAAAAGAAGAGACAAGCTCTCTTCTTCGTTCCTTTGCACCGGCGCAAGGTTAGCCCTAGGAGAGAGAGAGGGGGAAGGAAAATAATGAGAGGGATTTTGGGTTTTCTTGGGTGTATTGGATTCACCTTGTTTCATGAGTCTAATGGGGTATTTATAGGGATATGGTAGGGACCATGAGGAGGAGTTGGGTCTTGGCCCGCTAATGGATCCAAATCCGATCCATTAATGGAGATCCATTCCACTAAAGGATTCCCATTGAACTTCCTCATCAACTCCCATATTTTCATATGGGCTCCACCAATTATGAGCACATCCATCTCCCCATGTTTAAGATATCGAATGTCCATCGATTAATATAAATTACTGACAATTTTAATTAATCAACCTCTTGATCCTTGACTAGTACCACTCAACCTTTCATCATGTTGGACCATAGTCCACTTGCAAGATTTAACATGATGAACCTTATGAGCTCATCAAGAGGGGCATCATCATCCAAACTTACCAGGACACGGATTCCGTCAATAATCAATGACACACCATGTACATAATATTATTTCCCAACTTACCGGGCCAATCGATCTAGCTTAATAGATCTCGCCCATTCGTAAATCAAAGAAATAATAATTAAATACACGTGCCCGTTATTATTTCGAGATTTAGAGATTGTACTCCATAATAAATCCGAGATCCAATTTAATTATAAAGTTAGTATAAATTGGATGACCTCTATTTTGGTCCTACTCAATGCACACAAAGTGCACTAGTGTAATTCTATGGTTAAGACTGTTGGATCAAAGTAAATCGATAGAGGGGGGGGGGTGAATATCGATCGGAAAATTTCGGACAATTAAGAGAAATTACACAGTGGAAAGAGTAAAACAAAGTCGCTAATACTGTTTGTCTTGGTTCGGAGTCACAGTCGGCTCCTACTCCAAGGCCCACGGTCCTTGACCCTTTACGATGAGCAATTCAATATTCGAAGAATGTTTACAATTTGGAGTACAGATATAGGAAAAAGGAAGTTACAACACTTAAGAAATTTAAGCTGTTACCGACGACCGGAGTGGACGGAATTTCGGAGCAGCGGGTCGTCGTTAGCGCTTGAATCGCGAGTACAGAGCGTGTCGGAGCGTAGCGCTTGAGCGAAAGTGTTGAGAGCGAGATTTGCAAGTTGTGTGGAAGCCTTGGGGGTGAACCCCTATTTATACTAGTCGCATGGGCGCCTGTGTTGAAGGGGGCGCCTACACGTGGCCTCTTCTGCGAGAACTCCTATCCGCAGACTCGGCCAGTGCTTATCCCTTCAACTGGGGCACCTGAGCTGACTGAGGCGCCAGTGTTAACACTGGCACCTAGCTTGACTTGGTCCAAAGGCTTTCATTGCAGTTTGCTTCGATAGCTTGGTTTTGGCCTTGCACTGGGGCGCCTATATCCACACAGGTGCCTAGCCCAGTGAGGCACCTCCTTCCAATGAGGTGCCTGAGCTGCAGAAACACAGTTCCTTCATTTCCTGCAACCAGGGTTAGTTCCAAACACAAGAAGCAAATATGCATGATATATTAAACATTGTTTACAGCCTAAGCTGTCTTGGTTCTGACCTCGGGTCTCCCAAATGGAACCCTAGGTCGAACCGACGCCTAATGTTCCCTCCTACGGGGAACGCGCCCTCACCTACTCCTCTCGCAAGAATTTACCTTTTTCCCAACCGACTCCCCCGGTTGGACTTTTGCCCAGCTTCACTCACCAGGTCTTCGGTGCCCAGTCCTTAACCAGGTCTTAGTGCCCAGCTTCACTCACCAGGTCTTATTGCCCAACCTTATGTCAGGACTTAGTTGCCCAGCTCGCGGCCAGGACTTAGTGCCCAATTCAACGAACCAGGACTTAGTGCCTAGTGTACCTAGGACTTTCCTGCACACTTAATAAGTTTGTTAGATCACAACCAACTCTTAACTTCTGAATGTTTTGCCATTATCAAAACATAGGTTCAACTTTGGCACTTCCGGCACCAACAATCTCCCCCTTTTTGATTTATGGCAACATGATTCAAAAAGTTAAGTTAAACAACATATTATAGCAATCTAACAACAATAATGATTTAACAATAGAATTTTATCTCCCCCTGAATTGCACATTCTCCCCCTGAAATTTTCAATGTCATGCGGGTTTTGTAAACTTTCTAAGTGCTAAGTGTTTTTCAAAATTTAGCAAAAGCTTTAAGTTTTTGACTAAGTGTTTTTCAAAAGTAAAGCAAAAGCAAAAGCATTTGCACCCAAAAAAAAACTTTTTATACTTAAACAATTTTTGAGAATGTTTTGCAATCTTTTTATACTTAAATAATTTTTGAAAAGGTGCTTTTTACACAAAAAATTTTCAAAAACTTTCTTGCAAGCTTTTTACACTTAAAAAATTTCAAAAAACATTTCTTGCAAGCTTTTTATACTTGAAAAAAATTTGCTTGAAAAATACTACACTTTTGCTTAAAACAATTTCACTTAGAAATGTTTGCCAAAATTATTTTCCAAAAAGACATTTCAAAAGAGTTTAGCTCAGACAAAATTTGAAAATTTTCTTTAGGAATATTTTCAAGATAAGTGCACTAAGAAAAGTTTTTGGAAATCCTTTTAGAAAGTTTTGGAAGTACTTTGATGATGCTTAGAACAATTTTAAAGCACTTAGAAACATAAAATAAACATTTGAAGTACTTAGAAAATTTTAGTAAAAATTTTAAGTACTTAGAAAAATTTAGGAAAATTTTGAAGTACTTAGAAAAATTTAGCAAAAATTTGAAGTACTTTAGCAATCTAGCACTTAGAAATACTTACTAAAATTTAAAATTTAAAATTTTTGTGAAAAGGATAAAAAAAATTTAAAATTTTCCCTCTTTTCCTTCTCTCTCCCTTTGCCAGATATCAAAAAGAAACTATTGTAATTCATTTTTGAATTAGATCTAGTTAAACAAATTGGAACTCCGTATTGAACCAACTTTAGTGAATTTCAGCAAGCAATAGAAGAGGACCAAACCAATTTAAATCGATCTTGTTCGAGTCCTGTCTAACCCAGTTAGCTACTTACTAACTGTCATAAACAGTAGCTTTCGCTAGGGTTAGTCAAGTTAAGTGATCTGATCAAGTTAGATTTTCTAAGCTTGACACTTAACCTGATTGCTGTTCAACTTGTATTTATTGCCCCAATTACTGTACATGCACTGACTTAAAGCATCTTGAATCAAGGCATAGACCTAAGCATCTCAACCCAGTCTAGGTTATCATTCAAAAGTACCCTAAGGTGCTTGTGAGATGCAGGCTTCTAGATCTATAGGTACATGCAGTTCTAGGGTTAGGGCCTAAGCTACGTCCATTTGCGAAAAAACCCTAGTTTTGAATGGGATAGTTTTTGAAAGAAAACTAAGTCAGAAAATCATTTTAAATTTCAAAAACTTGATAAATGAGATGATAAACTTGCTAATTTTAAAAAAAAATTAAGAAAAATAGGAAAAGTTTTTAAGAAAACAGTTTAGATCAGTCCTATTCTACTAAGCACAACCCTAACTACCTTCTTAGTGAGCTAAACTCAGACTCAGGTAAGGGTTTGCTAAAGATATCAGCTAAGTTGGATTTTGAGTCCACATGTTTAAGTACTATTTCACCCCTGGCTACATGATCCCTTACAAAATGATCTTTATCTTCTATATGTTTTGTTCGGGAATGTTGAATTGGGGTTTTAGTCAAGTTGATTGAAGTAATGTTATCAATATAGACTTGGGTTTGGGTATAGTCAAGCTGGAAGTCCTTAAGAGTGTGCATCATCCACAAAAGTTGTGCTACACATTCTCCTAGGGTAACATATTCTGCTTCTGTTGTGGACAATGCTATGCAGTGTTGCTTTTTACTACACCAGCTGACTAGGTTATGTCCTAATAGTTGGCAACTTCCACTGGTACTTTTTCTATCTAATTTGCACTTAGCATAATCAGAGTCAGAATATCCTGATAATTCAAAAGTGGAAGTCCTAGGATACCAAATCCCTACATTTCGGGTACCCTTAATGTACCTAAGTACTCGTTTTAGGGCTGCTGAGTGGGATTCCTTAGCACAAGTTTGGTACCTAGCACACATTCCTACAGAAAATAAGATATCAGGTCTACTTGCGGTCAAGTAAAGTAGGCTACCAATCATTCTTCGGTATAGCTTAAGATCTACAGGCTTTCCTTCAGGGTCATTATCAATTTTGACATTTGTAGCCATAGGGATACTTAAGCTTTTGGAATTATCCATTTTGAATTTCTTTATTAACTCTTTAGCATACTTGGATTGGTGAACATAATTACCATCTCTTATCTGTTTAATTTGTAATCCCAAGAAAAAGTTGAGCTCACCTACCAAGCTCATTTCAAATTCACTTTCCATTATTTTTACAAATTCTTTTAGAAAGTTAGAGTTGGTGGACCCAAAAATTATATCATCAACATAAATTTGTGCAATGAAAATATCTTTTTCTAAGGTTTTAACGAAAAGGGTAGAGTCAATTTGACTTTGGTTAAATTCCTTAGAAATTAGATAAGTTGATAAGCGTTCATGCTATGCTCTAGGTGCTTGTTTCAACCCATAAAGTGCTTTTCTATGTTTAAAAACATAGCCAAGTTTTTCTAGGTCTTCAAATCCTTGGGGTTGTCCTACATAAACTTCTTCATTGATAAACCCATTTAAGAAGGCAGACTTGACATCCATCTGATATAGCTTAAACCCTCTATGGGCTGCAAAGGCTAACAACATTCTAATTGACTCCAGTCTAGCTACTGGGGCGTAGGTTTCATCATAGTCTAACCCTTCGACCTGACTAAACCCTTTAGCTACTAAGCAGGCTTTATTTCTAACTATCTCCCCTTAATCATTTAATTTGTTTCTGAACACCTACTTAGTATCTATAATAGATTTACCCTCAGGTTTAGGTACTAGTTCCCAGACTTGGTTTCTTTTAAATTAGGCTAACTCCTCTTGCATAGCTATGATCCAATCAGGATTAGGTAGGGCTTCCTCTATAGTCTTAGATTCAATTTTTGAAATTAATGTGATCTGACTAAGATTTCTATCGGAAGACCTAGTTCTGACTCCTAAGGTTGGATCACCCATAATTTGATCAGAGGGGTGACTGAGTCTGGGTTTCTTGGTTCTTCTAGTACTAGGTTCAGCCTCAGGTCCGGCTGGATAGTTTGGTTCAGTGTTTGGTTCAACTACTTGGGTCGGTTCAGTTATTGGTTCAGTTGAGACCTCAGTAGTTGGTTCAAGAGTTAGTTCATTTAAAGGTTCAACCAGTGGTTCAATTGTTAGTTCAGTGTCTTCCTGATCATTATTTGATTGGTTCAACTTTTGATTGCTAGTTTTTGGTTCAATTTCCTCATCAAAAATTAAGTTAGTAGTTTCTTCAATTTTGTGAGTTTGTTTATTATAAACCCTATAGACCCTACTAGTTGTTGAATATCCTAAGAAGATCCCTGGGGTTGACTTGGATTGAAACTTACCTAGGTAGTCCTTAGTGTTCAAGATATGAACTTTGCACCCAAAGACTCTTAGGTAGTGTAGGTTAGGTAGTCTATGATAATATAGTTCATAAGGGGTTTTATTATGTCTTTTGTTAATTAGAACCCTATTTTGGATGTAGCATGTCATACTTACTACTTCTGCCCTAAATTGGTTAGTAGGTTAAATTCATTCAACATGGTTCTAGAGGCTTCCTGAAGGGTTCTATTTTTTCTCTCCACTATCGCATTTTGTTGGGGGGTTCTAGGACAGGAAAACTCATGAATATACCCATTTATTTTACAAAATTCCTCAAACCTTTGATTTTCAAATTCTCCCCCTTGATCACTTCTAAGTCTTTTGATTTTAGTATCATTTTGGTTTTCAATCATTTTACATAAGTCAATAAATAAGTTCAAGGTTTCATCCTTAGTTTTTAGGAACCTAACCCAGGTAAACCTAGAGTAATCATCGATAATTACTAAGTAGTACCGATTCTCGCTTAGTAACTTGGCTCCATGTGAATCAAATAGGTCAAGGTGCAGGAGCTCAAGTGTGGTTTGGGTTAAGTCTGATTGAATTGGTTTGTGAGTAGACTTAGTTTGTTTGCCTTGGTTACATAAGTTACAGATTGTATTTTCAAAATTCTTAATTTTTGGTACACCTTTTATTAAACCAAGTTGGATAATTTTAGAAATTAGTTTAACATGAGTGTGACCTAATCTCCTATGCCAGAGGTTGGATTCTTCTAATTGAGTCAAGAAGCATTTTGGTACTAAAGGTAAATTAATAGTATAAACGTTGTTTTTCCTAGTACCCTTAAACTTAACTTCTGAGTCTTGGAGGTTTCTAATCAGGCAGTCAAAGTTGGTGAATGTAACTACGTAGCCAGTATCACATAGTTGACTTATACTAAGCAAATTGAACTTATAATTTTCAACCAAGAGTACTTTCTTAATCACAAAATCAAACTTGAGTTCAATGTTACCTGACCCAATGACTTTGAGTTTAGCATTGTTGCCAAACACTACTGAGCTTAGGTTCTTGAACTTGATTTTGGTGAATTTCAATTTGTCTCCAGTCATGTATCTAGAGCATCCACTATCCAACATCCATTGGTCCAAATCTTTATGTTCCTACACATAAAGTATTTATTGATTTGGATCCAATTAGAGTTAGGGATAGCTTAAATTGACTTTCATATCCTAGTCTATCTCACCTAGTCTAGTGTTATCAATCACGTTAACCTTATGTGTTTTGTGAGAAAAGTTTGCAAAAATAAAGATTTTAATTTTGAAAGGCATTGAATTAATTTTGAAAGACATTAATTTTGAAAATTTTATAAGGTTAAATTTATTGACTTTTGAAAAAAATGTGTTGAATCTAAGACTATTTGAAATTTATGTTAGATTCAAATTTAATAAGTAGTAAAGTAAATTTGATTTTCAGTAATTAGCTTCCAGGTCATGGCGAGGCACAAGACCTTCTTTGGCCGTAGCCTTATTGGATCATCAACCCTTTCCTTCACAAAGCCTTTTACTGAAAATTCATCTTCAAGTTACTTCTTGAAAGATTTTAGTCTAACTAGTTTGGGTCTTGGATCGGTAGCTTCGGCTAGTTCCACCAGACAAAACAAACCAAGTAGGATATACTTGACCTTATTAGAGCGGCTTCCCTAACGTACTATCATCTCACCTCCACCCAATACTATGTTGTTTAAATTTCAACTTAATCATTTGTCCTTAATCTAACCAATCCTAAGTCTAAGCATGGTAAGATTGCAAAAAAAAAAACAAGCAAGCAAGCAAGTGAAAAACAATTATCTTGTTATGATTATGGTTTTTATACTGGCTCCCCCTGGACTGAAGCCTCGATAAGGACTAGGCAAGATGCGAATCTTGTCCTTGGGGATCCAATACTGGTTTGGTCCAGCCGATTTATTTAAATACAGCTTGGGGACCCATGCTTGGATTTGGGTTCTAGATTGGTTCAATATAGAGTAATATGATCGTTGTCTCGACTTAGTTCGATAGCCTAATCTGGATCGGTTAAGAACGGACTTCTACTTTCCAAGGATCATGTCAAGACCCTTGGAACCCGAAGTGAACTGTTCTAAGGCTACTCTGAGCTCCTTGACTTGAGTTTTCAAGGAGGAATTCTCTTCCTCAATCTTTTGAACTTGAGTTGAGGTTCCTTCTTGAATTTGCTCGGTCAAGGACCTCGAGTCAGCTTCCTCTTTCAGGCGTTTTACTTCCTGTCGGAGGGACTCAACCCGGATTTTGGATTTTGCTAAGTTACGAGACAAATAAGAGATTAATTTAGACAGTTCATATTTCGAGTAACCTCTTACCGTGATTTGTCCATTCTCCGAGATTGTGAGTCTTCCGTCGTCTAGTTCTGATTCTGATCCGGAGTCGACGTTTTCTGAGGCGGTTAGGGTGAGGAGATTCGTATGCAGGACTTCTTCTTCTTCTTCGAAAGAGGATTCGTCCCAGGTGGCTTGGAGAGCCTTCTTTCTTCGCGCCTTCTGTGTTTCCTTCAGATTGGGGCACTTTGACTTGAAGTGTCCCTTTTTGTTGCATTCGTAGCAAGTAACGTTGGTCTTGCTCTTTGAGCTTGTTGAAGGTTCTATTGGATCTTCCTTTCTTCGGCTTGACTTTTTCTTGCTCGTTTGGTGCTTGAGTTTCTTGTAGTAATCCCGAGCTAGCCGAACCAACTTGGGTCGATCCCCTTCACTGTCTTCTGATTCTAAGTTTGAGTCAGACTCGGGTGTTGGTTGAGTCTTCTTCTTGGGAGCTTTCCCTTGTGATTTACCTGCAACAAAAGCTATACCTTTCTCGATCAAGGTAGTGTTAGTCTGTTCGTGCAGTTCTAGTTTAGAAAAGAGTTCGTCTAATTTGATTTCAGATAAGTTCCTTGAAACTTTGTAGGCATCTACCATAGACGCCCACAGTGAGTTTCTCGGAAAAGAATTTAGCGTATACCTTATCAGGTTACGGTTTTCAACCTTGTGACCTATCATGTGTAGCTCGTTCATCAGTTCCTGAATTCTAGCATGGAGTTGGGTTGCAGTCTCACCGTCGTGCATCTTGATTATATAGAGTCTGTTCAGCAACAAATCTCTTTTGCTGATCCTCGTGTCGGAAGTGCCTTCGTGTAGCTCGATCAGCTTGTTCCAAAGCTCCTTCGCGCTGTTAAAGGGTCTCATCCGGTTCAGCTCCTCCTTGGTTAAGCCGCATTGCAAAGTTTTGGTCGCCTTTGCATCGGCCTCGATTTTCTTCTTTAGTGGGTCGTCCCACTCGGTATAATGTTGCACCACACCATGTGCATTTTTGGGAATTTCCAACCCAGACTGGATGATTATCCACATGTCCACCTGAGTTTTCAGGTGGACTTCCATCCTGCTTTACCAGTAGGAGAAGTCTTCTCCATTGAAAAGAGGAGGTCTGGCAATGTTGTACCCCTCTTGCATGACCATTGAATTTTTCTGAAAAAAATAAACCAAACTTGTCCCAAGACTAGGTCTTGGATTAGTAGTGCGGAAAAAAAATATTAATAACGGAAAAAGAGCGAGTGGTGTTGCACCAACCTCGATCAACGACATAATTCGAGCGAAAGAGAAAAAAATTTAAAATTCATAAATCTGAAAAAAAATCTCAAAGTGGTGGTTGCACCAAGTTTGAGTCACCCGCTCTGATACCACTTGTTGGATCGGAGTAAATCGATAGAGGGGGGTGAATATCGATCGAAAAATTTCGAACAATTAAGAAAAATTACGTAGCGGAAAGAGTAAAACAAAGTCGCTATCACCATTTGTTTTACTTGGTTCGGAGTCGCGGTCGGCTCCTACTCCAAGGCTCACGGTCCTTGACCATTTACGATGGGCAATTCAATATTCGAAGAATGTTTACAATTTGGAGTACATATATAGGAAAAAGGAAGTTACAACACTTAAGAAATTTAAGCTGTTACCGACGACCAGAGTGGATGGAATTTTGGAGCAGCGGGTTGTCGTCGCCGCTTGAATCGCGAGTGCAGAGCATGTTGGAGCGTAGCGCTTGAGCGAAAGTGTTGAGAGCGAGATTTGCAAGTTGTGTCGAAGGCTTGGGGGTGAACCCCTATTTATACTGGTCGCATGGGCGCCTGTGTTGAAGGGGGCGCCTACACATGGCCTCATCTGCGAGAACTCCTATCCGCAGACTCGGCCAGCGTTTATCCCTTCAACTGGGGGTGCCTGAGTTGACCGGGGAGCCTGTGTTAACATAGGCGCCTAGCTTGACTTGGTCCAAAGGCTTTTATGGCAGTTTGCTTCGATGGCTTGGTTTTGGCCTTGCACTGGGGCGCCTAGCCCAGTGAGGCGCCTCCTTCCAATGAGGCGCCTGAGCTGCAGAAACACAGTTCATTCATTTCCTGCCTGCAACCAGGGTTAGTTCCAAACACAAGAAGCAAATATGCATGATATATTAAACATTGTTTACAGCCTAAGCTGTTTTGGTTCTGACTTTGGGTCTCCCAAATGTAACCCTAGGTCGAAACGACTCCTAATGTTCCCTCCTACGGGGAACGCGTCCTCACCTACTCCTCTCGGGAGAATTTACCTTTTTGCCAACCGGCTCCCCCGGTTGGACTTTTGCCTAGCTTCACTCACCAGGTCTTCGGTGCCCAGTCCTTGACCAGGTCTTAGTGCCCAGCTTCACTCACCAGGTCTTAGTGCCCAACTTCACTCATCAGGTCTTTTTGCCCAACCTTACGTCAGGACTTAGTTGCCCAGCCCGCGTCCAAGACTTAGTGCCCAATTCAACGAACCAGGACTTAGTACCTAGTGTACCTAGGACTTTCCTGCACACTTAATAAGTTTGTTAGATCACAACCAACTCTTAACTTCTGAATCCTTTGCCATTATCAAAACATAGGTTCGACTTTGGCGCTTCCGGCACCAACAAAGACAAACCACACATAATTACACTACAACTATCCCGATGGTTTATTCAACTTCATCTCGGTTGTGAGCCTCTTACTTATACTTCTGCAAGGAACTGATAACATGATCTTCTGTGCATCACCACACACCATATTATCTAGAATGCAAAGTATGAGACATTTTGTGCATATACTAATATAAATATGCAACCTGTGATTTTGTGATTCTCTTTCAAAATGTAGATGTTCTTAACCAAAAGCAAAACTTTTAGTATATATCCTAACAATCTCCCACTTATACTAAAAGACATTGTTGTCTTCAATATGCCATACATCTGACCCCTTGATCCTCCACATGCCTAAAAGCTCTTGCTACCAAGGCCTTAGTGAAATGATCTTCCTAGGTCATCCTTTGATGTAATCTAGGCAACAACAGCTATTCCTCACCAGGGTGGTACTTGCACTCTATGTGTTTACTCGCCTTATGGATTCGTGGTTCCTTCGAGTTTACAACTGCACCATTTTTATCACAACAAAATGTGATATCCCTATGGAAACCAGGAATCACTTCGAAGTCCATCTTGAGGTTCCTGAACCATGTAGCTCTCTTGGCTGCCTAAGAGACAACCATCTATATAGCTTCCATGGTGGAGTCCGTCACACAGTCGCTGCATGACACTCTCCCATACAATGGTTCCACCTCCTAAAGTAAACACAAAACCCCAAGGAATACTTATATTTGCCCCTATCTGATTGGAATTTTGTATCCATATAACCCACAAGAGATTGGACTACCCGGTTAACCAGCATATAATCCTTAGTCCTTCTCAGGCACTAATATATGCTTTTGCCGCAGTCCAATTTTCTTGACCTGGGTTACTCCGATAAATGCTAACCATGCCCACGACACAATAGATATCTGGTCTCATTTTTAGCATACATGAGGCTTCCTATAGCTGACGCTAAAGGAACCGCCATTACCTGCTCTATCTCTTTTGATGTTCTAAACATATCTCCTTAGATAAAGTAGCACCACAGCTGAAAAGTACAAAACATCCCTTGGAGGTTTCCATGCTAAAATGAGCTAGGACAGTGTCTTGTATGAAGCTTGGGATAAGCACATCATCCTTGTCTAGAGATCCCTTAGATCTTTGATCCCCAAGGATGTGTCTTACTACTCCCAAGTCCTTTATAATTGTTTGGACAACCATACCCTTACGTCTGATAGTATTTCGTTATTGTTGCCAATCAACAAAATATTATATACGTATAGCACAAGAATACCACTTCATTTCCGTCACATCACTTATATACACAAATCTCATCCGTCCTTTTAATAAATCCATATGACTGGATTATCTCTTCAAAGCGAATGTTCCTTATCATAGGTCCAGGGATCCGGTTCATGTTCACCAGGGACCTAGTCTAAAGACTCTCCAAGAACATGAATCCATTAGGTTGACTAACAACCCTCCCACTACGATAAGGTATCCCCTGTGTATCTTCTGTGACACGAGGTGCAGTGACTTGTGGTATTCCCTCTTGTACAGTTGGTACTAAGGTCAGAATGTCCCCTGTTGATTTACAAATAATTCTACTCATGGGCTTATGACTCATCTTATAGTCCTCTTCTAAGAGTTAGGTACTCGTACCAACGAATACCCGCTTATCCTTAGGACTATAGAACCACCTATCGTTCCCCCAGGATAGCCTACGAACAGGTGCACTAGATTCCAACTTATCAGTATCTCTCTTCAGCACATGTATTGAACTACCCCAAATCTGAACATGTCTTAGACTAAGCTTTCACTCAGTCTACATTTCTATAGGTGTAGAGATTACTGACCTAGATGGTATCAAGCACGTATGCTGTCGTATCCAGAGCATATCCCCAGATCGAATCTGGCTAATCTCGGAGTAGCGTATCATTGTCCTAACCATTACCTTAAGAGACCTTTTTCCTTCATTGTGCTGCACCGTTCTGTTGGGGCGTACCGGGTGCAGTGAATTGGGATTGATTCCCAATCTCTGATAAGTAAGTCCTACAACTATCCCAAGAGTTACTTGCCACTACGATCTAATCGTAATGCCATCATACTTTTACCATGATGTTTCTCCGCATCAGTCTTGAATTCTTTGATCACATCAAAGTATTCAGTCTTGCGGTACAATAAGTAAATGCACTTTAACCTTTGAATAAATGTCTATAAAATAAATGAAGTATTCAAGGCTACCTCTATTCTGGATAGACTAAGGACCTATTCTTATCAACATGAACCAAATCTAACATACCTTTGGCTCTATACCCCTTAGCCTAGAAAGGTCTCTTGGTTATCATACCTTCTAAGCAAGATTCAAAGATTTTTAGGAAGTCTAGTCTTCCACCACCAATGAACCCAAGGGCCCATTGGCTATCAACCTTTGAATCCTACTAAAAGTTAATAAGACCATGTCTTAGATGCCAAAGATATGTTTTGTTCATTTCGGAAGGATCCTTTCTCTTATCTTGGCTAGATGATAAGCTATTAACATCTAATTGCATCATGGGAGCTTTTGGTTTTAGAGGGTACCAATTGCCTATCAATGTACCTAAATAGATAATCTTTCTATTTCACCTTCCATAATAAAAGCAATAGAATATCTTATTCCAGAAACTGAACAAATGTTCTTTCCAAAAAATTTAGGTACATAAAAGCAATCTCTTTAAAACTAAAAATTTATCATCCTATCTAAAAGACATAAATAAATAACTCCCACTGCAAAAGTCATCTCTGTAGCCTATCCCATGTAGATGGTAATCTCCTCCTCAGCTAGTCGTCGGGTTTCCTGGAACCCCTACAAAGAAATGCAGATATGATTAGTGACATCCGTATCTACACACCAGGTACCGGTAGATATCACCGCTAAACATGTTACAACAACAAAAGAAAAAGATATACCTGAATTATTTCTCTGACGGCGGGGACAATCCGCCTTCCAATGTCCAAACTGCTTGCACACAAAGCACTTGCCTTTCAGCTTCTTCATGCAACTCTGAGGTCCCTGTAATCCTGCTACTTTCTTTGCCCCAACTTATTTCTTCTTCTTCTTTCCTTTCGGTTTAGAAGTAGAAACCCCTTGAGAAATGAAAGTTGTGAACTCTGAAGAGAAAACCCTTCTGCCGCCTCGAGTTTTGTCAGAAGATCCGCCCACGAATATGATCGTTTGTCCATATTGTAGCTTAGGCAAAACTTCTCAAAACTCTTTGGTAGAGATTGGAGGATGAGATCGACCTGGGTTTCCCCATCGATTTGTGCTCCAAGGATTTCCATCTCTTTCAGCCAAGCCATCATCTTGAGAACATGTTGCCTTACGGGCATTCCGTCAATCCTGGTGGTTGTTGTCAAGTTCTTCATGACTTCTTGCCTAGCGGCCCGATTATGGTGTTCGAAGAGTTCATCGAGCTTGGAAGTTTTATCACTGGTAATGTAAGAAGCCTGATGTTAATGACTCTGAGTCATCTCGTCTGCTTCTAACCATTGCCTAAAATATTCCATCTCCTCTTCACCATTCATCTCGCTAGGTTTTTCAACACAGAACTCGACAAGATCACATTTGGATTCCTCGGCAGTTTCGACAAAGTCCAGGTTTAATTCCCAATCATTATTATTAGGGGCATTAAGTTCGTTTTCTCTTTGAATTAAATCAAGTGGGTCTAGATCCATTTTGAAAACACCTGAGGATCACAACAATCACACATTTTAGATTTTGAAAATAAGATGATTCCTCAAACAACAAATTTCAAAATCAACCAACACCTTAAAACACCGAGAATATCGTATGCCACGTTAGTGTGGACGTATATGAATTCTACATTTGTGAGAGGAGGTTTTACCCATTAATTTTATTATCTTGTCTGTAACGCCCGCTTTTTTTTTCCTAAGCAGCGTTACGTTAACATGCTTAGGGCATGTAGACATCATAAGGCAGCGGAATAACTTAACTTATACATGCCCTGTTACCATTCTTAACTTATTGACATGGGAACCTAAGCATATTAACTTTGAACTTAAGCATCCTATCATGTCTCACATAACATCATATCATAAGGTTCCATAAGTCATTATTCAAACACATAAGTAAACATATAGTTCCTGGGCCAAGTCACTACGTCACACATGCGTTCTTGCCCTCCTGCTGCTTCCTTCATTATCCCCTTGAATGATCAGTGGTATAAGGAAATAAGACTATAAGCACACAGGCTTAGTAAGACTCTTTCCTACTCACAAAACCATCCATCATTCATCATCTCATAATGAGCACATAAAACATTAACATACTTGGTGCTCTACTTATAACATAACATCTTGCATCACTTATCGTATACATAGCATGGCATGAACATAAACATAGTAACATTCTAAGCATGGCATGATACATGGCATAAACATAAACATCATAGACATTCTAAGCATGGCATAATTCATTCATTCTCATGGCACAATTCATAAACATAGTGAACATTCTAAGCATGGCATAATTCATGGCATAAATCATAAACATAGTGAGCATTCTAAGCATGGCATAATTCATGGCATATCGTAAACATAGTGAACATTCTAAGCATGGCATAATTCATGGCATAAATCATAAACATAGTGAACATTCTAAGCATGGCATAATTCATTCATTCTCATGCATACTTCTTAACATGAAACGTAAGCATAAAATCTTATCAACATAGCATAATGCATAACATGAATGGATGCATGAGTGGAATGCATATACATAAGGATGCTTAACTTTTAAAACATACTTTTCATTGCTTAAACATAATCATCATAACATCATTTGGGGTCCCCGGCTTGTACCACATACATACATCATTGCGCACATCCCTAGCAAGTCCGAGGTCGCGAGCCCCAACCTACTAGGGTAAGGACAGCATAGTCGGTAGTCCCCGAACCGAGGCGTTCTTAAGGTGCCCATCCCTGTTGCACAGCTCCGGTAGTGTCAGAACCGTGGACAGCTACGATAGTCCAAAACCGGGGCGTTCTTAAGGTGCCCATCCCTTGGACCCATACTTCGGTCCGGTACAAGCCCATACATAAAGAAAAATACTTTTCATGCTTCATCATTCATATGGCATTCATGGCATCTTTAACATAGCATAACTTGTTACGGCTCGGCCCGTCTACCGGCCCATTTACCGGTACTCACGACCGTCGTACCATCGACCATCGACCGTGCCGTCTTAGCATATTTATGCCTTAAAGACATAAGCATCATCTTTCATTCATCATCATTCATAGCATATTCATTCATTCATCATACTTAACATCATCATTATGCCTTAAAGACATGAACCTTAACTTCATTCTTCACTTTCATTTTTTTAGACATGGCATCATTTTCATTCTTAACATGGCATCATTTTCATTCTTAAACATAAACATAACATACTTAACATGGCATCATTTTCATTCTTAAACATGGCATCATCCTCATTCTTAAACATAAACATAACATACTTAACATGACATCATTCATATCATGAACCTAACATATCTTAGCATCATTTTTATCGTGATCATAACCCTATCATTCTTATCATAGCATCATTCATATCCTGAACATATACTTATCATACTTATCATGGAAACACATAAACATATACTTGAAGTTAAAAGCTCAACCCTAACCCTTGGGCCCTTGAGGTGGGCCGAAACATATGGGGTCTCTAGGGTAATCCAAAAATTCCCAGAATTTATACTTAACCTCCACACATCATAAGGGAACATAAATTAACATTATAAAGATTTTTGGCTTAATTATAGACCTTTAAATCATGGTGACCGAAACCCTTAAACTTAGGGTTCTTAGTTTTGTTTCTTTCATGTTGGCCGAAACCCTAGGGTTTCCTAGGGTACTCCAAAAATTCCCAAAAATTATACTTAACCTCTACACATCATAAGAGAACATTAAATAACATTATCATGATTTTTAGAATAATTATAGATCTGTAAATCATGGTGTCCGAAACCCTTAAACTTAGGGTTCTTAGTTTTGTTTCTTTCATGTTGGCCGAAACCCTAGGGTGTCCTAGGGTACTCCAAAAATTCCCAAAAATTATACTTAACCTCTAAACATCATAAGGGAACATTAAATAACATTATCATGATTTTTAGCATAATTATAGACCTGTAAATCATGGTGGCCGAAACCCTTAAACATGAGGGTTCTTAGTTTTGTTTCTTTCATGTTGGCCGAAACCCTAGGGAGTTCTAGGGTACTCCAAAAATTCCCAAAAATTATACTTAACCTCTACAAATCATAATGGAACATTAAATAACATTATCATGATTTTTATCATAATTATAGACCTGTAAATCATGGTGGCCGAAACCCTTAAACATGAGGGTTCTTAGTTTTGTTTCTTTCATGTTGGCCGAAACCCTAGGGTGTCCTAGGGTACTCCAAAAATTCCCAAAAATTATACTTAACATATACACATAATAAGGGAACATTAAATAACATTATCATGATTTTTATCATAATTATAGACCTGTAAATCATGGTGGCCGAAACCCTTAAACATGAGGGTTCTTAGTTTTGTTTCTTTCATGTTGGCCGAAACCCTAGGGTGTCCTAGGGTACTCCAAAAATTCCCAAAAATTATACTTAACCTCTACACATCATAAGGGAACATTAAATAACATTATCATGATTTTTATCATAATTATAGACCTATAAATCATGGTGGCTGAAACCCTTAAACATGAGGGTCTCGGTTTTCTTTCCTTTCAACATCCAATTCGAAAACCAACCACTATATATCATACTAAAAATCATAAAAATCATAGGGAACTATTATACCACAGGTGAGGGAGTCTTACCTTGAGTTTCTTGATTTTTCGAACCTTGGAAGAAGAAGAAGATTGTAAAAGCTTTGGATCCTTGCCTCCTTGTCCTTGTATCCTTGGGAAAACTCTTAGATCTTGGAGATAAGACCTCTTGTGGAGCTTTTCCAAGGGAGAACCCCTCCTTGGGTATTCGGCTAGGATGAGGGAAGGGAGAGGTTTCGAAATGCAAGTGATGGGAAGAAGAGGTAACTCCCAAAACCCCCCTTTAATAGCCCATTAAGGAGGCAAATGAAGAGTCTCTCCATGACTCTTCATCTTCTTCTATGCCTTAACTAATATCCACTTCATTCCCTCCTAACAATACCTTGCTAGGTGAGTTGGTTAGTGCATACATGGTTGTACAAGAGGTCCAAGGTTCAATCCTTGGCTCATGCACCTTTATTTTTATTTTATTTTTTTATTTCATTTATTTTATTATTTTTATTTTTTTAAATTTCGAAAATCCCCCTAAAATCACTCATAATTATGCCAATATTCCTAAATAAAATTCTTTTATATTTATATTAATTTTACCTAATTTATATTAATTTTTACCTAATTAATACCCATTTTTGGAGCCCATTTAAAGCTCATTGGTACTTAGTTTTCTTAATTTAAATGAGAAAACATGGATTTTCTAGGCCAAAGATCTCCTTAATATTTCTAGGTCCCTTGGAAAATTATTTAGACATGCTTAATATTTTAAAAAAATATTAAGAGAATTTTTCGGGTCATTACAATCCCCCATACCTCGTGAAAGTTCGTCCTCGAACTTAGAATATCTCCGGGTACCTGCGTCTCAGCGCGTCCTCACGTTCCCAGGTGAATTCCTCAAACCGTTGACCTTGCCATACGGTAAGGTGCCTTGGGGAACGGGTTAGTACCAGAAACCAATTCGATCTCGAATTCCACTTCTCTATTAGGAGCTAATCCTGGTAATTCATTTGGGAATACCTCTGGATAATTACCTACAACCCTAACGTCTTCTAGCTTCTTGTCCTTGGTTTGACTTACGTCAACCACATGTGCTAGAATCTAGTGTATCCCTTATCTATCACCTTCTGTGCTTTGAGAGTCGATAAAAATTCCCCGGTTCTTTTCCTCGGCTCTCCGATAAATTCGACCATAGAATCTGCCTCAAGTTGAAAGATCACCTTACGTTTACGGCACTTGACAGAAGTGTCGTATTTGCTCAGAAAGTTCCTTCCCATTATAACATCATAATCCTGCATGTCGAGTACTATCAGATCGCAGTAGAGTTCTCTTCCTGCGATTCCGACTGGCACAGCACGCAGCACGGGAGTGGATGTCCCTATTTCTCCCGAAGACAGGGTTGTCAAGAACTTGCAGTCTAAAACTTGTGGAGACTTATCTATCTTCTTAGTGTAGGACATAGAGACGAACGAGTGTGTTGCCCCAGTATCAAATAATGCAGTAGCGTACTGACTGTAAATAAGTATCTGACCTGTGACAACCGTTGCAGCATTCGCGGCATCCTCCTTAGCAATAGAGAAAACCCTGGCATCCGCCATAGTTGGTGGGGCCTCCAATCTCCCTTGGCTCATCGGGGTACCTTCCAGTTCGGCTTGCATATAATGTAGTTTCGCTGGTGCACCCCGGTACGGAACAAGCTGTTGGGGAGGTGCCTGGTTCTTGGTAGGACAGTAAGGGGCTATGTGCCCTTCCACCCCGCAAGTGAAACACCGGTTCGTACCTTTGCGGCATTCCCCGGGATGCATTTTCCCGCATGTAGCACATAGGGGAAACCTGGACTGTTTATTTGCTGGGCCCCCTTGGGGGTCGTCCCCTGGCTGCCGTTTACCACCCTGATTTCCCTTCCCATTAGCGTTGGTACCCTGAGGTTTCTGACCTCTCTCATTGAATGCCTTCCTTTGCTGATTGATATTGTTCAAGTAATGCTCGGTGAGTAGAGCACTACTAAACAGCTCCTCGGTGGTCTGCGGCCTGTTAACTCCGCCGGCCACGTTCAGGGCTATTTCGGGCCGCAACATCTTCAACATAAGACGGACCCTTTCTTTCTCAGTGCGGACCAGCTCCGGGCATAGACGAGCCAGGCGATTAAACTTCTTCACGGCTTCATTGACCAAGAGGTTGCCCTGTCGAAATTCCATGAACTCGTCGTAGTGTCTGTTTGTGACACGCATATTGAAGAATTCTTCAAAGAACTCTGAGTCGAAATCGGACCACGCCATCTGGTCCACCGGTCTCTTGGCCTTGACCCTTTCCCACCACATTCTAGCATCCCCAGTCAGGCAGAATGACGCACACTTGATCTTCTCATACTCAGGCCAGTCCAGCAGCTCCAGGGTACTTTCCATCGTCTTGAACCATGCCTGGGCGTCCCAAGGTTCGCCAGCACCGGAAAAATTTTCCGGTTTCAGCCTTAACCATTGGATCAAGTAAGCCTCCTGTCGTGCCACAGTGGTCGAGCCCGGCGGAGGAGTGTGCGTAACCGTAGGTGCCACAGGTATAGCAGTCTGGTTCACTGGTGGAGTAGTAGAATTTTCCTGTTGGTTCATCAAGGTGTTAATAGTCTGCTGCTGCTCGGTGACTTGGCGCTGAAGTTGGGTTACCATTTGCACCAGATCAGGCGGTGGGGCTGCCTCGTTAAGTCGGTTACTCTGTCTTCTAGCCATGTTTTTCTTCACCGAAGACAAGTATGATCGATATCAGTTCTATTCTACCCCTATATTATTCTAAGCATCTAATTCCTAAAAGAAGATAAAAATATCGTTCATCGTTACATATCTTAAGGTACCTTTCATCATAACTATCGTTCATACTTGCATATCATTAATACTTGCATATCCTAATCATAACTATCGTTCATACTTGCATATCCTAAATCATAAAACATCTTACTATAAGATTTGTAAAGAGGTACTTACTTGGAAGCGGCAGGAAGAGGGCTTGATGTGTGTGTAGTGAGATGGTTACTGCTCTGATACCAACCTGTAACGCCCGCTTTTTTTTCCTAAGCGGCGTTACGTTAACATGCTTAGGGCATGTAGACATCATAAGGCAGCGGAATAACTTATACGTTAACATGCTTAGGGCATGTAGACATCAGGTTGGCTCTGATACCAACCTGTAACGCCCACTTTTTTTTTTCCTAAAGCGGCGTTACGCTAACATACTTAAGGCATGTAACATCATACTGCAGCGGAATAACTTAAACTTTACATGCCCCTACTACCATTTCTAACATAGTGACATGGACACTAGACATATAGACTTCATACTTAAACATCATGTCATAACAAGCTTAACATCATATCATGAGGTTCATTTCATATCATGCATAACATCATGTCATAAGGTTCCATAAGTCATTATTCAAACACATAAGTAAACATATAGTTCCTGGGCCAAGTCACTACGTCACACATGCGTTCTTGCCCTCCTGCTGCTTCCTTCATTATCCCCTTGAATGATCTGCGGTATAAGGAAATAAGACTATAAGCACACAGGCTTAGTAAGACTCTTTCCTACTCACAAAACCATCCATCATTCATCATCTCATAATGAGCACATAAAACATTAACATACTTGGTGCTCTACTTAGAACATAACATCTTGCATCACTTATCGTATACATAGCATGACATGAACATAAACATAGTAACATTCTAAGCATGACATGATACATGGAATAAACATAAACATCATAGACATTCTAAGCATGGCATAATTCATTCATTCTCATGGCACAATTCATAAACATAGTGAACATTCTAAGCATGGCATAATTCATGGCATATCGTAAACATAGTGACCATTCTAAGCATGGCATAATTCATGGCATGAATCATAAACATAGTGAAAATTCTAAGCATGACATAATTCATGGCATATCATAAACATAGTGAACATTCTAAGCATGGCATAATTCATGGCATAAATCATAAACATAGTGAACATTCTAAGCATGGCATAATTCATGGCATATCGTAAACATAGTGAATATTCTAAGCATGGCATAATTCATGGCATAAATCATAAACATAGTGAACATTCTAAGCATGGCATAATTCATTCATTCTCATGCATACTTCTTAACATGAAACGTAAGCATAAAATCTTATCAACATAGCATAATGCATAACATGAATGGATGCATGAGTGGAATGCATATACATAAGGATGCTTAACTTTTAAAACATACTTTTCATTGCTTAAACATAATCATCATAACATCATTTGGGGTCCCCGGCTTGTACCACATACATACATCATTGCACGCATCCCTAGCAAGTCCGAGGTCGCGAGCCCCAACCTACTAGGGTAAGGACAGCATAGTCGATAGTCCCTGAACCGAGGCGTTCTTAAGGTGCCCATCCCTATTGCACAGCTCCGGTAGTGCCAGAACCGTGGACAGCTACGGTAGTCCAAAACCGTGGCGTTCTTAAGGTGCCCATCCCTTGGACCCATACTTCAGTCCGGTACAAGCCCATACATAAAGTAAAATACTTTTCATGCTTCATCATTCATATGGCATTCATGGCATCTTTAACATAGCATAACTTGTTACGGCTCGGCCCGTCTACCGGCCCATTTACCGGTCCTCACGACCGTCATACCGTCGACCATCGACCATTCCGTCTTAGCATATTTATGCCTTAAAGACATAAGCATCATCTTTCATTCATCATCATTCATAGCATATTCATTCATTCATCATACTTAACATCATCATTATGCCTTAAAGGCATGAACCTTAACTTCATTCTTCACTTTCATTTTTTTAGACATGGCATCATTTTCATTCTTAACATGGCATCATTTTCATTCTTAAACATAAACATAACATACTTAACATGACATCATTTTCATTCTTAAACATGACATCATCCTCATTCTTAAACATAAACATAACATACTTAACATGACATCATTCATATCATGAACCTAACATATCATAGCATCATTTTTATCGTGATCATAACCCTATCATTCTTATCATGGCATCATTCATATCCTGAACATATACTTATCATACTTATCATGGAAACACATAAACATATACTTGAAGTTAAAGGCTCAACCCTAACCCATGGGCCCTTGAGGTTGGCCGAAACATATGGGGTCTCTAGGGTAATCCAAAAATTCCCAGAATTTATACTTAACCTCCACACATCATAAGAGAACATAAATTAACATTATAAAGATTTTTGGATTAATTATAGACCTTTAAATCATGGTGACCGAAACCCTTAAACTTAGGGTTCTTAGTTTTGTTTCTTTCATGTTGGCCGAAACCCTAGGGTGTCCTAGGGTACTCCAAAAATTCCCAAAAATTATAATTAACCTCTAAAAATCATAAGGGAACATTAAATAACATTATCATGATTTTTATAATAATTATAGACCTGTAAATCATGGTGGCCGAAACCCTTAAACTTAGGGTTCTTAGTTTTGTTTCTTTCATGTTGGCCGAAACCCTAGGGTGTCCTAGGGTACTCCAAAAATTCCCAAAAATTATACTTAACCTCTACACATAATAAGGGAACATAAAATAACATTATCATGATTTTTAGAATAATTATAGACCTGTAAATCATGGTGGCCGAAACCCTTAAACATGAGGGTTCTTAGTTTTGTTTCTTTCATGTTGGCCGAAACGCTAGGGTGTCCTAGGCTACTCCAAAAATTTCCAAAAATTATACTTAACCTCTACACATCATAAGGGAACATTAAATAACATTATCATGATTTTTAGAATAATTATAGACCTGTAAATCATGGTGGCCGAAACCCTTAAACATGAGGGTTCTTAGTTTTGTTTCTTTCATGTTGGCCGAAACCTAGGGTGTCCTAGGGTACTCCAAAAATTCCCAAAAATTATACTTAACCTATAAACATCATAAGAGAACATTAAATAACATTATCATGATTTTTATCATAATTATATACCTGTAAATCATGGTGGACGAAACCCTTAAACATGAGGGTTCTTAGTTTTGTTTCTTTCATGTTGGCCGAAACCCTAGGGTGTCCTAGGGTACTCCAAAAATTCCCAAAAATTATACTTAACCTCTACACATCATAAGGTACATTAAATAACATTATCATGATTTTTAGAATAATTATAGACCTGTAAATCATGGTGGCCGAAACCCTTAAACATGAGGGTCTCGGTTTTCTTTCCTTTCAACATCCAATTCGAAAACCAACCACTATATATCATACTAAAAATCATAAAAATCATAGGGAACTATTATACCACAGGTGAGGGAGTCTTACCTTGAGTTTCTTGATTTTTCGAACCTTGGAAGAAGAAGAAGATTGTAAAAGCTTTGGATCCTTGCCTCCTTGTCCTTGTATCCTTGGGAAAACTCTTAGATCTTGGAGATAAGACCTCTTGTGGAGCTTTTCCAAGGGAGAACCCCTCCTTGGGTATTCGGCTAGGATGAGGGAAGGGAGAGGTTTCGAAATGCAAGTGATGGGAAGAAGAGGTAACTCCCAAAACCCCCCTTTAATAGCCCATTAAGGAGGCAAATGAAGAGTCTCTCCATGACTCTTCATCTTCTTCTATGCCTTAACTAATATCCACTTCATTTCCTCCTAACTATACCTTGCTAGGTGAGTTGGTTAGTGCATACATAGTTGTACAAGAGGTCCAAGGTTCAATCCTTGGCTCATGCACCTTTATTTTTATTTTATTTTTTTATTTCATTTATTTTATTATGTTTATTTTTTTAAATTCCGAAAATCCCCCTAAAATCACCCATAATTATGCCAATATTCCTAAATAAAATTCTTTTATATTTATATTAATTTTACCTAATTTATATTAATTTTTACCTAATTAATACCTATTTTTGGAGCCCATTTAAAGCTCATTGGTACTTAGTTTTCTCAATTTAAATGAGAAAACATGGATTTTCTAGGCCAAAGTTCTCCTTAATATTTCTAGGTCCCTTGGAAAATTATTTAGACATGCTTAATATTTTAAGAAAATATTAAGAGAATTTTCCGGGTCGTTACATTGTCAACCTATCTTTTTGACAAATAAAATTAATAGTTGGTCCTATTTGGCCCTACAAATAATAGCACTGACTCCGTTGGAGAGGATACTAATTTTTGTATCTAAGTGCTTACCATTACATGACACTAAGAGAATTATTTCCGATTATGTGTCTTCCGTTGGGGAAAATCACACGCTCTTCAATAACTTTCTCTAATCCTTTCTGACCCAGTGATCTGCAGAACAAGCCTATCCGTTGTGGAGGAAGACACTTAGAGTCGACGCATGGGCTTGTTCGTATCAATTATCAGATTGTAATGGAGGCCATGGGACCATTAGGGTCCCTCTCCCACTTAGATTTTCATGCACACAGACACGACAAGCACATAAACCAACATAATAAAAAAAAATCCTAGATTTTCCAACTATCATGGCCTTGGTCTCCAATGCGCCTCCTGTCATGTCGCCACCTTGTTCACTCCTCCCTATCCATGCGCAAGCCTACATGAAAGGATCTCCGAGCCGAGATGAGTAGCTAAATATTTACATCCATTGATCCTATACTCCACGAAGGAGTGTACATGCAATCTAGATCGAAAGTAAATAAATGCTCGGCTAAACAGGTGTCGTATTTAATTATAAAAATTAAATAACTAATTTAGCCTTGTCAACCCTGAGGATTTAATTAATTACAAAAATGCACAACAATCACATACAACCATTATTAATGCTATAATAGTTGGAATCTAGTGCCTGCAACAAAGAGTTAGCCTACGCACATCCAAGTATTATCCAGCAAAAATAAATTATATGATTGCAAGAAAGTAACCGAATCCTAAACACACAAAATCAGAAACCTCAGCTCTAATACCAATTGACGGAACCGACTCGGTGGGTTTCCTAAGCGAACACGGGGTCGAACATGAGAGACCTCTCCATATCTACGGATTAAAAATTTAATCCGAATGGAGACCCATCTCCCAAACGACCGTCTCATCATCGTATCAATTGATCCAAGTCACAACTTAGCCAAACTCAAGAGTAAGGCCTTGTAACTTTCCGAATCAAGTGACCACAGAAAAGATAATGAATGGATCGCCAGTTTTTGTGTTTATAATCGGGGTCCATGACACAATTAATTATCAATATTAATTAACAATTAATTAAACTATGATAATTAATTAAAACACATGCAATAACATGATATCACACGAAATAACAAAGAAAACAAAGAGGAGCCAAAAAGAGATATACCTCGTCTTTTACCTCGCAGTCTTCTACCGTATGACCCTCCCCTCTTGGACGTCGTGTGGGCGATGAGCTACCAAGATGTGGAGTCACCAAGGCTTGCTAAGATCACCGTCTTCTACCCTCTTCCAACCTCCAACCAAAAACCCTAGCACCTAGGGTTTACTCACCGGCCACCTCCTCACCTTCACTTGCGCCGCCGGCCACACCATGCTCGATGATCGCCGATCACAAGAGAGCTAAGGTGAGGATGAATAGGAAAATGAAGAAGAAGAAAGAAGCTCCTTCTTCCTCCCAAACCCACCGAAACCCTAGCTATGCATCTTAATCCCGCAGGCATCGTGTGCTTCCAAAACACCACCATCTCTTCGGCCACCACCCTATGCTCTGTTGCACGCAACCAGAAGGAAGAAGAGAGGGAAGAAGAAGAAGAATCCGAAGAAGAAGGGTACAAAACCACAACATCAATGGACTTCCTTCTTCTTGTCGTCGATGCCAGAAAACCCCCCGCCGGTGAGTTCTCCTCTTCTTCTCTTGTGTGCCGATCTCCTCTCTCTATTCCCCTCCTTGTTGAAGCCTTATGCCCAAAGAAAAAGAAAAGACAAGCTCTCTTCTTCATTCCTTTGCACCGGCGCAAGGTTAGCCCTAGGAAAGAGAGAGAGGGAAGGAAAATAATAAGAGGGTTTTCGGGTTTTCATGGGTGGATTGGATTCACCTTGTTTCATGACTCTAATGGGGTATTTATAGGGCTATGGTAGGGACCATGAGGAGGTGTTGGGTCTTGGCCAGCTAATGGATCCAAATCTGATCCATTAATGGAGATCCATTCCACTAAAGGATCCCCATTGAACTTCCTCACCAACTCTCATATTTTCATATGACTCCACCTATTTAAGCACATTCATCTCCCCGTGTTTAAGATATCGAATGTCTGTCAATTAAAATAAATTACTATCAATTTTAATTAATCAACCTCTTGATTCTTGACTAGTACCACTCAACATTTTCATCATGTTGGACCATAGTCCACTTGCAAGATTTAACATGATGAACCTTATGAGCTCATCAAAGGGGCATCATGATCCCAACTCACCAAGACATGGATTCCATCAATAATGAATGACACACCATGTACATAATATTATTTCTCAATTTACCGAGTCTATCGATCTAGCAGAATAGATCTCGCCCATTGGTAAATCAAAGAAATAATAATTAAATACACGTGCCCGTTATTATTTCGGGATTTAGAGATTGTACTCCATAATAAAATTGAGGTTCAATCCAATTATAATGTCAGTATAAATTGGATGACCTCTATTTTGGTCCTACTCAATGCACACAAAGTGCACTAGTGTAATTCTATGGTTAAGACAAATCACACCTAATTACACTACAACCATCCCGATGGTTTGTTCAACTTCATCTCGGTTGTGAGCCTCTTACTTATAGTTCTGCAAGGAACTGATAACATGATCTTCTGTGCTTCACCACACACCATATTATTTACAATGCAAAGTACGAGACATTTTGTGCATATACTAATATAAATATGCAACCTGTGATTTTGTGATTCTCTTTCAAAATGTAGTTGTTCTTAACCAAAAGCAAGACTTTTAGTATACATCCTAACATATGGCTCATTGGTCAATCTAGATATCAAGGATAGAAGGACAAGGTCATATATTGTCATAGTCACGGAGGCTAAGTCAGATCTCGACTTTCTCATCACTTGGGTAGCAATGATGCATTACTAAATGTCACTCATTGCTTATGTGTCTAAAGCATTTTAGACACATTGCCAATGTTACGAGAACCTATTGGGTCACACACTAAGGACATGATGTTTCGGAGATTAATTGATCCTAGTTTGACTAATATTTGATCCAAATTGGATTAATTGAGTTAGACTCAAGTGAATCCAATTGGATTATGGGATTGAGATCTAATTTGAGTTAGACTCATTTAGATTAGACTCAATCATATTTGAATGAGATATTAATTTGTTAAAAGATTTAATGATTTAATAATAGAGGAAGATGAAAAGTTTCTCTTCATTGGATGAAGAGATGTTGAACAGACACATGAGAAACATGTGCTCTAATTGGGTTTTTATTGGCATTAACGCAAGGAAGCTAAAGGGACAAAAACTCTTCATATTCATGGGATGAGTATAAAAAAGTTTTTCTTGTCATTTGGATGAAATACTTGTCATTTTTATTCTCTTCCTTCCCTTGGCCAAAATCCCTTCTTCTCCCTCTCCTTCTTGCTTTGTGAATTTTCTCTTGTGGCTAGCACCACAAAGGTGATTCTTCTCTGAAGCTTGAGAGATCATGTTCGTGTGGATACTCATAGAGGCACGAACACTTAAATGTGCAAGAGATCCAGCATACCTCGGACAAGCGGAATAAGTGAAGGGCACGCGCCAAAGGTGTACCTATAAGATAGGAATTTATAGATCAACTTTGTATGAGTTTTCTTTCGCATAAATCGCTCATGGGATCTATTATTTCCACTGTAATTTTTAAATGTTTATGTCTATAGATCCCTACACCAGGAACTCCGACAACTACACGCTACTTCCGATCTTTAATTAGAAGTTCTTGGTATAATTTTAGTGTTTTTCTTTGTACTTAAACTTGCATATTTTGTAACATCTTTGTGACTTATAGAATTACCCAACAAAAATGGTCATGGACTGTGGGCCTTAGAGTAGGAGCTGTCATAGACACCGAACCATGTAAAAACAAAGCTAGCATTGTTTTGACTTGACCTCTTTTATTTCCACTGTGTTTACTCTCGTGAATCCGAAAATTTTGAATCAATATTCACCCCCCCCCCTCTCCTCTATTGGTCTCATCAATCCCACAAGTGGTATCAGAGCAAGTTGCTCAATTTCGGTGAACCCACTAGTTGGGCTATTTTTCGGATTTATTTGATTTTTGAATTAATCAGAAAAGGTATTCTTGCCTATTTTTGATATTTTTTGTTTATTTTTCGCTTGCAAATTTTCCTTTTCTCGAAGTTGGTGCAACACCACTCGAGATTTCTTTTTCTTATATATCTTTCCGCATTGCTTATCCAAGACCAAGTCTTGGGAAAAGTTTTGTTGTTTCTATTTTCTCTACAGAATTTTTCTCTCTCGATGGCCCAACAAGAAGGATATAGCACTGCCCGTCCTCCTCTCTTATCGGGAGAAGATTTTAGCTACTAGAAAAGCTGCATGGAAGTCCACCTAAAAATTCAAGTGGCAATGTAGATCATCATCTAACCCGGCATGGAAATCCCAAAAAATACTCAAGGTGAACTTCAGGGATACAACGAATGGGGTGCAACCCTGAAGAAGAAAATAGAAGCTGACGCTAAAGGTATTCAGACTCTCCAGTGTAGCCTTACAAAAGAAGAACTTAACCACATCGACCCCTTTAACAGCGCGAAGGAGCTCTAGAACAAGCTGATTGAGCTTCACGAAGGGACTCTGATACGAAGATAAGCAAGTGGGACCTGCTTCTAAACGAGTTGTACAATATGAAGATGCAAGAAGGTGAAACCACTACACAACTTCACGCACGCATCCAGGAGTTGATGAATGGTCTCCATGCTATCGGTCATAAGGTAGAGAACCTAGACATGATACTATCTGCTTAACTCTTTCCCATGAAATGTTGGTGCAAAGAGCATCAATCATGAACAGTCAGCCTCTAGTGTTTCGATGATTGACAATATACCATGGTCTAGTCAAAGTGATCAAGGGTTAAGCCAAATAAGACCTGATATTTGGTAGGGTAAATCCAAGTTTGATCAGTTTGATAAAAGGTTGCCAAACATGACCTGATGTTTGGCAGTGTGAATAGTACCCAGGGTTGGTTAGTTTGGTCAAGGGATAAACTAAACAGGACCTGATGTTTGGCAGAGTGAATAAATCCATATCTGGTCAGTTAGACCAAGGACTGAGCTAAACAGGACTTGATGTTTGGCAGAAAGAAGTCTAGTCAGGATTAAGATAACTAGCAAAAAAGTCCTTATCGAGGAACGAAATCCTGGTGAGTGATGTTGGGTCCTAGTGAATGAAACTAGGTGGGCAAAATCCTAGTGAGTGAAGCTGGGTCCTAGTAAGTGAAGCTAAGTGGGCAAAGTCCTGGTGAGTGAAGATGGGCACGAAGTCCTGGTTCGGGGAATTGGGCACGAAGACCTGCCCGAGGGTTGGGCATAGAAGACCTGACCGAGGTGTAACACCCAATAATTTCCTGGTATTATTAGGGATTTTTAGGAATTTTTCTAGCATTTTTTGGAATATTATAGCATTTTTTCGGATCAAAATAAGAAAAAAAAAGAAAAACTGTAAAGGGCAGCAGCAGGGGTTCGAACTCGCGACCATAGGAGGAGCAAACCCCTAAGGGCGCGCAAGGAACCAGCTGGGCTAGGGTATCAAGCACAGAAAAAAGTGGAGAGAAATAATGTTATAGGGTAGTTAGGCCGTTTCATTAAGAAGTATTCAAACTCCCACTTATGTTGTGTTAAGACCCCTTTTAGGGTTTCGGGAGGCCGCGCGAGCAAGGGTCGGGAGCTGCGAAAACAGGGAGAAAACAAGGGGTTTTCTTCCTCCTTCTTCCTCCTCTTGAGTGGAGAGCCTAGGGCTTCTTCCCTAGGGCTAAGGAGTGGAGATTTCTTGCAAAGGAAGAGGAAATGAGCCCTACACTAGGAATTTCGAGATACTTAGTGAGTTTTCTTCAAGAAAAGGGTAAGTAAATCACTCACCTGCAATAGAAGTTGTTTCGCCATGTATTTCTTGTTGTGGAACCATGTTTGTGGTCTAAATGCATGCTTTAAGATTATGGTTTTCTTATTTGTGTGTTTTAAGTTCATAAAGAATACATGTTTTATCATAGAATATGAATTGGAGTATGTTTTTATGTATGTGACCTAAGTATGACAAGAGTAAGTTCTTGAAAAGTCCCAAAAAGGAGTTTTGGGGTTAAGGGCACGCAAGGTGCTCGATGAAAGTTTCAAGTAAGAAAAGGTAAAGGTTTATAGTGCAAAGTTTATGAAAAAGAAAGTTAGCTTGATAAATACAAGCATTATGAGTAAGAAAGTATTTTACTTTTGTAAAAGGACATGTACCGGGCAAAAGAGAGGCCCACAGAAAGTTAGAAAGAAGCTCTAATAGGGTGCGGTGGCTAGCTACCCCGAAACCTATTAGGGATGCGCGCATTGGTACACTGATACCAGGTACATTGTCAAGGCCTGAGAAAGTTGATTATTATTTTGAAGTATATGAGTATATGAAAGTGTTTCAATCTCCTAAAGTGCATGTTTTGTTATGTATGATAACATGGTTATGTTATAAGCATGTTAAAGGGAAAGAGCAAAGAAGTTGTGTTTTAAAGTATGGAAATGTATCATTAGTAAGTTTCAAAAGAAAGTATAAGCATGTTAGATTTGCCAATGTTTTAGTGCTAGTAAATGTTTTCAAGTATGATTGAGCATGATAAGTATATGAAAGTTTCCATGTGTAAGTATTTCAAAGTGCATGTGTTTTGAAGCAAGCATTATTTGAAAAGAGCATGTTTATCCCTTATCGTTGGATTTGTGAGTTAGGATTTACTTATTAAGCATTTTGCTTATTAGTTGCATTTCCTTCTATTGCAGACAAAGGTAAAGAAAAAGCATAAGTTAAGGAGGCGAAGGGACTTGCATTGATGTTCAGTGGCGGCGGAACCGTGGAAGAGATCATTGGGCTAAGTCTTGTAGAACATGTGTTTTGGTGTTTCGAAGTGGTAGAATGAATGACTTTGTTTAAACCTTGCATAGATACAAAATTTGGTACAAACTCTAGTCTAAAGTTCACATAGATTTTGATAGCTTATTTACTTCCGCAAAAGTCCAAATTTCAAGTTTATGAAGTTGTTTTGATTGGCTAAAATGTTTAGAAAACTAGTATAGATTATAGAAATGGTGTTATGTCTTTGTATGGCTTGAAAGTATATGTTTTGTGGATGGATGGAGATGAGTTTTAGGTCTGAAATGCAGTTTTTCAGGCGTGCCAGTCGACTGGTTCAGAACCAGTCGACTGCCCTATCGAACAGTAGCTTCTGTTCGATGCACCAGTTGACTGCCAAGAGGCCAGTCGACTGGTGCCGCGCCCAGAAACTTGCTGTGGCCGATACCAGTCGACTGGCTATATAGCAGTCGACTGGTACCATTGAAAAGAAAGTGGTATAGAGCAGCTGGTTAGTGCTTTAATGTTACAACTAAGAGGTCTAGGGGTTAAATCCTTGCAAAGCAAATAAAATGAAAGTTGTTTTGTTTTTATTGAAAAAAAAAGAGAAGGAAGAAAAAAAGGAAAAAGAAAAAAAATATAAAGCAAGTTAAGGGAAGTCATGTAGTGGAAATCCTAAGGCTAAGACTAAGGTACAGTTAAGGTCCAGTGAAAGTGACGCTCGCCTTAAGGGAGAGAATGTTAGAGAAGGCGGGTCGTCACACGAGGGTTGGGCATGAAGTCCTGGTTTAGGGAATTATGCACGAAGTCTTGGTCATGGAATGGGCACGAAGACTTGGCCGAGGGTTGGGCACCGAAGTCCTAGTTCGAGGAATTGGGCATGAAGTTCTAGTCGAGGATCGAGCAAAAGACTTAGCCGAGCAAGGAAGACAGACAGAAGTAGAGACGGGTTGAGGATCGGATGTCTCGAGATCTGGGAGTCTCAGAGGTTGAGCAAAAGTCCAACCGGAGGTCTCGATTGGCAAAGGGTAACTTCTCCATAGTGGAGTAGGTGAGGACACATTCCCCGAGAAAGGGAACAGTAGGCATCGGTTCGACCTAGTATTTCATTTGAAATCCAAAGTTAGAACTAGACAACTCTGGCTGTAAATCATTAAGGCTTAAGATTATTTATTTTATCCTGTGTTTGTTTGTCTTGCAGGAACCTATAGTCGGAGGCAAGATAGGAGAGCAAACGCAAGAAAAGAAGGACTTGGGAAAGGGCTTCCCAGGCGCCTGGAACAAATCAAGCGCCCTGTGTGGAGGGCGCCCTGCGTTAAGAGTGTCCATCCCAGGCGCCCAACATACCAGGCGCCTGAACATCCCAAACGCCTGAGAGCTCCCAGGTGCCTGAGATGCAACTTTTATCCTTGCGTCGAGTTCGCTGGTTTGGATCAAGTTTGACCACTTGTGAGGCGCCCCATAAGCTATCAGGCGCCTAAGAACCATATATAAAAGGGGGTTCGACCCCTAAGTTCAGACATCAATTTTCCCATCTGTCTACTCATTCTCTGTGAAGAAAAAGTGCTCAGTTAAAGCTCTACAACGAAGGAGGCTCCAGGAAGAAGTGCGCAGCGCTTTGGACATCCAAAGTTGGCCGAGACATTCACATTTGGTTTGCATATTACAAAGTTGTACTTATTTTATTATCATTTCTTTGCTTGTACATAAACTGTAAGACGGGTTTCTCCGCCTCTGAAAATTCTAGAAAGGAGACCACTAGTGGACGGACTCTACCTATAATTAGGCCTTGGACGTGCTGACCCTAAGGGTTGGGAACCAAGTAAATCCCGCGAGTTTTTGCTGTGTATTTCTTATTTAATATTTCGCCGCGTACTAACACTCTGATAGCAAGAACGAATGAACGGACGATGAAGTTCCGCGAAAAGAATACAAGTCGATACTCACCCCCCCTCTATGGACGCCACTGATCCTATAATTGGTATTAGAGTAGGTGGCTCTGATCAGTCTCACCGTCGAAGGAGCAAGAAAACCATAAATTGAGGGGGAGTCAAGGGTGAAAGAGGTATATTTATCTTATAATGTCTAATTTTAAATTTCACATAATTTGTTTCAAATGCAGGGAGAGAGGGCACTATCAAAACCGGTGTCCTACTCGTAAGACTCGTACATCACCACCAGTGGCAACGGAGGTACCAATGCCAGGAGCTCGGAGGGACAAGAGTCACATCATGTGCTTTCAGTGCCAAAACTACGGGCACTACAAGAATCAGTGTCCATGCTCAAGGATATGCAGGTCCAAAATGCCAGGAAATGTGAAAAAGGTAAAGAAGGTACAAAATTTTAATTCTTGCAGAAGTATTCTTGTCGATTTAGATTCAAATGTATATTTTCTTTCCAGAAATACCCCCATGCATGCGAACGTAACCTTTAATTTTTTTGATAAATTAGATTTTCTATATAGTAAGATAAATGTCTTGCATGATAAATTAGCTAGTAATAGTTCCAAATCAAACATTCATAATGGTAGAATATTAAATATTAATTCTGTAAACATTAATATTAATGCTACAATTTTAGAAATTAATTCTAATATTTTGAAAAATTTTACTGATAATTCAACGAATGTTGAAGATAGCAATGCAACTGTAATTGATAATCCTGAAGATAATCTTAATAATTCACAAGATAATACTCAAATTTTTTTTGAAAATAATGTTCAACCTTTAGTTAATAATGATTCAAATAAGTTTGAAGATAATAATAAAACTATAATTAATAATAACATTGAAGATAATTATGAATCCTTAATTAATATTTTACTTATTTTCAAGATAATGAAACTTTAATTATTAATCCAAAAAATTATTCTATTTATTTTGAAAATAATGATATAACTTTTATTAATTGTGAATATAACTCTGAAAAAGAAGAAGAATATGATTCTGAAGATGAAGATGAATTTATCAAAATTGAAATTATAATTAAAAAAAGCTTATAAGAATTCAAATAAAAGAAGTATTAAATAAAATTGAAAACTTAAAAACAAAAGAAATAATAGAAGAATCAGAATTTTTAAATTAATAGAAATGATGCAATTAGACCCAAAATTATTATTTAAATATTAAAAACTTAAATTTTCATTAATCCAATTCTTAAATTAAATTCTTAAAAACTTAAATAATAATTAATCCAAAACATAAATCTTAATTAAATCTTAAATTCAAATTTAATTCTTAAAAACTTAACTCTTAATTAATCACAAAACATAAATCTTAATTAATCATAATTCATAAAAACTTAAATCTTAATTAATCCAAATCTTAAAACTTAAATTAAATTCTTAAAAACTTAAATCTTAATTAATCCAAAGCTTAAATATTAAATTAAATTTTAAAAACTTAAATCATAATTAATCCAAAACATAAATCTTAATTAAATCTTAAATTCAAATTTAATTCTTAAAAACATAAATCTTAATTAATCTCAAATCTAAAAACTTAAACTTAATTAAATCTTAAATTCAAATTTAATACTTGAAATCTTAAATCTTAATCACAAATCTTAAAAACTTAAATCTTAATCTAAATCCCAAATTCTAATAATTTTTAAAATATTTAAAGCTAATTGAATAAATCTTTTAATTAGAAACTCAATACTTAATTCAAAATTTAAATCCATAAAGTAAATATAAATTGATTACCTTCAATTATGAAACTAAGTAAAATTCTACCCAACTGAATCATTCAACTTAATAATAATAAATATGTCAAAGTGGGTTGACATATTCGTGGGTTCACTCATTCTGTATCAAATCAAGAATTTGATACTTTATTAGAAATCTAATTAAAATGATTTGACTTGATTGATACCTGCATAACTGTCATGCTCATGCATCTGTTTATTTTTCTTCACATATATTTGTCATGTCATTCATCCTAGTTTACTTCTCGCTTAATCTAGAATGGTTAGATAGGAAAAAGATTGGTTGACACTTGCCTATCATAGAACCAGGGTGGGGCGAGATGATAGTACATTGGGGAAGCTTGGTTTGGGAAGTCAGGAAGGGTAAGGAGTACCCAACTTGGTCAACCTAGCTAAGTGGAATTAGCCGAAGCTACCTTGCCACATCGTAGACTAGTTAGACTAGAGTTTCTCAAAAAGTAAATTGAAAGTATCATTTCTTTAAAAGGTTTTGTCTAAGGAAAGTGTCGTTGTTCCGATAACCAAAAGGTCTCTGTGCCTCACCACGACCTGGAAGCCAATTATTGAAATTTACTTTTAAGTTACTAATTGTTAAACTTGAATCAAACTCAAGGTCAAATAATCTATAATATTAAATTGAGAAAAATTATTCAAGCATCTCACAACACCCATAAGGCAACCATGCTTGTTTGTATTGTGACACTTAGAATGGGAGAGATGATAAGGACTAATCAATTAATAAATATTTTCAAAATATTTTCAAAAATCCTTAGAATATTTTCTTAAAAATCTACTTTAAAAATAGTGATTAAGCATAATAATGTTTTAATGAATTTCATACATGATTGTGTGTACCTATAAATATATTTCAAAAATTATATATCATTTCGAAAGTTGTTTGACTTACAGGTCAACACTAATGTCCCTTAAGACACTTAGGTAGAGTTTATTGTAGTTAACAAGGGTAGCCAGAAGTGTCAGGTTCTAGGGGAGTCTATCTTTTTGCGATTTTTTTTACAATTCTTTTGAAAATTATTTTTCAAAAATTATTCTTTTCAAAAATTTATCTCTTTCAAAATCGGTTTTGCTTAAAAAATTGTTATTTCTTTCAAAATGCTTTTCAAAAAATATTTTTCAAGAATTTATTATGTCTTTCAAAATATTTTTCAAAAAATACTTCTTCAAAAATTATCATATTTTTTCAAAAATATTTTTTCTAAAATATGCTTTAATTGCTCTTATGATTTGGATAAACTTTAAAGACACATAGGAAGTTTTCCTTATTGTTGGATTGGGTTAGACTGACTAGAGGAGGGTGAATAGACAGTAAAAAAAATTAAAATGGAAGACACTCGTCTTTTAAAAAAAACTTGGTTGCAACTAAGAACGTTGCTTCCAAGACAATGGACGCTCAATAAAAATCTCTTTATGGAGGAGAAGCCTTATAACAACAGCGCACTAGACTTAAGAGATTTTGCAAGTGAATGAATTGATTTTTAAAGCTAAAACACTTAGCCTATTTATAGCCTAAGAGAATAAATCTGGATTGTTAATTGTTGATGAATTTTCTCTTAGCCGTTGATCCATGGATGTAATCTGGACGGTTGATCTTGAATGGGATAAAACTACATCCATTGGATCTGATTAAAGGATAAGGTATTATCCTTTAAGAGATAAAGTTTAATTCAAACTTTATCTTCTGCTTGAGACTTCGCTGTTGTGATCTCCAAGTGGTAATATTGGCAAGAGTTAATTAATTTTGCTTGCTATCCCAAGTGGTGAGCATGGAGACATGTGTTGGTTGAGGTTTCGGGTTCGATTCCTCATAGCAATAAATAAATCCCCCTTTTTTCGGACGCTTGGATTGACTTGGTCAAACTGACCAGTCTTTTGGTTCTTCATCTTCTGGATGATTTCCAGCCAACTGGAGTTAGGCTCACCCGAATCCGACTTCGGTCTTTCACCCCTCAAGCGTCCTTCCTCCCGGCTTCCCATCCCTCAGGCGTCGCGTATGTCCTTCTCGATCCACTGGTGTACTCTTCCGCAGCTTCCGCGACCCTCGGATTATGTCGAGCTCGTCGGCTCACTTTCTCTCACAATCCTTCTCGTCCGCTACGTCTTACACTCGACTTCCTCTGTACCTAAGCTCCTGCACACTTAGCAAAGGGATTAAACACACTAGGACTTAACTTAAATCGGTTGATCACATAAAAACCAACCAGGGGTACTTACACTTATGATCTACAAGGATTTCTAGAATTGTGTCAGACTTAGGGGGAGTCTCAATCAAAAGAACAATTCATCCTTTAATTTCTGATTACTTTAAATCTTTCTTAATTTTTTTTAATTCTTTTCATTTGAATTAAACCCTAAGACTCAGAGGAAGATCAACATGTGGTCAACAAGCTTCCTAGGACTGTGTCAGGTTTAAGGATAGGTTCAAATTAAAAGAACCATTAGAAGTTTTAAAAATACTATATTTTCAAAAATACTTTATTTTTTAAAATATAATATTCTCATTTTACAAAACATATTTTGAAAATCTTTTGACTTTTGAATATTTTTAAAAATCTTTGAAAAATTACATGAGTTTGGAAAAATCTCCAAGACAAATAGGAAAGTTTTCCTTATAGTTAACAAGGTTCAAGAAATTTATTAATTTTTTAAAAATTAAATACATATATTGAAAATACTTTTTCTTGATTGAAAAATCTCCAAGACACAGAAAAATTTTTCTTGTAGTTAACAAGGTTTCCTAGGATTATGTCAGATTAGGGAGGAACCCAAATCAAGAAATTTATTTTTTTTTTTGAAAATTAAATACATATATTAAAAATACTATATCTTGATTGGAAAATCTCTAAGACATATAGGAAATTTTCTTGTGGTCAACAAGATTCCTATGATTGTGTCAGATTTAGGAAAATTCAAGTCAATAAAGTACTTATCTTTTCAAATTTTACTCAAGTACTTAGTGTCTCTTAAAACATATTCTGATAAAGGTATTGGTTTTTTTAAAAAAAAAGGAAAATTTTTTAATATTATGTTTTCCTTAAAAATCTTAAATATTTTCAAAAATCATATTGTTGGTGTAAATTTTAAGTTAAAATCTTTATTATTTCCTTATATTTCATTTTGATGTGTGCCAAAGGAGGAGAGAGTACCTTAAGTTAGATATTTTTGATTTCTCCCAAGTATTGACATAAATCCCTTAGATCAAAACCTAACTTAAGATTATTGTCAAACATCAAAAAGGGAAAGATTGTTGGTGCAAAGAGCATCAGTCATGAACAGTCAACCTCTAGTATTTCGATGTTTGACAATATACCATGGTCTAGTCAAAGTGATCAAGGGTTAAGCCAAACAGGACCTGATGTTTGGTAGGGTAAACCCAGGTTTGATCAGTTTGACAAAGGGTTAGTCAAACAAGACCTGATGTTTGGCAAACTGAATAGTATCCAGGGTTGGTCAGTTTGACCAAGGGATAAGCCAAATAGGACTTGATATTTGACAGAGTGACTAAATCCATATCTGGTTAGTTAGACCAAGGACTGAGCTAAACAAGACTTGATGTTTGGCAGAGAGAAGTCTAGTCAGGATTAAGATGACTAGGAAAGAAGTCCTTATCGAGGAACGAAATCCTGGTGAGTGAAGTTGGGTCCTAGTGAGTGAAGCTAGGTGGATGAAATTCTGTGAGTAAAGCTAGGTCCTAGTAAGTGAAGCTAGGTGGACAAAGTCCTGGTGAGTGAAGCTAGTCACGAAGTCCTAGTTTGGGAAATTGGGCACGAAGACTTGGCCGAGGACTGGGCACCGAAGACTTGATCGAGGGTTGGGCACGATGTCCTCATTCAGGGAATTGGGCATGAAGTCTTTGTTGGTGCAAGATGCATCAGTGATGTTCTCCTCTAAATGTTTCAATGTTTGACAATATGCTTAATTCAGTGATACATTGAACAAGGGAAGCGTGGGTCAAGAGAGGAGTAACAAAGTGAAGAAAAGTCCTAGATAACCTAGGCACTAAGTCCTAGTTCTAAGAATTGAGCACTAAGACCTGGTGAGTGAAGCTGGGCACTAAGTCCTGGTTCGTGGAATTGAGCACTAAGTCCTGGCCGAGGGCTGGGCACCTAAGACCTGACCGAGGGTTGGCACTAAGACCTGGTGAGTGAAGCTGGGCACTAAGTCCTAGTTTGTGGAATTGGGCACTAAGTCCTGGCCGAGGGCTGGGCACCTAAGACCTAACCGAGGGTTGGCCACTAAGACCTGGTAAGTGAAGCTGGGCACTAAGTCTTGGTTCGAGGAATTGGGCACTAAGTCCTGGCTGAGGGTTGGGCACCGAAGTCCTGGACCTAGGGTTTGGGCACGAAGTCTTGGTCCGAGGGATTGAGCAACTTAGCTGAGCGATGACTAAGGACAGAAGTAGAGACGGGTCGAGGTTCGGACATCTCGAGATCCGAGAGTATCGAAGGCTAAGCAAATGTCCACCCGAATGGGCTGGGTGGCAACCGTCTCCTGAGAGGAGTAGGTGAAAGGCGCGTTCCTGGGGGTGGAAACTTGCATCTGTTCGACCTAGAGTTTCATGGAAATCCGAAGTTAGAACCATTTTGTTAAGGCTAAGATTGTGTGTATATTTGCCTTGTATTTATGTATCTTGCAGGTACCTAAAAGTGAAGACGAAGCAAAAAAACAAGGCTGGAAAAGGGCTCCTGGGTGCCCCCATTGAAGGAGGCGCCCTAATGGACCCAGGCGCCTCATTGAAGCAGGCGCCTGTGTTCAATGAGGTGCCTCAATGATACAGGGCACCCTGGTCAAGAGCCTTATCGGCTGCTGCGAGTTCGGCCGGAGATAAGCTTTGACCAAGCTGTATGAGGCACCCCCTTCAACACAAGCGCCCCAATGAAGACTATAAAAGGGGCTTCGACCCCTCTGCTCTGAAAACAACTTCCATGATCATTCTAAGCTTTCTGACTAACGACAAAGCGCTAACGACGAGGCTCTGCGACCAAGGAAGCTCCAGGAGGAAGTGCGCGGCACTTCGGAATTCCAGATCGGCCGAGTCCTCGACTCTTGTTGGTTTGAATTTATTTTCCACAATTATTTGTACCTATCTTTGTGATTGTAATTATGCACTGTAAGACGGGTTTCTCCGCCTCCGGAAAGTCCGGAAAGGAGACCATTAGTGGACGGGTGTTCCCGTGCTTAAGCCTTAGATATACTAAGCCTGGGGGTTGGGAACCAAGTAAATCCCATATGCATTTTGTGTTGTCGTTATTTTCGTTCTTTCTATTTTCCGTTGCACTAACTCTGAGTCTAGAACGAAAGTCTACAAAAGATGAATTTCCGCGAGAAGTTTTTGCGGTCGATATTCACCCCCCCCTCTATCGACGGCACCGATCCAACAGTCTTGATTGCAGATTGTACATGAAGATCTGGCTGAGGGTTGGGCACCGAAGTCCTGGTTCGAGGAATTAGGCACGAAGTCCTGGTCGAGGATCAGGCAAAAGACTTAACCAAGTGAGGACTACGGACAGAAGTAGAGATGGGTTGAGGATTCGACGTTTCAAGATCTAGGAGTCTCGGAGGCCGAGAAAAAGTCCAACCGGAGGTCCCAGTTGGCAAAGGGTAACTTCTCTAGAGTGGAGTAGGTGAGGGCGCATTCCCCGGGAAAGGGAACAGTAGGTGTCGGTTCGACCTAGTATTTCATTTGAAATCCAAAGTCAGAACCAGACAACTCTAGCTCTCAATCATTAAGGCTTATGATTATTTGTTTTATCCTATGTTTGTTTGTCTTGCAAGAACCTGGAGTTGCAGGCAGGATTAGAGAGCAAACTCAAGAAAAGAAGGACCTGGGAAAGGGCTTCCCGAGCGCCTGGAGCATATCAGACGCCCTATGTGGAGGGTGCCCTGGGTTGAGGGTGTCCATCCCAGGCACCCAACATACCTAGCGCCTGAAGCATCCCAGGTGCCTGAGTGCTCCCAGGCACCTGGGATGCAGCTTTTATCCCTGCGCTGATTTCGCTGGTTCAGATCAAGTTTGACCGCTTGTGAGGCGCCCCATAAGCTATCAGGCGCCCGAGAACCATGTATAAAAGGGGGTTCGTCCCCTTAGTTCAGAACATCAATTTTCCCATCTATCTTCTCATTCTCTGTGAAGAAAAAGTGCTCTAACGAAGCTTTGCAATCAAGGAGGCTCCAGGAAGAAGTTTGCAGCGCTTCGGACTTCCAAAGTTGGTCGAGACATTCACATGTGGTTTGCATGTTACAAAGTTGTACTTATTTTATTATCATTTCTTTGCTTGTACTTAAACTGTAAGACGGGTTTATCCGCTCCGAAAATTCTGGAAAGGAGACCATTAGTAGACAGGCGCTACCCGTAATTAGGCATTGGACGTACTAACCCTAGGCAGTTGGGAACTATTAAATCCCATGAGTTATTATAGGATTGGTGCCATCGATAGGGGGGGTGAATATCGACCGTAAAAATTGTTCAGAAACTTCATAAACATTTCGGTTCGACACTTTGAGATTCATTCTAAATTGAGCGTTAGTAGCACAGCGGAAAATAGAATAGACAAAATAAAAGACAACACAACTCAGAAGGCACGCGGGATTTACTTGGTTCCCGACCCCCCAGGGTCAGTACATCCAAGGCCTAAGCACAGGAACGCCCGCCTTCTAATGGTCTCCTTTCTAGACTTTCCAGAGGCGGAGAAACCCGTCTTACAGTGCAAGAGTTACAAACAAAAAATAGATAAATTTAAATGCAGAATGTAAACTTAAACCAAACAAACAGATTGAAACTCGGCCGATCTGGACCTCCGAAGTGTCGCGCACTTCCTCCTGGAGCCTCCTGGTCGGAGAGCTTCATCGTTAGCACTTTATCGTTACTTGGGAAGCTTTGAATGGTTTCAGAAGTTGTGTTCTGAGCCTTGGGGTCGAAGCCCTTTTTATAGTCTTCATTAGGATGCCTGTGATCACTGGGGTGCCTCATAAGGCTTGGTCAAAGTTTATCTCCATGCCGAACTCAGCGCAGCAGATAAGACTCTTGGCCAGGGCACCCTGGACCTTCCAGGCACCTCATTGAACTTGGTTAAAGCTTATCTCTGCTTTGAACTCGCAGCAGCAGATACAACTTTCAACCAGGGCGCCTGTAACATATGGGACGCCTGAATGAAGAGCCTGGTTTGCCTCCTTTCATTAAGGCGCCCTAGATGATGGGGGCACCTAGCTCTATTAGGGCGCCTCCTTCAATGGGGGTGCCTAGCAGTCCTTTTCCAACCTTGTTTGTTTGGTTGTTTGCCTGCTTTTTCTTTACTTTTAGGAACCTGCAAGATACATAAATACAAGGCAAACATGCAGATAATCTTAACCTTAAAGAAATGGTTCTGACTTCGGATTTCCACGAAACCCTAGGTCAAACCGACGCACGTTCCCACCCCCGGGAATGCGCCTTCAACCTACTCCTCTCAGGAGACGGTTGCCACCCAGTCCATTCGGGTGGACTTTTACTTAGCCTTCGATACTCTCGGATCTCGAGACGTCCGAACCTCGACCCGTCTCTACTTATGTCTTTAGTCATCGCTCAACTAAGTTGCTCAATCCCTCGGACCAAGACTTCATGCCCAAACCCTAGGTCCAGGACTTCGGTGCCTAACCCTCGGCCAGTACTTCGTGCCCAATTCCTCGAACTAGGTCTTCGGTGCCCAACCCTCGGCCAGGACTTTGTGCCCAATTCCTTGAACCAGGACTTAGTGCCCAGCTTCACTCACCAGGTCTTAGTGCCCAGCTTCACTCACCAGGACTTAGTGCCTAGGTTAACTAGGACTTTCGTTCACTTTGGTCCAGTTTTCTTGACTACCCTTCCCTTGTTCAATGTATCACTGACTTAAGTATATTGTCAAAACATTGAAACATTTAGACGAGGACATCACTGATGCGACTTGCACCAACAATCTCCCCCTTTTTGATGTTTGACAATATCTTAAGTTAAAATGGTTGTAGGGACTAAATTATACTCCTTGAAAAAAAGATCTAAGTTTTAAAAATAAGTTTTGATCTTTTGGGTGAAAAAGAAAAAACTTCTAACTTAAGCTTACTTTCCCCCTTTTTGAAAAACATTTTGATTTTCCTTTTTGATCCTTCTGGAAGACAACAAAAATTTTTTAACTTAAGCTCACTCTCCCCCTTTGTCATACATCAAAAAATGACAAAAGTAGCCTTGCACCAACAATAAAAAACTTCACTTAAGTTGCACCAAAAAATTCCGCTTTTAAAAAAGTATTGTGCAATTTAGAAACAAATATTTGTCATTGTAGGAAAATATTTGGAACTTTTGAAAACTTCTTGCCTTAGAAACACCCTCACTTAGAAAAGATTTTTCAAAAAATTGCAAATAAATACTTTAAAAAATGTTGTGAAAATAATCTTAACATATTTTCTCTTTAAAAAATGGTTTTTGAGACATGTTAGTATTTAAAAAATATCTGGACTTTGAAAAATATTTTGATCATTTTCAAAAATGCAAGTATTTTTGAGACATATTGAGCTTTTTAAACACAATGCATGTACTTTTGAATAATATTATGAATTTGAAAAAACATAAGTACTTTGAAACATATTATGAATCTGAAAAGCATAAGTACTTTGAAAAGTATTATGAATTTGAAAATATTTATATTTTGACTTGGTTTTTAAAACTATTACTTGACTTATATCTTGAAAGTACTTAGAAAAATATTGTTTTTAATACATAATATTTTACTTGACTTGGTTTCTTTTCCAGCCTGACACAATCCTAGGAAACCTTGTTAACTACAAGGACATTTCCCTAAGTGTCCTGAAAATTCTCCAAACTCAAGTAAATATTATTCAAAAATTATTTCAAAACAATTTTATAAGCCACAACAAATTTTGAAAAGTAAAATAAAATTATTTTGAAAGACAACATACTTATACTTTCAACAGGATTTTGAAAATATAGTGTACGAAAATATATTTTGACATTTTTAATAACGCTTTTAATTTGACCTCCCCCTAAACTTGACCCAGTCCTAGGAAGCTTGTTGACCACAAGTACTCTTCCTCTGAGTCCTTAGGGTTTGGTACAGACCAAAAAGTAATTGTCAAAGAAAATACTTGTTAGAAATAATTTCTTTTTGATTTAGACTCCCCCTACATTTGACACATCCTTGGAGTCCTTGTACATCATTAAGTAGACCTCCTCTGTATCTTTAGGGTTTATCAAAATCAAAAGAATAGCTTTGAATGACAATATGGTAATTTTTATGAAGATAATTTTTAAAGCATAATCTTTTTCGAAATCATGTATGACAGTGATTTAATGCACCGTTTTCGAAAAACATTTTGAAGTGATAATGATGTTTAAGGCATGATTTTCGAAAAACACTTTGAAATGCTGATAATTTTAAAGCACCATTTTCAAAAAATCCAAAACAAACAAAAAAAACTCCCCCTGACACCAACAGTGTTTGACTTTATCTAAGTGTCTTAAGGGAGTTTAGTGTTGACCTAAGAGACTTGTGTCTAATTGTGTAGGTCAAACAATTTTTCAAAAGAATATAATTCTTGAAAATCTATAATATGTATAAGCAATCGACAATCATGAAATTCATAAAAACATTATTATGTTAGAGCACTATTTTGAAAATAGATTTTAAAAATATTCTAAAAGTATTGGAAAATAATTTTGAAAAAATATTTTTCAATTTATTAATCCTTAACATCACACCTATTCTAGATGTCTTAATACAACAAGCATGGTTACCTAATGGGTGCATTGTGAGATGCTTGAATTATTTTTCTTAATTCATTGTTAAATCTAAGATTTAATTGAAACTTGTGTTAAATTCAAATTTATCAAACAGTAAAGTGAATTTGATTTTCGATAATCAGCTTCCAAGTCTTGGCGAGGCACAGAGGCCTTCTTTGGCTGTAGCCTTATTGGAGCAACAACAATATGAAGGACATGACATATATTCAGAAACATAGCAGATGCATGTACATGGCATTAATGCATGATTGAAACAGGTCAAGGGATTTAATTAAGTTTCTAATGATCTATCAAATTCCCGATTCGATATATGTCGTGTGAACCCGCGAATATGACAACCCACTTTGACATATTTAATATTTTTAATTGATTGTTGCGGTTTGGGTAATATTTTATTTAATTTGAGTTTAAGTTATTTATGAGTTAGAGTTAAGTTAATTCAAACAAATTTTAAGTTAAATTAATTAATTGAAGTTAAATTAAGAAGGAATTAATTAAAGTTGAATTAATAATGAATTATTAATTAAGAATTATTTATGTTGAATTAATTAAGAAATATTTAAAGTGGAATTAATTAAGAATTATTTAAAGTTAAATTAATTAAGAATTATTTAAATTGAAATAATTAAGAATTATCTAAAGTTGAATTAATTACGAGTTATTTAAAATTGATTTAATTAAGAATTATATAAAGTTGAATTAATTTAGAATTATTAAAAGTTGAATTAATTAAGATTCATCTAAAGTTGAATTAATTTAGAATTATTAAAAGTTGAATTAATTAAGATTCATCTAAAGTTGAATTAATTTAGAATTATTAAAAGTTGAATTAATTAAGAATTATTAAAAGTTGAATTAATTTAGAATTATTTAAAGTTGAATTAATTTAGAATTATTTAATGTTGAATTAATTTAGAATTATTAAAAGTTGAATTAATTAAGAATTATTAAAAGGTGAATTAATTAAAAGTTGAATTAATTTAGAATTATTTAAAGTTGAATTAATTGAGATTACGTTGAATAAGGATTAATTATAATTAATTAAGGATTAATTAGAGTTAATTTAATTAAGGATTAAATAAAGTTTAAATTGATTAAGGATTAATTAAAGTTAAATTAAGATTTAACTTGATTTAAATTTCAAAATTTTTGGGTTGGTTAAAAGTTATGGATTTAATTTCATCATTTTCATTATTTCGAAAACATCTGATTCCTTTACTATTTTCTCTTTATTTATCTTTTCATGTTTTTCTAATAATTCTGATTTATTTGAATCTTTGTGAACTTTATTAACTATAGCCTTGATCTCAGATAATTCCATCTCCTCCTCATTCACATCATTAAAATCACATCCTTCAATATCCTCATAGTAGGTGGATTAATTTGGGCCACTAATTAATATTTTGTAATAATTTTCAAAATTATCCAAGATAATAATTAAATTATTATCTGGAAGAGTTTCATCTCCATTATCCTCAGAATTACCCTCATTATCCTCAATCATTAGAAATATTTTCAATATTTTCCTTAAGATTTTCTGAAAAATCATCTTTATCCTCTGAAGTATTTTCAATATTTTCAATATTAATCTCACAATTTTCAGAGTTAATTTCAATATTATCCTTAAGATTTTCAGAGATAATTTCAATATTATCCTTAAGATTTTCAGAGATAATTTCAATATTATCCTTAAGATTTTCAGAATTAAAATTATCAAAATTTTCAGAATTAAAATATGATAATTTATTTTACAAATTACTGAATTGACATTCAGGATTAAACAATTATTTTCTGAAATTTTAGCCATCTCTACATTTTCTAATTGAGCAAGGAAAATGTTAATTTGATTATGCTGTAATTTTAATTTTTTAGAAAAATCACCTAATTTATCATCTGATAGTGCAGGAATTCGAAAATTTTTCCAAACGTAAATTTTGCGTAACTTTGCCGGACACTTATTCTTGTAGTGTCTATTTTTTTCGCATTTGAAGCACCATATTTGGCTCTTGTTCCTCCGGACTCCTGGCGCTGGTATTTCGCTTGCTCCGGTGAAGAACGAGTCTTACGAGTAGGACACTGATTTTTGTAGTGTCCTCTCTCCCTGCACTTAAAACATGTGATATGGAATTTAAAATTTGACATTTATAATAAAATTGTACCAGATTCACCCCTGGGCTCCCCCTCAACTCCTGGCGTCTTTGCTCCATCGGCGGTTAGTCCGGTGAAGAGTGGTCTGGCTCTGATACCACTTGTAGGACCGGTGCCGTCGATAGAGGAGGGTGAATATCGACCGTAAAAATTGTTCATAAACTTCGTAAACTTTTCGGTTCGACACTTTGAGATTCGTTCTAAACAGAGCGTTAGTAGCACAACGGTAAATAGAATAGACAAAATAAAAGACAACACAACTCAGAATGCACGCGGGATTTACTTGGTTCCCGACCCCCCAGGGTCAGTACATCCAAGGCCTAAGCACGGGAACACCCATCCACTAATGCTCTCCTTTTCGGACTTTCCAGAGGCGGAGAAACCTGTCTTACAGTGCAAGATTTACAAACAAAAGATGATAAATTTAAATGCAGAATGTAAACTCAAACCGAACAAACAGATTGAAACTCGGCCGATCTGGACCTCTGAAGTGTCGCACACTTCCTCCTGGAGCCTCCTAGTCGCAGAGCTTCGCCGTTAGTGCTTTGTCATTAATTGGGAAGCTTAGAATGGTTTCAGAAGTTGTGTTCTGAGCCTTGGGGTCGAAGCCCTTTTTATAGTCTTCATTAAGGCACTTGTGATCACTGGGGTGCCTCATAGGGCTTGGTCAAAGTTTATCTCCGCGCCGAACTCACTGCAGCAGATAAGACTCTTGACCAGGGCGCCTGTAACATATGGGGCGCCTAAATGAAGAGCCTGGTTTGCCACCTTTCATTGAGGCGCCCTAGATGATGGGGGCGCCTAGCAGTCCTCTTCCAGCCTTGTTTGTTTGGTTGTTTGCCTGCTTTGTCTTTACTTTTAGGTACCTGCAAGATACATAAATACAAGGCAAACATGCAGATAATCTTAACCTTAAGGAAATGGTTCTGACTTCAGATTTCCACGAAACCCTAGGTCGAACCTGTTGGGACCGGGTGCATGTTGACAAGGATACGGGTTCGTAAAATTTTAAATTTTTACGTGCAGCGGAAGAATTAGCATAAAATAATTTCTCAAATTATTTTAACCACGTATCTAGCATGCAACCTTATGATGTGTGGACATGATCATAAATTAAAACTTTGCGGAAAAGTAAACTAATTTACTTTGTACCTCGCGTAACTCGAAGAAAGGGACGAGATTCAACCGTAGCGTCCCTTGGAAGCTTCGCCTCTATTCGCGTCCACGCCGAGTTCTCTTCGGGATGACTTCGCAAAGTCACGAGTTTTGTGCCGACGAGAACTACTAGATTCTCTAAAGGCACAACTAGAAGAACAAGAGAAAAGAATAGAAACTAACCAACAAGAAACGGAATCTAAATTCTGGGAAGAGAGGAGTTGTGATCCGCTTCTTCTTCTTCTTGTTTGGCTCCTTCTTGGTGATCCTTGCTCACGCCAACCCTTGGAAGGGTGAGGTTGCGCCGGCCCTAGGTTGGACAAGGGGCGCCGGCCCTAAGAGTGGCAAGGGGCGCCGGCCCTAGGAGGGAAGGAGAAGGAGAAGAGAATAAGAGAGAGAGAGGGAGAGAATTAATCTCTTGATTACTCTATTGATTGGAATTCAAGGCTTGCCTTTGGTTCCTTTATATAGTAGCCTCTCCCTTGCCAAGTCTCTCTTTTAACGGAATTAACGGAATTAGTTTTTCATAAGAAATTTATCTTATAAATTCTCTTATGAATTATTCCGTTTAAACCAAGTTTTATTATAACTAACTTTATAATAAAACAAATTCATCTCTCCTTTAATTATGGAATAAATTTTACAAGAAATTTATAAACTTTCTTTTTACGAAAAAATCAATTCATAATTGATTTTATAAAATTAAAATAAACCATTCACACAAATTTATTTATCCATAATTTATAAAACAAATCGCGCTAGATTTATTTTATTAATTAAACCAAATAAATTGATTTCTTCCCCTTGTTGTGGCCGGCCAAACCAAAGGGATTTAGCACCCTCTTTGGCCGGCCAAACCAAACCGAACCGATCGCGAATTAAACTCATTTAATTCGCCCGATAAGCCTTCAAAAGACTTAGCCATTTTATGTTTCCGTTGCGCCTCTGATTAACTCAGATTCGACTTATTTCTCTTGATCGGAAAATCCAATTTTCAACTCATTTTAAATCCCTCGGATTACTCGTAGTGCGTGTGACTAAATAGGCTTTCGATTTATGTTGGCCGTCTATAATCAACTAATTATAGAACGATCATGACTGGCACCTAGTAGTACATCATGACCCCCAATTAATCGAAAGATCAACGGTTTGACCTCAGAAGTAATTCTGAAACCCTTCAGCAGCTCTAATGAATCGTGCCCCCATTCCCTTCACCATCTTATACCCACTTGGTTCAGGACACGGTCTATTTGTGTCAGTCCCCACTAGGCTGACTACGCCACACCTAGCCCAAGTAGTGTCTTTCTCGTCCTTTGGATTTCTAATTACTCTCACGTATTTAAGAGACTCGCACTCTAAACATGATATGCTCTGGCCAGAGGCTTTGAGTAACAATCCGACGATAGGCCTGGGTATACATCTCCTCGCAAGGAGTGGTGAATCCTTTTTAGGCTGCTCAAACATCTTCGGGCACTTCGGCTTATACCCAATCATCCTGGGTCCACACCTCCTAGGAGATGCTTGCTTAAGATGTTAAAGTATAAGTCTCCATGACCAAGATGACTTGAACACCGCAAGTCAAAGGAACATCGCACTTAAGCTGCAGTAAGAACTTCATTGACATATCTATATAGATTACCATATGAAGTTTTACAGCTAGTCACTCCAATGAACTAGTTCCCTTAACTAGCATCCATGTTTATCTCCGGACATCCCAATGTCACCAGCCAGTGAGAATCAGCTGATTAGAAAATAACCCATGCTAGTCTCAACAGAATTGATAATGTCCGTTTTTATCAATTCATCGACTAGGGATATTTTCAATACTTCACAATTGCACATTTAGAGATAATCACTAGTTGTGATCCCATCACAAATTCTCTTATGCTGTGAATTGTATTGCGGACATTCAGTAGAAGAGTTTAAGATCCCAATCAAATACACAAATATGTATACTCAAATAGTGAATTATTATTTATTAAAATGAATATTTACAATCATAAGGCGATTGCCTTAGGACACTTCTCTCATATCACTGACAAACTCCCACTTGGCCTAATGCCAATCGCTACGGTATCCAATACCACAAGCTCTAACATGACCCTCAAACTTGTTCTGAGGCAAGGCCTTAGTTAAAGGATCCGCTAAATTCCTTTCAGTGGGAATTTTCTCAATTTGTATGTCATTCCTACTTATAATCTCTCTGATCAGATGATATCGGCGAAGCACGTGTTTGGATTGCTGATGAGACCTTGGTTCTTTTGCTTGTGCAATAGCTCCATTGTTGTCGCAGTAAACAGGCACTGCTTCATCAATGGTTGGAACCACACCAAGTTCGGAGACGAACTTCTTGATCTAGACTGCTTCCTTTGCTGCTTCCGAAGCTGCGATATATTCCGCTTCCATGGTAGAATCCGCTACGGTGTCTTGTTTGGAACTCTTCCAACTTATTGCGCCTCCATTCAAAGTAAATACGTATTCAGACTGAGATTTGGAGTCATCCTTATATGTCTGGAAACTGGCATCTGTATACCCACGTATTACCATATCTCCTTCTCCATATATTAGGAACACATCCTTAGTTCTTCTTAAGTACTTAAGAATTGTCTTGACAGCCGCCTAATGATCCATTCCTGGATCCGACTGGTATCTGCTTGTGACGCTCAAAGCATACGATACATCGGGCCTTGTACATAACATAGCATACATGATAGATCCTATCGCGGATGCATAAGGAATCTTATTCATGCAAATCCTCTCGTCTTCTGTGCGCGGACACATAGACTTTGAAAGGTTGATCCCATGCCTGATGGGAAGGTAACCTTTCTAGGATTCCGACATGCTAAACCTTTTTAGCACTCGGTCTATATACGTAGACTGCGAAAGACCAAGCAACCGTTTTGATCTATCTCTATAGATTCTAATCCCAAGGATATAGGTTGCTTCTCCCAGGTCTTTCATGGAGAAAGTTTTGGACAACCAAATTTTAACTGTCTGTAAAACTGATATATCGTTTCCTATAAGTAATATGTCATCGACATATAATACTAGGAATACGACTGCACTCCCACTAACCTTCTTGTACACACAAGATTCGTCAGGATTTTGTGAGAAATCAAACTCTTTGATTGTCTCATCGAAACGGATGTTCCAGCTCCTAGATGCTTGCTTCAGTCCATATATGGATCGTCGAAGCTTGCATACTTTGGTTTTATCAACCGATGTGAAACCTTCAGGTTGTATCATGTATACATCCTCAAGCAGGTTTCCATTAAAGAAAGCTGTTTTCAGATCCATTTGTCATATCTCATAATCATAATGAGTTGCTATGGCTAGGAGCATCCGAATGGATTTAAGCATAGCTACTGGCGAATAGGTTTCGTCATAATCAATTCCTTGTTTCTGACGATATCCTTTTGCCACTAATCTAGCCTTAAAGGTAACAACATTACCTTCCATGTCGGTTTTCTTCTTGAAAACCCACTTGCACCCTATGGGTTTAATCCCTTCAGGTGGGTTAACCAAGTCTCATACTTGATTTTCGTACATGGAATCCATTTCTGACTTCATGGCTTCAAGCCATTTGTCCCTTTCTGAACATTTCAGAATATCTTCATAACTGATAGGTTCGTCATCGCTTATAAGTAACACGTCATTCGATTCGCTTATGAGAAATCCGTATCTCTCTGGAATATTGCGTGTCCTATCAGATCTACGAAGAGGTGGTGTTGTTTTAGGTTCAACTGATAGCTCATCATTATGAGTTATTGGTTGTGGGTCTAGACTAGGTGTCTCTGTAATGTCTATTGGAGTTTCTTGAACTTCATCAAGTTCAATGCCGCTCCCACTGTTTTCTTGTAAAAGAAATTCTTTTTCCAGAAATACAGCATGCCTTGAAACAAACACCTTTTGTTCCAAGGGATGATAGAATTGGTAACCCTTCGTTTCCTTAGGGTATCCAATAAATAGACATTTATCGAACTTAGCATCCAATTTGTCTGATACAGTCCGCTTCACATAAGCAGGACAACCCCATATCTTAAGGTGAGTTAAGTGAGGTTTCTTACTATTCCATGTCTCATATGGAGTAGTAGAGACTACCTTGGTCAGGACTCTGTTTAGCAAGTAAACAGGTGTCTTAAGTGCATAGCCCCAAAAGGATTTTGGAAGAGTTGCATGATTCATCATCGACCTAACCATGTCCATTAAGGTTCGGTTGCGCCTCTCAGATACACCATTATGCTGTGGTGTATATGGCGGAGTCCATTGGGATAATATCCCATTGTCCCTAAGATAATCTTGAAACTCTTGACTTAAGTATTCACCACCTCGATCGGATCGAAGTATCTTAATACTTTTACCAAGCTGTTTCTCTACTTCATTTCTGAACTCTTTGAATTTCTCAAAAGCTTCAGATTTGTGTTTCATCAAGAACACATACCCGGATCGTGAGTGATCATCGATAAAGGTGATGAAGTAGCTATAGCCTCCTTGTGCAAGAGTTGACATTGGTCCACATACATCAGTATGTATTAGACCAAGCAATTCTCCCACTGGATTACCTTTTCCAGAAAAGGGTAATTGGTCATCTTGCCTTTTAAGCATGATTCGCATGTATCAAATGAACCGGGTTCAAATGATTCCAGAATTCCACATCGGTGTAATTCGGTCATGCGTTTCTTACTTACATGGCCATGGCGGCAATGCCAAGTGTAGGAGTCTATTCGATTATCTATTCGAGCACGTTTGTTGCTAACTTCGATATTGAAAACGTCATTGGATAAATCTAACGTGTAGATATCATTGCACAATGTTCCATTCCCATAAAGAACGTCATTTAAAGTTATGTAACAACAATTGTTACTAAAAGTTAAATGATAACCCTTTTCATTCAAACATGAAATAGACACAATGTTCTTTATTAACGAAGGAACAAAATAACAATTATCCAATTCTAAGACACGTCCAGTGGGGAGCTTTAGCAAATATGTTCCGATGGCAACAGCAGCAATCTTTGCTCCATTTCCAACTCGCAAATTTGCTTCTCCTTTGACGAGTCTTCTTCTATTCCTTAGCCCCTGTATGTCATTACATATATGTGAGCTACACCCAGTATCAAGTACCCAGGTATTTGAGGAAATAGAGTGACATTCAATAACGAAGATACCTGAAGAGGATGGGGCATCGGATGCCTTATTCTTCAAGGACTCAAGATAAACCTTGTAGTTTCTTCGCCAGTGACCCTCCTTGCCACAATGATGGCAAGTTCCTTTTGGTTTCTTTTCAGTCTCTTTGGCCTTTTTCTTCTTCCCTTTATTCTGTTCTTTGGCCTTCCTCTTAGAACCTTTCTTCGAGGAACCAACTAACAGTATCGTCTTTTGATCCGGCTTTACAGAAGGCTCCACAGTCTTCAGCAGGTTGAGCAACTCAGGAATGGTAGTCTCTAGTTTGTTCATCCGATAGTTCATCACAAATTGTGAATAACTTTTGGGCAAACAACTCAGAATTAAGTCAATACTTAGTTCATGATCCTTTGCAAAACCGAGTGTGCTCAGTCGCTCAATGTACCCCAACATCTTTAACACAAACTGTGAGGCAGAAGTGCCTTCCTGCATCTTAGTGGTGAAGAGGAGTCTGGAGACTTCGAACCTTTCGGATCTCGCCTGCTCTTCAAACAACTCATTAAGATGGAAGATGATGGTATAAGCATCCAAATGCTCATGCTGCTTTTGCAGCTCAGGTATCATAGAGGCTAGCATGATGCAACTCGCAAGTTCAGAATCGGTCACATGTTTCTGATAGGCCATTAGCTGGTCTGGAGTTGCACCTTCTGGAGGATGGTTGGGAAGTTGATCTTCAAGGACATATGCAAGCTTCTCTGCCTTGAGGACTATCCTCAGGTTTCGAAGCCAGTCCATGAAGTTTGGCCCAATCAGTTTATTGGTGTCCAAAATGGAACGCAAATTCAGAGAAGACATGATCGAGTGATTATCCTAGAAATACAAATTGAGCTTATATGAGAAGAATGATAAAGAATGCATCAACATACATTAATAAAATCCTATTTATTTTTCGAATTGAATAACCCTTTTTATCAATTCGGGAGATCGTAGGAACATCTCCAAATAGGTTGATATCCAACCATAGATAAGAATAACCATGGCTGTGGCCATCAAGTTATTCTTAGCTATGAAGGTAGGTAATTATACCGATTACATATCACATATATGTAACTATCACTTTATGCTATCAACTAATTGAATGTTTGCATAAATCATTGGGTTGTTAACTCATTAACAAGTATGCGACATTATACATAGTACCCAACTGCACCTCTCATTGCATCGACCTTGGCTGTGGCACAACAAATCGATGCTCCAAGCTTAAGGCTGACCCATTAATCAAGAAATAGTTTTAATATGGTTGGAGCTCATTCAACCGTTTAGTCAGGCTTGGATGTGTCCAACAACCAAAACTAAGGATTGACCTCTGACTCCAACTATATTATTCGTAAACTAATTCCATGGTTTAAACATGTTGAGGTTCAAGCCGGGCATGGATGTGTCCATCAACCCAAACGAGAAACAAAACTCCGATTCTAACCATATTAATGGAAGGTGTTGGCCTTAATATTTTGTAAGGGGTTTTGGGTCTCATCCTTTCTTTTCTAAGCACATTCATGACATATAATTATGTCATGACTAACGATTTCCTTATAAAAGTATGTATGTGACTTAATTTATCAAGTCCCATGAATTGAATTAGGAACCGGATTTCCTAATTCTAATTTCATACTTTATTAAAGGAATTGTTTTGGGAAACAATTTCCTAAATTGTCATAATCAATTTCAGAAATAATATGTTTAAGACTTTGATTTCTCTAAATCAAATCTTATTAAATTAAGAGATAGATTCCCTTAATTCAACCACATATTATTTTCATGAAAATCTCATTTAAGAAACTCTATAGGAAACCATTTTCCTAATTAATTTTGGAGACAACAATATGTAAGAGCATCACCTCTTAAATCATATTTTATTCATGGATTTAATTAATTACAACAAATTATTTTCTAAGGGTGGCTCCCCGAGGCACAGATACCCAAAGAAAAGTAATTTGTCGTAAATCCAATTTGGTCCGCTTCGGAAGCGCAACCAAATTAAACATGACAATTTCATTTAAAATTGGGAAATTAAATTACAACAACTAACTTTAAATTGGACGGCTCCCCGAGGATCAATCCAAAATAAAGAATTTTGTTGTCAATTTAAAAAACAATTCAAATTTAATTGTCAATTAATTGTCCATAAATTTGTCTAGACTTTCTTGAAAGAAAGTGCCCAAAATTGCGAGATTTCATAATAGGTTTTCAGATTAATTGTAAGTTTCTGGTACAAAGAAAACTTACATATTTCCAAAGTTGGAAAATTTCTAAAATTAGAAAATTTCCAAAATTGGAAAGTTTCCAAAGATGGGAAGTTTTCACAATTATCATAAAATTTCAGAAACTAGGATATTTCAAACATTTGCGAAATTTCATGAGGATTTCCAAACTTTGAAATTCCTAAATCTAAAATTTATAATAATTGGAAAGTTTCCATAATTGAAAATTTTTCCAAAATTGAGATCATGACAAAGTTTTCCGCAAAACAATTTTATGATTGAGCTATGATAGAGAGCGTGAAATTTCAACATGAAACTCAACATGAATGACGTGGCACTTTTCGTATATACGTCCGATTGCCGCTTGGACAGTGGCAGCGGCCTCCGGCCGCCGTCCCGAACCAAACTATAACCTGGGGGTACGGTGAACCCGTCGAGGATTGGTGCAATTAGGTTTCACGTTGAGTTTCACGTTGCTTTTTTCACGTTGTGTATCATTTTTCTTTATGATTATGTCGAACACTAACCGGCTCTGATACCACTGTTGGGACCGGGTGCATGTTGACCAGGATACGGGTTCGTAAAATTTTAAATTTTTACGTGCAGCGGAAGAATTAGCATAAAATAATTTCTCAAATTATTTTAACCACGTATCTAGCATGCAACCTTATGATGTGTGGACATGATCATAAATTAAAACTTTGCGGAAAAGTAAACTAATTTACTTTGTACCTCGCGTAACTCGAAGAAAGGGACGAGATTCAACCGTAGCGTCCCTTGGAAGCTTCGCCTCTATTCGCGTCCACGCCGAGTTCTCTTCGGGATGACTTCGCAAAGTCACGAGTTTTGTGCCGACGAGAACTACTAGATTCTCTAAAGGCACAACTAGAAGAACAAGAGAAAAGAATGGAAACTATCCAACAAGAAACGGAATCTAAATTCCGGGAAGAGAGGAGTTGCGATCCGCTTCTTCTTCTTCTTGTTTGGCTCCTTCTTGGTGATCCTTGCTCACGCCAACCCTTGGAAGGGTGAGGTTGCGCCGGCCCTAGGTTGGACAAGGGGCGCCGGCCCTAAGAGTGGCAAGGGGTGCCGGCCCTAGGAGGGAAGGAGAAGGAGAAGAGAATAAGAGAGAGAGAGGGAGAGAATTAATCTCTTGATTACTCTATTGATTGGAATTCAAGGCTTGCCTTTGGTTCCTTTATATAGCAGCCTCTCCCTTGCCAAGTCTCTCTTTTAACGGAATTAACGGAATTAGTTTTTCATAAGAAATTTATCTTATAAATTCTCTTATGAATTATTCCGTTTAAACCAAGTTTTATTATAACTAACTTTATAATAAAACAAATTCATCTCTCCTTTAATTATGGAATAAATTTTACAAGAAATTTATAAACTTTCTTTTTACGAAAAAATCAATTCATAATTGATTTTATAAAATTAAAATAAACCATTCCATGGATCATTTTAATTTCCATAAAAGAATAAATTTCTATAAATTTATTTATATAAATTTCTCTACACAAATTTATTTATCCATAATTTATAAAACAAATCGCGCTAGATTTATTTTATTAATTAAACCAAATAAATTGATTTCTTCCCCTTGTTGTGGCCAGCCAAACCAAAGGGATTTAGCACCCTCTTTGGCCGGCCAAACCAAACCGAACCGATCGCGAATTAAACTCATTTAATTCGCCCGATAAGCCTTCAAAAGACTTAGCCATTTTAAGTTTCCATTGCGCCTCTGATTAACTCAGATTCGACTTATTTCTCTTGATCGGAAAAATCCAATTTTCAACTCGTTTTAAATCCCTCGGATTACTCGTAGTGCGTGTGACTAAATAGGCTTTCGATTTATGTTGGCCGTCTATAATCAACTAATTATAGAACGATCATGACTGGCACCTAGTAGTACATCATGACCCCCAATTAATCGAAAGATCAACGATTTGACCTCAGAAGTAATTCTGAAACCCTTCAGCAGCTCTAATGAATCGTGCCCCCATTCCCTTCACCATCTTATACCCACTTGGTTCAGGACACGGTCTATTTGTGTCAGTCCCCACTAGGCTGACTACGTCACACCTAGCCCAAGTAGTGTCTTTCTCATCCTTTGGATTTCTAATTACTCTCACGTATTTAAGAGACTCGCACTCTAAACATGATATGCTCTGGCCAGAGGCTTTGAGTAACAATCCGACGATAGGCCTGGGTATACATCTCCTCGCAAGGAGTGGTGAATCCTTTGTAGGCTGCTCAAACATCTTCGGGCACTTCGGCTTATACCCAATCATCCTGGGTCCACACCTCCTAGGAGATGCTTGCTTATGATGTTAAAGTATAAGTCTCCATGACCAAGATGACTTGAACACCGCAAGTCAAAGGAACATCGCACTTAAGCTGCAGTAAGAACTTCATTGACATATCTATATAGATTACCATATGAAGTTTTACAGCTAGTCACTCCAATGAACTAGTTCCCTTAACTAGCATCCATGTTTATCTCCGGACATCCCAATGTCACCAGCCAGTGAGAATCAGCTGATTAGAGAATAACCCATGCTAGTCTCAACAGAATTGATAATGTCCGTTTTTATCAATTCATCGACTAGGGATATTTTCAATACTTCACAATTGCACATTTAGAGATAATCACTAGTTGTGATCCCATCACAAATTCTCTTATGCTGTGAATTGTATTGCGGACATTCAGTAGATGAGTTTAAGATCCCAATCAAATACACAAACATGTATACTCAAATAGTGAATTATCATTTATTAAAATGAATATTTACAATCATATGGCGATTGCCTTAGGACACTTCTCTCATATCACTAACAGAACCGATGCACGTTCCCACCCCCGGGAACGCGCCTTCAACCTACTCCTCTCAGGAGACGGTTGCCACCCAGTCCATTCGGGTGGACTTTTACTTAGCCTTCGATACTCTCGGATCTCGAGACGTCCGAACCTCGACCCGTCTCTACTTATGTCCTTAGTCATCGCTCAGCTAAGTTGCTCAATCCCTCGCACCAAGACTTTGTGCCCAAACCCTAGGTCCAGGACTTCGGTGCCCAACCCTCGGCCAAGACTTCGTGCCTAATTCCTCGAACCAGGTCTTCAGTGCCCAACCCTCGGCCAGGACTTAGTGCCCAATTCCTTGAACCAGGACTTAGTGCCCAGCTTCACTCACCAGGTCTTAGTGCCCAGTTTCACTCACGAGGACTTAGTGCCTAGGTTAACTAGGACTTTTGTTCACTTTGGTCCAGTTTTCTTTACTACCATTCCCTTGTTCAATGTATCACTGACTTAAGTATATTGTCAAAACATTGAAATATTTAGAGGAGGACATCACTAATGCGACTTGCACCAACAGTTATTGTTGTGTGTTTTTCTTATTTAATATTCCGTTGCGTTCTAACACTCTGATATCAAGAACGAACGAACAGACGACGAAGTACCGCGAAATGAATACAAGTCGATATTCACCCCTCCCCCCTCTATCGTCTCCACCAATTTTACAAGAAATACTTTATGGGCATCCATGGTAGATGCTTACAAATTTTCAAGGGATCTTTCTACGATAAATCTAGATGAATTATTCTCTGAACTCAAATTACATGAACAATCTAATACCACTCAGGTCGAGAATAGGATTGCCTTTGTTGTAGGTAAAATTAAGAAGAAGTCGCAACCAAAACTCCAGTCAGATTCCCACTCAGAATTTGGCGAAGATGACTTTGACTACACCGATCTAGTCAAGTAATTTCGGACCATGTTCAAGAGGAATAAAAGTCAAAAGAAGAAGAAATTGGTTCAGTTATAGGACGATCCAACTACACCAAGCAAGAGCCAGAAGAGCAAGCCGAAGATTACCTGTTATGGGTGCAACAAGAAGGGTCACTTCAAATCAGAGTGTCCCAACATAAAGGAGACCAAGAAGTAGAGGAAAAAGAAGGCACTCCAAGCTATATGGGACAAGTCATCCTCAGAAGATAAAGAAGAAGAACCCCACTTGAACCTCCTCGCTCTGATAGCATCAGAAGAACTTGACATCGAGTCCGAATCTGAAGTAGAGCCAGAGGGAAGACATGGGACCAGAATAATCTCGATGTCAAAAAATGGTCAACTCACTGTAGGATCATTGTAATCGATAGAGGGGGTGAATAGTGATTACTAAATTTTTTTGAAAAAGAGAATACGCAGCGGAAAAATAAACGAAACAATACTAACACAGTTTCTTTTTACTTGGTTCGGAGTCATTTACGGCTCCTACCCCAAGGCCCACGGTCCTTGACTGTTTTCATTGGGTAATTCTATAACTTGAATAAGATTTACAAATATAGAACTTGAGTACAAAATTAAATAGAAAAATTAAAAATATACCGACGACTTAAAGGATTTGCGAAACATCTCGGGCAGTGTGTCATCGATCTTGATCGTTGTCGCGTGGGAAACTCGAGCACGGAAGAAATACAGAGAGTATTTGAGTGCTTGAGTTGCAAGAAGGTTGTTTTGAATTGTTGCGGAATGCTAAGGGGTGAAGCCCCTTATATAGGTTGTTCTCAGGCGCCTCTGGGCTCTTGGGCGCCTGCCACATGTAGCAAATTGAGCGCATCCTTATCCGTAGACTCTACCAAAACTCTATCTCTCGGTCTTGGGCACATGGGACCTTTGAGGTGCTTGATGGCTCACGGGCGCCTGAGATGCTGACGTGCCAACCTGCCAGCTCAGCCTCTCACCCGCTGGAAATGCCTCAACTCAGGCGCCTGTTACCTGTCAGGGCCTGGTCTCTCGGGCGCCTGAACCCTTTCAGGCGCCTGGGATGCAGCAGTTACTCCCTTTCACTCCTGAAACTAGGGTTAGTCCAAGAACAGTATAACATTAACAATAAATATATTGATAACAACCGGAGTTGTCTTGGTTCTGACTTTGGATTTCAAAATTAAACCCTAGGTCAAACTTACGCCTACTATTCCCTCTTCCGGGGAACGCGTCCTCACCTACTCCTCTCAGAAGAAGTTACCTTTTGCTAACCAGTTCCTCCGGTTGGACTTTTGCTCGGCCTCCAGGACTTCCAGATCTCAAGACGTTCGTACCTCGACCTGCCTCTACTTCTGTCTGCAATTCTCGCACGGCTAAGACTCCTGCCTAATCTTCCGGATCAAGATTTCATTGCCCAATCCACAACCAGGACTTCTTGCTCAACCCTCGGCCAGGTCTTCTTGCCCAGTCCTCGACCAGGACTTCTTGCTCAACCCTGCAGGTCAAGACTTCGTGCCTAGGTGAACTAGGACTTTCCTGCACACTTGGTAAATCCATTAGATCACAATATAAACTTAACTTTGAACCCTTTACCATTATCAAAACCAGATTCGATGCTTCCGGCACCAACACTCACTGTAAGAGGTTTCCCTGAATCTGACTTTTATGTTCTCATATCTTATCTATTACGTAAGTTGGCCAAATCCAACATCCGAGTTAAGTCCCTCCAAAAGGAGGTAAAAGCCCTTAAGGAGGCAGCTAACTTAAGTCCTTTGACTGAGACTATTCAGGAAGGAACCTCAACTCAAGTCCAACAACTTGAGGAAGAGAATTCCTCCTTGAAAACTCAAGTCAAGGAACTTAAAGTTGCCCTAGAGCGGTTCACCTTGGGTTCCAAATCTTGATATGATTCTTAGAAAACAGAAGGTTGTTATTAATCAATCTGGACTTAGATAAAGAACCAACTCACGGTATAGATCATATTATTCGATATTGAACCATACTAGCACCCGAGTCCAAGCATAGGTCCCTAAACTTAGTATAACCAATCAAGCAGGACCAAATTATTATTGGATCCCCAAGGACAATATCCATTTCCTAGATAGTCCATATCGAGACTTTAGTCCAGGGGAGCCAATAGAAAAACTATTCATATTATTAGATGATTTCTTTACATGTTTGTTAAAATTGCTTGAATGTTTGTTCATTTATTTTTCTACAAAATTGTCATGCTTAGGAATAGAAATGGTTAGATAAGGACCTGACTTGATTGAAACTTGCACAACCTAATATTAGGGTGGGGCAAAATGATAGTACGTTAGGAAAGCATGTCTAAGAAGTCAGGTAGGGTAAGGCGTACCCTATTTGGTCTTTTTATCCTGGTGGAACTAACCGAAGCTGCCTCGCTACATCCTCGACTAGTTAGACTAAGGTTTCTCAAAGTGTAACCTGAAAATATAATTTCTTTAAAAGGCTTTGTCTAAAAAATGGTTGTTGCTCCAATATCCAAGAAGGCCCCTATGCCTCGCCAAGACCTGGAAGCCAATTATATAAATTTATTTTTAATTTACTACTTGTTAAACATGAATCTAACTCAAGGTTCAATCAAATCATAGTTTTAAATCTAAATTTAAAGATAAAATTTAACGCATCTCACATAACAAATAAGGTTTCTCTATTTTGTCACTTAGAAATGGGTGAGATGTTTAGGACCTAAAATGATTAGTCTAACCCAACCAACTCTACACATCTAATCAATTTAACATATAATTTAAATAAATCAAATTTAAAATTTCACTTTATTAAAATTCTAAATCCATTATTTCAAAAATTCAAATTTAGCCTCAACTTAATTTCTCAAAAATTCAAATTTAATTCAACCTTAATTTTTTTTTCAAACATTCAAATTTAATTTTAAAAATTCAAACACAACATAATTTCAAATTTAAAATTTAATTCAAACTTAATTTCAAAATTTATAACTTATTTTAAAATTTAAAACTTATTTTCAAAATTTAAAACTTAATTTCAAAATTAACTTCAAAATTTAAAACATACTTTCAAAAATTTATAACTTATTTTCAAATTTAAACTTAATTTCAAAATTCAAAACTTAATTTAAACTTAATCATTCAAAAATTCAAATTTAATTTTCAAAATTTAAACTTAACTACATTTCAAATTTCAAATTTAATCAAACTTAATTTCCAAATTTATAACTTATTTTAAAATTTAAAACTTATTTCCAAAATTTATAACTTATTTTAAAATTTTAAACTTAATTTCAAAATTTATAACTTATTTTCAAAATTTAAACTTAATTTTAAATTTTAAATCTTAATTACATTTTCAAAATTAATTCAAAATTAACTTAACATTTTTTAATTTAAATTCTCAAACCTTAATTAACTTAAATTTTCAAACTTAAATTCTCAAACCTTAATTAACTCAAATTTTCAAATTTAAATTCTCAAAACTTAAATTTTCAAACTTAACTCAAATTAATTTTCAAATTTAATACTCCAAATCCAGCTAATCAGATCAAACTAATTAAGCCAAAAAAAACTATCTCACAAATATACCCTTAGGTGTAACATGATTGATAACTTAGACTGGATGAGACAGAATAGACAATGAAACTCAATTAATCTATCCCTATACTTCTACAAATATGGTTCTAGTGGATGTTGAACTAGTGGATGTTGAATAGTGGTTGCTCCAGGCATATGACTGGAGACAAATTAAAATTCACTAAAATCAAATACAAGAATATATGTTCAGTTGCATTTGGCAACAATGCTACACTTAAGGTAATTAGTTCAGGCAATATTGAACTGAGCTTAAATTTTTTTATTAAGAAAGTATTATTAGTTGATTAGTTTAAGTTAAACTTAGCATTAGTCAGCTTTGTGATACTGGTTATATAGTTACTTTTTCAAATTCAAACTGCCTTATTAGGAACATAGAAGACTCAAAAGTAACCCTTAAGGAAATTAGGAAAAATAATATTTATGTTATTAACCTACCCTCATCACCTAAATGCTTTTTAACTCAACAAAAAGAAACTAATTTATGGCATAGAAGACTAGGTCACACCCACATTAAATTAATTTTAAAACTAAGTCAATATGAGCTGGTTAAGTGTATACCTAAACTTAGAAATTTTGAAACTCAATTTGTAACTCATGTCAACAAGGTAAACAAACAAAGTCAACTCACAAACCTACTCAATCAGATATAACCCAATCCACACTTGAGTTCCTACACTTAGACCTATTTGATTCTCATGGAGCCAAGCTACTAAGTGGAAATCGATACTGCTTAGTAATAATTAACGACTACTCTAGATTCACCTGAGTCAAGTTTTTAAAAAACAATGATGAAACTTTTGAAATATTTAACACTTTATGTAAAATACTTGAAAATGAAAAGATACTAAAATTAAAAGAATAAGAAGTGACCATGGGGGAGAATTTGAAAATCTAATGTTTAATGATTTCTATAAAATAACTGGAAATGTACATGAATTCTCTTGCCTAGAACCCCCCAACAAAATGAAATAGTTGAAAGAAAAAATAGGACCCTTCAAGGAGCTGATAGAACTATCCTCAATGAATATAACTTATCAAACCAATTTTAGGCAGAAGCAATAAATACAACCTGTTATATCCAAAATAGGATCCTAATACATAAAAGACATAATAAAACACCCTATGAAATTTATTATCATAAACTACCTAATCTATACTACTTAAAAGTTTTTGGGTGTAAAGTACATATATTAAACACTAAGGACTACCTAGGTAAATTTTAATCTAAATCAACCCCTGGAATCTTTGTAGGGTACTCAACCACAAGTAGGACATAGAGGGCCTATAACAAACATGCCCTTAAAATTGAGGAAACCACAAATGTAATATTTGATGATGAAATGGTAACTAATCTAACTAATTCACCTAACTTAATCAATACACCTAACTTAGTCAATTCACCTGACTCAACAAATCAACCTAACTTAACCAACTCAGACCAAGACTTAGAAGATATAGAATCAATACCATAATCTAGCCCAAACCAACCAAACGAATCAACTATTGAACCTGAATAAATTGAAACATCATCTAAGACTATATTAAATCACCTAACTGACCAAATCTTAGGTGACCCAACCATAGGTGTTAGAACAAGATCATCCTATAGAAACCTAAGTTAGATTGCTTTGATTTCGAAGATTGAACCTAAGTCAATAAAAGAATCCTTACCTGACCCAAACTAGGTTATAGCTATGCAAGAGGAATTAGCTCGATTTGAGAGAAACCAAGTTCGGGATTTAGTGTCAAACCCAAAAGGTAAGACCACTTAGGAATAAGTTAGACGATAAGGGAGAGATAATTAGAAATAAAGCTCGTTTAGTAGCTAAAGGGTTCATTCAAATTGAGATATTAGATTATGATGAAACCTATGCACCTGTAGCTAGACTTGAATCAATTAGAATGCTTTTAGCTTATGCAACCCATAAGAGATTCAAATTATATCAAATAGATGTTAAGTCAACCTTCCTAAATGGATTTATAAAGAAGGAAGTTTATGTAAGTCAACCCCTAGGTTTTGAGGACTTAGAACATCCTAGCTATGTCTTTAGACTTAAAAAGGCCTTGTATGGACTAAAACAAGCACCTAGAGCTTGGTACGAAAGATTATCCACTTAACTTCTAAGGGGTTTAACTAAGGCCAAATTGACCCAACCTTATTTGTTAAATCCTTAGAAAATAATATTTTTATAGCTCAAATCTATGTGGATGATATCATTTTTGGCTCAACTAACACAAGCTTTTTAAATGAATTTATAAAAGTAATGGAAAGTGAATTTAAATTGAGTCTAGTAGGTGAGCTAACGTTTTTCTTAGGACTTTAAATTAAACAAACTAAAGATGGAAATTATGTTCACCAATTTAAATATGCTAAAGAATTAATTAAGAAATTCGGAATGAAAATTTCTAAAGAAATTCACACTTCTGTAGCAACTAACATTAAAATAGATAGTGACCCAGAAGGAAAACCTGTAGACTTAAAGCACCTTAGAAGTGCTATAGGTAGCTTACTTTACCTAACTGCTAGCAGACATGATATTTTATTTGTAGTAGGTATTTATGCTAGGTAACAAACCTGTGATAAGGAATCCCACTTAAGTCTTGTCAAAGGAATTTTTAGATATATTAAAGGCACCCTAAATGTAGGAATTTGGTATCCTAAGACTCCTAATTTTGACCTACTAGGTTACCCTGATTCAGACTATACAGGATGCAAATTAGATAGACAAAGCACTAGTGGAAATTGTCAAATGTTGGGTCACAACTTAATTAATTGGTGTAGTAGGAAGCAACACTGTGTTGCATTCCACAACTGAAGCTGAATACATAGCCTAGGAGAATGTGTAGCCCAACTACTATGGATGATGCATACCCTTATAGACTTCCAACTAAACTACACTAATACTAAAGTTTATATTGATAATATTAGCTCAATTAACCTTATATAAAATCCAATACAGCATTTTAGAACTAAACATATTGAAGTAAAACATCATTTTGTTAGGGAGCATGTGGCTAGGGGTGAAATTATAACTTACACACATAGAATCCAAATCCAATTTAGTTGACATTTTTACTAAACCACTACCTAAGTCTGAATTTAGTTCACTAAGAAGGCAGTCAGGAATGTTTTTAGTAGAGTCTGAATTTAGTTCACTAAGAAGGCAGTCAGGAATGTTCTTAGTAGAATATTTTTTAATTATTTGTTTTCTTTATCTATTTTTCAAAAATTATTTTCTTTAGCAATTTTTTAAAAAAAATTATTGTCCTTAACTCTTTTTTTAAAAAAAATCATGTTTTTTTAACATTCATGTTTTCTCTATTTTTTGACTTAGTTTTCAAAAACTTACCCCCCCCCCCTTAAAACTAGGGATTTCTTCGTTATGGACTTAGCCTATGCTTTACACCTAGACTGCATACTCCTATAGACTTAGAAGTCAATATCTCACAAGCACATTAGGATACCTTGATTGACAACTTAGATTGGGTTGAGATGCTTAGGCCTATGCCTTAACTCAAGATGTTTTATGTCAATGCATCTAAAGTAATTGAGGCAATAAATACTACTGAACATTAATTAAGTTAAGTAATCAAGCTTACAAAGTCTAACTTGATAAGACTACTCAACTTGACTAACCCAAGTGAAAGCTACTATTTTATAACAGTTAGTAATTAATAAATTGGGTTAGATAGGGGCCCAAGGATTTATATTTTTGTTGTTGTTGTCTGTATTATTTTTCAAACTATTTTTTTCAAAATTATTGTCTATTTACTTTTGAATGTTTAGACTTAAATCATGCTTGGACTCAAAGGGTCAATTAAATCTAGATTTGTTAGTTTATTCCTGTATTTATTACCTACCTAACTTAAATTTATTTTTAAACCTCACTTAGAATTTCTTACATGTTTCTTTGAAAATATCTATTTTTGGAATCATTAACTTATCATTTTTTTGGCTAACTTAAATTCATTTTGTATTTTTTTTAGAATCTTAAGTTTTAATTAATATTTTTTCTTTTCCTTCGCTTTAACTAGTTTTTTTTTATATATGCAAAGGGGGAGAGTAGGAAAAATGTTAAAAGTTAAAAAGTTAATTTTCAAAGAATTTTTTTTTAAAGTATACAAATGAATTTCAAGTCTTTTTAAATTTTACTTGGTACTTTATTTTTCAAGTTTTCAAAACGAACTTAGTACTTTGCTTTTTCAATACTTTATTTTTTTCAAAAAGAAAAAGTTAAAATTTTCGTTTACTTAAGAGTTTTTCAAAGCATTTACTTAGAGTTTTTCAAATCTTATACTTAGAATTTTCAAAGTTTACTTATTATCAGAAAACTTTCAAATTGAAAAATGCATGTTTTTCAAAAGCTTCTTTCAAAAGCTTTAGGGGGAGAATTTCATTTTAAGGGGTAGCTTCGTGTATTCTTTCAATTTTGCAAGTCTTTTAATTTAAACTCAAATTGTAAATGTTTCAAAACCTAACATATCATGGGGCAGATTACTTATCAAGGGGGAGATTTACAAATCTATTTTTTGCAAATATTTCTAACTTTGAAAATGTTACTTTTACCTTGAAAAATATTGAACTCTATTTCTTTAAATGATTTTACTCTACTTTCTTAACATATCTATTTTAACTTAACTTTTGAACTATGTTACCATAAATCAAAAAGGAGGAGATTGTTGGTCCAGAAGTACCAGATCAAACCTGGTTTTGATAATGACAAAGGGTTCAAAGTTAAATATGTTTTGTGATCTAATATGGTTGACTATGTGTGCAAGAAAGTCCTAGGCATGAAGTCTTGACCTGTAGGGTTGAGCACAAAGTCCTAGTCGAGGATTGAGCACGAAGTCCTAGTCGAGGATTGAGCATGAAAGCATGAAGACCTAGTTCGAGGAATGGGCATGAAGTCCTGGCCGAGGGTTGGGCACCGAAGGACCTGACCGTGGGTTGGGCATGAAGACATGTTTCAAGGAATTGGGCATGAAGACCTGGTCGAGGGTTGGGCACCAAAACATGATCTGGAAGATCAGGCAGAAGTCATAGCCAAGCGAGGACAATGGACAGAAGTAGGGATGGGTCGAGGTGTGTACATCTCGAGATCCAGAGTTTCGGAGGTTGAGCAAAAGTCCAACCGGAGGTGCCAATTGGCAAAAGATAACTTCTCCAGAGTAGAATAGGTGAGGACGCGTTCCCCGAAAAAGGAAACAGTAGGCATCGGTCCGACCTAGGATTTTGCTTTGAAATCCAAAGTCAGGATTGGACAGCTCCGACTGTCGAATATACATTTTATTTTATACACTTTACATGTTATTTGTATTTTGAACTAACCCTGTACTACAGCTGAAGATATTGAAATCAGCAGCCTCTGGGGCGCCGAAGAGGATAGGCGCCCGAGAGGTCTCGGGCGCCCACGTATATAAGCGCTCGAGAGGTCTCAAGCGCCTTAATGCACAATTCTCAACTGGGCGAGGCTGAGTTGGAAGTGTAAGATGTATATACTGAAAGACATGATTTTTATTATATGAACATCTTTATTATAAAAAGAGAATCACAACTACACTAGGTATTTGTTTATATTAGTACATACACGAAGTCCACTTACTCTACATTGTAGATAACAGTGTGTGGAGTCACACGGAAGATCGTGTTATCAGTTCCTTACTTAGTATAAATAAGAGGCCCACAACCGAGATGGAATTCGACAACTCATCGGGATGGTTGTAGTGTAGTTAGGTATGGTTGGTCTTGACAATAGAACTACACTAGTGTGCTATGAGTACATTGAGCAGAACCAAAATCCGTGGTTATCCGATTTGTACTGACTAGATAATTGGATAGGACCTCAGTTTATATTATGGAGGGTGATCCCTTAATCCCGAAATAATATTGGGCATATATTATTAATTATTATTTCTTTAATTTATCAATAGGCGAGAACTATTCTGTTAGATCGATAGACCCGATAAGTTGGGAGATAATATTAATAATATGATATGCCGATGATTATTTATGGACTCCGTGTCCTGGTGAGTCAGGATGATAATGCCCCCTTGATGAGCTCAAAAGGTTCATCATGCTAAACCCTGCAGGTGGATTTGATCCGGCACGTTGATAAAGTTGAGTGGTACTATTCAAGGATCCAAAAGTTAATTAATTTAAATTGTCAGTAATTTAATTAATTAACGGGTATACGAGATCTTAAACACTGGGGGATGGACGACTCATAATATGTGGAGCCCATATGAAAATATGTGGGTCGGTGAAGAGGTTCAATTAAGATCCTTTAGTGGAATGGATCATAATTAATAGATCGGGTTTAGATCCATTAGTGGGCCAAGAACCAACTCCTCCTCTTGGTCCCTACCTTAGCCCTATAAATACCCTATGAGATCAAGAAACCAAGAGCTAATCAATCCCAGAGTTGCTACCAAAGCCTCTCCTCTCTCTTCTCTCTCTCTCTCCCTCTTAGGGTTTCGGCGGCACAAGAAGAGAAGAAGGGGTTCTCCCCTTCGGTTCTCTTGATCTCCTCCACCAAGCTCAAGCTGAGGCTCAAGGAAGCAAGGCAGAGATCTCCTCTACCTTGCATGAGGCTCAGGGAGGGCGGAGGAGGCGTGGCGGCCGGCAGTGAGGGGCGCAAGAGAAGCTTGAGACGGCGCTACAAGGGTGAGGGAGAAGGGAAATTTCGGGCTGATTGGGTAAGGGAGAAGGAGAATTCTCTCCTTCTTCATCTTCTTCTCCTTCCTCTCAAGGTGTGCAGCCAGTCCGGAGGCCTTGGGGCAGCTCCAGTGGGCGGCGGCTCAAAGGGAGAGGAAGAAGGGCCGGCGGCGCTAGGAAAACCCTAGGTTAGGGTTTTTCCTATTTCGGCCAAGGTGAGAAGAAGAGTTCTGTTGGAGCTCTTGGTGATCTCGGATCATGGTAGATCATTGCCCACACAACGTCCGCGAAGGGAGGGACATAAGGTAGAAGACCGCGAGGTGATCGGAAAGGTATAATTTTCCCTATGCTCCTTTTTATTTTCTTATGTCTATTTTTTGCCATGGTCATAAGCCTCATTATTTTATGTTTAAGAATTTATTGTTTTGATTTCAAAATATGATAAATAAATTCTTAACTGGACCCCGACCATAAACACAAAAGTCGGCGATCATCTCGTCCCCTTTTCCGCGGTCGAACGGTTGAGCAATTTACAAGGCCAATTTTGGTAATTGGCTAAGTTGTAATTTGGATCGTTCGATACGGCACAAGACGGTCAATGGGAGACGGGTCTCCACTCGGATTAATTTTTTAATCCGTAGATGTGGAGAGGTCTCTCGGATCGACTAGGTATTCACTATGGAAACCCGCCAAGCCATACCCAACAATTGGTATCAGAGCTGAGGTTTCCGGCTTTGTGTGTTTACGATTAGTTAATTTTTGCATTTATCATACTTGTTATTTTTCTAGATGATTCGTGGATGTGCGTTGGCTAACTTTGTGTTGCAGGCACGAGATTCCAACTTCATGGCCAAAATATGTGTTTGTGTGATTGATTTGCAATTTGTGTAATTAATTAAACCTCGGTGTTGACGAGGCTAGGTATTTAATTTTTGTAATTAAATACAACACATGTTTAGACGAGTTTTTTATTTACAGTTGATCTAGATTTCATGTACACTCCTTCGCGGTGTATAGGATCAATGATGTAAATAATAAGCTTTTCGTTTCGACCCGGAGATCCCTCAAGGTAGCATGCACAGAAGGAAGGGAGGAGCGGACGAAGTGACGACACGACTGGAGGCACATTAGAGACCAAGGGGCCATGAAAGTTGGAAAATTTAGGATTTTCATTATTTTATTTTCATGTTATTGGTTATGTGCTTGGTTGTGTGATTGTGCTAAGAAAATTCCTCGAGAAAAATTACTAAGTGGGAGTGGGACCCTAAGGGTCTCGCGGCTTCCATTACAATTCGACAAGTGATGCGAACAAGTCTGCGCGTCGGCTCTGAGTGCCTTCCTCCCTATCGGATGGACTTGTTCTGTGGATCACGGGGTCGAAAAAGACTATGGGAAATTATTGAAGAGCGTGTGTAGTTCCCCATCTGAAGGCACATAATTGGAAATAATTTTCTTAGTATCGTGTAATGGTGCACACTTAGATGTGAATAATAGTATCCTCCCTATCGGAGTTACTGCTATTATTTTGCGGAGCCGAAGGAAACCAACTCTTGATCTTACTTGTCAAAAAGTTAGGTTGACAAGATAGTAAGATCGATGGGTAAAACCTCCTCCTACGAATGTAGGGATTCGTATACGTCCACACCATCGTGGCATGCGAATTTCTCGTTGTATAGGGGTGTTGGTTGATTTCGAAAATTAATTGTTTTAAGGAATCAATTTATTTTTGATTTCTAAAGTAGTGTATGTTGTGATTCTCAGGTTTTTCATAATGGCCTTTACTCCACTAGAAACAATTCTTAAGGACAATAAACTTACTAGACCAAATTACATAGACTGGAAAAGGAACCTTGACATTGTCCTCACTGCTGAGGAGTACAAATTTGTACTCTTCGAGGAATGTCCGGAAAAACCTAGAGAAGACTCTGGTGAAGAGTTGAGGGAGAGTTATAAGAAGTGGGAAATGGCAGATGAGATGGCGCGGTGTTACATTCTGGCATCGATGTCGAATGTGCTGCAACATCAGCATCAGGCCATGCCCACTGCTAGTGACATGATGTTGAACCTCAAAGATCTCTTCAGTCACCAAGGTTGAGCTGCTAGGCAAAATGCAATGAAGAGTCTGATGTCAACCACTATGGTTGAAGGGACACCTGTAAGAGATCATGTCCTAAAGATGATGGCTCACCTCAATCAGATTGAGGTACTGGGAGCAGAAATCGATGGGGAATCCCAAGTCGATATTATACTCCAGTCTCTGCCAAGGAGTTTTGAACAGTTCATGCTCAACTATAATATGAACAAAAGGAATTATACGTTGGGTGAACAGTTAGGAGAACTCCAGGCGGCAGAGGCTCTCTTTCATCAGAACTCATAGGCCTTAGTAACTCAAAAGGTTTCTTCTGAGCCGAAAGGCAGGAAGAAGAAGAAACGAGGAGGGTTCAAAAAGGCAGGAGCATCGCAAGCACCCCGGACTAGCATGAAGAAGCCGAAAGGCAAGTGCTTCACGTGTAAGCAAACTGGGCACTGGAAGGCGGAATGTCCCCGTTGTCAAAGCAAAGGTATTTCTTCAGCTTTAGTCGTTGAAACATGTTTAGCGGTGCTATCTACCAGTACCTGGTGTGTAGATACAGGAGCCACTGACCATGTCTGCAATACTCTGCAGAGGTTCCAGGAAACCCGACGGCTAGCAGATGAAGAAATCGTGGTCTACATGGGCGATGCTACAAGAGTACCAGCAGTTACAGTGAGAGTCTTTTATTTATCTTTTGAGAGAAATAAAGTGTTAGTTCTGAGAGATTGCCTTTATGTACCTTCATTTAAAAAGAATTTAATTTCAGTTTCTAAGTTGTTTAAGGATGGATATTTTGTTACTTTTGATAATAAAGTTGTTATTAAGAGAAATAGAGAGATTATTTGTTCGGGTACAATGGTCGGCAATCTGTATACTCTAGAACCAAAACCTCCCACGATGCATACTGAAGTAAATAGCTCATCATCTAACTCAAATAAGAGAAAAGAGCCTTCTAAGATGAATCAGACATATCTTTGGCACCTTAGGCTTGGTCACATTAACCTTAGTAGGATTCAGAGGTTGATAGCCAATGGGCCCCTGGGTTCATTGGTGGTGGAGGATCTCCCGACCTGTAAGTCTTGCTTGGAAGGTAAGATGACCAAGAGGCCTTTCAAGGCTAAGGGGTATAGGGCCAATGATGTATTAGAACTGATTCATTCTGATTTGTGTGGTCCCATGTCAATCCAGGCTAGAGGTGGCTTTGAATATTTCGTCACTTTCATTGACGATTATTCAAGGTATGGGTACATTTACCTGATGCGCCGCAAGTCTGAAAGCTTTGATAAGTTCAAAGAATTCAAGGCTGATGTGGAGAAACATCGAGGTAAGAGTATCAAGACACTACGATCAGATCGTGGTGGCAAGTACCTCTTTGGAGAGTTTAGGACCTATTTATCAGAAGCTGGGATTCAGTCACAGCTAACTGCACCCGGTACACCTCAACAGATCGGAGTTGCAGAAAGAAGGAATACGACTCTTATGGGAATAGTTAGGTCAATGATGAGCTATTTAGACTTACCTGATTCATTCTGGGGATACGCTCTGGAAATGGCAGCGTACATACTGAACTTGGTTCCATCTAAGTCAGTCCCTCATACTCCCACAGAACTATGGACTGGGCGCAAGCCCAGTCTAGGACATGTTCAGATTTGGGGTAGTCCAGCACATGTGCTGAAGGAAGATACTGATAAGTTGGAATCTCGTACGGAGGTACGTCTGTTCGTAGGCTATCCTAGAGGAACGAAGGGTGGTATGTTCTATAGTCCTAAGGATCAGAAGGTAATTGTTAGCACAAATGCCAGATTCTTGGAAGAGGACTATGTGATGAGCCACAAGCCAAAGAGTAGACTCGTGCTTGAAGAGTTAAGGGGGGACGTTCCGACCTTAGGACCAATTGTACAAGAGGACACACCACAAGTCACTACACCGCGTGTCACTGAGGACACACAGGTAGTACCTCGTCACAGTGAGAGGGTTGTGAGACAGCCTGAAAGGTACATGTTTTTGGGAGAGTCTTCGGACTTGGTCCCGGGTAAACATGAACTAGATCCCTGGACCTATGACGAGGCCCTCCAAGACAAAGATGCAGATTCATGGCAAAGGGCAATGAACTCCGAGATAGAATCGATGAATTCTAACCATGTCTGGGAGCTAGTAGAGCCACCCAATGGTGTAAAAGCCATTGGATGCAAGTGGATCTACAAAAGAAAGAGAGGATCAGACGGGAAGGTTGAGACCTTCAATGCAAGGCTTGTTGCGAAAGGGTACACTCAGAAAGAGGGTATCGATTATGAGGAAACCATTTCGCCAGTAGTCATGCTCAAGTCGATCCGGATTCTCTTATCTATAGTAGCTCATATGGATTATGAGGTATGACAGATGGATGTCAAGACAGCATTCCTTAACGGGAGCCTTGAGGAGACCATCTATGTAACGCCCGCTTTTTTTTTCCTTTAAGCGGCGTTACGCTAACATACTTAGGGGCATGTGAACATCGTAAGGCAGCGGAATACTTAAATCTTACACATACATGCACCTAACTATTCTTCATAACATGGTGACATGGAACTTAGCATAATAACATCATACTTAACATCATATCATACTTAATATAATATCATAAAGTCACCTAAGTCATTCATTATAAGCACATTAGTAGCAAACGTAAAGTTTTAGCAAAAGACTTGTAAATGTATCTCTTTCTTGGCCAAGTCACTACCACACACATACTCTTGTCCCTCCTGCTGCTTCCCCTATTGTCCTCTTGCTTGATCTGCGGTATAAGTAAATAAGACTATAAGCACATAGGCTTAGTAAGACTCTTTCCTACTCACTAAAACCATTCATCACTTAAACATAAGCACACAAAACATTAACATAACTTGGTGCTTGGCATGAATCATAAGCATAAGACATCACCCATCCTTAACATGGCATAATACATGGCATACATATATGTAAAGCATATTTAACATGGCATGATACATGGCATACGTATAAACATAAATCACATTTCACACGACATGATACATGGCATACATATAAACATAAAACACATTTAACATGACATGATACATGGCATACATATAAACATAAAACACATTTAACATGACATGATACATGACATACATATAAACATAAAACCTACTGAACATGGCATGATACATGGCATACATAAAACATTTTGAGCATGGCATGATACATAACCTAACCATAATTATATTCTTAACATAAACTTAAGCATAAAATATTTACTATCATGCATCATTCTTACCATAAGACATGGGCGTAAAACATATTCTATCATGGCGTGATGCATAACATGAATGAATGCATGAGTTGAATGCATATACATAAGGATGCTTACTTTTAAAAATCATACTTTTAAATATTTAACATAATCATAACATCATTGGGGGTCCCCGGCTTGTACCACATACATACATCATAAGCGCGCATCCCTAAGTAAATACGAGGTAGCGAGCCCCGACCTACTAGGGTAGGAACAGCATATACGGTAGTTCCAAAAACCGTGGACAGCATAGTCGGTAGTCCAGAACCGGGGCGTTCTAAAGGTGTCCATCCCTGTTGCACAGCTTCGGTAGTGCCAGAACCGTGGACAGCATAGTCGATAGTCCAAAACCGGGGCGTTCTTAAGGTGCCCATCCCTTGGACCCATACTTCGGTCCGGTACAAGCCCATTCATAAAGTAAAATAACTTTTCATGTTTCATCATTCATAGGACATTCATAGCATTATCTTCATTATGCCTTAAAGACATAGACATTATCATCATTCATAAACATGGCATGCTTACATAAAACATCATTCTTGTTCATAGTGCTTGCATAATCATGGTACATAAGGTAAGCATTGCATTGTACTCATAGAACATAACATGTTTACTTAGACCATCATCTTAATTCATGGAGCTTGCATGATCATGATACATAAGATAAACATTGCATTATATCCATAAAACATGCCATAATTACATAGACCATTCTCCTAGTTCATCTAACTTGCATGATCATGGTACATAAGATGAGCATTGCATCACATACATAAGTATAATATCTATCACAAGCATGCATGGGTAGAACTCCTAAAAACATGCTACTTACTATCTAAGAGCATGACATAGAACATAAGACATTCATGAATAAATCTTACTAAGCATGGCATCTAACACAAACATATTAACCATGAACTATAACACCTAAGGTTAGGGTTAAAGGTAACATAATTTCTACCACATGCTTGAACCTATATATCATAATAAGCCATAACCTTCATTCTTGAAACCCTAACTCCTCCTAGACCCTAATCACATTTCTTGGCCGAAACTTGTAAGGAGGCTTCTATCATTCAATTGACACATAAGGTAGCATAAGATAAGGAAAATACCATACATTACTTATGAAGCCATAGGAAGCTATTTGGACTCATGCTTTAGGGTTAACCCTAACTCCTAGTCCTTCTTCCTAGGGTTGGCCGAAACATGCAAGGGCTGTGGGTCCATGGAAAATTCATAAAAAATTCCAATTAACCATCTAACACCATCCATACCATACCATAGGAGCCATTGGAACCCATACTTGCAATGAACCCTAACTCCTTGCCCTAGGACCTTCTTGGCCGAAACCTTAGGGTTCCAAGCCTTGTGAGAATTCTCATAAATCACCCTCAACCTCCCTTGTATCATGAAGGTACACAAAATACATATTTGGAGGTTTAAATCCAACCCTAACCATGGATTCATAGGGTTGGCCGAATCCTAAAGGATACTAGGGTACCCTAAAAATTCTCCAAATCATCTCTTAACCTATATTTATCATAAGAAAACATTAGAAAGCATTTGTGAAATTTTTAACATCATCTTGGACCCAAAATCTATGGTGGCCGAATGCCCTAAGGGTCCAAGCCATGGTTTTCTCAATCATCAAACCCAAATCACACTTCATATTATGATAAACATCAAGAAAACTATTATACCACAGGTGAGAGAGTCTTACCTTAGATTATCTTGGTTTTAGACCTTAGGTTTGGGAGAAGGATGAAGACCTTTTTGTTTTTTAACCACCTCTAGCCTTTGTAACCTTGAACAAGAATCTTGGATCTTGAAGGAGTGGACTTCTTGTGGACTTTTCCCCAAGGAAAACCCCTTCTATGGGGTTCGGCTAGAAGGAGGAAGAAGGAGAAGAAATGTGGCTTGGTGGATAAGGAGAAGAGAAATGAACCTTAATGGTTAAGTTATCTCTTATTTATGCACCATGAAGAGGGGTAAGTGAAGAGATATGATGCCTTCTCTCATGTGACTCTTCACTTCCTCTAGCCTTAACAAGAATTCACTTCATTCCCTCATAGCACTCCCTTGCTAGGTGAATTGGTTAGTGCATGCATGGTTGGAGACTAGGTCCAAGGTTCAATCCTTGATGCATGCACTTTACTTTTATTTTCTTTTTATTTCATTTTTTCCTTATTTTCAAAAATTTCCTAAAATTCACCCATATTCATGCTAAAATTCCTAATTACAATTCTTTTATATTTATATTAATTTCTACCTAATTAAAACCCATTTTTGGAGCTCATATAAGGCCCATTAGTACTTAACTTCTAGATTTAAATAGGAAAATCATGCTAAAACTCATCCCTACTCATACTAATATTCCCAATTAAAATCAATTTATATTTATATTAAATTTTTGCCTAAAATCTATCAATAATCATGGTACTAGAAAGCCCATATAAGGCCCATCAGTACTTAATTTCCCAATTTAAATGAGAAAATCATGGATTTCTAGGCTAGGGTTCATACTAATATCTCTAGGTTCCTCAGAAAATTATCTAGACATGATCAATATTTTAAAAAAAATATTAAGATAATTTTCCGGGTCGTTACAATCTACATGCAGCAACCAGAAGGTTTCATTGCTAAGGGCAAAGAGCATCTAGTGTTCAAGCTTAATCGATCCATCTATGGATTGAAGCAAGCTTCAACGTCTTAGAACATCCGCTTTGATGAAGTAATCCAATCATATGGATTTACTCAAAGCCCGGATGAGTCGTGTGTGTACAAAAGATATGACGGAAACGTAGTGGTGTTTCTTGTACTCTACGTAGATGATATTTTGTTAATTGGCAACAATGTTAAAGTGTTATCAGACGTAAGGATCTGGCTATCAAAGCAGTTTGATATGAAGGACTTAGGAGAAGCAGGACACATCCTTGGGATCAAGGTCATAAGGGATCACCAGAAAAGGATGTTGTGCTTATCCCAAGCTTCATATGTCGACACTGTCTTGTCTCGTTTTAGCATGAAAAACTCCAAGAAGGGTTTTCTACCCTTCTGACATGGAGTTCCTCTATCCAAGGAGATGTGTCTGAAAATATCAAAGGAGATAGAGGAAATGAAGGTGGTTCCTTATGCTTCGGCAGTAGGAAGCTTCATGTATGCTATGTTGTGCACGAGACTTGATATCTGTTTTGCTGTGGGCATAGTTAGCAGATATCAGATTAACCCTGGATAGGGACATTGGACAGCGGTAAAGCATATATTGAAATACTGAGAAGGACTAGGGATTATATGCTGGTTTACCGGGCAGACCAATTAGTTCCTGTGAGTTACACGGACTCAGATTTCCAGTCAGATAGGGACATGGAGTAAGTCTACCTCAGGGATTGTGTTTACTTTAGGAGGTGGAGTCATTGTCTGGAGGAGTGTCAAGCAGAAGTGCGTGGCAGACTCCACCATAGAAGCTGAATATGTGGCAGCCTCGGAGGCGGCCAAGGAAGCTGTATGGCTCAGAAACTTCATCATGGACTTGGATGTGATTCCTAGTTTGCCCAGATCTATCACAATCTTTTGTGATAACAGTGGTGCAGTTGCAAACTCGAAGGAACCATGAGCCCATAAAGCGAGTAAACACATAGAGCGTAAGTACCACCTGATACGAGAAATTGTAAAGCGAGGAGAAGTAGCAGTGGCCAAGATTGCATCAGAGCACAACCTAGCAGATCCTTTCACTAAGGCTCTTCCATCTAGAGCTTTTGACAAGCATGTGGAGGATATGGGAGTCAGATGTATGACAGTGGGAGAACATCAGTGTCTTTAAGTATAAGTGGGAGATTGTAAGATGAGTATATTGAAAGACATGACTTTTATTATATGAACATCTTTATTATGAAAAGAGAATCACGACTACATTAGGTGTTTGTTTATATTAGTACATACACGAAGTCCACTTACTCTGCATTATAGATAACATGATGTGTCGAGTCACACGGATGATCGTGTTATCAGTTCCTTGCTTAGTATAAATAAGAGGCCCACAATCGAGATGGAATTGGACAACTCATCGGGACGGTTGTAGTGTAGTTAGGTATGATTGGTCTTGACCATAGAACTACACTAGTGTGTTATGAGTACATTGAGCAGGACCAAAATCCGAGGTTATCTGATTTATATTGACTTAATAATTACATAGGACATCTGTTTATATTACGGAGGACAATCCCTTAATCCCGAAATAATATTGGGCATATATTATTAATTATTATTTCTTTAATTTATCAATGGGCGAGATCTATTCTGTTAGATCGATAGACCCGATAAATTGGGAGATAATATTAATAATATGATGTGTCGATGATTATTGACGGAATCCGTGTCCTGGTGAGTCAGGATGATAATGCCCCCTTGATGAGCTCAAAAGGTTCATCGTGCTAAACCCTGCAGGTGGATTTGATCCAGCACGTTGATAAGGTTGAGTGGTACTATTCAAGGATCCAAAAGTTAATTAATTTAAATTATCAGTAATTTAATTAATTAATGGGCATACGAGATCTTAAACACGGGGGATGGACGACTCGTAATATGTGGAGCCCATATGAAAATATGGGGGTTGGTGAGGAAGTTCAATTAAGATCCTTTAGTGGAATGGATCATAATTAATAGATCGGGTTTAGATCCATTAGTGGGCCAAGAACCAACTCCTCCTCTTGGTCCCTACCTTATCCCTATAAATACCCTATGAGATCAAGAAACCAAGAGATAATCAATCCCAGAGTTGCTACCTAAGCCTCTCCTCTCTCTTCTCTCTCTCTCTCCCTCTTAGGGTTTTGGCGGCACAAGAAGAGAAGAAGGGGTTCTCCCCTTCGGTTCTCTTGATCTCCTCCACCAAGCTCCGGCTGAGGCTCAAGGAATCTCCTCTACCTTGTGTGAGGCTCAGGGAGGGCGGAGGAGGCGCCGGCGGCCGGCGGTGAGGGGCGCAAGAGAAGCTTGCGGCAGCGCCGCAAGGGTGAGGGAGAAGGGGAATTTCGGGCTGATTGGGTAAGGGAGAAGGAGAATTCTTTCCTTCTTCATCTTCTTCTCCTTCCTCTCAAGGTGTGCAGCTGGTCCGGAGGCCTTGGGGCAGCTCCGGTGGGCGGCAGCGCAAAGGGAGAGGAAGAAGGGACGGCGGCACTAGGAAAACCCTAGGTTAGGGTTTTTCCTATTTCGGCCAAGGTGAGAAGAAGAGTTCTTTTGGAGCTCTTGGTGATCTCAGATCATGGTAGATCGTCGCCCACACAACGTCCGCGAAGGGAGGGACATAAGGTAGAAGACCGCAAGGTGATCGGAAAGGTATAACTTTCCCTATGCTCCTTTGTATTTTCTTATGTCTATTTTGTGCCATGGTCATAAGCCTCATTATTTTATGTTTAAGAATTTATTGTTTTGATTTCAAAATATGATAAATAAATTCTTAACTGGACCCCGACCATAAACACAAAAGTCGGCGATCATCTCGTCCCCTTTTCCACGGTCGAATGGTTGAGCAAATTACAAGGCCAATTTTGGTAATTGGCTAAGTTGTAAATTGGATCATTCGATACGGCACAAGACGGTCAATGGGAGACGGGTCTCCACTCGGATTAATTTTTTAATCCATAGACATGGAGAGGTCTCTTGGATCGACTAGGTATCGCTATGGAAACCCGCCAAGCCATACCTAACAGGAAGTTGTTGATTGGACATGTCATCTCAGCACTCAGGTGCCCCAGAGCACTCAAGCGCCTGAGAGGGATAAAGTTTGGACTTCATTAGCGAATCACGACGTGCCCGAGAAGGGTTAGTGAGAGTACAGTTATCTTTCTGATCTTATTTGTACATGACATACTAATCATTAGAAATGATATCCCTGTCCTACAGTCTATTAAGACTTAGCTTAGGAGTTATTTCTCAATGAAAGACTTAGGTGAAACAACCTATATTTTAGACATCAAGATCTATAGAGATAGATCGAATAGATTGCTTGGCCTAAGTCAGAATACATATATTTACAAAGTATTTAATCATTTTGCCATACAAAATTCTAAGAGGGGATTTCTGCTATTGTCTCATGGTGTGAGCCTTTCCAAGGCTCAATGTCCCTCTAGTAAAGAGAAGAGGGATAGCATGGATAAGATTCCTTATGCATCTGCTATTGGATCTATCATGTATGTCATATTATGTACCCATCCTGATGTCTCATATACATTAAGCATGATGAGTAGATACCAGTCAGATCAGGATGAAAGTCACTGGATTGTGGTTAAGAATATTCTTAAGTACTTGAGAAGAACTAAAGATTATTTCATGATATATAGAGGAGATTGTTAGTGCCAAAAGCATTAGACAAGAACAGTCAACCTCTAGGGGTTCGATGTTTTATAATATACCAAGGTCTGGTCAGTCTGACCAAGGGTTGAGCCAATCATAACTTGATGTTAGGCATGGTAAACCCAAGTTTGATCAGTTTAACCAAAGAGTTAGCCAAACAACACTTAATGTTTGGTAGAGTGATTGGCAAAGAACATAGGGCTAATCAGTTTGACTAAGGGCTAAGCTAAATAGGACTTGATGTTTGATAAAGTGATTAGCAAAGAACCCAGGGTTGGTCAGTTTGACCAAGGGCTAAGCTAAACAGGATTTGATGTTTGGAAGAGTGACTAATCCCAGATCTGGTCAGTTAGACCAAGGGTTAATCCAAGCAAGACTTGATGTTTGGTAGAGTGAGTAACAAAGAACCCAAGGCTGGTCAGTTTGACCAAGGGTAGAGTGATTAGCAAAGAACCTAAGCCTGGTCAAGGGTAGGGTGATTAGCAAAGAACCTAAGGCTGGTCAGTTTGACAAAGGGTTAAGCCAAACAGAACTTGATGTTTGGTAGAGTGATTAGCAAAGAACCCAGGACTGGTCAGTTAGACCAAGGGTTAAGCTAAATAGGATTGATATTTGGTAGAGTGACTAAACCTAGATCTAGTCAGTTAGACCAAGGGCTAAGCCAAATAGGACTTGTTGTTTGGTAGAATGACTAAACCTAGATCTGGTCAGTTAGACCAAGGGCTAAGACAAACAGGACTTAATATTTGGCAGAAAAGTCTAGTCAGGACCAGTTGACTAGCAATGAAGTCATTGTTAAGGTCCTGATGAGTGAAGTTGAGTACGAAGTCCTAGTTCATGGAATTGGGCATGAAGACCTAGTGGAAGGTTGCGCACTGAAGTCCTGGTCGAAGATCGGGCATGAAATCCTAGTGAGTGAAGCTGGGTCCTAGTGAGTAAAGCTAGGTAGATGAAGTCTTGGTGAGTGAAGCTAGGCACAAAGACCTGACCACAGTCGGGCACGAAATCCTACTGAGTGAAGCCAGGTAAAAGTCTTGGTGAGTGAAGCCATGCAAGGTAAAGTCCTTGTGAGTGAAGCTAGGTAGTGGGAAATCCTAAGGAGTTTACCTTAGGTAGTAAAGTCTTTGAGAGTTGACTACAAGCAAAGACGAGTAGGTCAGGTAAACCTATAGAAGTTGGGCTTAGGATATTTGCTTGCTTTGTGTTTGCTTGTCTTGTAGGAATCTAAAGATGGAGGCAAGAGAGGCGAGCAAAAGCAAAGCAAGAAGCAAACTGCAGCCTGGGATTGCTCTAAGGCACTCGGGAGGACCTAGGTGCCCCGGGTGATTCGGGCGCCCAAGACTCACTCGGGCACCCTCAATCACGAGTGCCCCCATTGGTCCCGAGCACCCGAGACCAAGTCAACAAGGTTATCTGCGGTGATAATGTTTGAGCAGGACGGATCAGATAAGCATCCACTTGGGGGCATGCCCGAGAAGCCCACACGAGCTCCCAAGTGACTAGTATAAAAAGGAGCTCGAGCAGTGCTGTCAGATCATCAATTCTTTCATCTTACTACTCATTCTCTATGAAGTTAAAGTGCTAAAAACGAAGCTCTATGACCAAAGAGACTCCAGGAGGAAGTGCAATACGCTTCGGACTTCCAGAATTGGCCGAGATATTCTCCACATTTGGTTTTCTTTTTAATTAGTTGTAAAGTTCTATTTTACCGTATTTGTGATTATACCTTGAACTTTAAGATGGGTTTTCTCCGCCTCTAGAAATTTCAAAAAGGAGACCAATAGTGGACTCACGCCGAGTAAATAGGTCGTAGACGTACTGACCCTGGGTGCTTCGGACTTCCAGAATTGCCGAGATCTTCTCCACATTTGGTTTTCTTTTTAATAAATTGTAAAGTTCTATTTTACCTTATTTGTGATTATACCTTGAACTGTAAGACGGGTTTTCTTTGCCTCTAGAAATTCTAGAAAGGAGACCATTAGTGGACTCATGCCGATTACATAGGGCTTGGACGTACTAGCCCTGGGGGGTTGGGAACCAAGTAAATAAATCCCGCATGCCATCTTGTATCTTTTCTGTTATTTATTTATTCCACTGTGCTACTAATGATTTTATTAAGAAAGATGAGCGACGAAATTCCAACATTTCAAAAAAGAAAGCGACAGTCAATATTCACCCCTCCTCTATTGACGATACTGATCCTACAGAGATGAGGAGCTCGTTGTAAATGGTTGTAATGATGCAAACTTCCAAACTAACAAGGATGATTTGAGATCGTAGTCAGGATATGTATTTTGCTTAAATAATGGTGTTGTGAGTTGAAAGAGTTCAAAGCAAGATATAGTTATTGATTCTACCATAGAGGTTGAGTATATTGCTGCTTCTAATATAGCAAAAGAGACTATTTGGATCAAGAAGTTCATCATAGAACTTGGAGTTGTTCCTAGCATTTCTAACCTAATAGACTTCTATTGTGATAAAAATGGGGTTATTGCATAGGCTAAGGAACCCAGGTCTTATCAGCGATCCAAACACATACTCCAACGGTTCCATCTCATTCAAGAGATTATCGAGGAGATGTAATGTAGAGTACCAATTGATGACAACATTGCAAACACACTGACTAAGGCTTCAGCACAAAAGAAGCATGATGGTCACACTAGATCACTCAGTATTAGATACTTTAATGATTGACTCTAGTGCTAGTGAGAGATTCTTGACCATTTTCTACCTCCCCCCCCCCCCCCAAATATCCAAATCTGTCAGGTTTACAATGCTCCAAAATGAGTCTTTCACCACTTAACTAGGTTTTCTCTTGTTGGGCCCTGAACCAAAATTTTGAAATTATCTATCTTTTTATAGGTGGCATGACTTGTGGCTCCGACCGAACTAAAAGTTATGGTCGTTAGAAGTTTGGTTTGCAGTTTAACTAGACTAGATTTGCCAGATTTATATGACTCCACTAAAACAGGTTTTCCGACACTTATATATGGGTTTCTGGGATTTTACTCTGAAGAAAAGTTGTAGATCTTGATGTTATCTTCATTTTGATAGGTCAAACCCCCATGGGTCCAACTGAGCCGAAAGTTATAGTCATTTTACTTTTGGTCCGCAATGTAGAAAAATCCATGATTCGACACAACCATGCCTAAAAGGCATGGCCATGGCTTGGAACACACAGGAAAGGTTGCATTTGTTACATGGCCATGCTTTTTAGCATGGACTGACCGTGTGAGAGGCTTTTGACTTAGTTTTAGCATCGTTGGGGCCCAATTTCATTCGTAGATGAGGCACATTCGTGTTGTGTGACCTTTTATTCTCAACACTGGGAAGAGGCACAACCATGCCTCTGAGACATGGCTAGGTCGTGGGAGCTACAACAAAGGAGGCACGACCATGCCTCTTGGCCTTGACCTGCACGTGGAATCTTTTGAGAATGAGGCACAACCATGTCATTTTTACATGACCACAGTGTGTATCCGATCTGAAATGAGACATGGTTATGCCTTTCGGCACGGTCATACTGTGTATTATGGGATCGGTGAGATCGATAGAGGGGGAGGTAAATATCGATTCAAAAATTTCTCGGATTTAGGAAAGAGTATATGCAACGGAAAAAATAAACACAAATCAAAAACCAATGCTAACAGGTTTGTTTTTGCTTGGTTTGGAGTCTGTAACAGCTCCTACTCCAAGGCCCACAGTCCTTGACCTTTTACGTTGGGCAGTTCTATAAGTTCGCAAAAATGTTACAGATATGCAATTTGAAGTACAAAATAAATAATAAAATTATACCGACAACTTCTAATTAAAAGACAGAAGCAACGCGTCGTTGTCAGAGTAGCATCTTGGAGTTCCTGGATCGCTTCAAAGCAACACACTAGAGCACCGATGATGTGAAAAACTGATATGAGAAGCTATGGTCGAAATCCCCTTTTATATAAGCACACGAGCGCGCGAGTGGCTATAGGGGCACCTCCAACTCAGCGATGCAGCCACGTCTCAATCCTCTGATTGGTCAAAACTCTATCCTTCTCGGGCGCCTGAGAGGCTCTGGGGTGTCTGTGTTGATGACGTAGCGATCCAATCAGCTTCTGCTAACTCAGCCTCGCCCAGGCTGAGTTACATGAACAAGGGCGCCCGAGACCTCTCGGGCACCTACGTTCTCAGGCACCCAAGTCAGATGCGGCCACCCGAGTCCTCTCGAGCACCCAGGCTATCTTCTCGAGCACTCAAGTCCTCTCGGGTGCCCCAGATGCGGCCAGCTTCAATTTCTTCGGCTACAACACAAGATTAGTCCAAAACAATAATATATATATATAATATACATGTACGACGGGTAGAGTTGTCTAATCCTGACTATGGATTTCAAATGAAATACTAGGTCGGACCAACGCCTACTGTTTCCTCTTCCGGGTAAGGCGTCCTCACCTACTCCACTCTAGAGAAGTTACTTGTTGCCAACCGACACCTCCGGTTGGACTTTTGCTCGGCCTCTGAAGCTTCCGGATCTCAAGACGTTCGTACCTCGACCCGTCCCTACTTCTGTTTGTTGTCCTTGCTCAACTAAGACTCCTGTCTAATCTTCCAGATCAGGTCTTCGATGCCCGATCCCCAGTCAGGTCTTCGTGCCCAGTCTTTCGAACCAGGTTATCGTGCCCAACCCTCAGTCAGGTCTTCGACACCCAACCCTCGGCCAAGACTTCATGCCTAATCCTCGACCATAACTTCATGCCCAGTCCTCAATCAAGACTTCGTGCTCAACCATGCAGGTCAAGACTTCATGCCAAGGTAAACTAGGACTTTCCTGCACACTTAGTGAAACATGTTAGATCACATATAATACTTAACTTTAAACCCTTTATCATTATCAAAACCAGGTTCAATCTGGTGCTTCCGGCACCAACATGTATGTCTTTGGGCACAACTCAAAGACTCCATGGAGACACAACTGTGCCTTGTGAAGCACGACCATGTCGATAAATAAGCACGGTCGTGCCTAGGGAGGCACAACCATGCTTTGCTAATCTTCCTTCAAAGCTGCTTCAATGTCAATTTTTGTTCCGTTTTCACTCCAAATATGCATCCTATCAATAAAAATAAGCAAATAGCAGTTCTCCAAACTAAAAATGTAAAAGTAACGAAATCACATAAAATTAAAGTGTGTGAATGCAAATCATGCCCATGAAATGCAACAAGATATATGTTAAACGATGCTTAAAAATATATATAATTTGATCACATCGGCTGGAGAGGGGATGACCATGCTTGTGGGCACGACTGGCTCGTGTTAGAGGTTGTGGCTTTCATAGCTTCTCTGTTTTGTGTCAAACTTCGTCTAGAGGAATACACCTATATCATGGGACACGACCAGAGCGTGTTCCTTATTGTGTACTCTCATTCCACGACGTTTTAACTCCAATTAAGCTCCGAATTTATATCTTGTTAATCAAAAAGTGCAAAGACCAATTCTTCAAACTAAAATGTGAAAATAATACAAAAAATATGAAAATATTCAAAATATGCTCATGTGATGAAACAAAATGCATATAAAATAATACTAAAATTTATATATGAAACACACATCAAAACTCTAGGCAAGTGAAAGTTCTAGTTATGAGGCTGGGAAAGATGAAGTTCAGGCGATAAGACTGGCAATAAGTGAAGTTCTAGAGATGAGGAGTTTTTAGGCAAAGAAACATTCTAGTAGGTTGATTGATATATTAGGCAATGTTAAAATTCTAATGAGTCTAAGTTAACTCATAGACGAATTAGTTAAATGATATGTCTATGGCTTTCTAAGTAAAAGGTTTTGTAACTCAACTTGTTAAAACAATAGTCTTACATAAGCAGGAAGTCACATAGATTCAAATCTTAAGTTTTTTAATTTTTTCAATCAATTGGAAAATATCAAAACCACAAAACAAGTCCAGATCTAGCCCAAATGACTGTATAGGCATTTCAAGCGACCGAAAGAATTTTCCAATCCACCAAAAAATTTTCTTGTCGATTGCAAAACTTAATTAGCAGTAGAAATAATCCAAATCTAGATGAGTTGGTTAGAGATCAGATCAGTTGACCAATAAGGGTTTTTAGTCAATCGAAAAACCTTTATAAAAGTTTTTGCAAATAGAGCACTTCAAATAACACAATATTCTCCACTACATCAAAAACTGTCAAAGTTGATGTTGTTCACGTGATCTAAGAGATTCCAGGAGTATTGCATGCATTTACACCATGTTTGGAAAGGAAGGAATTGGAATTCCTTTGAGAATTGGAATTCAATTCCATTGTTTGGTAGCAATTTTCAGGAAGGAATTGCTAAGTGTAATATTTATTCATTATATTGTTATTTTCTTTATTTATTGTATTTGAGTAGATATAACTTATAAGATGTTTCTCCATATTCGAAGGGTTTCCGAGAATGAGAAAAGTAATCGACTCACACCAATATGTAGGCCTTAGAGTGAGAACCTGGGAGTTTCGAACTAAGTAAAAGCACAATATGTTTGCTTCCCTGTTTATTTGTTATGCTTTATATATATTCCGTTTCATACTAACAATTTAGACAAGCAGGTTCAACCAAGTTATATTCTCCCCCATCTAGAACACCTCACTAATCCTAGGGGTATCAAACTCTCTCTTAGTCTCAGTAATTTGCCTAACTGTCCACACTTTCCCCTTAGTCTTAGTGATTTACTTTAATATTTTAGAGTCGACTCACAAAAGCCTCTCCCCATAGATAGCCTACTTGTTTAGCACAATTGTAATATATATTTAACACAATCAACATAAACTTTGGCATTTAATTTTCTTTCATAATGTGAATAGGAATGGATGAAAGATTGATCGCTAAAGACATAATTACTTATATGGAGTTAGATGGGAAGTGTGACTTGTGGACTAATACACTCAGAATCATTTGTTTTTTTAATGTCGGTGCACAAGTCAAATATGAAACACATAAAGTAATGGGTGGACATATTTAAAACTATGAAAATACTGAAGAATACTTTGCAAATGGATGATTGTCAGTACAATCAGCCTCTAGATGTTAAAATTTTGATGATTGACAAAATGTCTGAGTGTGTAAGCATCATTGTTGATAGTGTAGGGTATGGTTTGGCGGTTTCCAAGACAACCACTGGGTCGTATCTGAGAGACCTCTCCTATGTCTACGGATTAAAAATTTAATCCAAATAGAGACTCGTCCCTCTAACGACCGTCTCGTCGTCGTGTTAATTAATCCAAGTTACAACTTAGCCAAAACCGAGGTTAAGGCCTTGTAACATTCCAGATTAATTAACCGCGAAAAAGATGATGATTTGGATCGTCGATTTTTGTGTTTATCTTCGAGGTCCAGTTAGTTAATTATTATCTATGATAAACAATCAAAATAACTAACTAACATGCATAAAATGATGAGACAAAGCGACATGGCACAATTAAACATAACAAAGGTAAAATGGAGCTCGGAAGAGTTATATCTTGCCTTTTACCTCGCAGTCTTCTACCTTATGACCCTCCCCTCCTGAACGTCGTGTGGGCGATGATCTACCGAGACGTGGAGATACCAAGGCATGCCGAAATCACCTTCTTCAAGCCTCTTCCTCTTTGGTAGCAAAAACCCTAGCAAGGGTTTCGGCCACCACCTTGTTGCCTCTCCTCCTCTCGCCGCCAACCACCACCAGCTCCAAGCTCCGGCCAGCCGAGAGGCAGCACTGAGAGGCTGTTGGGAAGATGAAGAAATGGAAGGAGAAGCCAAGCAAGCTCCTTCCTCTTCCCTAAAACCCGCCGGAAAACCCTAACCCTCTCCCTCACCGTCGGCGCCAAACAATGGACCACGCCAATGTTTTCCGGCCGCCGGAAGCTTCTCCTCCTTGCTCCTTGCTTGCGCACGCAGAGGAGGAGATGACTGTGAGGGAAGGAGAAGAGAACAAGGAGGAAGAAAGGAGGAAAGGTGAGCTCTCCTTCCTTCTTGTCGTCAGCGCCGCAAGGTACATAAACTCGCCGCCTGCCAACCTCCGCCCGCTCCTCTGCTCCAAGTCGAGCACCAATGTGCTCCTCCCTCTCCTGCCGGTCCTTCACGCCCAAGAGATCAATGGAGGATGAGGAGAGATCTCCTCTTCTCCTTGCTTCTTCTCGCCAGTGCAAAGCCACCCTAAGGGAGAGAGAGAGGGATTATGAAATAGGGTTTTGTGTGGGTTTTGTGATTAATCCGAATTAATTCTTAATTAATTCATTAAGCCCTGTATCATAACTCTTATGGGGTATTTATAGGGCTAAGGCAGGGACCATGAGGAGGAGTTGGTTCTTGGCCCGCTAATGGATCCAAACCCGATCCATTAATGGTGATCCATTCCACTAAATGATCCCATTGTATTTCCTCACCAACCTCCATATTTTCATATGGGCTCCACATATTATGAGTCGTCCATCTTCCCATGTTTAAGATATCGTATGCCCGATAATTAATTTAATTTACTGATAATTACATTAATTATCCTCTTGATCCTTGATTAGTACCACTCAACCTTTTTCATCATGCCGGACCATAGTCCACTTGCAAGATTTGACATAACGATCTTTTTGAGCTCACCAAGGGGGCATCATCATCCTGACTCACCAGAATACGGATTCCATCAATAATCAACAGAACATCATATTATTAATATTATCTCCCAACTTACCGGGCCTATCGATCTAACAGAATAAATCTCCCCCATTGGTAAATCAAAGAAATAATAATTAATAATATATGCTCGTCATTATTTCAGGATTAAGAGATCGTACTCCATAATATTATCTGAGGTCTAATCCAATTTACTAAGTCAGTACAAAAATTGGATGACCTCTCTTTTGGTCCTACTCAATGTACACAAAGTACACTAGTGTAATTCTATGGTTAAGATAAACCACATCTAATTACACTATAACCATTCCGATGGTTTGTCCAACTCCATCTCAGTTGTGATCCTCTTTCTTATACTTCGGCAGGGAACCTGATAACATGATCTTCTATGCGACACCACGCAACATGTTATCTACAATGCCAAGTATTAGACATTTTGTGCACATACTAATATAAACATGCACTGTGTGATTTTGCAATTCTCTTTAAAATGTAAATGTACTATAACCAAAAGCAAAGCTTTTAGTATACATCCTAACAATCTCCCACTTATACTCAAAGGCTTTGCTCTTTTCAAAATGTCATACATCTGACCTCCAGATCCTTCACATGCCTAAAAGCTCTCGCTACTAAGGCCTTAGTGAAATGATCCACCTAGGTCATCTTTTGATGCAATCTAGGCAACGACAGTTATTCCTCTTCTGGGTGGTACTTGCGCTCTATGTGTTTACTCGCCTTATGGACTCCTGACTCCTTCGAGCTTGCAACTGCACCATTTTAATCACATCAAATGTGATAGCCTTGAGCAAACCAGAAATCACATCAAACTCCATCTTGAGGTTCCTGAACCATGTAGCTATATTGGCTGCTACGCAGGCTATCAAATATCCAACCTCCATAGTAGGGTCCATCACGCAGACACTGCACAACACTCTACTATACAATGGTCCTACCTCCTAAAAGTAAACACAAAACCCGACGAATACATATATTTGCCCCTATCTAGATTGGAATTCTGTATCCATATAACCCACAAGAAATTGTTCTGCCTGGTAAACCAGCATATAGTCCTTATTCCTTCTCAGGCACTAATACATGCTTTTACCGCAGTCCAATTTCCTTGACCTGGGTTACTCTGATATCTGTTACTTATGCCCATGGCACAACAGATATCTGTGCTCATTTTTAGCATACAAGAGACTTCCTTTAGCTGATGCTAGAAGAACTGTCATTACCTACTCTATCACCTTTGATAATCCAAACATATCTCTTAGATAGAGTAGCTCCAAAACTAAAAAATACAAAACTTTCCTTTGGAGGTATCCATGCTAGAATGAGCTAGGACAATGTTTTATATGAAGCTTGAGATAAGCACATCATCCTTGTCTGGAGATCCCTTAGATCTTTGATTCCCAAGAGTATGTCTTACTTCTCTCAAGTCCTTCATAATTATGTGGACAACCATACCCTTATGTCTGACAATATTCCGTTATTGTTGCCAACTAACAAAATATCATCTATGTATTATACAAGAATACCACTTCGTTTTGTCATATACAATATCATTCGTCCTTTGAACAAATCCACATGCTTGGATTTATCTCTTCAAAATGGATAATCCTTGTCATAGGTCTAGGGATCTAGTTCATGCTTCACTTAGGACCCAGTCCATAGACTCTTCAAGAACATGAGACTTTTGAGGTTGAGCAACAACCCTCCCACTGTGACAAGGTACCCTTTTGTATATCTTTAGTGACACGAGGTGCAGTACCTTGTGGTATCTCCTCTAGTATAATTGGTACTAAGATTGGAATGTATCTCAGAATAGTTCTATTCATGGACTTGTGGTTTATTTCATAGTCCTTATTCTAAGAATCAGACATTCGTCCCAACGAATATCCTCTGATTCTTAGGACCTTAAACCACCTTATTGTTCCCTTAGGATAGCCTATGAACATATGCACTAGGATTCTAACTTGTCAGTGTCTCTTTTCAGCACATGTGCTGATCTACTCATAATCTGAATATTGTCTAGACTAAGCCGTTGCTTAGTCCACATTTCTATGGTTTTAAGAGACTACTGACCTAGAATGAAGCATATACACCGTCATATCCAGGACATATCCCTTTGAACAATTATGGCTAATCTCAGAGTAGCTTATCATCCTCTTAACTATTAGCTTAGGAGACCTTCTTCCTTCCATGTGTTGCACCGTTCTGTTGGGGCACACTAGGTGCAATGAGTTGGGATCAAATCCCAATTTGTGATAAGTAAGTCCTACAACTATCCCTAGAAGTACTTGCCACTATGATCTAATCATAATGTCTCGATACTTTTACTTTGATGTTTCTTTTGCATCAAACTTAAATGCTTTGATCTAATCAAAGTTTCAGTCTTGCAGTACATCAAGTAAATGTATTTTGTCCTTTAGATAATTATTTATAAAATAAGCAAAATATTCAAAGGTACCTCTATTCTAGATAGACTAATGACCTATACTTATCAGGATGAACCACTTCTTACATATCTTTGGCTCTATGCCCCTAGGCTTAGAACAAACCTATTTGGTTTTGTTACATCCCTAGTAAGAGTCAAAAGATCTTTTAAGGAAGACAGGTCTTCCTTTACCAATGAACCCAAGGGCTTATTGGTTGACCACTTTTGAATCCCACTAGAGTTTAACAAGACCATCCTTAGAGCCAAAATATATGTTTGGTTCTTCTTGGAAGGAACCTTTCTCTTTTAGTTAAGATGATAAGCTATTAATTGCATCATGGGAGGCTTTTAGTTTTATATACTAATTGCCTATCTATGTACTTTAATAGATAGTCATTCTATTTCACTTTTAACAAATAAAAGCAATAGAAATATCTTATTCCAAAAACTGAACAAAAGTTCTTTCCAAAAAACTAAGTACATAAAGGCAATCTCTATAAAGCCAAAACTATGTCTACCTATACTAAAGACATAAATGAAATAGATAAAACTCCCACTGCAAAAGGTCATCTCCATAACCCATCCATGTAGTCAGTGATATCCTCCTCAGCTAGCCGTCGGGTTTCCTAGAACCCCTGCACAAAAATGCAGACATGATTAGTGGCATCTGTATCTACTCACCAGGTACCGGTAGATATCACCGCAAAACATGTTACAACTACACAAGAAGAAAATATACCTGTGGTACAACTCTGACGAAGGGGACAATTCGTCTTCCAATGTCCTGACTGCTTACACACAAAGCACTTGCCTTCCGGCTTCTTTATGAACCCCTGAGGTCCCTATATTTCTTTCTTTGCTCCAGCTTGTTTCTTCTTCTTCTTTGCTTTTGGTTTAGAAGTAGAAACTTCTTGAGCAACGAAAGTCTGTGAACTCTGAAGAGAAAACCCCTCTGCCGCCTCGAGTTCTGTCAGAAGCTCTGCCCACGAATATGGATGATTGTCCATATTGTATCTTAGGCGAAACTCCTCAAAACTCTTTGGTAGAGATAGGAGGATAAAATCGATCTGGGTTTCCCCATCGATTTTTGCTCCAAGGATTTCCATCTCCTACAGTTAAGCCATCATTTAGAAGACATGTTCCCTCACGGGCATACCCTCAACCAAGATAGTTGTCATCAAGTTCTTCAAAACCTTATGTCTAGCAGCTCGATTATTCTCCCCGAAGAGTTCGTCGAGTTCGGATATTTTATTACTGGTAATGGAAGAAGCCTGATTTTGATGACTCTCAGTCGTCTCGTCTGCTTCTAGCCATTTCCTAAAATATTCAAACTCCTCTTCAGAGTTAATCTCGCTAGGTTTCTCGGCACAAAACTCGATAAGATCACTTTTGGGTTCCTCGGTAGTAGAGACAAAATCCATGTTTAATTCCCAATCCTTATCATTATTAGGGGCATTTATTTGATTTTCTCTTTGAATTAGGTCAAGTGGGTCTAGATCCATTTTAAAGCACCTGAGAATCATAACAATCACATACTTTAGATTTCGAAAATAAATTGATACCTCAAAAACAATTTATTACAAAATCTACCAACACCTCAAAACACCAAGAATTACACATGCCACGTTAGTGTGGACGTATACGAATTCTTCATTTGTGAGAAGAGGTTTTACCCATTAATTTTATTATCTTGTCATCCTATCTTTATGACAAGTAAAATTAATAGTTGGTCCTCTTCGGCTCTACAAATAATAGCAGTGACTCCGTTGGGGAGGATACTAATATTTGTATCTAAGTGTTAACCATTACACGACACTAAGAAAATTATTTCTGATTATGTGTCCTCCGTTGGGGAATAACACACGCTCTTTATAATTTCGTATAATCTTTTCTAACCCAGTGATTCGCAGAACAAGCCTATCCGTTATGGAGGAAGGCACTCAGAGCCAACGTGCGGGCTTGTTCGCATCACTTGTTAGATTGTAATGGAGGTCGTGGGACCCTTAGGGTCCCTCTCCCACTTAGTTATTTGCATTTGAGGTTTTTCACATGCACACACACAACAAACACATAAACCAATAATAATAGTGCTATGAAAAAATCCTAGATTTTTCCAACTATTATGGCCTTGAACTCCAATGCGCCTCAAGTCGTGTCGTCACCTCGTCTACTCCATCCTATCCATGCGCAAGCCAACATGCAGGATTCCCTGAGGCGAGATGACTAGCTTACTTATTTACATCCATTGATCATATACTCCACAAAGGAGTGTACATGTCATCTAGATCAAAAGTAAATAAAAAGCATGGCTAAACAAGTGTCATATTTAATTACAAAAATTAAATAACTTATCTAGCCTCATCAACCCTGAGGATTCAATTAATACACAACAAACACAATCAATCACATACATATCACATTAATGCCATAATAGTTGGAATCTAGTGCCTGCAACAAAAAGTTAGCCTACGCACATCCAAAAATTATCCAGAAAAAATAATGTACATGATAATGTGTAGAAAAATAACCGAATCCTAAACACACAAAATCGGAAACACAACTCTGATACCAATTGTAGGGTATGGCTTGGCGATTTCCAAGATAACCACTGGGTCGTATCTGAGAGACCTCTCCTATGTCTATGGAATAAAAATTTAATCCGAATAGAGACTCGTCCCTCTAAGGACCGTCTCGTCATCGTGTTAATTAATCCAAGTTATAACTTAGCCAAAACCGAGGTTAAGGCCTTGTAACTTTCTGGATTAATTAACCGCGGAAAAGACGACGATTTCGATCGCCGATTTTTGTGTTTATCTTCGAGGTCCAGTTAGTTAATTATTATCTATGATAAACAATCAAAATAACTAACTAGCATGCATAAAATGACGAGACAAAGCGACATGGCACAATTAAACATAACAAAGGTAAAACGGAGCTCGGGAGAGTTATACCTCATCGTTTACCTCGCAGTCTTCTACCTTATGACCCTCCCCTCCTGGACATTGTGTGGGCGACGATCTACCAAGACGCAGAGTCACCAAGGCACGCCAAAATCACCTTCTTCCAGCCTCTTCCTCTTTGGTAGCAAAAACCCTAGCTAGGGTTTCGGCCACCACCTTGTTGCCTCTCCTCCTCTCGCCGCCGGCCACCATCGGCTCCAAGCTTCGGCCAGCCGAGAGGCAGCACTGAGAGGCTGTTGGGAAGATGAAGAAAGGGAAGAAGAAGCCGAGCAAGCTCCTTCTTCTTCCCTAAAACCCACCAAAAAACCCTAACCCTTCTCCCTCACCGTCGGCGCCAAACAATGGACCACGCCTCTGTTTTTCGGTCGCCGGAAGCTTCTCCTCCTTGCTCCTTGCTTGCGCATGCAGAGGAGGAGATGACTGTGAGGGAAGGAGAAGAGAACAAGGAGGAAGAAAGGAGGAAAGGTGAGCTCTCCTTCCTTCTTGCCGCCAACGCGCCAAGGTGCTTAAACCCGCCGTCGGCCAAACTCTGCCCGCTCCTCTGCTCCTAGCCGAGCACCAACCTGCTCCTCCCTCTCCTGCCAGTTCTTCACGTCCAAGAGATCAATGGAGGATGAGGAGAGATCTCCTCTTCTCCTTGCTTCTTCTCGCCGACGCAAAGCCACCCTAAGGGAGAGAGAGAGGGATTAGGAAATAGGGTTTTGTGATTAATCCAAATTAATTCTCAATTAATTCATTAAGCCCTGTATCATGACTCATATAGGGAATTTATAGGGCTAAGGCAGGGACCATAAGGAGGAGTTGGTTCTTGGCCCGCTAATGGATCCAAACCCGATCCATTCCACAAAAGGATCCCATTATACTTCCTCACCAACCCCCATATTTTCATATGGGCTCCACATATTACGAGTCATCCATCTCCCCATGTTTAAGATATCGTATGCCTGATAATTAATTTAATTTACTGATAATTACATTAATTATCCTCTTGATATTTGATTAGTACCACTCAACCTTTTTCATCATGCCGGACCATAGTCCACTTGCAAGATTTGACATAACGATCTTTTTGAGCTCACCAAGGGGGCATCATCATCCCGACTCACCAAGACATGGATTCCGTCAATAATCAACAGCATATCATATTATTAATATTATCTCTCAACTTACCGGGTCTATCGATCTAACAGAATAGATCTCGCCCATTGGTAAATCAAAGAAATAATAATTAATAATATATACCCGTCATTATTTCAGGATTAAGAGATCGTACTCCATAATATTATCCAAGCTCTAATCCAATTTACTAAGTCAGTACAAAAATTGGATGACCTCTCTTTTGGTCCTACTCAATGTACACAAAGTACACTAGTGTAATTCTATGGTTAAGATAAACCACACCTAATTACACTACAACCATCCCGATGGTTTGTCCAACTCCATCTCGGTTGTGAGCCTCTTTCTTATACTTCGACAGGGAACATGATAACATGATCTTCTGTGCGACACCACGCACCATGTTATCTACAATGTCAAGTATTAGACATTTTGTGCATATACTAATATAAACATGCATTGTGTGATTTTGCAATTCTCTTTAAAATGTAAATGTACTCTAACCAAAAGCAAAGCTTTTAGTATACATCCGATCAGATTGAGAGTTAGTAAATTGGTAAAAATTCAAGTAGATTAACAATGACTGAATGCATTGTAACATCTAAATTTTTCAGAATTTTTCTAAAATAAACTAAAAGGAAACTATAAATTTCTTTTAAAGGGGTAGTAGTAAGGACTCGAACCCGCAACCCTCAGTAATGGTTAGTTTCAGATTTCCATAGCACTTAGTAATCATCTCACAAGAATATGAAATCGATATTAGATAAGTAATAGTAAGCGTCCCTTATAGGAGATGGTTCAACTTCCACTTAATATATAAAGGATGGAAAGGAGAGAAAACCAAGGGTTCTCTCCTCCTCATTCCCTGCGAAAACCAAGAGAGGAGAGGTTAGGGGTTTCTCACCAAGGGAAAACTAGGGTTCTCTCCTAGGGCCAAGGGTTGGAAGATCGCACAAGGAAGGAGATTCTACATCGGGTAGTAAATTTAGAAACCCAAGGAGGTAAGTAGATCACTCACCTGCAATAGAAGTAGTTTTCGTATGATTCCAAACATGATTCTAAGCCTTTTTATGATGTGATCCTAGTATAGCAAGACCACGGTCTTGATTGACCCAAAAGCAAGTTTTGGGATTTTGGCACGCAAGGTGTTCGATGGAATGTACGGGGTGAAAACTGAGGTCTTGAGTTGCCCAAAAGTAAGTTTTGGGTTCATGGCACGCAAAGTGCCTTGAGGAGTACAAGACCAAGGCTTTAAGAAGTCACAAAAGCAAGTTTTGGGAACCCTACATCCTATGTGCAAGACATGTGCTAAGTTATTAGTAGCATTTTAAGCATGAGTACAAGTTAAGTATATTACTTTCGAAGTGGCATGTATCGGGCACAAGGCCCGGGGCACAAGGCCCATAAAACTAGGCAAGCTAGTCCGGGCACAAGGCCCTTAAAACTAAGCAATCTAGTAGACGCTCTATTATAGTTCGGTGGCTAGCTACCCCGAAACCTATTAGGGATGCGCACATTGGTACTATGTTGGGCCCAAAGAAGAATGTTTATTATTTTGAAGTATATGAAGTATAAGATAAGTTTCAAGTTTCTCCATAACAAGTATTCATTTCAAGAAAAGTTTCTTTCTAATGCAAGCAATTGTTACAAATGTATTCATGGGCATCTTTCATGTTGAAGAATGACATTTTCTGTTACAAGCATGTTTTAAAGCAAGCATAAGCACGAATGCATGTTTTGTGAGTTAGGTATCTACTTACTAAGCAAATTGCTTATAGTTGCATCCTTTTATTACAGATAAAGGTAAAGAAAAGATATAGGGCAAGGAGGCTACAAGATGGATGGTTGGTTCCAATGGTGGCGCGACGGTGGAATGAGATCCTTCGGGTTAAGTTGTTAATGTTCAAAGCACTAAACCATAGAATGTCATGAGATTTTTGAGTTTTGTGTCTTGTTAGTTGTGTTTATCCCGCAAGAAGATATTAAGTTTGAAATGCATGCTAAATGGAGTATGATTGAGTCCAATTTTGTTAGTTATATGTTTATGAGTCTTTATAATTGTTGTGTAGTTTAAATAGAATGAAATTGTACACTTAATCAATACTTCTGAAACCTAGAAACTGCAGTTCCAAGCATATCAGTCGACTGATGCAGGTATCAGTCGACTGTCCAAGGGAACAGAAAGATTTGGTTGAGTGATTCCCAGGTGCAGTGGACTGCACTAGTCGATGATGCCCTATCAGTCGACTGGTGCCAATTTAAAAGAAAAAGAGTTGTAGGGCTAACGGTTAGTGTGTGGGCCTTGAAAGAAGAGGTTTGGGTGTCAAATCTTAACAAAGCTAACAAGAATTAAATTTATTTATTTTTTTTAATTCGACTGGTTTTAACCCAGCAATAAAGTCAACGTAACGACCCTATAAGGTTAAGGTTAGCAAGAGAGGGCTGTTACAGGTTTGGTATCAGAGCAAGTTCCGCCCTTCCGCCACACTGACATCAAGCATCAATCCTGCCTCCTACCAAGTAAGAAAGTGCATATGTTTAGTTTTTATATACATGTCTTTATTTGACTGTTAGTCTAACATATGCTATTATGTGCATGATCAGTATATGTTATATGAGTAAGATGACATGTTATGATATATGCTATATGAGTATGATGATATGACATATGTTATATGAGTATGATGATATGAATATGATGATATGAGTAAAATAGCATGATATGACATATGATGATATGAGTATGATGATATGAGAATGATGATAGTGAAGTAATGTAATGTCCTTATTGATGTAATTTCATTATTCTCTTTATGAGATAATAGTAAGACAAAATAGCAAGAGGGCGTCCTAGAAAGGCCCAAAACGAGGAGCGAGCTCCTAGAGGAAAAGAGGGTAATGTCATTATTCTATTTATGATATATAGTAAGAGAATGGCAAGAGGACGTCCTAAAAAGGCCCAAAACGAGGAGCGAGCTCCTAGTGGGCAAGAGGCAGAGTCAGTACTACCACCAAATCTCTTAGAGGTGGTGGCACAGTTACACAGATAGTTAACAGAACAAAAACAAGTTATTACCACCATGATAGCTAACCAGCAGGCCGCTCCTATTACCCTGCCAGTGGCGAATATAATGACACCAGTTATGACCAAAGACCCATCGGTTATATCTGTAGTCCCGGCAAGGGGGGTAAGGCAAGAACCATACCTTATCCAGTGGCAGAAACTAAAGCCAGGGAACTTCTCAGGCACAAACGTGTTGGGAATGGCTTGGCGGGTTTCCTCAGTGAATACCTGGTCAATCCGAGGGACCTCTCCACATCTACGGATTAAAAAATTAATCCGAGTGGAGACCCGTCCCTCATCGACCGTCACGTGCCATATCGAACGATCCAAATTACAACTTAGCCAATTACCAAAATCGGCCTTGTAATTTGCTCGATCGTTCAACCGCGGAAAAGGCGACGAGTTGATCGCCGACTTTTGTATTTATGGTCGGGGTCCAGTTAATAAATTATTCATCATGATACAATATCAAAATAATAAATTAACAACATATGAAATGACGAGGTATTTGAACAAGGCACAAAAGTAGAATAAGGAGCCAAGGAAGAATATACCTTCCGTTACCTTACGATCTTCTACCGTATGACCCTCCTCTCTTGGACGTCGTGTGGGCGACGATCTACCAAGACCCGTGGTCACCAAGTCAATCCCTTCTCCTTGCACCAACCAATCCCTAACCAAAGGGATGTCGTCGGCCATTCCGAGGAGATATTCCAAACACAAACCCAACTAATTCTTTCCTCCACTGCTAGCGCCTGAACAACAAGTATCTTGGAGTTCTTGTGATCTGAGCAACTACAAGTTGCACAAGCAACTTGTGTTCTGAGCAACTCCACAACTCCAACTTGTATTCTTCCAAACAACTCGAAGAAAGTTGTCATGCCCCAAGCATGAGACAACTATCTATCGCTCCAAAATAAGTTGCTGAGGCAACTTACCGTCTCCTCTCCCAACCGAAGACTCTCGGCAGCAATTGCCGAGGCAGGCGATTGCCAGCCTCAATTGTTGCTTCTCGGCACAAAGGCGCTGCCTCACGGCAGCACCTCCTCACGGCAGCGAGCCAAGGCGCAACCCTCCCATGGTGCTGCCTCACGGCAGTGCGTTCCAAGGCGAGAGAAAGAGGAGGAGGGGAGGAGAGGAACGAGGCTAGGTTTTGTGATCTATCAGAATCAACCTTTTTTTTCCATGCCATCATGGGGTTTATATAGGGCTACGGTAGGGACCATGAGGAGGAGTTGGATCTTGGCCTGCTAATGGACCCGGTCCATTAATGAGGATCCATTCCACTAAAGGGCCCTCATTGAATTACCTCACCAACCCCCGTATTTACATATGGGATCCACTTATTACGAGTCATTCATCCCCCTGTGTTTAAGATCTCGAATGTCCGTTAATTAATTAAATTACTGACAATTTAAATTAATTAACTTCTCGATTATTGACTAATACCACTCAACCTTATCATCGTGCTGGATCAAATCCACCTGCAGGGTTTAGCACGATGAACCTTTTGAGCTCATCAAGGGGGCATCATCATCTTGACTCACCAGGACACGGATTCCATCAATAATCATAGGCACATCATATTATTAATATTATCTCCCAACTTACCAGGTCTATCGATCTAACAGAATAGATCTCGCCCTTTGGTAAATCAAAGAAACAATAATTAATAATATATGCCCGATATTATTTCGGGATTAAGGGATCGTACTCCATAATATGAACTGAGGTCCTATCCAATTATCGAGTTAGTACAAATTGGATAACCTCGGGTTTCGGTCCTGCTCAATGTACTCATAGCACACTAGTGTAATTCTATGGTCAAGACCAACCACACCTAATTACACTACAACCATTCCGATGGGTTGTCCAATTCCATCTCGGTTGTGGGCCTCTTATTTATACTAAGCAAGGAACTGATAACACAATCTTCCATGTGACACCACACACCATGTTATCTACAATGCAAAGTAATGGGACTTCGTGTATGTACTATTATAAACAAACACCTAGTGTAGTTGTGATTCTCTTTTCAAAATGAAGATGTTCATATAAAGAAATCATGTCTTTTAGTATAGACATCCTACAATCTCCCACTTATACATAAAGACATTGTTGTTCTCAAAATGTCATACATCTGACTCCCTGATCCTTCACATACCTAAAGCTCTCGTTATCAAGGCCTCAGTGAAAAGATCTCCCAGGTTGTCCCCTGATGTAACCTAGGCAACAACAGCTTTTCTTTTCCTGGGTGGTACTTGAGCTCTATGTGTTTACTCGCCTTATGGGCTTGTGATTCCTTCGTGTTTGCAACTGCACCATTTGTTTATCACAATAATAATATGATAGCTCTGAGCAAACCAAGAATTACATCGAAGTCCATCTTGAGGTTGCTGAACCATGTAGCTTCCTTTGGCTGCCTCAGAGGCTACCACTTTACTCAGCTTCCATGGTGAAGTCCATCACGCAGCCGCTACGCGAAACTCCTCCAAACTATGGTTCTACCTCCTAAAAGTAAACACAAAACCCCGAGGAATACTTACGTTTGCCCCTATCTGACTGGAAGTCTGTATCCGTATAACCCATAGGGAATTGGTCTGCCCGGTAAACCAGCTTATAATTCTTAGTCCTTCTCAAGCACTAATATAAGCTTTTGCCGCAATCCAATTTCCTTGACCTGGGTTACTCTGATATCTGCTAACCATGCCCACACCAAGCAAATATCCGGTCTCAATTTTAGCATACATGAGGCTTCCTATTGCCGATGCTAAAGGAACCGCCATTACCTGCTCTATCTCCTTTGATAATCTAAACATATCTCCTTAGATAGAGTAGCTCCACATCTGAAAAGTATAAAATTTTTCTTGGAGGTTTTCATGCTAAAACAAGTTAAGACACTGTCTCTATATGAAGCTTGGGATAAGCACAACATCCTTCTCTGGTGATCCCTTAGAACATTGATCGCCAAGGATGTGCCCAGCTTCTCCAAGTCCTTCATATCGACTGTTTGGACAATCATACCCTTACGTCTGATAATATTTTGTCATTGCTGCCAACTAACAAAATATTATCTACGTATAGTACAAGAACACCACTACGTTCCCGTCATAATTCTTACATACACAAATCTCATCCATCCTTTGAACAAATCCACATAATTGGATTATCTCTTCAAAGCGGATGTTCTTCGTCATAGGTCCAGGGATCTTGATTCATGGTCGCCAGGGACCGAGTCCGAATACTCTCCCAAGAACATGAATCCTTCTGGTTGACCAACAACCCTCCCACTACGACGAGGCACCATCTATGTATCTTCTATGACACGCGATGCAGTGATTTATGGTATTTCTTCTTGTACAGCTGGTACTAAGGTCAGAACATCCCCTCTTAATTTTTCAAGAACTAGTCTACTCATGGGCTTATGGTTCATCACATAGTCTTCTTCTAAGAATCTGGTATTCGTCCCAACGATTACCCTCTGATCCTTAGAACTATAGAACCACCTTTTGTTTCTCTAGGATAGCCTACGAACAAGCGCACGAGATTCCAATCTTATCAGTATCCCCTCTCAGCACATATGCTGAGCTATCCCATATCCAAAGATGTCTTAGACTTGGCTTTCGCCCAGTCCACACTTGTATGGGAGCGGGAGGCACTGACCTAGATGGTATCAAGTATGTACGCTGCTGTTTCCAGAGCATATCCCCAGAACGAATCCGGCAACTCGGAGCAACTCATCATTTTCCTAACCATCCCCATAAGAGCCCTTTTCCTTCGCTCTACTGCACTGTTATGTTGGGGCGAACCAGGTGCAATCAATTTGGATTGAATCTCAGCCTCTGATAAGTAAGTTCTAATTCTCTCAAGAGGTACTCATCACCACGATCCGATCGTAGTGTCTTGATACTGTTACCTTGATGTTTCTCCACAAATGTCTTGAATTCTTTGAACTAATCAAAGATTCAGACTTGCGACTATCATGTAAATGTATCCTTAACTTTGAATATTCGTCTCACGAAGTATTCAAAGCTACCTCTATCCTGGATAGACATAGGACCGCACAAATCAGAATGAACCAAATCTAACATATCTTTGGCTCTATACCCCTCAGCCTTGAAAGGCCTCTTGGTCGTCTTACCTTCCAAGTAAGATTCAAAAGTTGGGAAAGTCTCCCACCACCAATGAACCCGAGGGCCCATTGGCTATCAACATTTGAATCCAACTAAGGTTAATAAGACCAAGCCTTAGACGCCAAAAGTATATTTGGTTCATCTCGGAAGGAACCTTTCTCCTACTTTGGTTAGATGATGAGCTATTAGCTACTATTTGCATCATGGGAGACTTTGGTTTTAATTGCTTAAATTGCTTATCCATGTTCCTAAACAGATAATCCTTCCATTCCATTTTCCATAAAAAGCAATAGAATATTCATGTTTCAGAAACTGAACCAGAGTTCTTTTCTAAAATTAGGTACATAAAAGCAATCTTAAAATCAAAACTTTATCTTCTAAAGACAAATATATAACTCCCACTGCAATAGTTGCCACCTCCGTAGCATATCTCATGTAGACGGTAATCTTTTCTTTAGCTAGTCGTTGGGCTTCCTGGAACCCCTGCAAAGAATTGCAGACATGTTTAGTAGCCTCCGTATCTACCCACCAGGTACTGGTAGATAACACAGCCAATCATGTCATAACGACAAAAGAAAAGAAACACCTTTGTCTTGATAACGGGGACAATTCACCTTCTAATGTCCAATTTGCTTATGCGTGAAGCACTTGCCTTTCGGCTTCTTCACGCCAGTCCGAGGTCCTTACGATTCTGCTGCCTTCTTGGACTCACCTTGTTTCTTCCTCACCATGCCTTTTGGCCTAGAAATAGAAACCTTCTGAGTGACCAAGGCCTGCGAATTTTTGACGAAACAACCCCTCTGCCGCCTGGAGTTCTCCCAGGAGTTCCCCAACGTATACTCAAGTTTATTCATGCTATAGTTGAGCCGGAACTGCTCAAAACTCCTAGGCAGAGATTGGAGTATAATATCGACCTGGGTTTCCCCGTCGATTTGTCCTCCAAGAACCTCAACCACATTGAGGTGGGTCATTATTTTCAAGACATTCCTCGAAGAGTACCTATTTGTACTCCTCTGCGGAAAGGACAATGTCTAGGCTTATTTTCCAGTCTATGTAGTTGGGGCTAGTAAGTCTGTTTTCCTTAAGTGTGATTGCTAGTGGGATTAAAGACTATTTTGAAAATCCTAAGAATCACAACATACACTACTTTAGAAATCGAAAATAAATTGATTCATCAAAACAATTAATTTTCGAAATCAACCAACACCCCTATACATCGAGAAATTCGCATGCCACGATGGTATATGGACGTATACGATTCCCTACATTCGTAAGAGGAGATTTTACCCATCGATATTACTATCTTGTCAACCTAACTTTTTGACAAGTAAGATCAACAATTGGTTTCCTTCGGCTCTGCCAAATAATAGCAGTGACTCCGATAGGGAGGATACTATTATTCGCATCTAAGTGTGCACCATTACACGACACTAAGAAAATTATTTCCGATTATGTGCCTTCAGATGGGGAAGTACACACGCTCTTCAATAATTTTCTATAGTCTTTTTCGACCCAGTGATCCGCAGAACAAGTCCATCCGATGGGGAGGAAGGCACTCAGAGCCGACGCGCAGACTTGTTCGCATCACTTGTCGAATTGTAATGGAAGCCGCGGGACTCTTAGGGTGTCCCTCTCCCACTTAGTAATTTATCTCGAGGAATTTTCTAGAACAACCACACAACCAAGCACATAACCAATAACATGAAATAAAATAATGAAAATCCAAGATTTTCCAACTTTCATGGCCCCTTGGTCTCTCATGTGCCTCCAGTCGTGTCATCACTTCGTCCGCTCCTCCCTTCCTTCTGCGCATGATACCTTGAGCGATCTCCGAGCCAAAATGAAAAGCTAATTATTTACATCATTGATCCTATACTCCATGAAGGAGTGTACATGAAATCTAGATCAACCGTAAATAAAAAACTCGGCTAAACATGTGTCGTATTTAATTACAAAAATTAAATACCTAGTCTCGTCAACCCCGAGAATTAATTAATTACAAAAATTGCACAATCATCACACAACACTTATTTGGCCATGAAGTTGGAATCTCGTGCCTGCAACACAAAGTTAGCCTACGCACATCCACGCATCATCCAGCAAAATAATAATGTATGAAATGCAAAAATTAACCAATCCTAAACACACAAAGTCGGAAACCTCAGCTCTGATACCAATTGTTGGGAATGGCTTGGCGGGCTTCCTCAGTGAATAGGTCGATCCGAGGGACCTCTCCATGTCTACGGATTAAAAAATTAATTCGAGTGGAGACCCGTCTCCAATCGACCGTCTCGTGCCGTATCGAATGATCCAAATTACAACTTAGCCAATTACCAAAATCGGCCTTGTAATTTGCTCGATCGTTCGACCGCGAAAAAGGCGACGAATTGATCACCGGCTTTTATGTTTATGGTCGGGGTCCAGTTAATAAATTATTCATCATGATACAATATCAAAATAATAAATTAACAACATATGAAATAACGAGGTAATTGAACAAGGCACAAAAATAGCATAAGGAGCCAAGGAAGAATATATCATCCGTTACCTTACGATCTTCTACCGTATGACCCTCCTCTCTTGGACGTCGTGTGGGCGATGATCTACCAAGACCCGTGGTCACCAAGTCGATCCCTTCTCCTTGCACCAACCAATCCCTAACCAAAGGGATGTCGCCGGCCATTTCGAGGAGATATTCCAAACACAAACCCAACTAATTCTATCCTCCACTGCTAGCACTTGAACAACAAGTATCTTGGAGTTCTTGTGATCTGAGCAACTCTAAGTTGCACAAGCAACTTGTGTTCTGAGCAACTCCACAACTCCAACTTGCATTCTTCCAAGCAACTCGAAGAAAGTTGTCATGCCCCAAGCACGAGACAACTAGCTATCACTCCAAAATAAGTTGCTGAGGCAACTTACCGTCTCCTCTCCCAACCGAAGACACTCGGCAGCAATTGTCGAGGCAGGCAATTGCCAGCCTCAATTGCTGCTTCTTGGCACAAAGGCGCTGCCTCACGGCAGCGCCTCCTCACGGAAGCAAGGCGCTGCCTCACGGTAGCGAGCCCGAGGCGCTGCCCCCACGGTTGCAAGGCACTGCCTCACGGCAGCGCCTCCCGAGGTGCTGCCCTCCCGAGGCGCTGCCCTCCCATGGCACTGCCTCACGGCAGCGCATCCCGAGGCGAGAGAAAGAGGAGGAGGAGGGGAGGAGAGGAAAGAGGCTAGGGTTTTGTGATGTATCAGAATCAACCTTTTTTTCCATGCCACCATGGGGTTTATATAGGGCTACGGTAGGGACCATGAGGAGGAGTTGGATCTTAGCCTGCTAATGGACTCGGTCCATTAATGAGGATTCATTCCACTAAAGGGCCCTCATTGAATTACCTCACCAATACCCGTATTTACATATGAGCTCCACTTATTACGAGTCGTCCATCCCCCCGTGTTTAAGATCTCGAATGCCCATTAATTAATTAAATTACTGATAATTTAAATTAATTAACTTCTGGATCCTTGATTAGTACCACTCAACCTTATCATCGTGCCAGATCAAATCCACCTGCAGGGTTTAACACGATGAACCTTTTGAGTTCATCAATGGGGCATTATCATCCTGACTCACCAAGACACGGATTCCGTCAATAAACATCGGCATATCATATTATTAATATTATTTCCCAACTTATCAGGTTTATCGATCTAACAGAATAGATCTCGCCCTTTGGTAAATCAAAGAAACAATAATTAATAATATATACCCGATATGATTTCGGGATTAAGGGATCGTACTCCATAATATGAACTGAGGTCCTATCCAATTATCGAGTCAGTACAAATTGGATAACCCGGGTTTCAGTCCTGCTTAATGTACTTATAGCACACTAGTGTAATTCTATGGTCAAGACCAACCACACCTAATTATACTACAACCATTCTGATGGGTTATCCAATTCCATCTCGGTTGTGGGCCTCTTATTTATACCAAGCAAGGAACCGATAACACGATCTTTCGTGTGACACCACATACCATGTTATCTACAATGAAAAGTAATGGGACTTCATGTATGTACTATTATAAACAAACACCTAGTGTAGTTGTGATTCTCTTTTCAAAATAAAGATGTTCATATAAAGAAATCATGTCTTTCAGTATACACATCCTACAAAGCGAACCATGGGATGCTCAAGCATTGTTCAAAACATTGGAAAGCATAGTAGAGCTACTGGACTGGCCTGAGGTAGAGAAGATAAAGTGTGCATCTTTCTGACTTACGGGAGATGCTAGGATGTGGCGGGAGAGAGTCAAAGGCCAAGAGAAATGTCAGCCCGAGGACATGGACCGACTTTGAGACTGAGTTCTTCAAAGAATACTTTCACATGCGAGTAACTAATAAGCATTATGATGAATTTACGGAGTTCAGACAAGGAGAACTATCCATGGATAAAGCAGTGAGGAAGTTCAACCGACTAACTTGTCTGTGGCCAGAGCTAGTTGGCATTGAAAGAGAAAGAGTCAGGCTAATGCTCAAGATGTTAAGGCCTGAGATAGCTTTAAATGTGGCCAGCGGTGTTAATAGGCTGTAGACCTTAGAAGAACTGATAAGTAGTGCTTTGATCACTGAGCACTACCTAAATAGTATAAAGGCCACCAGAAATGCTGAACAATGAGTTCTTAATGACCTTACCTTCGGGAGAGGTCGTGGCATCTACTCAGTGGCTAAGTGCTGTACCAATTCAGATTTCCAACCGAGAACTCTTTGGTGATTTGGTAGTCCTTGAGATGAAGGATTACGATATCATTTTAGGGATGGATTTCTTGAGCAAGTACAGTGCCTCTATTGAATGCCGCAAAAGAAGAATAAAGTTCACGCCAGAAGCGGAAGTTCCATTCGAGTATGTCGAAGACCCAAAGAGAAAGACAAAAAGGTTTCTTTCTAACCTACAAGCTCACAAGATGTTAGATAATGGATGTTCTGCTTATTTAGCACATATAGTAGATGCAAGGCAAAGAGAAGGGCTGAAGAAAGAAGAAGTGCGGGTAGTCTGTGACTATCTGAAGGTGTTTCTTGAAGAGTTACCAGGACTCCCTCCCAACCGAGAAATTGAATTTGAAATTGAGTTGGCTCCAGGTACCAACCCGATTTCAAAGACACCTTATCATATGGCGCCAGCAGAACTAAAGGAGCTGCAAGAACAATTACAGGAGTTGCTCAATAAGGGTTTCATCCGCCCTAGTCATTCACCCTGGGGAGCTCCTGTGTTGTTCGTCAAGAAGAAAGATGGATCTATGCGAATGTGCATAGATTATCGAGCCCTGAATAAGGTGACCATTAGTAACAGATATCCTTTACCAAGGATAGATGATTTGTTTGACCATCTAAAGGGGGCAACCGTGTTCCCCAAGATAGATTTGCGGTCAGGTTATCCTCAACTCAGAGTCAAGGAAAGTGATGTGCCGAGAATGACTTTTCGAACAAGATATGGACACTACGAGTTTGTAGTCATGCCTTTTGGAGTGACAAATGCCCCTGCAATGTTCATGGATCTAATGAATCGATTATTCAAGGAGTTTCTTGATAAGTTCGTCATAGTCTTCATTGATGATATCCTAGTCTATTCAAAGTCGCAGGAAGAACATGACGAACATCGGAGGATAATGTTGAAGACGCTACAACAACAGAAGTTATATGCCAAGTTTTCAAAGTGTGAATTTTGGCTTGACCGAGTGGCTTTCCTAGGCCACATCATTTCCAAGGAAGGGATTATGGTAGACCCCGCCAAGATTGAAGTAGTTAGTAATTGGGGTCGTCCAAAGAATGCTAGTGAGATCAGGAGCTTTCTGTGGAGGACTTCTCCAAGATAGCTTCTCCACTAACCGCCCTTACCAGAAAGAATAAGAAGTACGAATGGACTGAAGATTGTGAGCGGAGTTTTATTGAGTTGAAGAAGAGATTGACAAGTACTCACATTCTTACAGTTCCAGAAAGTGATAGAAGTTTTGACACTGTGATGCCTCAAAGCTGGGGCTGGGAGCCATACTCATGCAAGAAGGTCAGGTCATTGCTTATGCCTCTAGGCAACTCAAAGATTATGAAAAGAACTACCCTACTCATGATCTTGAGTTAGCGATAGTATTCTTCGCTCTCAAGATGTGGAGACATTACCTATATGGAGTTCGGTGCAAGATTTACACAGATCACCAGAATCTGAGATATTTCTTCACCCAGAAGGACCTAAATATGAGACAGCGAAGGTGGCTGGAGTTAGTTAAAGATTATGACTGTGAGATCCTCTACCACCCTGGTAAAGCGAATAAAGTGGCGGATGTGCTAAGTAGTAAGACTTGTGCAACTTTGATAACCCTGTCATCACTGTCACCACCACTGCAGAAAGAGATAGTAGATTATGGAGTTGAGATCATAGATGGGCAACTATCAGTATTGACACTAGAGACAACTCTGCTTGAGGATATATAGAAAAAGTAAGATCAAGATTCTGATATTCAAGGATCAAGCAAGAGATGCACGAAGGAGAAAGTAAATATCTGATAGTGGGGTACTCTATTATGGAGATTGTCTATGTGTCCCTAACAGTGAGGAGCTAAGAAGGAATATTCTTGGGGAAGCCCATAGAACTCCCTATTCTATGCACCCTAGTTCTACCAAAATGTATCAGGATTGGAAAAGAAGATTTTGGTGGTCTAGAATGAAAAGAGATGTAGCTAAGTATGTCAGTACCTGCTTGATGTGTCAAAGAGTGAAAGTAGAACACCAGAGGCTAGGAGGAGTCCTACAGCCCATACAGACTCCAGAGTGGAAATGGGAAAACATAGTCATGGACTTGATTGTTGGTCTACCAAAGACAACAAATGGTTATGATGCTATTTGGGTAATTGTAGACAGATTGACCAAGTCTATCCATTTCTTGGCAATCAAAGTGTCCTACTCCATAGAAAGACTAGCCTAGTTATATGTTCAGGAAGTGATCCGATTGCATGGAGTTCTAAAGACCATTATCTCCGATAGAGATGGTCGTTTCACTTCGCACTTTTGGGAGTGTGTAGAGACAGCACTTGGCACCAAACTGAAGTTTAGCACAGCTTTCCATCCTCAGACTGATGGGTAGACAGAAAGAGTAAATCAAGTTTTAGAAGATATGCTCAAATCTTATGCATTAGATTTCAAGGGCAGCTGGTGGAAGTACTTATGTTTAGCTGAGTTCGCCTACAATAATAGTTACCAAGCTACTATTGGTATGGCGCCTTATGAAGCTCTTTATGATAGGAGGTGCAGATCTCCTATCTGTTAGTATGAAGGTAGTGAGAAGAAAGAAATGGGGTTTTAGACTGATCTTATTGAGGATACCACAGAAGCTATAAAGAGCATCCGCTAAAGAATAAAAACTGCTCAGAGTAGGCAGAAGAGTTATGTCAATGTGCGGCGCAGACCACTAGAATTTGAAGTTGGGGATACAATTTTCCTCAAAGTAGCCCCCATGAAAGGAGAAATGAGGTTTGGCAAGAAAGGCAAGCCAAGTCCTCGTTACATAGGACCCTACCTAGTAACGAAAAGAGTTGGCAAGGTAACTTATGAGTTAGAGCTACCTCCAGAGATGTCAGCTATTCACAATGTGTTCGATGTCTCAATGCTAAAGAATCATGTTCCCGATGTCAACCAAGTGATTGAGCCACAGACGGTACAAGTTCAAGAAGATCTCAGTTATGAAAGTTGACCTATTCAGATAATAGATCGAGCAATCAAGAAACTAAGGGCAAAGAGCTACCCTTAGTAAAGGTTCTATGGCTAAACCAGAAGCATGAAGAGACAACATGGGAAACAGAAGATAGCATGAGGCAAAAGTATCCGGAGTTATTCTAAGTTCAAGGACGAACTTTCCATAAGGTAGGGAGGATTGTAACACCTAAATTTTTTAGAATTTTCACAAAATAAACAAAAAGGAAACTAAAAATTTCTTTTAAAGGGGTCGGAGTAAGGACTCGAAGCCATGACCCACGGTAAGGTTTAGTTTCGGGTTTCTAGTCGGGTTAGTAATCATCTCGCTGGAATATGGAATCGATATTAGATAAGTAAAAGTAAGCGTCCCTTGTGGGAGATGGTTCAACTTCCACTTAATATATTGTTAGTAATTTGAGAGAAGTGTCCTAAGGCAATCGCCTTATGATTGTAAACATTTATTCTAATAAATGATAATTCACTATTTGAGTATACATGTTTGTGTATTTGATTGAGATCTTAAACTCATCTACTGAATGTCCGCAATACAATTCACAGCATAAGAGAATTTGTGATGGGATCACAACTAGTGATTATCTCTAAATGTGCAATTGTGAAGTATTGAAATTATCCCTAGTCGATGAATTGATAAAAACGGACACTATCAATTCTGTTGAGCCTAGCATGGGTTATTCTCTAATCAGCTGATTCTCACTGGCTGGTGACATTGGGATGTCCGGAGATAAACATGGATGCTAGTTAAGGGTACTAGTTCATTGGAGTGACTAGCTGTAAGACTTCATATGGGAATCTACATGTAAATATGTCAATGAAGTTCTTACTGCAGCTTAAGTGCGATGTTCCTTTGACTTGCGGTGTTCAAGTCATCTTGGTCATGGAGACTTATACTTTAACATCTTAAGCAAGCATCTCCAAGGAGGTGTGGACCCAGGATGATTGGGTATAAGCCGAAGTGCCCGAAGATGTTTGAACAGCCTACAAAGGATTCACCACTCCTTGCGAGGAGATGTATACCCAGGCCTATCGTCGGATTGTTACTCAAAACCTCTGGCCAGAGTATATCATGTTTAGAGTGCGAGTCTCTTAAATACATGAGAGTAATTAGAAATCCAAAGGACGAGAAAGACACTACTTGGGCTAGGTGTGACGTAGTCAGTCTAGTGGGGACTGACACAAACAGACCATGTCCTGAACCAAGTGGGTATAAGGTGGTGAAGGGAATGGGGCACGATTCATTAGAGCTGCTGAAGGGTTTCAGAATTACTTCTGAGGTCAAACCGTTGATCTTTCGATTAATTGGGGGTCATGATGTACTACTAGGTGCCACTCATGATCGTTCTATAATTAGTTGATTATAGACGGCCAACATAAATCGAAAGCCTATTTAGTCACACGCACTACGAGTAATCCGAGGGATTTAAAACGAGTTGAAAATTGGATTTTCCGATCAAGAGAAATAAGTCGAATCTGAGTTAATCAGAGGCGCAACGGAAACTTAAAATGGCTAAGTCTTTTGAAGGCTTAATGGGTGAATTAAATGAGTTTAATTCGTGATGGAATCGGCTTGGTTTGGCAGGCCAAAGAGGGTGTCCACCCTCTTGGTTTGGCCGGCCATTAAAAAGGGAATAAACCAATTTAATTGATTTAATTAATAAAATAAATCTAGCGTGATTTGTTTTATAAATTATGGATAAATAAATTTGTATAAAGAAATTTATATAAATAAATTTATAGAAATTTATTTTTTTTGGGAAATTAAAATAATCCGTGGAGTGGTTTATTTTAATTTTATAAAATCAATTATGAATTGATTTTTCCATTAAAAGAAAAATTTATAAATTTCTTATAAAATTTATTCCATAATTAAAGAAGAGAATAATTTATTTTATTATACAGTTAGTTATAATAAAACTAGGCATAACGGAATTATTCATAAGAAAATTTATAAGATAAATTTCTTATGAAAATTAATTCCGTTAAAGAGGAGACTTAGCAAGGGAGAGGTTACTATATAAAGGAACCAAAGGCTAGCCTTCAATTCCAATCAATTAAGTTGATTAAGAGTTAATCCTCTCCCTCTCTCTCTCTTATTCTCTTCCTCCCTTTTCCCCTTCTCAACCCTAGGGCCGGCGCCCCTTGAGGCAACTAGGGTCGGCGCCCCTTCATCCACCTAGGGCCGGCGCACTTCTTCCCTTAGGGTTGGTTGCCGTGAGCTATCAAGGAGAAGGAGAAGCCAAGACAAGAAGAAGAAGACGCGGATCACAACTCCTCTCTTCCCGGAATTTAGATTCCGTTTCTTGTTGGTGAGTTTTCATTCTTTTCTCTTATTCTTCTAGTTGTGCCTTTAGAGAATCTAGTAGTTCTCGTCGGCACAAAACTCGTGACTTTGCGAAGTCATCCCGAAGAGAACTCGGCGTGGACGCGAATAGAGGCGAAGCTTCCAAGGGACGCTACGGTTGGATCTCGTCCCTTACTTCGAGTTACGCGAGGTACTTAGTAAATTAGTTTACTTTTCCGCAAAATTTTAATTTATGATTATGTCCACACATCATAAGGTTGCATGCTAGATACGTGGTTAAAATAATTTAGGAAATTATTTTATGCTAATTCTTCCGCTGCACGTAAAAATTTAAAATTTTACGAACCCGTATCCTTGTCGACATGCACCCGGTCCCAACAGTGGTATCAGAGCCGGTTAGTGTTCGACATAATCATATAATTGTTTTGCAGAACACTTTGTCATGATCTCAATTTTGAAAAAATTTTCAATTATGGAAACTTTCCAATTATGATAAATTTTAGATTTAGGAATTTCAAAGTTTGGAAATCCTCATGAAATTTCGCAAACTTTTGAAATTTTCTAGTTTCTGAAATTTTAAAATAATTGTGAAAACTTCCCATCTTTGGAAACTTTCCAATTTTGGAAATTTTTCTAATTTTAGAAATTTTCCAATTTTGGAAATATGTAAGTTTTCTTTGTACCAGAAACTTACAACCATTCTGAAAATCTATTATGAAACCTCGCAATTTTGGGCACTTTCTTTTGAGAAAGTCTAGACAAATTTATGGATAATTAGTTGACAATTTCAAATTCGAATTGGCTTTAAATTATTAACAAAATTCTTTATTTTGGATTGAGCCTCGGGGAGCCGTCCAATTTAAAATTAGTTGTTGTAATTTAATTTCCCAATTTTGAATGAAATTATCATGTTTGATTTGGTTGCGTTTCCGAAACAGACCAAATTGGATTTACGACAAATTACTTTTCTTTGGGTATCTGAGCCTCGGGGAGCCACCCTTAGAAAACGATTTGTTGTAATTAATTAAATCCATGAATAAAACATGATTTAAGAGGTGATGCTCTTACATGTTGTTGTCTCCAAAATTAATTAGGAAAATGGTTTCCTATAGAGTTTTCTTAATTGAGATTTTCATGAAAATAATATGTCGTTGAATTAAGGGAATTGCCTCTTAATTTAATAAGATTTGATTTAGAGAAATCGAAGTCTTAAACATATTATTTTCGAAATTGATTATGACAATTTAGGAAATTGTTTCCCAAAACAATTCCTTTAATAAAGTATGAAATTAGAATGAGGAAATCCGGTTCCTAATTCAATTCATGAGACTTGATAAATTAAGTCACATACATACTTTATTAAGGAAATCGTTAGTCATGACATAATCATATGTCATGAATGTGCTTAGAAAAGATGAGACCCAAAACCCCTTACAAAATATTAAGGCTAACACCTTCCATTAATATGGTTAGAACCGGAGTTTTGTTTCTCGTTTGGGTTGATGGACACATCCATGCCCGACTTGAACCTCAACATGTTCAAACCATGGAATTAGTTTATGAATAATATAGTTGGAGTCAGAGGTCAATCCTTAGTTTTGGTTGTTGGACACATCCAAGCCTGACTAAACGGTTGAATGAGCTCCAACCATATTAAAACTATTTCTTGATTAATGGGTCAGCCTTAAGCTTGGAGCATCGATTTGTTGTGCCACAGCCAAGGTCGATGTAAAGAGAGGTGCAGTTGGGTGTTATGTATAATGTTACATACTTGTTAATGAGTTAACAACCCAATGATTTATGCAAACATTCAATTAGTTGATAGCATAAAGTGATAGTTACATATATGTGATATGTAATCGGTGTAATTACCTACCTTCATAGCTAAGAAAAACTTGATGGTCACAGTCATTGTAACGCCCGCCCTTATATCTACTCTCAGGGCGGGGTTACGTACATTCAATCATATAGTAATATTTTTTTTTCTATCTTCTAGCATGACATTAAAACAATAAAGCAAGGGCTAAGGACTAAGCATGCTTGTTTAACTATCAAAGTCATTCTACAACATGATAAGTTCACCAGTAATGTAACTCATAACATAATCAAATATAAAAGACTTCTAAAGGTAAACATTGTCATGCCAGGTCAATCTTAATCACTAACACTTATTGTCAGGGAACATAAACATAGGCATATTAAGTAGATATAGAATCATTCTTTCCCGAGCCACCACCCCACACATCTTCAGCCTTCCTGCCTCTTCCTTTAGTTTAAGTGTCCATTACCTTTATCTGCAGCATAAGACAACACATAAACTAGTAAGCACAAATGCTTAGTAAGGATCCTGTCCTACTCGCAAAATCCATACGAAAGCATACAACATGTACACATAATAAATCATAAACATGAGTTCATCATAGCATACTAACCATCAAAGTTTCTAAGCAAGCAGTATAAAGTATGGAATGCATATACATAAGGATGCTTAACTTTTAAAATCATACTTTTAAATACTTAAATATCATCATATCATCATTGGGGGTCCCCGGCTTGTACCACATACATACATCATAAGCGCGCATCCCTAAGTAGATACGAGGTAGCGAGCCCCGACCTACTAGGGTAAGGACAGCATAGTCGGTAGTCCCAGAACCGGGGCATTCTTAAGGTGCCCATCCCTGTTGCACAGCTACGGTAGTGCCAGAACCGTGGACAGCATAGTCGGTAGTCCAGAACCGGGGCGTTCTTAAGGTGCCCATCCCTTGGACCCATACTTCGGTCCGGTACAAGCCCATTCATAAAGTAAAATACTTTACATGCTTTTACATATATGCTAAGGAATACTCCAAATCCACTCTTATGGGACACACCACTCTTCAAGGGTGCTCATGATCCCGTAGGGACACACCACACAACATAAGGGGTGCTCTTGATCCCATACTTAGTGGAGTATCCTTTCAAGCGTTTTATCATACACATCACATGCAATTCATAAAGGGTGCCACGTGGGCTATATAAACATGCTCATACATATGTCATATTTCAACCACTTACACAAACTTATATATGACAAGGTTGGTCACATAAATCATATTCCTGTCATAGAAAGTGGTAGCATACTTCATGAGTTAATCGAGTTCTTCTTAACCCTAAACCTAAGGTCTTGGCCGAAAGACAAAGTAGAGATAGCTTAGGTTTTTGACATCAAACATCACATACAAGTATCATATCTATATCCATCATATATCATTCTAAGCATAGCATACATCATGGGGTAATCAAGCTTCACAAACCTAATGTTCTATGCTTGGCCGAATATCACATGCTAGGGGAAAGGTTAAGTTTTCCTATCAAACATTCCCTTAAACATCACATGCATATACATATCATTATTCCCAAACATAAGCATATCTCCTAAGATAGTTTAACCTTCACAAACCCTAACCTTAGGGAGTTGGCCGAATGGTGTAGGGTAGGGGAAATTAGGGTTTTTGAATCAACATTCATACAAGCATTTACACAAACATCTCACATACCTATCATGCCACTTATTAAACATAGATTTCATCATAAGATAATTATGCAACCCTAATCTCTAATCCCTCTAGGATTGGCCGAAACTCAAGGGTAAGGGAAACTAGGTTTCTTGAAATCAAATCTTCACACCAACATTTATACAAGCATTTTGTCTTCACTACTAAGCATGGATATATCATAGGAATCATACAACCTTAAAACCCTCTTTGCTTCATGCTTTGGCCGAAAGTCACATAAGGGTAGAACCCTAGTTTTTGTTCACAACATCATAAAGAAAATCAACATACCTATATACCCTAAGTCTCAAGGGATCTTCTCATGTATTAAAGAGTAACCAAGGCCTCTCCTAAAGGAGGTGGCCGAAACTTACAAAGGGAAAACCCTAATTCTTTTGTACAAGAAAACAACAAGAATCATGCATAACAATTACACTGCAGGCGAGGGGATACTTACATTCTTTCGCTTAAATTTCTTCCTCTCTAAAATCTTAGGGTACCCTTGAAGAAGGAGAAGATGAGAGTTTCCCTTGTTAGCCTTCTCTAGCAACCTTGGCCCTAGTAGAGGACAAGAACCTTCAATGGGTCCTCTTCCTTCCAATTCCCTAGGGTTAGAACCCTAGGGTGGTGTTTTTTTTTTTATTGTAACGACCCGGCCCATTTGGCGGCCCATTTGGCGGTCTCGACCGTCGACCGTCGACCGTGCCGTTACCAATACTAGGTCTTCCCACTCCTGGGCGTGGATTTTTGCCTTCCCAGGATTCGAACTCTAGACCCAGGCTTAAATCTAGTTCTTTATGAATCCTGAACACCAATTGAGCTATAGCTCAATTGGTGTTCAGGATTCATAAAGAACTAGATTTAAGCCTGGGTCTAGAGTTCGAATCATGGGAAGGCAAAAATCCACGCCCAGGAGTGGGAAGACCTAGTATTGGTAACGGCACGGTCGACGGTCGACGGTCGAGACCGCCAAATGGGCCGCCAAATGGGCCGGGTCGTTACAGTCATGGTTGTTCTTATCTATGGTTGGATATCAACCTATTTGGAGATGTTCCTACGATCTCCCGAATTGATAAAAAGGGTTATTCAATTTGAAAAATAAATAGGATTTTATTTATGTATGTTGATACATTCTTTAATCATTCTTCTCACATAAACTCAATTTGTATTTCTAGGATAATCACTCGATCATGTCTTCTCTAAACTTGCGTTCCATTTTGGACACCAATAAACTGACTGGGCCGAACTTTATGGACTGGCTTCGAAACCTGAGGATAGTCCTCAAGGCGGAAAAGCTTGCTTATGTCATTGAAAATCAACTTCCCGACCATCCTCCAGAAAATGCAACTCCGGACCAATTGTTGGCCCATCAGAAACATATGACCGATTCTGAACTTGCGAGTTGCATTATGCTAGCCTCTATGGTACCTGAGCTACAAAAGCAGCATGAGCATATGGATGCTTATACCATCATCTTCCATCTTCATGAGTTGTTTGAAGAGCAGGCGAGATCCGAAAGGTTCGAAGTCTCCAGACTCCTCTTCACCACTAAGATGCAGGAAGGCACTTCTGCCTCGCAGTTTGTGTTAAAGATGTTGGGGTACATTGAGCGACTGAGCGCACTCGGTTTTGCAATGGATCATGAACTAAGTATTGACTTAATTCTGAGTTGTTTGCCCAAGAGTTATTCACAATTTGTGATGAACTATCGGATTAACAAACTGGAGACCACCATTCCTGAGTTGCTCAACCTGCTGAAGACTGTGGAGCCTTCTGTAAAGCCGGATCAAAAGGCAGTACTGTTAGTTGGTTCCTCGAAGAAAGGTTCTAAGAGGAAGGCCAAAGAACAGAACAAGGGGAAGAAGAAAAAGGCCAAGAAGACTGAAAAGAAACCAAAAGGAACCTGTCATCATTGTGGCAAGGAGGGTCACTGGCGAAGAAACTGCAAGGTTTATCTTGAGTCCTTGAAGAAGAAGGCATCCGATGCCCCATCCTCTTCAGGTATCTTCGTTATTGAATGTCACTCTATTTCCTCAGATACCTGGGTACTTGATACTGGGTGTAGCTCACATATATGTAATGACATACAGGGCCTAAGGAATAGAAGAAGACTCGTCAAGGGAGAAGCGAATTTGCGGGTTGGAAATGGAGCAAGGATTGCTGCTGTTGCCATCGGAACATATTTGCTGAAGCTCCCAACTGGACGTGTCTTAGAATTGGATAATTGTTATTTCGTTCCTTCGTTAATAAAGAACATTGTATCTATTTCATGTTTGAATGAAAAAGGTTATCATTTAACTTTTAGTAACAATTGTTGTTACATAACTTTAAATGGCGTTCTTTATGGGAATGGAACTTTGTGCAATGGCATCTACACATTAGATTTATCCAGTGACGTTTTCAATATCGAAGTTAGCAAAAAACGTGCTCGAATAGATAATCAAATAGACTCCTACACGTGGCACTGTCGTCTTGGCCATATAAGTAAGAAACGCATGACCGAATTACACCGATGTGGAATTTTGGAAACATTTGAACCCGGTTCATTTGATACATGCGAATCATGCTTAAGAGGCAAGCTGACCAAATTACCCTTTTCCGAAAAAGGTAATCCAGTGGGAGAATTGCTTGGTCTAATACATACCGATGTATGTGGACCGATATCAACTCTAGCACAAGGAGGCTATAGCTACTTCATCACCTTTATCGATGATCACTCACGATTCGGGTATGTGTTCTTGATGAAACACAAATCTGAAGCTTTTGAGAAATTCAAAGAGTTCAGAAATGAAGTAGAGAAACAACTTGGCAAAAGTATTAAAATACTTCGATCAGATCGGGGTGGTGAATACTTAAGTCAAGAGTTTCAAGATTATCTTAGGGACAATGGGATATTGTCCCAATGGACTCCGCCATATACACCACAGCATAATGGTGTATCTGAGAGGCGTAACCGAACCTTGATGGACATGGTTAGATCCATGATGAACCATGCAACTCTTCCAAAATCCTTTTGGGGCTATGCACTTAAGATAGCTGTTTACTTGCTAAACAGAGTCCCGACCAAGGTAGTCTCTACTACTCCATATGAGATATGGAATAGTAAGAAACCTCACTTAACTCACCTTAAGATATGGGGTTGTCCTGCTTATATGAAGCGGACTATATCAGACAAATTGGATGCTAAGTCTGATAAATGTCTATTTATTGGGTACCCTAAGGAAACGAAGGGTTACCAATTCTATCATCCCTTGGAGCAAAAGGTGTTTGTTTCAAGGCATGCTGTATTTCTGGAAAAGGAATTTCTTTTACAAGAAAATAGTGGGAGTGGCATTGAACTTGATGAAGTTCAAGAAACTCCAATAGACATTACAGAGACACCTAGTCTAGGCCCACAACCGATAATTCATAATGATGAGCTATCAGTTGAACCTAAAACAACACCACCTCTTCGTAGGTCTGATAGGGCACGCAATATTCCAGAGAGATACGAATTTCTCGTAAGTGAATCGAACGACGTGTTACTCATAAGCGATGATGAACCTATCCGTTATGAAGATGTCCTGAAAAGTTCAGAAAGGGACAAATGGCTTGAGGCCATGAAGTCGGAAATGGATTCCATGTACGAAAATCAAGTATGGGACTTGGTTAACCCACCCGAAGGGATTAAGCCCATAGGGTGCAAGTGGGTTTTCAAGAAGAAAACCGACATGGAAGGTAATGTAGTTTACCTTTAAAGCTAGATTAGTGGCAAAAGGATATCGTTAGAAACAAGGAATTGATTATGACGAAACCTATTCGCCAGTAGCTATGCTTAAATCCATTCGGATGCTCCTAGCCATAGCAGCTCATTATGATTATGAGATATGGCAAATGGATGTGAAAACAGCTTTCCTTAATGGAAACCTGCTTGAGGATGTATACATGATACAACCTGAAGGTTTCACATCGGTTGATAAAACCAAAGTATGCAAGCTTTGACGATCCATATATGGACTGAAGCAAGCATCTAGGAGCTGGAACATCCGTTTTGATGAGACAATCAAAAAGTTTGATTTCTCACAAAATCCTGACGAACCTTGTGTGTACAAGAAGGTTAGTGGGAGTGCAGTCGTATTCCTAGTATTATATGTCGATGACATATTACTCATAGGAAACGATATATCAGTCTTACAGACAGTTAAAATTTGGTTGTCCAAAACTTTCTTCATGAAAGACCTGGGAGAAGCAACCTATATCCTTGGGATTAGAATCTTTAGAGATAGATCAAAACGGTTGCTTAGTCTTTCGTAGTCTGCATATATAGACCGAGTGCTAGAAAGGTTTAGCATGTCAGAATCCAAGAAAGGTTATCTTCCCATCAGGCATGGGATCAACCTTTCGAAGTCTATGTGTCCGCGCACAGAAGACGAGAGGATTTGCATGAATAAGATTCCTTATGCATCCGCGATAAGATCTATCATGTATGCTATGTTATGTATTAGGCCCAATGTATCGTATGCTCTGAGCGTCACAAGCAGATACCAGTCTGATCCAGGATGGATCATTGGGCGGCTGTCAAGACAATCCTCAAGTACTTAAGAAACACTAAGGATGTGTTCCTAATATATGGAGAAGGAGATATAGTAATACGTGGGTATACAGATGCCAGTTTCCAGACAGATAAGGATGACTCCAAATCGCAGTCTGGATACGTATTTACTTTGAATGGAGGCGCAGTAAGTTGGAAAAGTTCCAAACAAGACACCGTAGCGGATTCTACCACGGAAGCGGAATATATCGCAGCTTCGGAAGCAGCAAAGGAAGCAGTTTGGATCAAGAAGTTTATCTCAGAACTTGGTGTGGTTCCAACCATTGATGAAGCAGTGCCGGTTTACTGCGACAACAATGGAGCTATTGCACAAGCGAAGGAACCAAGGTCTCATCAGCGATCCAAACACGTGCTTCGACGCTATCATCTGATCAGAGAGATTATAAGTAGGAATGACATACAAATTGAGAGAGTTCCCACTGAAAGGAATATAGCGGATCCTTTAACTAAGGCCTTGCCTCAAAGCAAGTTTGAGGGTCATGTTAGAGCCTGTGGTATTGGATACCGTAGCGATTGGCATTAGGCCAAGTGGGAGTTTGTTAGTAATATGAGAGAAGTGTCCTAAGGCAATCGCCTTATGATTGTAAACATTTATTCTAATAAATAATAATTCACTATTTGAGTATACATGTTTGTGTATTTGATTGAGATCTTAAACTCATCTACTGAATGTCCGCAATACAATTCACAGCATAAGAGAATTTGTGATGGAATCACAACTAGTGATTATCTCTAAATGTGCAATTGTGATGTATTGAAATTATCCCTAGTCAATGAATTGATAAAAACTGACACTATCAATTCTGTTGAGACTAGCATGGGTTATTCTCTAATCAGCTGATTCTCACTGGCTGGTGACATTGGGATGTCCGGAGATAAACATGGATGCTAGTTAAGGGTACTAGTTCATTGGAGTGACTAGCTGTAAGACTTCATATAGGAATCTACATGTAGATATGTCAATGAAGTTCTTACTGCAGCTTAAGTGCGATGTTCCTTTGACTTGCGGTGTTCAAGTCATCTTGGTCATGGAGACTTATACTTTAACATCTTAAGCAAGCATCTCCAAGGAGGTGTGGACCCAGGATGATTAGGTATAAGCCGAAGTGCCCGAAGATGTTTGAACAGCCTACAAAGGATTCACCACTCCTTGCGAGGAGATGTATACTCAGGCCTATCGTCGGATTGTTACTCAAAACCTCTGGCTAGAGTATATCATGTTTAGAGTGTGAGTCTCTTAAATACATGAGAGTAATTAGAAATCCAAAGGACGAGAAAGACACTACTTGGGCTAGGTGTGACGTAGTCAGTCTAGTGGGGACTGACACAAACAGATCATGTCCTGAACCAAGTGGGTATAAGGTGGTGAAAGGAATGGGGCACGATTCATTAGAGCTGCTGAAGGGTTTCAGAATTACTTCTGAGGTCAAACCGTTGATCTTTCGATTAATTGGGGGTCATGATGTACTACTAGGTGCCACTCATGATCGTTCTATAATTAGTTGATTATAGACGGCCAACATAAATCGAAAGCCTATTTAGTCACACGCACTACGAGTAATCCGAGGGATTTAAAACGAGTTGAAAATTGAATTTTCCAATCAAGAGAAATAAGTCGAATCTGAGTTAATCAGAGGCGCAACGGAAACTTAAAATGGCTAAGTCTTTTGAAGGCTTAATGGGCGAATTAAATGAGTTTAATTCGCGATGGAATCGGCTTGGTTTGGCCGGCCAAAGAGGGTGTCCACCCTCTTGGTTTGGCCGGCCATTAAAAAGGGAATAAACCAATTTAATTGATTTAATTAATAAAATAAATCTAGCGCGATTTGTTTTATAAATTATGGATAAATAAATTTGTATAAAGAAATTTATATAAATAAATTTATAGAAATTTATTTTTTTTGGGAAATTAAAATAATCCGTGGAGTGGTTTATTTTAATTTTATAAAATCAATTATGAATTGATTTTTCCATTAAAAGAAAAATTTATAAATTTCTTATAAAATTTATTCCATAATTAAAGAAGAGAATAATTTGTTTTATTATAAAGTTAATTATAATAAAACTAGGCATAACGGAATTATTCATAAGAAAATTTATAAGATAAATTTCTTATGAAAATTAATTCCGTTAAAGAGGAGACTTAGCAAGGGAGAGGTTACTATATAAAGGAACCAAAGGCTAGCCTTCAATTCCAATCAATTAAGTTGATTAAGAGTTAATCCTCTCCCTCTCTCTCTCTTATTCTCTTCCTCCCTTTTCCCCTTCTCAACCCTAGGGTCGGCGCCCCTTGAGGCAACTAGGGCCGGCGCCCCTTCATCCACCTAGGGCCGGCGCACTTCTTCCCTTAGGGTTGGTTGCCGTGAGCTATCAAGGAGAAGGAAAAGCCAAGACAAGAAGAAGAAGACGTGGATCACAACTCCTCTCTTCCCGGAATTTAGATTCCGTTTCTTGTTGGTGAGTTTCCATTCTTTTCTCTTGTTCTTCTAGTTGTGCCTTTAGAGAATCTAGTAGTTCTCGTCGACACAAAACTCGTGACTTTGCGAAGTCATCCCGAAGAGAACTCGGCGTGGACGCGAATAGAGGCGAAGCTTCCAAGGGACGCTACGGTTGGATCTCGTCCCTTACTTCGAGTTACGCGAGGTACTTAGTAAATTAGTTTACTTTTCCGCAAAATTTTAATTTATGATTATGTCCACACACCATAAGGTTGCATGCTAGATACGTGGTTAAAATAATTTAGGAAATTATTTTATGCTAATTCTTCCGCTACACGTAAAAATTTAAAATTTTACGAACCCGTATCCTTGTCGACATGCACCCGGTCCCAACATATATAAATGATGGAAATGAGAGAAAACCTTTTCTCCTCCTTCTTCCCTGCGAAAACCAAGAGAGGAGAGGTTAGGGTTTCTCACCAAGGGGAAACTAGGGTTCTCTCCTAGGGCCAAGGGTTAGAAGATCGCACAAGGAAGGAGATTCTACGTTAGGTAGTAAATTTAGAAACCCAAGGAGGTAAGTAGATCACTCACCTACAATAGAAGTAGTTTTCGTATGATTCCAAACATGATTCTAAGCCTTTTTATGATATGATCCTAGTATAGCAAGACCACAGTCTTGATTGGCCCAAAAGCAAGTTTTGGGATTTTGGCACGCAAGGTGTTCGATGGAATGTACGGGGTGAAAACCGAGGTCTTCAGTTGCCCAAAAGTAAGTTTTGGGTTCATGGCACGCAAGGTGCCTTGAGGAGTACAAGACCAAGGCTTTAAGAAGTCACAAAAGCAAGTTTTGGGAACCCTACATCCTATGTGCAAGACATGTGCTAAGTTTTTAGTAGCATTTTAAGCATGAGTACAAGTATATTACTTTCGAAGTGGCATGTACCGAGCACAAGGCCCTTAAAACTAGGCAAGCTAGTCCGGGCACAAGGTCCTTAAAACTAAGCAAGCTAGTAGACGCTCTATTAGAGTTCGGTGGCTAGCTACCCCGAAACTATTAAGGATGCATGCATTGGTATTATGTCGGGCCCAAACAAGAATGTTTATTATTTTGAAGTATATGAAGTATAAGATAAGTTTCAAGTTTCTCTATAACAAGTATTCATTTCAAGCAAAGTTTCTTTCTAATGCAAGCAATTGTTACAAATGTATTCATGGGCATCTTTTATGTTGAAGAATGACATTTTCAATTACAAGCATGTTTTAAAGCAAGCATAAGCATGTTCATATCGAATGCATGTTTTGTGAGTTAGGTATCTACTTACTAAGCAAATTGCTTATAGTTGCATCCTTTTATTACAGATAAAGGTAAAGAAAAGATATATGACAAGGAGGCTACAGGATGGATGGTTGGTGCCAGTGGTGGCAGGACGATGGAATGAGATCCTTCGGGATAAGTTATTAATGTTCAATGCTCTAAACCATAGAATGTCATGAGTTTCTTGAGTTTTGTGTCTTGTTAGTTGTATTTATCCTGCAAGAAGATATTAAGTTTGAAATGCATGTTAAATGGAGTATGATTGAGTCCAATTTTGTTAGTTATATGTTTATGAGTCTTTATAATTGTTGTGTAGTTGAAATCGAATGAAATTGTACACTTGATCAATGCTTCTGAAACCTAGAAACTGCAGTTTCAGGCGTATCAGTCGACTGATGCAGGTATCAGTCGACTACCCAAGGGAACAAAATGATTTGGTCGAGTGATTCCCAGGTGAAGTCGACTGCACCAGTCGATTGATGCCCTATCAGTCGACTGATGCCAGTTTAAAAGAAAAAGAGTTGTAGGGCTGACGGCTAGTGCATGGGCCTTGAAAAAAGAGATTTAGGAGTCAAATCCTAGCAAAGCTAATAAGAATTAAAAAAAAATTTAATTCGACTGGTTTTGACCCAGCAGTAAAGTCAATGTAACGACCTTATAAGGTCAAGGTTAGCAAGAGAGGGTCGTTACATGCATAGTAGTTGGTGAAATATAGATAGGTTAAAGAGTTTTGAATTTTTGGCAAGTAGAAAATCATATCAGATTATAAGTAATTGGATATTAGGTAAGAGTGAAAATCCTAAAAGAGTGAACTCTGATTAGGTATAAAGTCCAAGCAAGGCTAAAAGGGATCAAATGTTTAGTAGTGAAAAATCCTAGAGGAGTAGATAAGGGGAAGTTTTAAAGGAGTGAGCTCCTTAACAAGTGAAAATTCTAAAAGAGTGAATTCTAGGTAATGAAAAAGTCTGGGAGGAATCAACTCCAAACATATAAGAAGTCTCGGTAAGTCATAAACTAAATACCAAGCAAGCCTAGTAGGTAAGTTAAACCATACATTAGGCATACTTGTATATTCTATAGTGTATTCTAGAATAACTCTATATTGTAGAAAAAATAAACTTCCAAACAACCAAAAAAGGTTGTCCAGTAGATTGAACATTCAAGCAACTGTATGGATGTCCAAGTGATGCCAAATCAGCGATAAGTCTTGGTTAGAATAAGCGTGGATGTGAGTCTAAGTGACTAAAAGGCCCAAATCATAAGTCAACAGGGAATATGTGTATGTGGATGAGGAAGCTGACAAAGGGGGACTCTAAGCAATCGAAAGGGGCTTCTGGTTAACTGAAAGTGGATAGACAATGAAGTCTACACCATTAGATAACGACGAGTTCCGATTAACCAGAAAGACCTCTAGTCAATCATAACATCACTATGAGTATATTTCAAGCCGACACTCTACATCACTCACATTCTCATTTTCCATACACTTAAACCTCTCATAGTATTGTTTAGTTGACCAGAAGGTATCAAAATGGGTGCAGTAGCATTCATGGCTTTCAGAGGTGATCAAGTCTTTAGTAACATCTTGTTTGTTTAAATTTTATTATCATTTTTTTCCTTTAATTGCTTGTTTGTAAGAACAATTTAGGAGAGGTTTCTCCATCTTCGGAAATTTTCCGATAAAGAGAAAGCTAGTAGCTCACATTTGAGACATAGGTCGTGGAGTAGGAACCCTGAGTTGCTAAACCACATAAAAATGTTAGTGTGCTTTTATTTTTATTGTGTGTATTTTATTCTATATATTCCACTTCGGATTAATACTTTAGAAAAATAAGTTACAAATGAAGCGAAAGCACTATTCACCAACCCCCTCTCAGTGTCATCTCTGATCCTAGATAAAGAGATAAGAGGAATATCATGGAGAAATTGTACTCAAAAGAATGCAAGGTGATCAATTGGGCCCGACACAATCAAATAATATTTGATTATCTACAAATTCAACTTTTATATGAATGATGAGTAAGGTATGATTCGGACATATGTTCTCAAGAAAAAAAATATCTTTCTTTTTAATCATTTGACAATTAATTATAAATTGACTTCGTGATTTCTTTACATTTACATAATCTTCTTTTCCTTTACATAATCTGAAAACAAATTATAAAAAATATTTGAGATGAACATAGTTATTCTTTTTTTACTATGAGTAATCAAGGATTGACAGAAAAAATTAATTAAGGTTTGTAAGTATATGCTACGCTGTAAAAGATTAGAAAAGAAATCAATACTTAATTATTATCGGTGTAAATATATTTTATAATATATAAAATAATATTTATATTTTTTATAAAAAAATATATAATAGATTTAGAGTCAGATGGAAGTAGGCATGGACAATTTTCCATTTAGTACCGCTGTACACAGTATAGATCGTTTATCAATCCACCAATATACACAAAGGACAAATATGTCTGTTATGCAGAGACATCAACGCCACAGTATACAATTAGTTTACAGCTCTAGTAATTAATTTCCTATGCTTCTCGTGCTCCAACTTCTTGCTTTATCTATGAATGTCGACAGCGTTATCTACGTTCCTTAGCATAGGGAAATGTAATAATATCTCCCACAGAAAGAATCGAGCAAGTTTCATGCAGCCTCTAATTATTAACTAAGCAAGAAGCCAAAAGTTTCTGTGAGTTTTGGTGTTGAGGAGATAGCCAGTGTTTTGGCCCTTCTTTTGAACGCCGACGCAAAGGCATTCACTGTTTTGGATTAGGTATTCTGCTGTGTTAATCCCTTTGCTCGATAAGCTTCCACCTATCTTGCATCTGATCAAACACAAACATTATCCACATGTTTACATCCTGTAATATCAAATATTTCAAAACATTATCCATAGGATACTTTCTCATTCGATTGGTTCTTGATTCAAATAACTTGTTGGAAATCAATATCAGACTTAGTAACTTAACACTACGGTCTGCTAGATTCACTAATTGGAAAATAACAAATAATAATAATAATCCATCATATTAGAGTGAGAATGATTCAAAGGTAATAAACTCAAGATTTTTTGATGGCAAAAGACGATTCGCTCGCTCTTAGCACCCCCGCCAACCGATCCCAGGGTCAACACAGAGGAGAGCTCAAGATTCTTCTGGAAAGTATACTAGGGTTGTTTCTTGCATATCGTAAATATAATAGCAAGTAAGAGAACAGAAGCATAACCAAAGCCATATTATTGAGGAGGAGACCGTACAACTGAACTTGACAGACGATAAACACCTCGTTGAGCATGCAAATGTTTTTCTTATGGATGAGTTGGTAAAGGTTGATAAGAAATATAGGATGACTTATCATTAACTTTGGTGATATATTTGATACTTTTGTGATAAATTGTTAGTTGGCTTGGGAAGCAGAGTTAATATATATGAGACGACTAATGAGGCTCTTGCATACACTATTGGGGCTAGTTTAATTTTCCATCATATTTGCATTTCCAAAGTGCATTTAAAATTTTATTATTATTATTATTATTGCTAAAGGAAACTGACTATGACTTGTTTAGTGTTTGATGACTCTTAACAATCTCAAAATTGTTTCGCAAAACAATAGTATAGGATGCATTTTTAACTTTAAAATAAAAAAAAATAAGTAGTCTGTTAATTAAAAATTCAAAATAAATTATAAATAAAATAAAGAATGAGCTTTGATCATATGAATGACCTCTTTAGGTTCATTGTAAATGAACTTCGACTGCCCCAGGATTATGGAGCAGCGGTAGGGTCGCTAGTAGTTAACCCAAATATTCGCGGTTCGATCCCCAGCTACGGCGCATTTTGCAGGAATTTTTCCTCCAAATGGGACGCGAACCCTGAGACGCTGGGCTTCTAGCCTGTCCACTACGAGCGCTTCCCGATTTATCCTGGTGACCGGTGGGAAACTTCCGTGGAGTCGGGCCGGTTACCCCAGGTTCAATTTATCTGCTGCCTGGTTCATATTTTTTTTTAAAATGAACTTCGACTTGTCATTGACCATCAAAGCATATTAAGAATATGTCCTGATAAATCATAGCATATTTATATACTTGGCCTTGTGTTCATGGACTGTTGTTCAAGAAGTCATTAGGTCTTTGAGATTGATTCATTATCTCTCGATGATCGTCTCTCGAGGAAGTTAGTAAAGAAAATGTCAAATCATCCAATTGTTCGTCCAATGTTCATTAATGTTGATAATCCTTCTCTAAGCTAGAATTGTCATCCTAGAGGAGGATTTGACGATTTTGCCATGTTCTTGGTAACATGTAAACAATACAATAGCCACAATTTAGATCTCTCGTCAAAGGAGGATTTGTTTGTCTTATGTAGCTTGATGACATGGGTGACTGAAATTTGATAGGGTGCTAAGAGGAAATAGATTGGTAGTCAAGAACTTTGATAGACTGTTTGGTTAAAAAGCTTCCAGTTTCTTTGGAATTTCAGTGTGGTTATGGCATGACGATTATATTTTGATGGTTCAAGAGTAAAAGAGGATTAAAACCCCAGTTTGATGATCTAAGGTTTTAATGTGCACCTCAACTTCCTTTTCAACTTCAACAATAATAAATCTTTGGCAAGCGCCACTAGTGGAACAATTTAGAGAGGCAAAGCTTGTATTAGGCTTTATAGAGGCTTGTCTAGGAATATTATTCCACTTCATATGCAGTAGAGTCCACGTCGTATGGGAGGTGGTCTTGCTTGACTTAGCACTGAGCCTTAAACGTACTCATAAAATCGTGAGCCCGGGACGTTGGACTTCTAGACCGCCCACCGCGAGCGCTTCCCGATTTATCCTGGTTACCGGTGGAAAATTTTCGTAGGGCCGGGCCGATCACTTCAAATTCGTCTACTACCTCGTCCAACATTTTGTATAGTCATAAAATCGACATTTATAAATGTGACAATGAACAATCAAAAGTTAACAAGAAAATTGAAGAAAGCATTGAGGAATATCCTAAGCTGCTTACCCATGGTGACCACGTATGTAAAAGACATCGGCAAAATAAAACAGCAAGTTGTAATGCTTATAAAGGCACTCTTTGTAAAGAAAATTACCCAAGATCACCAAGAATTGGGGAAATTCATTTGACAAAAGTTATTATAACCTAGTGCCTTGTATACAAAGGATGAAGGGGATGATGAAGACCAAATGCAAATGATTCTTGAATACAAGTGAGCTAATCTCAAGAAAGAATAAAAACCTTGTCTTCTTGGTAAGAGTTTGTAAATTGATACTAAAAGGTGTTGGTGCAATCACGCTCTAAACATATGATTGACACATGGTTTTGATGTTGTGACAAAGTTTAAGTCTTGAGATACTTAGTTGATCTCATATGTGTGTATCGTGTGTAGGACATAAGTTGCATGTGCAATAAATGGAAACCCAGGTAGCTCAATATGGACTAGATACTTTACAATTAAAAAGTCAAGCAGGTTAAAGACCAAAGACTTGGCACATGAAGTCTCGGTAGGTAAACAAGGAACGGATGCTAGACACATTGAAGTCTCAACAAGTCAGTGAGTATTGCAAGTTAGGCATGATGGAGTCCTAGTAGCTCAATGACAACAAGATGCTAGGCAGATGAATCCTTGGAAGCAAGGAGCATCTAGGTATGGTGAAATCTTGGAGGCTTAAAGAGGTTCTTGGCACAAAGGTAAAACTCATTGAGGAAGAGTTTTGAGTGAAAATGTAATATTAAGTTGTTAGACTCAGGTACAGACTTAGCACAGAAGTTGCTAGAATTAGAAGTCCAATATATTAAAAGGGAATCTTAGTTGACTTGTAGCTCAGTCAAATACTAAGCCTTAAACCTTAAATTTATGGTTTATGATTTGGATAAGTCGAATGAAGTGATGATTGATTGATTGATGCTCGAGTTAATCAACTAGACAATTGATTGTTGGCACAACAATCAACTAATAGTCAAGACCAGTCAACTTATGCTCAACAATAACACAAAGCATTAATGTTAAAATCAATAGATTTATTGATGACTATCAAGATCAACCAAGCAATCGACTGATGGTAGTACCAATCAATTGAAGCAGTCGATAGATAATCATTTGGCTGATTCATTCAAGTCAGCAGTCAAAGTAACTCTCAAGGCCAAAACTAAATTTTGGAACAAGGGCTATATGCATAGGTTTTGGTAGCTCAAGTATGCATAAGGAGAAATTTGATAAGCCTTTTAAGTGTATTCTAAGTGTTAAAACCTTTCTTTGCGAAAACTAAATTTTGGAACAAGGGCTATAAGCATAGCTTTTGGCAGCTCAAGTATGCATAAGGAGAAATTTGACAAGCCTTTAAAGTGTTTTATAAGTGTTAAAACCTTTCTCTCTCTCTAAAGTTTACTTTCCATGTAATATCTTTGTGCTTAAACTCTCAGTTTTTGTAAGACATTGTAAGAGAATTTTTCACCTCCGATAGTTAACCAAGAAGGACAAATTTTAGAGGTTCTTTGGAGTAGTCTACCTTAAGGATCATAGTCGTGGAGCAGAAGTCCATAAGAGGATTGTTGAACCACGTTAATCACTATGCATTGATTGGTTCACATTATTCCTACGGGATGGACTGATGGTTAGTGCTTGGGTGTTGTCACCATTGATTGGTTCACATTACTTAGTATCATTTTTGTTTTTCCACTATGTAGCCTTTTTGTGGAAATAAAAAGAGACCACAAATGAAGCTCTTCGCCCCCCTTGCCTCTTGCACTATCCAACAATTGTATAAGAGCCTGGATGCTTTCGGAGGACTAACCACCCAAAGAAGCAATTCTGAGAGGAGATGGCACCTCAAGAGGGTTATAGCATAGTAAGACTACAAATTTTCAACATGTAAAGGAAGGATTCAAGATGTCGATCAGTGAGTTTGGTGAAGTACATGAATCAAGTAAGTGAACCACATAATTAAAGAAAAAGGTGCAAGCAAATGCATAAGCTACCCTGACCATGCAATGTGGGTTGGCATTAGACCAACTCAACAAGGTGACCTTTCAAGAGTTCCAAGGAGCTATGGTTGAAGCTCATAGAGCTACATGAAGGAATACATGATTCACGGATTACAAGAGACATCTTCTCGTGAATCAACTAAAAAATTGCACCATAAGGAAAGAGAGACCCGTGAGCCAAATTCTTGAAAGATTCAAAGAAATTCTCGATGCACTTTATACAATCAGGTAGAATTTGGGCAACTGCAATCTTTAAAGGTTTAAAGGTATGTGTTAAGGGCTTTCCCTTGTACAACATTGCCATCCATAGTGGATGCTTAAAAAGTGTTGAGGGACCTTTTTATAGTAAGGTTAGATAAGTTATTTTGTAAATTTGAACTTCATAAACAAACTAACCTTAGTCCCAAAAAGAAAGTTTTGAACTTGGTTATAGAGAAGAAGAGAAGGAACCTGCATTGGAATCAAAATAAGATATTAAAGATGAGGATGGCCTCTCATCTAGTGAAATGGCGCATTTTGTTAAAAGGATGATGAGGAGAAACAAGAGATTCAATAAGAAAGATGTCAAGAAATCAACCAACTCGAAAGGTATATCAAAATCTGAATCTAATAGGAAGAAGAAGCTAAAAGCTATTTAGGATGATTCTTCTTCATAGGAGTGCTCACAAGAACTTTGGTGAACCCAAAACATAGCCTTCATGGCTATAGATGATGGGGTGAGGATGACAAGTAAACCTCATCTTATGGAAAAGCATCATCTTAATGTGAAGAAGGATCATCATCAATCGATGATGATGAGGTTAACTCTCCCAAATTTGATAACTTTATGAATGTATTGCATGTCTAACTAAGTCTTTAGGTAGGAGATGGAGGCCTTAAAGGAAGTGAAAGGCTCATCCTCTGCATGTAGAGATTAAGAGCATTCTCCTTCCAAAGTTGAGAAACTTGAGGAAAATGCATCTTTTTTTTATAGGTAAATAATATTATCCAAGTGTGAAAGATGTACAATCATGATTGAGCGAACTCAATCAAGTCCCTAGTCTTGAACACGTATCAATATAACCAAAGTCACATTGAGTCGCTTTAGTAGTCCCCTGATATTGATCCCATACAAAATTACAGCTACCACCAGAGGAACTAGCTCCTTTTGCTTGAGTCCAAGTTTGACTTCAAATTCATGGAAGATAGCGCCAATGATGTGTTTGTGATTGTTGCACCCGCCTACTCAATTGTGGGTTTAATGTTCAAATTTGAATCCAACCTCCCAACCCTTCAACAAGACCAAGAACTAGGTTCAAGTTGTTTCCAATGGTGTATCAGTCAACCCAGCCTATACTAGATCAAACTGTGTATGGTCACTGAAGTTAGGCTAGCTTTGTTGAGCTCCACCTGACCTGATTCCAGATTTAGGTGCGCCCTATGCAATCTGGCCCAGCTAAAGAAGCATCAGTGGTTAAGCCCAACCCACCATGTTGTCGTGAACCTGGCTTTTAGTTTGAAATCCAATCAAGTTGTTTGAATTTCAAATTTGAAATCTTCAATGCTTGATCTCTATTGTATGCACATGTGCCTACTAGCAGCCTCCTGTTGTCCGCTCACACACTGTGCAAGTGATCCACTCCACCAAGCCCGACTGAGAACGAGCACTTTATTGATGCTTAATGAAGATGAAGATGGCCACACGGTTGGCTGTCGCAGGCCCTAATGGCTCAGAGCACACCTTCTCCACCACCCTTCCAATTAGACAAAGCCACAACACACCCTAACTGGAGTTCACTGTCCCCTTATCATCGAGCAGTGGAATCTTAAGGACACATGTGGAAGCTCCACAGCAATTGAAAGTGATCCTATCCTCTCCAGCCTTCATCCAACTGCCAGCAACTCACCGGAAGCACTGTCTATGGCAGCAACTCTGAATTAGGGAAGAGAGGCTACCTGCTTCACACAAATTCAAGGTCCTCAAGGTAGAGACTAATTGCATTTGCTCATCATCTCCAGCATCGGGCCTTTGCCACTAACATGATGCACTCAGACCCAATGGCGGAGCCAACCCGGATGATCTACCCGAGTTGTGGGCCATGAGCGCCGATGCCGAGGCCATCACCTGAGCTAGCCTCTTTCCACTGATGCCAACAGCATCTTCCTGGACAAACCTCCTCTCTCTGCCGATGCTGACGTTGTCTTTTTGGGCTAGCCTTCTCTTTCCCCCACTTTTTTTCCTGCTTCCCACATAAATCTCCTTCTCACCCTCATTGAGCCCCTAAGCTACAACCCGGGTAGCCATAACGTGACTCTGCCCTTGCGGCCAAACCAGAAGCCACAAGGGTTCGTAGAAGATCCCCCAGTGACGCTTCAACTCCTTATTTCTACCTGACCGCCATCAAGCTTGCAAGAAACCTCTATTTCGAACAAAGGATTCCAGCCAAATCCTCTATTATGGTACGGGACAACGAACACCAGCTTCTGTCACTCGTCTAGTAGCTCACCCACTCACAAGAAACAGTTCGCATCTCAAGCCTTGAACTCTCTATATCCTGCAGAATAGAGGTGATGGCACTCTTTTGGGTAATTGCAGTACATCCCACAGTTCTCATCCCAACAACATAGCACTGGTGGAGGAGATGAAGACCACCTTGGAATAGTTCACTTTGGGTTTCAAGTATCTAAAAAAAATGATTAACGAGGTTTTTCCAATCTCAGGCGATCGACCCGGCCTCACGGAAGTTTCCCACCGGCCGCCAGGGTAAATCGGGAAGCGCTCGCAGTGGGCGGTCTAGAAGCCCAGTGTCTCAGGGTTTGCGCCCCATTTGGAGAAAAAATTCCTACAAATACGCCGTAGCTGGGGATCGAACCGCAGATGCCTGGGATAGCGACTAGTCGCCCTACTGCTGCAAGTATCTAGACATGATACTTAGAAGCCAAAGAGTCGTTTATAATTAGGTTGATATTGGATATAGGCAAAATGAGGTAGTTTATATTTCACTTGTTGCTAGAAATACCTCTTTCATGCCGAAAATTGCTGGGAGTTGACAAAAATAGAATAGATAGGGCTTGAGTTCCCAAGCAATTTTTAGTAAACTACTTCAAAATCAAGATCTTATCTAAATAAGATCTTTATTAAAGATGAATGCAATAAGTACTAGTAAATGATGAGGAAATAAAAAAGCGATGGAAGAGGTATTTTTAACTTTTTAATGAAGGTTTAGATGACCAATTTAACTTTGGTAATTTAACTAGTATAGAAATTTAAATTTTTATCATAGAATTCAAACTTAAAAAATGAAACAAGCTTTAAATGAGATGCAAAATAAAAAAGTAGTTGGACCAATAGAGATATAGAAATGTCTAGGAAAATAAGGTAGTAAATAACTTACAATGTTATTTAATTTGATATTTAGAACAAAAAAAAATGTCTAGTCAATGGTCAATGGAGAATAAGTATTCTAGTTCCTTATATAAAAATAAATGAGACATACAAAATTATGCAAATTATAGAAGTATTAAACCAATGAGACCTACTATGAAACTTTGGAAAACAGTAATAGGAAAAAAAAATTAAAGGAGACAACAGTGATTGAAAATCAATTTAGATTCATACCTAAAAAGTCTATAATATAAGCAATATATCTTCCCAGTCAACTAATAGAAAAGTATTGGAAATAAAAGCAAAATATACAAATGGTTTTCATTGACCTAGAAAAAACTTATGATAAAGTCTTAAAAAATATTATATGGAGAATTCTAAAAAAGAGAGGTGTTAATGTAATATATATTGAACTACTTAAGGATATATATATATGAGAATATAACAAGCGTGAAAACTTTAGGTGGATTAACCAAAGTATTTCCTATGAAAATGATATTACATCAAGGATCAGCTCTATGTCCTTATACTTTTATACGAACTCACTAGACATATCCAAGACATGGCACCATGGTGCACGTTGTTTGTAGAAGATATGATTTTGTTAGATGAGACACGTGAAGGAGCAAATGTTAAACTAGAATCTTAGCGGAAAAGACTATTTAAAAGGTTTTAGGGTTAATAAAGTAAAAACATAATATATAGAATTTAAATTTAGCAATATTAGATATAATAAGATAATTATTAAGATAGAAGATGACAAGTTGTCTGGACTAAAAGTTTTAAGTATTTAGGATTTTTTAAAAAAGGATGGAGGGATTAAGAAAAATACTTTATATAAAATACAAGCAGGATGGTTGAAATAGAGGAGAGCGGCGGGTGTTCTATATAATTCTAAAGTACCTCTAAAACTTAAAAGAAAATTTTATAAAACAACGGTTAGACCTACTATGTTATATAGAGCTAAATGTTGGGTTATGACTCGAGTACATAAGTAGAAGATGAGAGTTGTAGAAATGAGGATGTTAAAGTGGATATGTGGACATACAAGAATGGATAGGATAAGAAATGAAAATATTAGAAAGAAAGTTAGGGTTGTTGGTACAATCAATCTCTAGGGTTTTGATGTTTATTTAATAATATGTTTAATGAAGCTTGGTCAAGGTTGACCTAGTTGGGTGAGTAGTCTACCGAGTAACTAGCAAGTCCAAGCAATCAAGGTGACCTGATGCTTGACAAGAGGAAAACCCAAGGGGGAGAAACCCCTAGGGGAGAAAACCCTAGATAATGATAAGTCTTAGAGGAGTGAACTCCATGCAAAGTGAAAGTCTTAGTAAGTGAAGTTAGATCCTAGTGAGTGAAACTAGGCCCTAGCGAGTGAAATCAAGCAGTTGAAAGTCTTAATGAGTGAAGCTAGGCAATGGAAAACTCTAAGAGGAGGTAACCCTGGGTAATGAGAAGTCTTAGAGGAGTGAACTCTAAGTAAAGGAAAAACCTAGGGCAGATAACCCTAGGTAATAAGAAGTTTTGGAAAAGTAAACTCCAAGTAAGTTTGACTGAAAGGTATATATTACTATTATTGTTGTTGTGTTAATTTAGTATTGCAGGAAAAGTCTTAGTGGATTAGTCGATTAAACATTGAGCAGAGAAAGTTCAAACAGGTCTGGAGGACCTGATGTTTGGCAGGTAAGTTGAGGTAAGCTCCTGGAGGGAGTACAGTGAGGTCATGTCCCAGTAGAGACAAACCTTAAGCGTTGATCCAACTAAAAAAATCAACGGAGGTTTCTAAGTTGAGATCAAGATAGTCCTTACTATTTTTACTCATGCATATTTTCTATTGTGCTAACTCTGTTTTGCAGAATTAATATTATACTATTGCCTGTGCTAACTCTGTTTTGTAGATATATGAAAACCGAGTTAGCCGAAAGTTTGGTCGACTAATAAATGGGATCAGTTGATTAATAAATGGGATTAGTCGACCGATCCAGCCAGCGTGGCACGATACCGATTAGAGTTTTGCAAACTTGGAAATACAGTGTTATCTGTCGATTGATACCTTGGATCAGTCAACCGATCCATACTTGGTAACCGCAGAAGACAAGAAAGGAATCGGGATACCATTGACAAATCATCAGGATACTGATAAAAATAAGGAAGGACTGATAAGCAGATTGAATCGGTGCAAACAAGGAAGGGCGCGGAGTTCAGCCGACTAATAGGAGGATCAGTCGGCATCGACTGAACAAGTTTTCAGTCGACATGCCTATAAAAGAAGTCCTCAAGGATCAAACCAAAGCAACAATTCTCAGCTTACTTCATCTTAATTCTGCTGCTCCAACTACGCAAGTTCGCTACTACTAACAACCTATGCTAAAAGCTTCAATCTTGTTATCGGTATATTTACTTTTTACTACTTGCATTCATTTATAAGGAGATAGCACAGCATTACTATCCTCCTTTTATTCTTATACGAGTCTATTTTTCTCTGAAAGGTTTCAGAGAAAGAACTATAGTGGATTGCCCATCGAAGCGATCAAGGATAGCAGGCCTAAAAGTAGTAGTCACTGGAATACAAACCAAATAAAAAAAGACCAGTGTTTTTGTGTGTTTGTTTTTATTCTCTTTAATTTGAGATTTAGAAAAGAAAAGGTTTTAAAACGAACGCGATTCAACCCACCCCCCGGGCCACCCCTCTATCATCTTTCACGATCCTACAGGGGTTGCCTCTATTGAGGAAAACTCTAAAAGACACGTAAAGGATATAGTCCAATGGCATAAAAGAATCCATATAGACGACCTCATCTAATGAGATAAGGTTTGACTATTGTTGTTATTGTACTCCAAAACCAAGATACGAGTACTAAATTCTTTAAAATTTTCATATTTGAATAGGGTCATGGTTAAGAAGTACACTCATATAAATGGTTGGTGGATAGCAGGTATTTCAAGTACATGATCGAAGATTGGATGATGTTCACCACATTCGAACATCAAGACAAGGGAAATGTCTGCTTTGACAATAATGGGGAATTCAAGATAATTGATATAAGTAACATTATGTTAACTTTAAATTTTATAAATTTTATCATTAAGTATTATTAGTAAAAAGGAATGAAATTCCATGTATTAAATGTAAGGCAATTGTGCCACGCTTGGTACAAAGTTGACACTAAACTAAGTGCTTAGAGAAGCATAATGAGTTGGATATTGTCATATTAGTAGGTCATAGGAAAATATTTATAGTATTAATCTTCCTTGTGTAACTAATTGATGCGGAGCAGCAGAGCTTGGAGTTTTGGGACCGTTTCGATCGGCGTGGAACCACTTGACCTTTAACCAGTCAAATCGAAGCACGTTCAATGATCTACGATTGATTACGAGGTGGAACCTATAACAACCTAGTTTCAAGCTCAAAAAATATCATTTAAAGCCATTTCAAAGGCTTGAATAATTTTGTCATTGTTTTATGGTTATTTTTGTCTTTTGCGACTTTAATTTTTTGAGACTTTTTAAACCATTTGTTTAGTTGGGTTAGGGCAGTCTTTGATCAATAATAATTTGGCTATGCCATTCTTCTTCTACCAAACAATGAGTTTGGTTGCCTATTTTCTAGTATCCTGCAAAATCAACAAGAGTTAAAAGATTATTTTCGGTGTTCGCAATCAAATCAACCAAATCAATAGAATTCACTGTGTTAGTTGGTATCAAAGTCAAACTGATCTTGTGTAATCATGCTACTATGAAGATAGTAACATGTTGACAACTTAAACAATGTTTATGAACATGATACGAAGCAGCGGGTTTAAGAGATGATTGATGATCAGTTTAAACTGATTGTGGGTGATGTTGGGAAACCTAAATAGCGGGTGACAATGAGGAGGACGCTTATGAAGAGGAGGTTCCCCACGGGTGACACAAAGCAATGGTAGAGGAGGATGGCAAGTGTTGGGAGACAGGTATGAGAACTAAACTTCTTGAGTTTCATGGCAGTCTACAATCTGAGTTTTTGGACTGGGTAGCATCTATAGAGGAAATTTAAGATTTAAAGAGGTGCCAGAAGGCAAGCCTGTGCCCTTGGTTAAAACTAGATTGCATGGGAGAGCAACTGTATCGTGGTAACAACTAAAATTAAGCCGAAACAGTTTGGTTAAGGCAAAAATTACCACTGATTGCATGGGAGAGTGTCTGCATGGTGGTAACAACTGAAATTAAGCTGAAACAGTTTGGTTAAGGCAAAAATTACCACTTGGGAGAAAGATGAAGAAACACATACAAGCAACCTTTTTCATACAATTTCCAACGATTAATGTATCAAATGTTGCAAAAATTGAAGTAAGGCACTCAATCCATGGATGAATATATCAATTTTTTCAGTTAATCAACAAGAAGAAAATACAAGAAACTGAAGACCAATTGGTAGCACGATATATTGGGGGTTTAAAATAAATATGCTTGACCCCGTTTCTATGTCTGTTGCACATTAGACAGATCTGTTGGTGGAAAAATATACACAACATAATAGCGGTTTTTTTTCCTATAAACATTGCGAGTGGAGGGCCTAGTGGTGTAGTTATTAGGATTGGTAACAAGACTGTCAAACAAATTAATAGAGGAAGTGGAGGAATAAGGTGTTTTAGCTACGGAGAGATTGGGCACAGGCAATCGGAGTGTAAAAAGGTTGCAGGAAAGAAAGTACTATTTGTGGAGAATGATATTGCAAAAAAGGTGTAGCAGAGTTCATAGGAGACCACGTGTATGATGAGACCATAAATGAAGTGTTGTTGGAAGGAGATGTCGAGACGACATTTGTGGTTCAACATTCTTGTTTGACGCTAGGGATGTAAATGAGTCAAGCCGCTCACGAGCTATTCAGATCTCGGTTTGAAAAAAAGTTCATTCGAGTTCGTTCGATTAAGTTAACAAGTCGAGCTCGAGCTAACCAGTATTTAGTTCGTGAGCTCGCAAACATGTTCATTTAGAGGCTCGCGAACATGTTCATCACATAAATAATAAGTATGAGAATATATTATTAATTATTATAGTTAATTATCTTGATCAAGCTTGAACTAAGCTCGTTTAATTTTTAAACGAGCTTTTATCGAGCCAAATTCGAAACAAGCTCGAGCTATTTAATTTTATTACGAGCCGAGCTCGAGTTTAAGAACTAAAGCTCAAATCGAACTCGAGTCAAGCTCGAGCTTAGAGATAATGAACTGAGCCCGAACTCCCCGAACTCGAGCTTCATACTGTTTGGCTCGGCTCAGTTCGATTACATCCCTATTTGATGCCAAAATCGATAATGGACGATGATTGGCTGTGGAGTAATATTTTTTAATCAATATGTACCTAGATAAGGTATGTCATTTTGAGATCAATCTTGAAAGTTATAAAAATATTGTCTCCTCAACATATAGTGGAACAACCTAAACCTACAGGTGATGTTTCGACTTTATTGTCTCAAACTCAATCTGCCAGGAAGCAAAAAGGGAGTATATGTTGATGGGAAAGGAGGTGGTCGAACCTAGCACTATTCCAGATTCTGTGGCTTCGCTAATTGTCAAATTTAGTGATATTTTTCCCGAATAGTTACTAGACAAATTGCCTTTATTACGTAATATTCAACATCATATTGATTTAGAGCCGGGAGTGGCACCGCTGAACAAATTGCATTACAGGATGACCCCGTGTAAGCATGAAGAGTTGCAATGATAGGTTGAAGAATTGTTGGTTAAGGGTCATATAAGGGAGAGCATGAGTCATTGTGTTGTACCTGCTCTTTTGATACTAAAAGATAGTTCTTGGCATATATGTGTGGGTAGTAGGGTCATCAATAACATCACTGTCAAGTATTGGTTTCCTGTTCCTCGTTTAGAGTATTCGTTTGACCAGATTAGTGGATCAACCATGTTTACTAAATTGGATTTGAAGAGTGGGTATTACTAGATTCGTATTGGATCAGTGGATGAATGGAAGGCGACTTTTAAGACTAGGGAGGGATTGAATGAATGGCTAGTGATGTCTTTTGGGTTGTCCAATACCTCTAGTACTTTTATACGTGTGATGAATCAGTTATTGCGGTCATTTATTGGGAGATTTGTTGTGATGTATTTTGATGATATTCTGACATATAGTGTGTCCTGAAATTCATGTGAGGGAGGTTTGTAGTGTGTTTCGGAAAAATTTTATAGTGCAATGAAGAAGTGTGTTTATAGCCCCCAAGGTGCTGTTTTTTATATATATGGTTTCAAGAGGAAGTTTGGAAGTTGACGTCGCTAAGGTATAAGCAGTGAAGGAATGACCTACACCGACAACCTTAATAGAAGCAAGGAGTTTTCATGGTCTGGCCTCATTTTGTAGACATTTTATTGCTTCTTTCAGTAACATCATGGCTCCTATAACAGATTGTATAAAGGGGCAAGTTTGAGTGGACTGATGGTGTAGAGTTTGCTTTCCGATTGATTAAAAAATGACTTACAACTACGCTAATCTTAGTGCTCCCAGATTTTTCAGTCTTTTGTGTTACACATAGAAGAGTAGCAAACCTGTGGTGTTTTTAGTGAAAAATTATCTAGAGCAAAACTTAATTACAACACTTATGTTCAGTTTTATACGGTTGTGCAAGAAGTGAGGCATTGACATCACTATTTGTTTCAAGAGAGTTTATTTTGTACACTGATCATGTTTCGTGGTAGCCCCGCCATGCGAGATGAGTGGCATATTTAGAGTAGTATACTTATGTGGTTAGACATAAAATAGGGGTTGCTAATCGGGTTGCAGATGTTTTGAGTTGTAAGAGCAGCATAATGGTTATGATATGGGTTGAGGTGCTAGGTTTTCACTCTTTTCATGATTTGCTTGCTACTAATCCTTATTTTGCTGTGATACTACAAGATGTACAGGCTGAGAAGAAATCAAAATTTTTACAGCATTATGGATTTTTATTTAAAGGCAATGCATTCCAGATTATAGTTTTCGCTTGCAGATAATCAAGGAATTGCACATTGAGGGGCATGTTGGTAGGGATAGAATCATGTTTCTAAAATTCGCTAAGCGCTAGTTGGGCACTAAACCAACGCCTACGCCGCTAGGCAGGGCCTAGGCGCTGCTAAGCGAATTCCTCGATATTAACATAATTAACAAAATAAATCACATATTATATCTTTAACACAATAACATCAAGCTAAAATTATAAATAAAATAAATAGATACAATTATATATAAAATATTAAGATATAAAATATTTGGTTTTTAAGACTTAAACCATTGAAATCAATAAATAAAAATATATAAATAAGTAAAATAAAACTATCAAATATAAATTTAATTAATATGAATTAATAACATTTGTTAGAATTTTTTAATTTTAAATATAAAATTATGAATAGAATTTTTAAATTTTTTATTAGAATTTTTAATTTTATATAAAAAATTATTAGAATATAAAAAATTAATAAAATTTATAAAAAAATTGAAATATATTTTTTATATAATATTTTAAGATAATTTAATTAGAATTTCTAGAAGCATATTTAAATTATCTTTATTAATTTGAGAAAATATTTAAATTAAATAAATATAAATAATAAATAATTGAATTACAATAAAATTAACGCCCGTGGCGCCAGCGGCATCGCGACATTGCCAGCGGAGCTGGACACGTCGCAGGACGCGTTCGCCGCTGCCGGCAACGTCCATGGAGGCTTCCGGCGGTGTCGGATGCCACCGGCGACGCGTCTGGCGCCGAAGGCGTCGTTCAACAATGCTAGAAGCTTCGCAAGACGCGCCCAATGGCAACGCCTCCTGCGCAATTGAACGCATCGCAAACGCTTCCGACAGGATCGAACTCGTCGCCGGATGCATCGGGCGCCACTGGAAACATCTCGCAATGCTTCGCCATCGGGTTAGCGTCCCGCTACGCCCACTTCCCGCGACACCGGAAACGTTGGTGGAGGGGCAATCCCTAAATTTCTGCGGCGCCTAGCGTCACATAGGAACACCTAGGTGTTCCGCCGCCTAGACTGGCCGTAGATGGGGATTTCGGGGCAGCCTGCAGCCACTAAACACCTAAAACACATCCTAGGTGAGCCGCCTAGGATGCGTTTTAGAACACTGGATAGAATGTTGCAACTGGTTTAGACTCACTCCCTAATTTTGGCCTATTTTGTGGTAAGAATTTGAGAAGTATGTGCAACGGTGTAAACTTTGTCAAGTCTCTAAGGGGTCATCCACTAATGTAGCCTTTACCAGTCCCTTCTCAGCCTTGAGTTGATATTAGCATGGATTTTGTTTGAGTTTGCCACATACCCAGAGGTAGTGATTCTATCTTTGTTGTCGTTGTAGAATTTCTAAGATGGTTCATTTCATTCCTTGCAAGAAGACTACATATATTGTTAATGTGGCACAATTATTCTTTCAGGATCTCTATTGTCTTTATGGCCTTCCAACAACTATTATTTTAGATTGGGATACTCATTTCCTTAGTCATTTTTAATGCAACCTGTGGGAGATGATCAATACACAGCTGAATTTCAATAATGCTTATCATCCTCAGACAGATGGGCAGACGAAAGTTGTGAATAGGTCATTTAGCAATTTATTGTTGTTTGGTAGGTGATCATTTGAAGAGTTGGTATCAAAGGCTATGTCAAGGGAATTTATTCACAACCATATAGTGAATTGCAGTATTGGTTTCAGCTCATTCCAGGTGGTTTATTCGACTTGGACTCTTGTTCCACTAGATTTGTTGTCATTGCCAAGCAAGACTACAATCCATGGTAAAACAACTGACTTTGTAAATTGCTCACAAGAGGACCATAAAACAATACATGAACATTTGTCAATCTCTAATTCCAAATACAAATACAAACCAGACCCAAAGCGCCAACACTTGGAGTTTGGTGTTGGTGACTTTGTGTGGGCAATTTTAACTAAGGATCACTTTGTCGCTAGGCATTACAACAAATTATCAGCCAAGAAGATTGATGATGAAGAGATTGTTGAGATGATAAACCCCAATGTATATCGTTGAAGTCATATATTCGAATTGTCAATGTTTTCAATGTGAAGCATTTGATTCCTTTGGATAAACCCCAATGGATATGTGAAGGTTTAGTTGGAAACTCTCACTATTTGATTTTATGATTATCTTGTCAATACTATTTATTGTTTTATGATTGCTTTTGATAATACCTAATTTAACCTAAACCAAATGTCAAACATCAAAAAGGGAAGAAAAAATGTTGGTGCAATCATGTCCTAAGCATGTTTATGAACATGTGGTTTTGTTGTTTAGACTGTTAAGGGGATATTTGTTGATCTCATATATGTATATCAAGTTTGTAGGCAAGAAACTTGACATAAGTTGCACATGCATAAAACTTGATATAAGTTGCAGGTGTAACAAATGAAAGCTTAAGTAACTCGATGATGAGGATCAAATATCTGCCACCTGGAAAGACTAAGTAGGTCAAGGACCAAGGTCTTGACAGATGAAGTCCCATCAGGTTGACAAGAACCATATGATAGTCATATGAAGTCCTAAAAGCAAGGAGATTCTATGAATGGTAAAATCTGGAGGCTTGAAGAGCCATATAACACAAAAGTCAAACTCTTTAAGGAAGAGTTGAGTGAAAATGCAATATTGGATCAAGGGATTAGTTTGAGGTGCGGACTCAGCCTTAGAAGTGGATGAAATCAAAAGTCAGAGTCAACTGAAAGGGAAACTTTAGTTGACTAGTAGCTTACTTGACTAACATTGATATTCTAGTCAATTAGTAAAACCTTAAACCTCAAATTCATGGTTTGTGGTTTTCACCAATCAATTGAAGTGATAATAAGTCAACTAATGGTTGAGTCAATTGGGCAATCAACCTAGACTCATTCGTCCAATGAACAGAATATTTTTGTTTGGGATGTTCAAGAGAATAGTCAAAGTAGTTAGTCGATTGTTGCGTGGTAGTTGACTAATTCTCAATGGTAACATAAAAAATTATCATTACAACTCAGACAAATTGATCGACTGTTGTCAAGATCAACCAAGTGATGGTTAGTGTCAATCAATTGAAGCAACCATTGGATCTCTGTTTAGTTGACAGATCCACGTTAGCAATCTATTGATGTCACTAGGTAGTTGACTGATCAACAAATAGTTGACTGATCAACAAAGAAAGCTAATTTCGAGGCCTGAACTCAAATTTCAAATTTGGAGCAAAGACTATATATATATATATATATATATATATATATATATATATATATATATATATATATATATATATATATATATGGGTTTTCAACAGGAATGCATAAGGGGTAAGTTGAAAAACTTTCAAAGTGTCATCTAAGTTCTTAAACCTTTCTTTCTCTATGAACTTCACATTCCTTGTAATCTCTTTGTGCATAAAATATCATGTAAGAGACATTGTAAGAGGTTTCTCCACCTCTAATTGTTGATTGATAAGAAGAAAATTATATGTGCTTTCGAGAAGTGATTCACCTTGAGGATCATAGCCATGAAGTAGAAGTCCAAGGGAGGACTACTGGACCACGTTAAACATTTTAAATTGATTTGTTTGCATCCTTGACTTGTGTTTAATTATCGCTTATTTTTCTGTTAATTTGTTTGTAGAGACAAAGATGTGACAGTGTTTCTCCGACGATCCAACAAAAGGTATTGAATGCAATAGAAGAATTTCATCAAAAAAACCTCACTAGTAATATATGATTCTGAATAAATATCATTCCAAAACTTGAGGATTCTATATGGAATTTGAGGTGAAGAAGAAAAACCATCATGAGGAGTACCTATTTTGAGAAAATCATTTAAAGTAGATTGAAAACAGAAAATCATTGAAAGGAGATTGAAAATCACAAACCATCAAAAATTGTTGCTGATTACCTATGAGGAAAAAACACAATAAACCACAATTGATTGACAGAAGAGAGAGTGAAGACAAAGTAACAATTGTAGAATCTAAATAATTTTTAGAATTAAGTGCTTATGCTTGGATCAATAAATTAAACTTAAAATTAATTGATAAATCAAACATAATTCTTTGAGCAATGATACATAGCAGGAATTTGTAGCATGAAATCCAACGGGAATGACGTGACACTTTTTGTATACACATCCGATTGTCGCCTGGATACCGACAGCGACCTCCAGTCGCCGCCCCGAACCAAATTATACCCTGGGGCATAGGGAACCCGTCGGGGATCACCGCAATTGGAGTGTCACGTCATTCCCGTTAAGTTTCATGCTACAAATTCCCATTGCATATCATTTTTTCTAATTCTTTATCTTTTAAAATCTAGCATAACGTATTCCTTTTTTCTTCAATGTAAAATAAGCTTTTAACTTTTAGTAGTGATATGCATGACGGCACAAAGTGTGCATATTAGAAAATTTAGATTTAGAAGTTTAAAGAGAAGTTTATGTTATGAAATTTGTAATTAAATGAAAGGGAAAAAAATCACTTTTATATTTCTATATTGACCCCTTGTTTCTTTGACATGCGCGTATTTTAAAAAGAAAAAAAACGTTGAGTGCCATATTTAAATAAAAAGTAAATGAGTTACCCTAAGAAGCCGACGGAGCTCCGGCGCTGCCCAATGACGAGAAGGTCAACACAGAGCAACTGCGCGCGTTCCAGAATTGTGGTGGCCTTCCCCATCCCTTCCGTCTCCACCCTCTCAATCTGCACCTTCACCGTCGGTTGAGCAGCCTCGCACTTTGCCCTCATTGCCTCCAGGAACACAGGCCCCGCCTTTGCACCCCCGTCGCCAGAGCCGTGCTCAGACACATCGGCTGTCACGAGAGAGGGAGGCCGCCGGAGGAACAATGTGAACGTCGACGGTGCCGATGCGGACCGTCGCGGCGGCGCGCTCTCGCCAGGGGGCTCAAGGTGGAGCAGAAGCAACTCGTCGTGCTCCGCCACGGCGTGGTAGAGGGCCCACTCAAGTGCGCCGCTGGCCTCGCGGCTCGGATCGGCAACCACCATGACCCTCCTCCTGCTCCCTGCCGGGGTGCGCCAGCCACTGTCCATATGCCCGGCCGGGACCGCCGCCACCTATTTTCTCACCACGTACGACGTCGTATAGGAGAATAGGGAGAGATCGATTTGAAGGAGGAACGGCATTAAGTTAAATTGGAGGAGGAGGATGGCGGAGCAACAAGTTCGTGAAAACTAATTCATTTCCAGCGTGTTGTACCCGAGAGGAGCTTTCTAATTTGGGTGGGGCCCACCGTGACCGTGGCTTAAAGGTTATGTCCAGAAAAATAGATCTAATAAAATAAATAAAATTATTCTTTTTTTCAATTCTTGATTTGGGTAGACTATCAGACACTACAATAATTAATAATTATTGAGATTACTAATATTGATAGAGATGAGAAAATTTCAGTTAAATAAAATAAATTAATTGAATAGATGGAATTTTAAAATTTAGTTTGATTAATTTGATTGTTTTTTTAATTAATTGATTTTATTTCGTTTTTAATTCTTTAAATTAAATAAATCAAAATTAAAAAATTGAATTGATAAAACTCTTATGGAATATTTAAATTTAGTTCTATTTTAATTAATTTGTTATTATTCTAAAAAATTCAATTAATTCAGTTTCTACTAAATTATCGATATTTTACTTGTTTGATTTATTCGATTTTTATTGAAAAATTTATAGATTTGATTAATTTAAAATTATCAATTAATTTAATTTTCAATTAATTTAGTTTGATTCAATTTTAACGAGCACTTACCCTTTAATATAAATTAATATGCACTTGATTGTTTTTTTAATGTTAAAGATATTTAAGATGATTAATAAATAATATAATAATTAATAGCTACTAATTTAATAAGATACTTTCTAATTTGTTTTTAAAAGAAAATCTTCACATTTCTTTACAAAATAATGCGTTTAGTTTTTGAAAAAAAAAATATAATACCTAAACTGCCCTTAATAAAACCCAATTGTTGTTGTGTATTAAAAATAGGAAAGAATCGCGAAGCGGCTCAGAGAGAAATAAAGATGAATGTTTTGGAAATGAAGAGAGACTAAAGGAGGGTAGAAAATGGAAGATAAAAGTTTTAATTGTGATGGACACAAGCACAGAAGGACAGCCTTATCAGGAGAGAATTCAGAGAAAGAAGATTGGCTATTGTAGCAAACATAAGTTTGATGGAGCATTACCTCGAAGAAATGGTCAAAAGAACTTTTTGTGGGTTAAGTTTGAAAGCACTTTCCTCAAATACTGAACAGCGGAAATCTATCTGCATAAGTTGGGACGGGAAGAAAGTAACAAAAGATGGATAAAGAAATGCACAAATTGGCGAGTTCCTTAAGTCCTACAGCAACCATTTCCTGGACTATTTTGATAGAATTAGCCCAAGAAGGATAATGTGTGGAGAAAGGTTCACTGTTTGGGTATCCCACCAAGATGAGTGGGGACTTAATGAACTTACTATTCCAGCTTTTGATGGATGTCAGAGTACCCTGGTATAACACCGTTCAGCTAGACCTGACTACCATTCAAAAACGATTCGAAATCGTCGGTCGATAATTTTTAAAAAGTTGATCCTTCATTTTAATTATCCAAGATAATGAGGATTCATAATTCAAAACAACCAATTCATGATTCGATTCAAGTTTATTATATAAAAAATATTTTAAAATTGTAAATTCAGAAAAATAATTGTCGAATGCGATTGAACCATGATTATTAAGAATAATATATCATACAATAAAATAAAACTATTAATTAGTTATTAAATAATTAACTAAGATATAAAATCATTTGCTGACAAATAATTATAAATTAATTAACAAATGAATAAGTATCAATCTTACCATTCTTCCGATTATTAAAAATAACAATATAATAAAAAATTAATTGATTAATTATTAAATAATTAATTATATATGAAAATATTAATAATATAATCTAATTAGTTAGGACATTCAATTTTCATCTGGGAGACTCATATTTGAGTCCTAGTAACAATAAATTTTTTTGAACATCGAACTGACAATGGATCAAATTAATGGTTAGGATCGTAGATGGAGAGACAAAGAGAGAGAAGGGGGTGATTCTCGATCGATTAAGAGAAGCGGAAACAAAAATAACAAGTTTAGTAGTTTTACTTATTTCGGATCCTTCATCAACTTCTACTCCAAGGTATGCGATCCTTGATTACTTTTGATGGGTAAATCATTATAATTCTCCATCGAAACTTCAAAAGGAGAAGTCGAATACAAATGAAGGAGGGTATAATAATCTTTACACCTCTCCTAATGAAATGAGTACAATATTAAATTTATCGACGGATGTATAATGAAATTTGAAGCTTATTGTCAGAGTTACTCTTGGTGCGGAAACTTGGTTGAAGATGATGTTGGCGCAGAATGTGAAAAATAGCAAAATTTAAGTAGTAGAAAAGTTGTTCTGAATTGAATCTTTGAGTCTCATTTTATAGTTGAATCAAACCAGACAATTTTGAAAATCATCGTTTCGTCGGTTGATCCCTCTGTCGACGGAACCCCATGTGAATCTTCCTTAGTTCACGTCCAGCTTTGTGATCCGAAAATCACTTGATCCATCAACGAAACAACCCTTTCAGTTGATGAAACCCTAGTTTTACTTTTATGATCAAACTAGCTGAGCCGGCTGTCGCGTCAATGTATTAATGATCCGTCGACTGATCACATCTTTTAGTTGATGAAACACCCCTTCCTTTTCTTCCTCGAAACAACCTGAACTAGTCTGGTCTTTCCTTGAACCGTTGACTGATCCTGTTGATCTGTCGATGGAACCACTTTTTCCTTTTGGGTTCTATTTCGGAATTGGTTGTTTTGGATTTACCTGGGCCCATCAACGAAACCATTTTATCTGTTGACGGACCAATGTTTTTTGCAAAATAATGTTAGCATAGATATATATTTTACCCTACAAAACAAAGTAAACCAGATATAACAAATGCATGAATGGGATAATAGATAGATCTATCTTAATCTCGACTTAGAAACCTCTGTTGGTTTCTTTGGTCAGATCATCGCCTAAAGTTTTTGTCCCAAACGGAGGCACGTCCTCACTCACTCCATCCGGGAACTTACCTCAACAAGTATAGTAACAGTAATGCAAAACTTGTACTTAGGCTCACCAAAATCCACTACCTCGGTCAACCGCGTATAGTCGACCAGAAACCCTTCATGTTGGTTTCGATTATGCATGGGAATCCTCTCCATGTCCCCAGATTAAAATTTTATTAATTAAAACAAATCCGGATGGAAAGAAATTTCCCAAGCAACAGTTTCATCATCGTACTAATTGATTCGAGTGATCGTTTGAACAAACTTGTTATTCAAGCAATCTAACTCGTCTAATCAATTAGGCTTACTATTATCCCTATCTGATTGGAAGTCAGAATCCGTGTAACCCACAGGGAGTAATTGATCTGCCTAGTAAACTAGCATATAATCTCTAGTCCTTTTCAGGTAATTCAATATATGTTTTACCGCAGTCCAATGTCCCTGTCCTGGATACTCTGATATCTGCTAACCATGCCTACGGCAAAGCAGATATCCGGTCTTGTACACAACATAGCATATATGAGGCTTCCTACAACCGAAGCATAAGGAACCACCTTCATTTCCTCTATCTCCTTTGATGTTTTAGGACACATCTTCTTAGATAAAGGTACTCCATGCCTAAATGGTAGAAAACCTTTCTTAGGGTTTTGCATGCTAAAACAAGCTAGGATAGTGTCAATATATGAAGCTTGAGATGAGCCCAATGATGGATCGAATAAGCGTGCTAGAGGGGGGTGAATAACACTTTTTCGGTTGAATCTCTACAAGGTTGTTAGCGCAGCGGAAACTATAATATGCAAAGAAAATATAAGAACAATGCTAACAACAATACTTTACTTGGTATCCACCCAGATGGGTGACTAATCCAAGGATCCACGCACGAGCACCACTTCCACTATGAAAAATCTCCTTCAGGTAGAGAAACCTTTAAAGTGGTGGTCTTCCTCTTTACAGAATGTAGTAAAATTAGAGAGAGGAAGTTGAGAACACTTTTCAGACGAGCAGCACTTCGTTATAGTACTGAACTGTACCGTTCACGTGCAAAAAGGTCCTCCTTTTATAGGAGAACAGGACAAACTCGCTGTCTGTCTAGCCCCGCACCAGTCGACTGCCCCTGGGGCAGTCGACTGGCCTAGCATTAATTGCTAGCCAACGGCTAGTTTCGGGGTATACCAGTCGACTGCCTCTGGGTCAGTCGACTGGTAGAAGGCTGAAAACCTTCTGTGAGTTTTGGCAGTCGACTGCCCTCTGACCAGTCGACTACCCACTCACTCCCAGCCAATCTCCACATAGTCCTTCACATATGCCTTCAGGTTCACTCCTTGGCTCGGCCCTTGAAGTCATCTTCCTCTGGCTCTCGTCCCTCGGATGCGCACACAAGCCTCCCTTGGCTTGCCTCCATGCCACCCTTCACGTGTGCCCTTGAAGTCCACTTCCCGGCTTGCCCTTGGAGTCCTCCTCCCTCGGCTCTCGTCCCTCGGATATGTTCACCATGTGTGATTCTCTAAGTCCTGCAAACTCAATCGCACATATCAAATACAACATAACACTCTAATCTTAAACATATTCACACACACACATCAAAATCATGATCTTCCAATCATTTAAGGGTTAATTGCCTCAACAATCTCCCCCTTTTTGATGTGTGGCAATATGTTTAAGTTTAGAGATAAATAACAACCAACAATAACAGTAACAATAGATAGCAATTGAAAAACATAAGACATAGCAAATCTAAGAGGTAACCTCCCCCTTAATCCATGTCTTCTCCCATTTTCAATTCTAATCATAATCCAAGTTAAGTTTCCACTTAACACTAAACATCATTAAAAATGTAAGACATATTAAAACCTAAGAGGTAACCTCCCCCTTAATCCATGTCTTCTCCCCATTTTTAATCATCCAAGGTCTAAGTTAGACAAAATGCCTTAAACCATCCATTCCAGGTTAAAATTCTAACTTAAACCACCCATTCTCCCCCTTTGACACCATCAAAATGATTGCCTCAAGCAACCAAACCTTATGACATCAAATGAGAGAAAATTGGATTTATGAAAATGCTCACAGAAACTGAAACCAGATGTGCCAGTCGACTGCCATGATACTCTGTCAGTGGCAAATTTCAGCTTCTGTGCCGAAATTCAGAAACCTCCAGAAAAATCTAAAAAATTCTAAAAATTCTAAAAACTTGCAAACATGTTTGAAATGATATACTCTATCAAGGAAAAATAGTAGTCCATATAAAATTTCAAACATGCATGACTTTTGATAAAAATCAAAAATCCTTGAAAACCACTAAGTTTTGTATCAAACTAACAATCTAATTTTGCAATCATATAACCTTTAAAAACATGGCAAAGTATATAAAGCATAAAATGGTTTTCAAAGGTTTAAAATGTCCAACTATAATCTTTGAGCAAAGTGTCCATTGATTAAACACTTGCCTTTCCCATAGTTGGTCTAGTTTTCATATTTTGATACTTTTAATAATTCAACAATGTGTCACAAGCACAAGTGAACCAAATGTATCACCCTAATGGATCAAGCACACCTTTTCAAATCTAATATCCCAAAATTCATTCTACACTTCTACAAAACACATTCCAAGGTCTCTTCTTAAGGATGTAAACTCCGATTCGGGAAGAGGCTTGGTAAAGATGTCGGCTAGGTTCGACTTTGATTCAACATAGTATAGTTCTATGTCTCCCCTTGCCACATGGTCTCTAATGAAGTGATGTTTCACTTCAATGTGTTTTGTCCTAGAGTGGTGAACCGGATTTTTGGTCAAGTTGTTTGTACTTACATTATCACACAAGACTTTGACCTTGGTATAATGTAACTCATAATCTTCTAAAGTGTGCATGATCCAAAGGAGTTGGGAAACACACTCACCCATTGCCACATATTCCGCCTCCATTGTTGATAGGGCAACACATGGTTATTTCCTACTACTCCAACTAACTAAGGAAGATCCAAGGAATTGACACCCTCCACTAGTACTCTTCCTATCTAGCTTACAACCCGCATAGTCCAAGTCGGTGTATCCAATAAGATCAACACTAGGGGTTCTAGAATACCAACGTGTTGGAACTTGGATGGCTAGAGAGGGGGGGTGAATATAGTCAGACACACACTTCTTGCAATTTTAGGTTTTCTCTGCAGTTAGGTTAGTAGCACAGCGGAAGCAAAAACAAAACAGAGTACAACTGCAGAAATGGAAAGCAAACCGAAAACGCTAACAAGGATCGTTTACAAGGTTCGAGGATAACTTGCCCCTACTCCTTGGCGTGCCCTTAAGGTGGGCGATCCCTTGATCGTCGGTAGATCAAGCCCTGGAAAATCCAGATATCAAATCCTCCTTCTCGGTGGAGTAACCTCTCCACAGCGTTTCAATCAGTGTATATGAAACTAAGCACAATGAAACACAAAGGAAGCTTACAGCGTACTTAGGACAGAGAGAACACAAGCGAACTCCTCACCGAGCTCCACTCAGCACAGATCTCACGCAAGAACTCCCTCTTCGTGTCTTCTTGCTGATGGACTCGCCAAGCTCATTGTTTCTTCTTCCAAACGCTCAAGTATGCAATATCTCAACAGGTTGCTTCAAGGATCAGAATATGTGTAGTAGCAACCAAACTTCTCAGTTGTAGCCAAAGCAAGAAGATCTCGCACGCAAAGACTTCCTCTCTTCTCTTCATCGCTAGCCACTTAACCTGCTGCTGCTGTCGCCAGACGCTCCTCTGCAGCTCCCAGCTGCTCATCTGCACAGCCCAGCTACCTGACCTCTCCTAGACTCCTTGACCTCTCCTCAGCTGAGCCCCAGTCGAGCCCCAAGTTAGCTTCCAGCAGCACCAGCGTCCATTGAGACCTGAGAAATGAAAGCATCCAAACCTGCTCGATGGAAAGTCTCCCTTTGACCCTCCTTGAGTGTTTGAATCCATCCCTGTAAAGCATGCACACTTCAACAGAAGCTTAGCAAATCATATCAAACATAATCAGCAATATATCAGAGAATTAGCAGAGAAAACAGAGGCGATCAAAGTGTCTGACAATGAATTTGAATTAAAGTTCAGCTTTTGATCGGTCCCCAGACCGATCAGGATGTGGCCTGATTGGTCACCAGACCTATCCAGCAGTCTGCTGCACACTCCTGATAGGTCCCCAGACCTATCCATCAGTCTGCTGCACACTCCTGATTGGTCCCCAGACCGATCAGGATGTGGCATGATCGGTCACCAGACCGATCAGGTGTGGCCTGATCGGTCTGGGGACCGATCAGGACACTTCCTGACCAATCAGGATCCAACCTGATCGAACATAGAGAGGATCTCACGACATTTGATCGTTCAACAGAACGATCTGAATAGTATACCTGATCGGTCACCAGACCGATCAGACATAGCTGGATCGGTCACCAGACCGATCCACGAGGAAACTTCATGCCAACCTCCCTGATCGGTCACCAGACCAATCCAGGCAAGGTCAAATCTCCTCTAAGTCACGAGAACAAACTTCCAGCCCTTCTCTGACTCGTTCTTAGTCCCCCGGACCAAGACTCCGTGCCCAGTTTCACTCACCGGGACTTCAACCTAGCCCTCCAAGCTAGGACCTGGCCCTCCAAGCCATGGTTTCATCCAACCTAGCTTCCAAGCTAGGACCTGACCCTCTAAGCCAGGATTTCATCCAACCTAGCCCTCCAAGCTAGGACCTGGCCCTCCAAGCCAGGATTTCATCCAACCTAGCCCTCCAAGCTAGGACCTAGCCCTCCAAGCCAGGGTTTCAATCACCTAACCCTCCGAGTTAGGAAATTTCACACATAGCCCTCCAAGCTAGGACTTTCCACACTTAACCCTCCAAGTTAGGACTTTTCACACCTAGCCTTCCAAGCTAGGACTTTTCCATATCTAACCCTCCAAGTTAGGACTTTTTACACCTAGCCCTCCAAGCTAGGACTTTTCCACACCTAACCCTCCAAGTTAGGACTTTTCACACCTAGCCCTCCAAGCTAAGACTTTTCCACATCACCTAGTCCCACTAGGTCTTTTCCAATGCCAGCATGCGATCTCCCGATCCACCTGGACTTAATCCGAATTCAACCAGACTTAAATCAAACTTAAATCGGTGTCAACACCAAAATAACAATCAGAGTCAGACTGCATCAACAATCTCCCCCTTTTTGTTGTTTGACAACCCTATTTAAGTTTAGGCATTAAATGATCAATTGAAGGCAGTTCAATTATCGTAAGGGAATCAAAGTTCTCCCCCTACAATTACCCTAAACTTAATCAACCATTCTCTCCCCCTTTGTCAAACATCGAAAAGGGCATGGTTATTAAGTTTAAACATACCTCCCCCTCGAACACGGGTCTCTCCCCAACCCCAAAATAATCAAAGTATAGTTTTTGAATTGCATATGAGAGGCATATACCATAAATGTATCTTGACAATAATATATATGCATCATACGACAATAAGTGTGAATTGCACATGAAAACATATACAGAAATATATCATGGTCAAACATGTATATGTTTCATATGATAAGGAATGCAGCTGTATCCGACACATAATCCTGATTGGTCTCCGTGACAGATCAGGGTCGTTGATTACTTGATACAGAAGAATTTCTGATTAGTCTGGGGACCAATCAGATTTCAAAAACATTCCTGAAACCCTGATACGTTCCTGATCAGACTGCATTAACAATTTGCATTCCACAACAGGGGTGTAGACTCTATTGATATTCGACGTTTCAGAAAAATTTCTGAAACACGACATTAAGAGCAAGAGTCATGACTTAACAAACCCTTTCTTATGAATTTGAACATTCCAACATAGGTTTGTATCAAATTAAGTTTCGTTCCAAGTATGATTAGCTAAACCTCATTTTAACACTTGACGTTTCAGAAACATTTCTGAGAATCAAGGGTCTCAAAAATTCCTCCCCATGTTTTACCACTTGAACAAATTTGTACTCTCTTAGTACCAGGTTTGTACCAATAGAGGATCAAGTGTGTTTCAATTGTAATCGGATTGTATCATGTTTGTTTGTAGTATGGTTATTAAACTGATATAATTCGACGAGAGGAGATCGGACTGAGGAGTTTTGACCTAAACATGAAACTTACTGATCAGTGTTGATCTGATCGGTCACCGGACCGATCAGAGGGATCCCTGATCGGTCACTGGACCGATCAGGTTCGGTACAGAATGTTTTCTGAGTTCCAGATTTCAGAAATCGATTTCAGAAACTCTGAAATCAGGTTTGTTTCAATTCTTATGTAACGACCCAGAAAATTCTCTTAATATTTTCTTTAAAATATTGAGCATGTCTAGATAATTTTCTGAGGGACCTAGAAATATTAATACGAACTTTGGCCTAGAAATCCATGTTTTCTCATTTAAATTGAGAAAACTAAGTACTAATGAGCCTTATATGAGCTTTTTAGTGCCATAATTATGGGTGAATTTTAGGTAAAAATTAATATAAATATAAAGGGGTTTAATGAGGAATATTAACATGATTATGGGGAAATTTTTAGGGAATTTTCGGAATTATGGGAAAAATAAAATAAAAATAAAATAAAAAATAAGGTGCATGGACTAAGGATTGAACCTTGGACCTCTTGTACCACCATGCATGTTCTAACCAATTCACCTAGCAAGGGAATGCTAGTAGAGGATGAAGTGGATTTTTTGTTAAGACTTAGGGGAAGATGAAGGGTCATGAAGGGAAGAGACTCTTCATTTACCTCCTTAAAGTGTTATAAAGAGAGGGCATGGGGGGTTACTTTTCTTCTTCCATCAAGTCACCCTTCTCCCCTCCTCCTTCTTCATCCTAGCCGAAACACCAAGGTGGGTTTTCCCTTGGGAAAAATTCACAAGAAGGTCTCTATTCCAAGATCCAAGGCTTTCACAAGGTTGTAAAGGCTAGGGGTGGTCAAGAGACAACAAGATCTTCATCCTTCTCTCAAACCTATATAATCAAGATAGTCTAAGGTAAGACTCCCTCACCTATGGTATAATAGCTCTCCTTGAAGTTTACCATGATATGAAAGTCTTGTTTGAGATTTTATGTTGGAAAAAAAAGAAAAGAGCCATGAACCCTAACCCTAGGGTTTCGCCCACTATAGGTTTTGGGTCCAAGGTGATGTTAAAAACCCCTCTCATATTTTCTAATGTGTTATCATGATGAATATAGGATAAATATAATTTTTGGAAAATTTTTGGAGTACCCTAAAGACCCCTTAGGGTTTGGGACCCTCACCATGATTCTTTGGGAGGTTGAAGGTGATCTGTGTGAATTTTCATAAGGCCTTGTGACCCTAAAGGTTTCGGCCAAGAAGGGTTCTAGGGCAAGAAGTTGGGGCTTACCTCATGTAAGGGGTCCAATGGCTCCTATGGTATGGTATGGAAGGTGTTAGATGATTAATTGGAAATTTTATGAATTTATTCATGCACCCATGGTCCAAGCATGTTTCGGCCAACCCTAGAAAATAGGGCTAAAAGTTAGGGTGAACCCTAATGGCTTCTTATGACCTTATGGGTAATGTATGGTTGTTCCTTTTCCTTATGCTACCTTACATGTCATTTGAATGATGGAACTCCCCCTTATAAGTTTCGGCCAAGCAAGATAAATAGGGTATGGTAGGAGTTAGGGTTGAAGAATGATGGTTTATGGCTTATTATGAAGTATATATATAGGTTCAAGCATGTGGTAGAAATTATGTTACCTATAACCCTAACCTTAAGTACCATGTTTCATGTTTGTATGTTTATGATTAGATGTCATGCTTAATAGGGTTATTCATGAAGGTCTTATGTTCTATGCCATGCACTTGGATAGTAGGTAGCATGTTTATGGAAGTTCTACCTATGCATGCTTGTGATAGATACCATGCTTACGGATGAAATGCAATGCTTACCTTATGTATCATGACCATGCAAGCTCCATGGATTAGGATAATGGTCTATGTAAATATATCATGTTCAATGAATATAATGCAATGCTTACCTTAGATGCCATGATCATGCAAGCACTAGGAATAGGAATGATGTTTTATGTAAGCATGTCATGTTTTATGAATGAAGATGCATGCCATGTTTTATGAATAAAGATGCATACCATGGTTTATGAATGAAGATGCATGCCATGTTTTATGAATAATGATGCATGCCATGTTTTATGAAAGAAGATGCATGCCATGTTTTATGAATGGTGATGCATGCCATGTTTTATGAAAGAAGATGCATGCCATGTTTATGAATGAAGATAATGCTCATGCCTTCAAGGCATCATGATGCTATGCATTAAGTATGAACAATGAAAGGACAAGCATGTTTTAAGTCATGCTTCATGTAACAAGGTTATGCTATGTTTAAATATGCCATGAATGTCTTATGAATGATGAAGCATGTAAAGTATTTTACTTTATGAATGGGCTTATACCGGACCGAAGTATGGGTCCAAGGGATGGGCACCTTAAGAACGCCCCGGTTCTGGACTACCGACTATGCTGTCCACGGTTCTGGCACTACCGAAGCTGTGCAACAGGGATGGGCACCTTAAGAACGCCTCGGTTCGGGGACTACCGACTATGCTGTCCTTACCCTAGTAGGTCGAGGCTAGCTACCTCGTATTTACTTAGGGATGCGCGCACATGATGTATGTATGTGGTACAAGTCGGGGACCCCAATGATGTGATGATTATGTTTAAGTATTTAAAAGTATGATTTTAAAAGTTAAGCATCCTTATGTATATGCATTTGACTCATGCATTCATTCATGTTATGCATTATGCCATGATAGTAATGTCTTATGCTTATGTTTCATGTTAAGATATATGCATGATAGTAAACGATTTATGTTATGATTATGTTAAGAAGATGCCCATATGCTATGTTAGAAAGCATGCATATGTTTATGCCATACAGGTTGGTTCATACCTTATGTCTATGTTATGCCATGTATCATGCCATGATAAGAATGTTTACTTATGTTTATGTTTATGTCATGTATCATGTCATGATAAGAATGTTTATTTATGTTTATGTTCATGTCATGTATTATGCCATGTTAAATATGTTTATTATGTTTATGTTTACGTCAGGTATCGTGCCATGTTAAGTGTATTTATTTATGTTCATGTTTATGCTATATATCATGCCACATTAGATATAGGCTAAATGATTTAGATGCTTATGTTCTATGTAGAGCACACCAAGTATGTTAATGTTTCACGTGCTCATAATTTAGTGATGAATGGTTTTAGTGAGTAGGAAAGAGTCTTACTAAGCTTATGTGCTTATAGTTTTTTTTTTCTTATACCGCAGATCACGTAAGGGGACAATAAGGAAGCAGCAGGAGGGCAAGAATGTGTGTGTGTGGTAGTGACTTGGCCAAGAAAATAATATGTTTACCAGTCTTATGCTAGAACTTTACGTTTGCTACTTATATGCTTAAATGATGACTTATGTGACTCTATGACATGATGTTAAGTATGACATGATATGATGCTAAGTATGAAGTTAATGTCATTATGTTAGGAATGGTAGTAGGTACATGTATGTGTAAGTTTAAAGTTATTCCGCTGCCTTATGATGTCTACCTGCCCTACTTATGTTAACGTAACGCCGCTTTATGGAAAGAAAAAAAAAAGCGGGCGTTACATCTTAGCCATTCCCAAACCCTAACTCAATTAGATTTAATTACTTTGGTTCTAAACATGGGTCCCTTAACCAAAATGTATATTTTCATATTAAAGGGAAAAACCATCAAAGACATTCATTTCCTAGGGGGTTGAACTTCTTAAAAATAGGCAAGTACACGTTTGCATCAATATGTTTTAAGTGAGTTCAAAATATATGTCAAGTTTATAATCCCCAAAATAGATTTGCATAAAACTATTTGTGCAGAAAATTAATACTCATGAATAACACATTTCCAATAACAATATAACTTGAGAGTAAAGCCCATACATACTAAGTTCTAAAGTGTGATTTCGAAAACCATGGTAAGCTTGAATGTGATGAGCTAGATGTTGGAGATACATGTGTATATATATCCTAAGTCCCAGAACCTTAATTTAGTTTGATACAAAGAGGGCACAAAGTCAAAGAACTTAAGTAGTGAATGTTAAAGCTCATGTTCTTTGTTTGGTGATGCCTTATTAGTACAAACTATGTGTTAATCCTTGTTCTTTAGCATGCATTCATACAATAAAATCATGGCACACTCAGCTAGGTTCATCTCAAAAATAACAAAAAAACTTAAGCCTAAGATATATCATAAGTTATTGCAAATATTTTGGCTAACTTCTAGATTAACAGTGAACTATGGAGTTCAATCCAAATCATGGCATATTGAAGCTAAACCTCATGGATTGGATTGAAAAGTCATACTTCCAAGTGTGTATTACAGTCATGGTTCCAAGCGATTTGAAATCAAGTTTGAATTAGGCTTCCAAGGCAGGTATGCATGCAATCATTTGAATAGAAAATTCATAGACATGGATAGCACACATGATGAATGTATAATTCTATTTGGTAAAGATGAACTAGACAGTTCCTTCTTTGTTTTGGAAGCAGACTTGATCATGGAAGAATTTTAATACTAAAGTAGATCATACTTAAGCATGATTAAGTTCTTTGACACATGAATTCCATAAAAATTACTAGCCAAGGGATTACCTTGTTATACGAACTAAGACAATGAAGCTCAAAGCATTTAATCCGAATTTTCGATAACCAACCATGTGAATGACAATTTTTCCTTGGTCATGGGTTTGGAGCACCAAATATCAACCTCCCATGTTGATAGATGCTCCCCCTCAAATAATACTTATACAATTCGAAATATGAAAGTTTTAGGTACCCAAATTTTGGGACCTAAGGCATCTACAATGAAAGACTTTGGCACTCATGCCTTAGTCATTTTCTTTCTAGCCTTTTGAACCATAGACTTATTTTGTGATCCAAAATGTGTTCTAGACATTAGTGATATGACACTAGGTTCTTTAGGTTGGTAACCCAAATCGGCCTTGTTGTAAACCGCCTTTTGGGAATTTAGTACCATGTCTAATGTTTTAGAGCTAGTTGAAAACTTCTCAAGAATATTCTTGAGATTTTCAATTTCGCTCTTTAAGTCCTTATTTTCATTCTCAAGGGACTTATCATGTGAGTCATCAATTACCTCATCCTTAGAGGTTTTCAATTCCTCTACTTCTAATCTTAAGTATTTAACTTTTGCCTTAGATTTCTTAAGCAACTTAGTTAGGCATGCTATTGTTCTATAGCACTTATCCAACTCGGGAGAGATTACCTCTTCATCATCCGAAGATGATGAAGGCTGGGTTGAGGAGCTTGATTCGTTGTCACTCTCCTTGGATGACTCTTCTAAGGCCACGAGAGCCACGTGACAGTGGCTTTCCTCCTCCTCCTTGTCATTCTTCTTTTTCTTTTTGTCACCTGCCACTAAAGCAAATCCTTTCTCTTTTGGGCTTGTGTTAGAGATCTTGTGTAGCTCCATCTCACAAAACAAATCCTCTAACTTAACAAAAGATAAGTCCTTGGAAACCTTGTAAGCATCCACCATGGATAACCACAAGGCGTTCCTAGGAAAAGCTTTAAGAACACACCTTACTAAGTCTCGGTTTTCTACCTTTTCATTGATGGAGTGGAGACCGTTGAGGATTTCTTTAAAATGACCATGAAGTATACTCACAGTTTCATCTTCTTCCATGGACAGATTTTGAAGTTGGCCGAGAAGAAGGTCCTACTTGACTGTCCGTGTATCTTGAGTTCCCTCATGGAGCTCAATGAGTTTGTTCCATAGGTCTTTGGCCGAAGTGAAGGGGCCAACCTTGATTAGCTGCTCTTTGTTCATCCCACATTACAATGTGACAACAGCTTTGGCATTGGCTTCCTCCTTTTTGATTTGCTCAGTCGACCACATGGAAAAGTCTAGATCTTTTCTCTCAATATCCTTTGGAGGAGAGAAACCCTCCTTCACTGAGAACCACATGCTCATGTTTGTCTTCAAATAAAATTCCATCCTTGACCTCCAATACGAAAAATCTGATCCATCCAAGAATGGAGGTCTGTTTGTGTTGAACCCTTCTCTTCCCATGGCCATCGTTGAAGCTCTCGGATGTTAAGCCGCTTGAACAGAGCCCCAAGCTCTGATACCACTTGTTGGAACTTGGATGGCTAGAGAGGGGGAGTGAATATAGCCAGACACACACTTCTTGCAATTTTAGGTTTTCTCTGCAGTTAGGTTAGTAGCACAGCGGAAGAAAAAACAAAACAGAGTATAACTGCAGAAATAGAAAGCAAACTGAAAACGCTAACAAGGATCGTTTACAAGGTTCGGTGATAACTTGCCCCTACTCCATGGTGTGCCCTTAAGGTGGGTGATCCCTTGATCGTCGGCAGATCAAGCCCCCGAAAATCCGGATATCAAATCCTCCTTCTCGGTGGAGTAACCTCTCCACAACGTTTCAATCAGTGTATATGAAACTAAGCACAATGAAACACAAAGGAAGCTTACAGCGCACTTAGGATAGAGAGAACACAAGCGAACTCCTCACCGAGTTCCACTCAGCACAGATCTCACACAAGAACTCCCTCTTCGTGTCTTCTTGCTGATGGACTCGCCAAGCTCGTTGTTTCTTCTTCCAAGCGCTCAAGTATGCAATATCTCAACAGGTTGCTTCAAGGATTAGAATATGTGTAGTAGCAACCAAACTTCTCAATTGTAGCCAAAGCAAGAGGATCTCGCACGCAGAGACTTCCTCTCTTCTCTTCATCGCCAGCCACTTAACCTGTTGCTGCTGTCGCCAGACGCTCCTCTACAGCTCCCAGCTGCTCATCTGTATAACCAAGCTACTTGACCTCTCCTGGACTCCCTGACCTCTCCTCAGCTGAGCCCCAGTCGAGCCCCAGGTTAGCTTCCAGCAGCGCCATCGTCCGTTGAGACCTGAGAAATGAAAGCATCCAAACCTGCTCGATGGAAAGTCTCCATTTGACCTTCCTTGAGTGTTTGGATCCATCCCTATAAAGCCTGCACACTTCAACAGAAGCTTAGCAAATCATATCAAACATAATCAACAATGTATCAGAGAATCGGCAGAGAAAATAGACGCGATCAGAGCGTCTGACAGTGAATTTGAATTAAAGTTCAGCTCCTGATCTGTCCCCAGACTGATCAGGATGTGGCCTGATCGGTCACCAGACCTATCCAACAGTCTGCTGCACACTCTTGATAGGTCCCCAGACCTATCCAGCAGTCTGCTGCACACTCTTGATCGGTCCCCAGATCGATCAGGATGTGGCCTGATCGGTCAGGGACCGATCATGACACTTCCTGACCAATCAGGATCCAACCTGATCGAACATAGAGAGGAGCTCGCGACATTTGATCGTTCACCAGAACGATCTGAATAGTATCCCTAATCGGTCACCAGACCGATCAGACATAGCTGAATCGGTCACCAGACCGATCCACGAGGGAACTTCGTGCCAACTTCCCTGATCGGTCACCAGACCGATCCAGGCAAGGTCAAATCTCCTCTAAGTCACGAGAACAAACTTCCAGCCCTTCTCTGACTCGTTCTTAGTCCCCCGGACCAAGACTCCGTGCCCAGTTTCACTCACCTAGATTTCAACCTAGCCCTCCAAGCTAGGACCTAGCCCTCCAAGCCAGGGTTTCATCCAACCTAGCTTCCAAGCTAGGACCTGACCCTCCAAGCCAGGATTTCATCCAACCTAGCTCTCCAAGCTAGGACCTGGCCCTCCAAGCCAGGATTTCATCCAACCTAGCCCTCCAAGCTAGGACCTGGCCCTCTAAGCCAGGATTTCAATCACCTAACCCTCCGAGTTAGAAATTTTCACAACTAGCCCTCCAAGCTAGGACTTTTCCACACCTAACCCTCCAAGTTAGGACTTTTCACACCTAGCCCTCCAAGCTAGGACTTTTCCACACCTGACCCTCCAAGTTAAGACTTTTCACACCTAGCCCTCCAAGCTAGGACTTTTCCACACCTAACCCTCCAAGTTAGGACTTTTCACACCTAACCCTCCAAGCTAGGACTTTTCCACATCACCTAGTCCTACTAGGTCTTTTCCACTGCCAACATGCGATCTCCCGATCCACCTAGACTTAATCCGAATTCAACCAGACTTAAATTAAACTTAAATCGGTGTCAACACCAAAACAACAATCAGAGTCAGACTGCATCAACACAAAGTCCGACATTGAGGGTACCTTTGACATACCTTAGGATCCTCTTGACTACAACTAAATGGGACTCTTTGGCACAAGATTGGTACCTTGCACACATACCTACCGCAAAAAGTATATCGGGTCTACTAGCGGTTAGGTATAGTAAGCTACCAATCATGCTCCTATATTGCTTAGAGTCTACCATTTTCCCTTCAAGGTCACTATCCATTTTCACATTGGTTCCTATGGGGGTAGATGCTACTTTAGCATTTTCTAAGCCAAATTTCTTTAACATTTCCTTAGCATATTTGGTTTGAAAGATATGTGTACCTTTATTAGCTTGCTTAACTTGAAGTCCTAAAAAGAATGTTAATTCTCCTACAAGACTCATCTCAAATTCATCTTCCATACACTTGATGAATTCTTGTAAGAAGTCATTATTTGTTGACCCAAAAATGATATCATCTACATACACTAGGGCAACAAATATATCCTTATCCTTAGATTTTTGGAATAATGTAGGGTCAATTGTTCCTCTCCTAAACCTCTTAGACACTAGAAATGAAGAAAGCCTTTCATATCAAGCCCGGGGAGCTTGTTTCAATCCATACAAGACTTTTCTTAATTTATAAACGTGTCTTGGATAATTAAGGTCCTCAAACCCGGGGAGTTGTTCTACATAGACCTCTTCCTTAATGATCCCATTAAGGAATGCCGACTTCACATCCATTTGGTGAAGTGTGAAACCCATGTGAGCGGCGTAGGCTAGTACAATTCTAATAGATTCTAATCTAGCTACGGGGGCATAAGTTTCATCATAGTCTAATCCCTCAACTTGGTTAAACCCCCTAGCTACCAATCTAGCCTTGTTCCTAGTGATTTTACCTTGGTCATCTAGCTTGTTCCTAAAGACCCATCTTGTGGTTACAATGGTGCAATCATTAGGCCTAAGAACCAACTCCAAAACCTCACTTCTCTCAAATTGATTTAGCTCTTCTTGCATGGCTAAGACCCAATCTACATCTCCCAATGCTTCATCAATAGACTTGGGTTCTAATTGAGAGATTAGAGCTATTTGACTAGTTTGGTCCCTAAAATTGGACCTAGTCCTTACTCCTTGAGTGACATCACCCACTATTTGGTCAATAAGGTGATCTTGGTGATGTCTCAAGGGCCTAGAGGTTGTGGGTTCATTCACTACTTCTTCCTCGTCCTCTAGGTTACTTCTTACTCCCCCTTCATCATTGTCCTTCAAATGTAGGTCTTGGATTCTTTGGGCAAAGGATTGGACTTCTTCCATATCCTTATCAATTGAGGCTTTTCTAGGGTAGGTATTTGTTGATTCATCAAACTTAACATTTGAGGACTCCTCAATCACTTTTGTCCTCTTGTTGTAAACTCTATAACCCCTACTAGTGGATGAGTACCCAACTAGAATTCCTTCATCGGCTTTTGACTCAAACTTCCTTAGGTCATCCTTGGTATTTAAGATATACACTTTGCATCCAAAGACCCTAAAATAGTGAACTTGTGGTACTCTCCCATTCCATAATTCAAAGGGTATTTTTCCTAGAAACCTATGTACCAAGACCCGATTTTGAATATAACAGGCGGTGTTAACCGCTTCGGCCCAAAAATAACTAGGAAGGGAATATGCATTAAGCATAGTCCTAGCAGCTTCTTGTAGGGCTCGGTTTCTCCTCTCAACTATCCCATTTTGTTGAGGAGTCCTTGGGCATGAAAATTCATGTTTGTATCCATTTTCTACACAAAATTGTGTGAAACTTGAATTTTGGAACTCCCCATCGTGGTCACTCCTAATACGATTTATTTTGAGGTGTTTTTCATTTTCTACCCTTTTACTAAATCCTATAAAGATTTCTAGGATATCGTCCTTATGTTTCATAGAGAAAACCCATGTAAACCTAGAAAAATCATTTACTATAACTAAACAATATTTACTCCCTCCAAGTGAGGGAGTACTATGACAATCAAATAAATCAATATGTAAGAGCTCTAATGGTAAAGTAGTAGTGGTTAGGGTTTTACCTTTGTGTGATGATTTTGATTGCTTACCCTCTTGGCATGTATCACACAATTTGGTCTTCTCATACTTGATCATAGGTAGCCCCTTCACCAACTCTTCCTTGGCTACTCTTGCAATGCTTCTCGTGTTGACATGTCCAAGCCTCCGGTGCCACAATCACCATTCTTCTTCTTTAGACATGAAACACTTAGCCAAATTGATAGTAGCATAAGCGAGATCAAGATAATACAAATTGGCCTCTCTATACCCTTCTAATATGATATTATTGGACTCATTATGTCTTATTATGCACTTCCTAGCATGAAATTCAACCTTAAAGCTTGCATCACATAACTGATTCACACTAAGTAAGTTAAACTTTATATCCTTAATTAAGAGTACTTTATGTATAGAAATTGTGGGAGATACCTCAATGGTGCCCCTACCAATAATTCTCAATTTTCAACTATTTCCAAAGGAGACCGTTCCTTCTCTTAAGTAGCTAATAGTAGTGAACTTGCTCACATCTCCGATCATGTGTCTTGAGCATCCACTATCTATTATCCACATAGTTGAGGCCTCCTTCACCTTTACCTATACAACATGAAAAATATACTCTTTTAGTACCCAAATTTTTGATCCATAAGCATCATTTAGAAATCTTTTAGGTACCCATGCCCTCTTTGTGTTTCCCTTAGCCCCTTGTCTTCTAGATGCACCAATCCTACCCGTGAATGATACAAAGTCCACTTCCTTTGTCTTTGGTCTATATCCTAGACCGGCCTTGTTATAAACGGCCCTTTGACTGTTAATTATCATATCTAGGTTGCTAGAGCCTACTTGGAATTTCCTAAGTGCCTTTGTGAGGTCATCTACCTTTTTCTTTAGTTCCCTATTTTCAGTTTCAAAACATGAAGCATGTGATGTAAGAGAACTAGCATGTAAGTCTTCCTTAAGTTTGGTAGATTCTACTCTAAGCATGACAATCTTATCTTTTAATTCCTTAATCTTACTTCTAGCCTTAGCTAAATCCATGTTAGTGCCAGAAATAATCTTAACTAATGTAGAGGAGGGTAAGTGGTATACCTCACTTACCGAAGCTTTTGACTCGGATGATGAAGAGGAGGAGTCGCTCTCATCACTACTTGAACTTCTTTCATCATCTAATGAATCTGAGTTGTTCATGGCCATGAGAGCAAAGTGTGAAACTTGCTCTTCTTCCTCCTCCGAGGATGATGGATCATCCCAAGTCGCCTTGAGGTTGGTGGCACCCTTCTCCTTTCCCTTAAACCTCTTCTTGTCACCTTTCTTCTTCTCCTCCTTCTTGTCATCTCTTCTCTTTAGTTGAGGGAACTCGTTCATCATGTGTCCCTCTTGGTGGCAGTTGTAGCAAATGATGTCCTTGGCCTTACCTTTGCCTTTGGACCCTTTCCTAGCATATGATTTGTTAGAAAATTTTTGAAAGCCTTACGCATCTTTCTTACCATGAATGCCTCTTGGTCGCTATCCATGGAGGCGTTGGATTCCTCTGAGTCGGATGAGGAAGTGTAGACTACCTTCTTCTTCTCCTTCCTCTTCTTCTTTTCCTTTTCTACAATAAAAGCAATACCCTTCTCTTTGGCCGAGACGTTAGCTTGCTCATGCAGTTCAAATTCACAGAATAAGTCATCTAATTTAACTATGGACAAATCCCTTGATACTTTGTAGGCATCAACCATGGATGCCCACAAGGTAGTTCTTGGGAAGGCTTGTAAGACATACCTGACGATATCCCGGTTCTCGATCTTTTCTCCAATCACGTGGAGCTCGTTGATTACCTCCTTCACCCTTTCATGCAGCTGGCTGATAGTCTCATTGCTCTTCATGGATAAGGATTGGAGTTAGGCCACGAGCAAGTCCTTCTTTGCTCTTCTGGACTCATTTGACCCTTCGTTCAGTTCCACCAATTTCTCCCACAATTCCTTGGCGCTCTTGAACGGCCCCACCTTGTTGAGTTGCTCCTTTGAGAGCCCACACTGCAGTGTGGTGGTGGCCTTGGCATTGGACTGCACCCTCTTCATTACCTCTTTCGACCAGGATCTCATCGGTATCGGTTCCCCTCTTTCATCGACGGGTGCATCGAAACCATCTGCAATGCTAATCCAATTCTCAATATCGTTCATAAGGTAATATTGCATCCTACCTTTCCATTACGCGAAGTCATTCCCATCGAAGAAGGGTGGTCATGGAGTACTATATCCCTCTTGAAACACCATTTCACTTGCTCCGGTTGACGGTGAGTTCTTCCGAAACGAACCGGCTCTGATACCAACTGATGGATCGGATAGGCGTGCTAGGGTGGTGAATAACACTTTTTCAGTTGAATCTCTACAAGGTTGTTAGAGCAACGGAAACAATAATATGCAAAGAAAATATAAGAACAATGCTAACAACAATACTTTACTTGGTATCCACCCAGATGGGTGACTAATCTAAGGATCCACGCACGGGCACCACTTCCACTATGAAAAATCTCCTTCAGGTGGAGAAACCTTTACAGTGGTGGTCTTCCTCTTTACAGAATGTAGTAAAATTAGAGAGAAGAGTTGAGAACACTTTTCAGACGAGCAGCACTTCGTTATAGTACTGAACCGTACCACTCACGTGCAAAAGGGTCCTCCTTTTATAGGAGAACAGGACAAACTCGCTGTCTGTCTAGCCCCGCACCAGTCGACTGCCCTTGGGACAGTCGACTGGCCTAGCATTAATTGCTAGCCAACGGCTAGTTTTCGGGGTATACCAGTCGACTGCCTCTGGGCCAGTCGACTGGTAGAAGGCTGAAAACCTTCTGTGAGTTTTGGCAGTCAACTGCCCTCTGACCAGTCGACTGCCCACTCACTCCCAGCCAATCTCCACATAGTCTTTCATGTATGCCTTCAGGTTCACTCCTTGGCTCGCCCCTTGAAGTCATCTTCCTCTGGCTCTCGTCCCTCGGATGCGCACACAAGCCTCCCTTGGCTTGCCTCCATGTCACCCTTCACGTGTGCCGTTGAAGTCCAATTCCCGACTTGCCCTTGGAGTCCTCCTCCCTCGGCTCTCGTCCCTCGGATATGTTCACCATGTGTGATTCTCCAAGTCCTGCAAACTCAATCACACACATCAAATATAACATAACACTCTAATCTTAAACATATTCACACATATACATCAAAACCATGATCTTCCAATCATTCAAGGGTTGATTGCCTCAACACCCAACATCCTTTTCTTGCAATCCCTTATAACTTTGATCCTAAGGATGTGTCCAGCTTCTCCCAAGTCCTTCATATCAAATTGTTTGGACAACCATATCCTTACGTCTGATAATACTTTGACATTGTTGCTAATGAGCAAAATATCATCTACATATAGTACAAGAAATACCACTATGTTTCCGTCATATCTCTTATATACACAAGACTCATCCGGACTTTGAATAAATCCATAAGACCGGATTACCTCATCAAACTGGAAGTTTTTTTTTTTAATTTCCAAGATCTTAAGGCTTGCTTCAATCTATAAATGGACTGATTAAGCTTACACACAAGATGCTCTTTGCCCTTTGCAATGAATCCCTCTGGTTGCTTCATATAAATGTTTTCCTCAAGACTTCCGTTAAGGAAAGCTGTCTTGACATCCATCCATCAAACCTCATAATCCATATGAGCGGCAATAGACAAGAGAATCTGGATTGACTTAAGCATGACTATCGGCGAAAAGGTCTCCTCATAATCGATACCCTCTTTCTGAGTATACCCTTCCGCAACAAGCCTTGCTTTGAAGGTCTCTACCTTTCCGTCTGATCCTCTCTTTCTTATGTAGATTCACTTGCATCCAATGGCTTTTACACCATCGGGTGTGTTAGATCGTTTACGTCTTGCTAGAGGGCGGGTGAATAGCAATTTTTGATTTCTTCTACCTATAAGGTTAGCGTGCGCAAGCGAAAACAATAATAATAAAATCAAACAACGCTAACAAACCTATTTACGTGGTTCGGAGATGAAGCTCCTACTCCACGATAGTCCGTGGGTGGACGATCCCTCGATCCTTCGGCGGATCACTCCTCGGATGCCCTCCGGCTAGCTCGTGTAGCTCATTATGGGTGGAGAAACCTCGCCACAAACCCAAGTACACTTTCTGAGCACTAAGACTACTAACAAGCCCTAACCAAGCTTGTTTCATCAGAGGTCTCCAGCCAAACCCGAGTCTCTTTAAATAAAGCTCAAGGCTGGAAAACACCCTACCAGTCAACTGCCCCCAGGGCAGTCGACTGGTCCAACTGAAAATCGATCGTTGCAGCTCAACGTTTGAATTTTCAGCCAACACAACTAGTCACGACCAGTCGACTGCTCCTAGAGCAGTCGACTGGTCCAAGGTCGACTTCCTTCAGTGAGTTTCTGTTCTTGCTGGCAGTCGACTGTTATATTACCAGTCGACTGCCCAGCTTACAAGGACACTCCTCCTCACTCCGAAGACCCTCCTCCACGTGTGCCTTCAAGCAAACTCCCTTGGCTTGCCCCATGGAGTCCTCTTCCCTCGGCTCTTGTCCCTTCATGACTTAGCTGACTCTTTACCAGCAGCCTTGACTGTTGCCTTCGCGCCCTCTTGGTCTTCGGCTCCCGTCCCTCGGATGCACACAAGCCTCCATCTTGCCTCCATGCCATCCTTCACGCATACCTCGAAGTCCGCACCCCTCGGCTCATCATCCCTGCTATCCATGGTCCCTCGGGTGCACACAAGCATCCAGCTTGTCTCCATGCCACCCTTCACCATACTGAAGCCGTCCAGCTAAGTCAATATGTGTAACCTGCAATCCTGCACACTCAAATATGTTGGAACTTGGATGGCTAGAGAAGGGGGGGGTGAATATAGCCAGATACAAAAATCGCTTTCACTTTTGAGATTTCTCTGCAGTTAGGGTTAGTAGCACAGCGGAAGAAATACAAAACAAAGTATAACTGCAGAAATGAAAGGCAAACCAAAAACGCTAACAAGGATCGTAAACAAGGTTCGGGGATAACTTGCCCCTACTCCTTGGCGTGCCTTTAAGGTGGGCGATCCCTTGATCGTCGGCAGATCAAGCCCCGGAAAATCCGGATATCAAATCCTCCTTCTTGGTGGAGAAACCTCTCCACACAAATGTCTTAATAGAGTATATAGAATGAATGCACAGAGACACAAGGAAAGATCTTACAGATCGCTAACAAAGCACAAGGATGAGAATCGGAGAACAGATCACCGAGCACAGCACAGCACCACCAACACAAGAGCCCCCAGCTCTTTGTTTGCTTGCTGATCCACTCGCAACTTCCTCCACAAACTCACAGTTGCTGCTTTGCAAGAGATCGCTTCAAAGTGTTGAATGAATGCTCAAGAGTTGGAGAAGCAGCTTGTTCACATAGAGTTCTATCTCAGCTCCTTCTCCACTTCGCAGCTTAACCTGCTTTGCATCGCCAGCATCGCCAGGTCACAGACGCTCCTTTGGAGCTCGCCAACTGCTCACCTGCAACAGGGCAGCTACCCCTGACCTCCTCTAAACTCACTGAATCCCCTCCAGTTGAGCCCCAGGTCATCAGCTTCTCAGCAGTTGCAGTTCGCGCCAGAGGACGTTATATCCTGCGGAAGCAAACAGCCAAACCTGCTGTTGATAAAGCCTCAGTTTGACTCTCCCTGAGTAAACCTGATTTACCTACACACTTAGCAGCTCATTAGCTCAGCAGATCAATAGAGAATCAACAATCAGAGGTTAAGAGCAGAGATCAGTAGCGAATCAGCAGAGACAACGCGATCAGAACTCTGACAGCTCTTTTCAATTAAAGTTGTCAGCTACTGATCGGTCACCGGACCGATCAGAGTGACTCCTGATCGGTCACCAGACCGATCAGGATAGGCCCAATCCGATCAGGCTCCAGCCTGATCGGTCCACAGTGAGAAGCCAAAAATCGCAACCTTCTGGTGATCGGTCACCCTGACCGATCATAGATCGTGGATCGGTCCCCGGGCCGATCCATAGCATTGCTGGGATTCCCAACTTTCGTGGCCAAACCACACTGAAGATAGATCAGGTTGTGTCTTGATCGATCCGGGGACTGATCAGGGCATGCCCTAACCGATCAGGATGCATCCTGATCGGTTATAGTGAGAAGCTCGCGACATTTGATCGTTCATCTTGACCGATCATGAAATCCCATGAAACCTACTGACCTCTTCCTGATCGTTCACCAGAACGATCAGGAGCCCTCCTTGATCGGTCACCAGACCGATCAGGAGACGATCAGTAGCCTCACAATGTCACTGTATGCTCCCTGATCGGTCACCAGACCGATCAAACATAGCTGGATCGGTCACCAAACCGATCCATGAGGGAACACCGTACCAACTTCCCTGATCGGTCACCAGACCGATACGGGCAAGGCCAAATCCACTCTAAGTCAAGAGAACGGGCTCCCAGCCTTTTCTGACTCGTGCTCAGTCCCCCGGACCAAGACTCCATGCCCAGTCTCACTCACCGGGACTTCAACCTAGCCCTCCAAGCTAGGACTTGGCCCTCCAAGCCAGGGTTTCATCCGACGTAGCCCTCCAAGCTAGGACCTGGCCCTCCAAGCCAGGGTTTCATCCAACCTAGCTCTCTAAGCTAGGACCTGACCCTCCAAGCCAGGGTTTCATACAACCTAGCTCTCCAAGCTAGGACCTGACCCTCCAAGCCAGGATTTCATCCAACCTAGCACTCCAAGCTAGGACCTGACCCTCCAAGCCAGGGTTTCATCAACCTAGCTCTCCAAGCTAGAACCTGGCCCTCCAAGTCAGGGTTTCATCAACCTAGCTTCTCAAGCTAGGATTTCATCCAATTCCGTGCCCAGTCTCCGACCAGGACTTAATCTCAATCATCTCATTAACCCATCAACCTAAACTAAAATCGGTGTCAATACCAAAATAACAATCAGGGTCAGACTACATCAACAATCTCCCCCTTTTTGTTGTTTGACAACCCGATTTTAAGTTTAGGGATTTGATAACAATAGTCTCAAATTTCACTATTGTAGGAGAATCAGGATCCTCCCTTACAACAGTTAAACTCGTTGCAGTCCTAAACTTAACCAACCATACTCTCCCCCTTTGTCAAACACCGAAAAGGGTGTAGATTGGTTGTTAAGTTTAAAAACTCTCCCCCCAAACCTAGGGGTTCTCCCAAAACAACAAGAATATGATTTAATTTTGGAAGCATATGAAACCATGTGATAAAGATAAAGCAGGATATAGTAATCACATGCAAGATATGAATCAAGGAATAGGAATAACACCTAGCAATAAGCATGGAGTAGTAAAACATACATGGAAATCAGGCATAAAGTTAGATGCATCACACAGCATCAGAATATAGTCAAGTACATCACCCAGTAAAATCAAAGTCGGATGCATAGCAATGCATCAATGTATCATCAAAGACATCATTAAGTCATAATATTCATAACACAAATCATGAAAGCTAGATCAGAGTATAGCCATAATCAATCATCGGCGGGGGGGGGGGGGGGGGGGTCATCGGCCTGCATGTGGTCATCTGGTCATCAATCGTGTCATCATCAGGTATGAAGGACCCCGGTACAGTACTGCTGGATGGCGCAGCTTTAGGTAACGTATGCTGGCGCCACTCCTCGTACCATGCCTGCTGCTGAGCATGCATCGCCGCAATCCTCGAATCCGTCGCCCGCTGGTCAGCCCGTAATCCAGAAATCTCAGACCTAATCTCTGACTGAAAATCCTGCTGCCCGAGCTCTATCAAATGTAGTCTATGATGCATATCCTGCTCGAGCTAGGCGATATGCCACCGGAGATCAGGATCCGGCTCATACTCGTAGCCAGCTGCAGCGACGGGTGCCTCCTGATGTCCAGCTGGTGCAGCTGGTACCTGTGCGTGATAAGTATCATTTTAGTGATTATTTGAGTTGCTTAAATCCATGTTTGACCTATGTTTTTATTGCTTAATTGTGAAATTGCCCTAGGTTTTAGAACTTACTCTTATTTTGGACTTAATTGCAAATTTACACATATTTGGATTAATTGGTCACTAAATTTTGGATCTATTTTTTGTAGGCATGAAAGGTTCATGGACCTAGGGCATACTGGGTCAAACTTGAGTCGGAAGTGGAACAAGATCGGATTATCAAGCTTACGATTAATCCGGGCCGTCCGATTCAAAAGCGGCTAGATCTGAGCCATCCGGGACCATCTGAAGCAATCCGAGCTAGGGTTAGGGTTGATCAAGCATTCTGATCAATATCTGAAGGTTTCATCCCAATCAGAGCTAAATCAACCGTTGGATCAAGCTCGGAGGGTTCTAGATCGTCCATTCAAAGATTAGGTTGATCTGGATCATCCGTTGTACATCTGGAGGATCCGAGCTACCACGAGGTAGATCCTGACCCCTGATCAACATCCTCAAAGTTTGGCTCAAATCAGAGCAAGATCAGCCGTTGGATTCATCCAATTCAATCTGGACCGTCCAATGCAAATTACTTAAGGAAAATTTCTGCGCAGCTCACCCTCGTCGCGTCTTCGCCGTTCTTCACGTTCTTCATTTTGTTCTTCATCGCTTCTTCAGACTTTTTCTTCCAAGAAGGTGTGACCACCTCCATTCCATTCCTAGATCAAGATCTGAGTCCTTGGTGATAGTTTCCTTGAAGAATTCAGCTCAATTTGCGCCGGAAAGGGATTGTTTGAGGGTTTCGGCAATTCTTCAGTCTGATCACTTGCTTCTCATCCACAACCCATTTCCAAGCGTCCGAGCCACTTGTAGGGGTTCTTAGGTGAGCTCAGACGCTTCCCAAATCATCATCGCAGCTCCATCAGTTGAGATAGAGTGTATCGGATTGTAAATTCCAGTTAAGCGCAGAGTTGAGCAGAGTCGACTTCAGAAATGATTTTCCAATGATTTGCTGAGCCTAGGGGTTCGAAGCCAGCTCTTGCTTGACGACCAAGAAGCTCTTGAGCTCGGGAAGGAATCGAGGAGTAGTTTTCCTTAGTTTAAATCTTGTTTTAGCTGTAGTTTTTGTATTCTGCCGAATCTGCACTGTTTTGTTTCTGATTTCTATTTAGTTGCTGTAATTTTTGTTTTGACTTGTTTTTGCAGTGGTTAAGTTTAAATTCAGTAAGTGAATTAGTTAGTGAGTGAGTTTAGTGCACAAAAGCTTCCAATTACAGTTTATTTTCTGTCCATTTCTTGCGTGCCCTGTTGTTAAGCTTGCGTATCAAGAAATTCCTGCAATTGCATTTCTATTTCTAAATTATTCAGTTTGGTTCACATTTAGTGAGTTAATCTAGTTGATCTAAGTTTGTTTAGACTTTAGTTTCATTTCTAAATCCTGTTTAGCTGTGATAACTTGAAATTTCAAATTGTTCCCCACTTAAAGCCTTGCGTATCAAATGCTGCCCTGTTTTTCTTCTTCTGCATTTCGTGTCTGAATTTGCCATTTCTACTCATCCGATTAGGAAATCTGAGTTGTTGTTTTCCAGTCAATTGTTTCTGAGTCTGAGTTTGATTTGTTTGCTTCAGTCGTAATTGCTTTATATCAGTTCATTGTGTTGCAATTAGCATCATTTTCAGCATCTTTTCCAATCCATTAGCTTAACTTGTTGCGTGCCAAATTCTGATGAATCCTTGCACTTGGTATCAAGAGAAACTTAGGCTTTGATTGGTACCAAGTTAATTACAACTTGTAGTGTGTTTTGTAGCTCGAAATCATTTAGCATTGCATTTGGCCAATTCTGAACAGTCCCTTGCCTTTGTTTGTTTCCAAGTCTTGTAACTAGTTAATGCTTATTGCTTGTGTAATTTCTGAATTTCCTTTGCATTGATTTGTCTTAAATTGTTTGTTTCCGAAAATTTCCATTGCTGCCTCTATTTCTCAGCTTAGTGTTTGTTTGAATTTGAATTTAGATTTGTTTTCCAAATTGGTTAAGTACCTTGTTTGATTTGGTTTACCATTAGTTGAGTTCTTTAGTGCCAACTTCTTGTTTAGTTCATTAGTTCAAGGTTCTTTACTTTTCCATTGCGATTTCATCTCTGAATTACAACCCAAAACCTAATTACTTATTTGAAACCCAAAAACACAAACGACACATAAACCAAGCTCGAATCAAACACAACAACTAGCTCCGATAAAAATACGACCTGTGGCCCCTTTGCTACATTTTCAGATTTTGATTGTAAAAAGGGTTTCCAGCTTTTATAAATATCTAAATTTGAGATCCACATTCGTGACAGTCTATTTTGGGTCCGTCAAATTTTTGGCGCCGTTGCCGGGGAGGCAACTAGTTGATTTGTTTGATTTTTGCTTGTGCACTTATTTCATATTTTTCTTGATTTATTTTTGTGCTTATTGCTATATCTGTTGATTTGATTTTATTTGTTTTATCTCTATATCCACTTTTATTGCAATTTGTTTTGTTTTATGACCAGGTCTTCAGGTGGTGATTTAGAAGAATTCGACCCTGAGATTGAGAGGACTTTCAGAGCTAGGAGGAGCCAGAGCATCCTTTCTGAGACTACAGATATCCCTCCTATTCAGACTATTTTCACTCACTCAAGGAGTAACATGACAGGTCACCAGAGAACTATGAAGGAGCTTGCAGCACCAGATGCTTTATTTCAGTACTCTAGCATAGCTTATCCAGAGCTGGCGAGAGATTTTGAGCTAAGATCTGGACTCATCAATTTGCTGCCAAAGTTTCAGGGATTAACTGGAGAGGATCCAAACAGACACATGCACGAATTCCATGTTGTATGCTCTACTATGAAGCCTCAGGGCATTTCTGAAGAAAATATTAAGCTGAGAGCTTTCCCCTTTACACTGACAGGAGCAGCAAAAGACTGGTTTTATTATCTACCTACAGGGCATGTGTCTAGTTGGATCGCTATGAAGAAGGCATTTTTGGAAAAGTATTTCCCAGCCTCCAGAACAGCTATAATCAGAAAAAGTATCTGTGGAATTCAACAAGTGGTTGGTGAGACGCTCTATGATTACTGGGAAAGATTCAATAAGTTGTGTTCAAGTTGCCCCCAGCATCAGATCAGCGAGCAACTGTTGATTCAATACTTTTATGAGGGATTGCTGCAGATGGATAGAATAATGATAGATGCTGCAGCTGGAGGGGCCCTAGTGAACAAAACGCCAATGCAAGCTAGGGAGCTCATTTCAAATATGGCTGAGAATTCCCAACAATTTGGAAGCAGAGCCTTGACCACCAGAGGAGTGGGTGAAGTTCAGGTAGTTCCTACTGATCAGAAGGAGGTTAAGACTGCATTGATGGAGCTCACCTCGCCTGTTAAGCAAATTGAACTAACTGTTGCAAGGCAAAATTCAACTCCTTCAGTACCTCCACAGTCAAGTCAAGTGATGAGTGTGTGTGGCATTTGCTCTAGTCAAGAGCACACTTCAGATTCATGTCCCACTCTCTAACAAGACGAGACAGTAGCAGCATTGGTAAGAGGACAATTTCAAGCAAGAAACAATCCTTATTCCTCTACTTATAACCCTGGTTGGAGGAATCATCCAAATTTGAGGTACGAGAACGCTTTCTGCCAACAAAACCCTCAACCGCAGCCCTCACAACAGCCTCTACCGAATTTCCAGCAGCCCCAGCAAACTCAGAATAATCAGCAAGTTTTCCAGCCGTCGAACCAAAATTTTCAGCCTCCATTCCAGCCTAATTTCCAACAAACTCAGCAGCAATTTCAGCAACAATTTCAGCAATTCGAACCTCAATTCCAGCAATATCATCAAGGGCAGCAAGGTTTTCAATCATTTCCAGCTTTCCAAACTCAAAACCAACAAAATTTTCAGCCTTCCCAGCCCTATAACCAGATTTCACAGCCCTACAATCAAGGGTTTCAAAGTCAGAATTTTCAGTCCTCATCACCGAATTTTCCACTTCAAAATCAGAACTTTCAAGGCTATAACTCCCAGCAAGGTTTCCAAGCATATCAGCCCGCTAATCAGCCCTACCAACAGCAACTTCCATCCTCTTATCAGCCCCAACAGCCATGTTTTCAAGGATCTCAGCAAGCTCAACCAATTCAACCGACTACTTCATCATTTCAAGGTCAGTCAAGGAGCTATGCTAACCAAGGAGGGTATGGGAGCTCAAGTGGAGGAAATGCGCAGCATCAACAAATGATGGAAATGTTTCAACAAATGTTCCAACAACAACAACAACATAATCACAACATTGAGAGGCAATTGGGTCAATTGGCTAGTGGAATTAATCAAAATCAAGCTCAAGGATCAAGTCAACTCCCTTCCCAAACTGTCCCTAATCCTAAAGGAAATGTGAGTGCTATTACTTTGAGAAGTGGGAAGGTTACATCATCTCCAAAGAGTCCAAGAGCAGATTTTTCAGAAAACCGAACAGCAACTTCAAGTCCAGCCCAAAACAGCCATGAAATGACTTCAAATTCAGCTGATTCCACCCCTAGCCCGTTCCCAACCCCTTCCTCGAGTAACCCTCCAAATTTGGTGGAAAACGGAGAAGAAATTAGTGCCGAGACGCAAGGGACAATAGCCACTTCGCAAGGGACAGCAACCAAAATTTCAGCCTCTCCACATCCGGCCAAAGAAGATGATTTTAGGGTTCCCTTACCCTTTCCACAGCAGAGAACACATGCCAAAAAGCAAGTGGAGGAGGAGAAGGCTAAGGAATTCAATGAGTTAGTGGAACTTTTCAGTAAGGTAGAGATCAATGTACCTTTGTTGACCATGATCAAGCAAATTCCAAAGTATGCTATGTTTTTGAAAGATCTTTGTGTTCACAAAAAGAAACTTAAGGAGAATGAGTTGGTCAGCTTTGGGAAGAATATCTCAGCACTTATCCACACCATTCCTCAGAAGTGTGAAGACCCAGGGGTATTTACTGTTTCTTGTGAGATAGGGAGCACCATATTCCATGATGCTATGTTAGATTTAGGAGCTTCCATAAATGTGATGCCCAGGTCAATATTTCAGATGCTCGGCATAGGCCCTTTACAGCCCACTGGTGTGGTGATACAGCTAGCAGACAGGAGTCAGACCCACCCAGCAGGTATGATTGAAGATGTTTTGGTGAAGGTAAAGGAGCTAATATTTCCTGCAGATTTTTATATTTTGGATATGGAGGGAGATTATTTGGCGCACCGTTCTCCACTTATTCTAGGCAGACCTTTTCTGAAGACGGCCAGAACAAAGATTGATGTATATGCCGGTACACTTTCCATGGAGATTGGAGACACGGTGGTTCAGTTTAGCCTTTTCGATGCTATGAAGCACCCGAGGGAGGACCACTCCGTTATGAGCATGGACATTCTTGAGGAGCTGGAGTAGACAGAGTTAGAGGCTGAGGGATTTTTATCTGATTTTTCTGGAGGAGCTATTGATTCAGAGGAGGCTGAGAGAGTACTTACTGCTGAGACTGAGGATTTTTCAGAAGATTTTTCAGACACATTTCCAGCTAGAGAGATTTTTCTAGGTGTAGGGGATTGCACAGAGCCCCAAGGATCACCTATTTCTGTTGAGATTCAAAGTGTAGGGGATTGCACAAAGCCCCAAGGATCATCCACTTTTATGGAAGAAGACCAAAGTGAACTGAAGCCATTACCAGGCCATTTGAAGTATGCATACCTAGGAGAGGAGCAGACTTTTCCTGTGATTATTGCACAGCATTTGGAGTCAGAACAAGAGGAAAAATTATTGCAAGTCCTGAGGCACTACAAGAAAGCAATTGGGTGGACATTATCAGATATACCAGGTATCAGCCCAGCTATCTACATGCACAGGATATTTTTGGAGGAAAATGTCAAACCTGTGAGGTAACCACAAAGGAGGCTCAACCCACTTATTTTGGATGTTGTAAAGAAAGAGGTGACTAGACTTCTACAGGCAGGTATCATTTACCCTATTTCTGACAGTCAGTGGGTTAGTCCTATTCATGTGGTGCCCAAGAAATCTGGAGTGACCGTGGTGGCAGATGAAAGCAATGAATTAGTACCCACCAGAGTTAAGAATTCCTGGAGAGTCTGCATTGATTACAGGAAGCTCAACAAGGTCACAAGGAAAGATCACTTCCCTCTACCCTTTATTGATCAGATGCTTGAGAGATTGGCAGGGAAGTCGCACTATTGTTTCTTGGATGGATTTTCAAGCTATTTTCAGATTTGCATAGATCCAGAGGACCAGGAGAAGACTACCTTCACTTGGCCCTTTGGCACTTTTGCCTACAGACGTATGCCCTTCGGACTCTGCAACGCACCTGGTACATTTCAGAGATGCATGGTAAGTATATTCGGTGAGTTGCTAGAGGACTGTATGGAGGTATTCATGGATGATTTTTCAGTTTATGACACGCCTTTTGATTCATGCTTAAATAATTTGTCTAGAGTTTTACTTCATTGCATTGAAACTAACCTTGTTCTTAATTTTGAGAAATGCCACTTTATGGTAGAGCACGGGATAGTACTAGGACACATAGTCTCTCGGAAAGGAATTGAGGTAGATCCTACGAAAATCAGTGTTATTTCTTCTTTATCTTACCCCGTATGCATATGGGATGTTCGTGCTTTTCTTGGACATGCAGGATTTTACCGCAAATTTATTAGAGATTTCAGCTTGATTGCTCGACCCTTGACACGACTTCTGCAGAAAGATGTTGAGTTTCATTTTGATGAAAATTGCAAGGAAGCTTTTCATAGACTCAGGGAGGCTCTTACCTCAGCTCCTATTATTACATCACCTGACTGGACTCTACCGTTTGAATTAATGTGTGATGCTTCTAATTTTGCAGTGGGAGCTGTTTTAGCACAGAGGGTTGATGGAGCACCACATGTCATTTGCTACGCCTCCAAAACCCTAGATGGCGCCCAAGCCAACTACACCACGACTGAAAAGGAACTTCTTGCCATTGTTTTTGCTTTAGATAGATTCAAATCTTATTTATTATGCTCACATGTGATTATTTTTTCTGATCATGCAGCTCTTAAATACGTATTGAAAAAGCTTGATGCAAAACCCAGATTGATCAGATGGATGCTCCTACTCCAAGAATTCGACCTGGAAATCAAGGATAGAAGTGGAAAAGAGAACTTAGTTGCAGATCATTTGAGCAGACTTGAAGGAGATGGATCTCCTACCACCATTGATGATGATTTCAGAGATGAGCACTTGATTTCAGTGCATGGTGAGACACCGTGGTATGCAGACCTAGTTAACTTTCTTGTTGCACATGTATTTCCCACTCAATTTTCTAAGGCTCAAAAAGATAAATTAAAAAGTGATGCAAAGTTTTATGTGTGGGATGATCCTTATTTGTGGAAATTTTGTAATGACCAAATAATTAGGAGATGCATACCTGATCATGAGTTTTCTTCTGTCCTGACATTTTGTCATTCATCAGCTTGTGGGGGGGGGGCATTTGGACCCCAGAGGACGGCCAGGAAAGTACTAGAGTGTGGATTATACTGGCCCACCTTTTTCATGATTCACATGTTTTTTATAAAAATTGTGATAGATGTCAGCGAACTGGGAACATAGGAGCGAGACATGAGATGCCCCAAAACACTATGCTTTACTGTGAGATTTTTGATGTTTGGGGGATAGATTTTATGGGACATTTTCCTGCATCTTATGGTTATCTGTATATTTTACTTGCTGTGGATTATGTTTCGAAATGGGTGGAGGCCATTCCCTCCAGGACTGATGATTCTTCTGTTGTTTGTAGTTTTGTTAGGTCACACATTTTCTGCAGGTTTGGAATTCCAAGAGCAATAATCAGTGACCAAGGATCTCATTTTTGCAACAAACACATGAAGGCGATGCTTAGCAGATATGGGGTGGTACATAAAATCTCTACATCCTATCATCCCCAAACAAATGGACAGGCTGAGATTTCCAACAGAGAGATAAAATCCATTCTAGAGAAGACAGTTGGGCCCACTAGAAAAGACTGGAGCAAGAGGTTAGATGACGCACTCTGGGCCTACAGAACAGCATATAAGACACCGATTGACATGTCACCCTACCGCTTGGTTTATGGCAAGGCTTGTCACCTCCCCGTGGAAATAGAGCACAAGGCATATTGGGTGGTGAAAGCTTGTAATTTCGATGCTACCAAAGCGGGGGAAGAGAGAAAATTACAACTCCAAGAACTTGAAGAAATTCGGCTAGAAGCATTTGAAAATTCAAGGATCTACAAGGAGAAGACAAAGAACTTCCATGACAAGCACATTGTGAAGAAAGATTTCAAAGTTGGTGACAAGGTGTTATTGTACAAATCAAGGCTCAAATTGATAAAAGGTAAATTAAGGTCAAGGTGGGATGGTCCATTTATTGTAACCAATATTTTTCCCTATGGTGTTGTGGAAATTCAAGATGCATCTAATGGTTTTATTTGGAAAGTAAATGGCCACCGGCTCAAAAGGTACTTTGAAGAGCTAAAGGAGCTAGAGGTGGATGGGTTGGATATGAACGAAGCTATCTACCCAACTTAAGGGGAGTTCACTTTCTCTACCATTTATTGTACATATCATTTTCATGTTTCTAGGAATAAATGTTTCTCTTTTTAAAGTAAGTAGTGGATAATAAATTTTTAGGAAACATGACATGAACAAAAATCATTGTAAATACCATGTTTTTTGTTTTAGCACTTTTTTTTGCATGATTAGGAATAAATGTATCCCTCTAGGTTAACTTATTGTCATTTTAGAGTCTTTTGAAAATAAATTAAATTTGGTTGTCAAAACTTAGGATTTAAGCTCATGGATGAATTCTTGGTTGCTTGAGTACTACTTTTCCTTAGATTCTTGATTGAGGACTTGAAATGAATTATTTTTGACTAGTGAGAATTAGTCTTATATTTGTGATACACATATGTTATTGTACTCTAGAACTTGCTTAGGTTCTTTCAAAACCATATTTCGTTGATTGGATCACATCTATGAAGACTAATCATATTGTTTCCCTTTTTCCATTTTATTCTTAGTAATGATCATACTTGATACATACTCTTTTCAATTTGTCTTTCCTTATTCCTAATCTTAACCCCAATTTTTCTATGGATTTGTTTGCTTGGGATGTTTTCTTGATGCTACTTGCCCGAGACGGACAAAGATTTAAGTGTGGGGGAGTGATTAGTGTTTTGGGAAAAGTTTTGTATCAAGAAGGCATTTTGATCCATAAGAAAATTTTTTGTAATGGAAGGATGGAAAAAGTTACATTTTGAGTGAGTTTGGTGTCAAGAATGAAGCAAGAGAGGTGGAAGCAATTGGAGTTTGAGATTCTTCACTACATGTTGAAGACCCAAGTGGCACGCAATGGTAAGAAGTTGAAAAAGGAAGCTGAAAAATTCAGTTATAAACAAAAGAAGATCCAAGGAAGTACATGTGCCAAGTTGAATTCAGCTGAGAAGCAAAAGAAATCTGCAACAAAAGAAGAAAAGAATGGCACGCAAGTGAGAAAACAGTTTGTGCCAAAAGAAAAATCTGCACTGCTTGTAATCTGCCGAGACTTGAATTTGAAGCAGCTGAAAATAGTCTGAAATGAGCTGAGAAGAGCTGAGAAGTAGGAAATTCTGAGCCGACTGCAAGGAGAGCTGCTGCGGGCAGTTAACAAATTTAAGAAACAAATCTGAATGGAAGTTGAGCACATTGTTGCAGCTGCAAAAAGAAAAGAGAAAAGCTGTGCCGAGTGCTGGAATCTTGGAGCTGATGAATGATACAAGCAAAATTGTGCTGGAATGGAATGGTTGCAGCAGAAACAAAATGAACTGCAGCTGTACAATCTGAAGACAAGCTGAATTGAAGTGGAATATAAGCTGAGAATATGAAAAATTCTGTGCCAAGGAAATATCTATGAGCTGGGAAATCTGCACTGCATTGAGAACTTGAAATCTGCCGACAGTGATTTGGAGTTGCTGGGATGACAAAAACTGAATGCAAGGGTAGCTGCAGAATTCTGGAGATCAGAAAATCTAAGATAGCTGCAAGTTCAGGAAATTAGTGCCAAGTAAATTCAGCTGAACCAAGGAGAAATTTTGGAACTGCAATTCTTGTTTTGGAACTGCATGCGGGCAGATCACAAACTTGAGCAGGAATTCTGTGCCAAGGTGGTGTTGGATCGATAGAACCGATAGAGGGGGGGTGAATATCGGTATTCGTTTTTCGGAAAATTAAGAGCAGGTGCACAGCGGAAAATAAGAAAAATAATAACACAGAGACGCAGTCGTTTTTACTTGGTTCGGAGCCTGGGTCGACTCCTACTCCAAGGCCCACGGTCGTTGACCGTTTACTTTGGGCAATTCTATATCAGGCACAAATTCATTTACAAAAGATTACAGAATTAGAATTAAGTACAGTAAACTTTAAAATAACTCTTTTACCAACGTCCGGGGTAGATCGACTTTTTCTGAGCAGCGGGACGTCCTCAGCACGAGTTGGAAGGATTCCGAGGCGAAGCGCGAGTGCAGAAGAGCGTAGAAGAGTTGATTCAGAAGTTGTTGTGGAAAGCTTGGGCGTTGGGTGCTACTTATAGCACCTCGGGGCGCCCTGGACGTCGGGGGCGCCCTGCCACGTGTCAACCGATCCGGTTTTAGCTCGGTCAAGCGTTATCCCATCCGAATAGGGATAACTTTGACTCTGGGGGTGCCCTGGTCGCAGAGGGCGCCCTGGTCGCAGAGGGCGCCCTGGTCGCAAAGGGCGCCCTGCATGACTTCTTCTGCGCAAAATTCTCGGCTGGATAAGGGTGACGCTTCGCAGGCTTGGGCGTGGGGCACCTTGGCTGCTGAGGGTGCCCTGGCTGCTGAGGGCGCCCTGGCTGCTAAGGGTGCCCAGCCCAGTAAGCAGCCGAAGCCCTTTTTGCTTCATTTGTTTTTGGTTCACCTTGGGGGCGCCCTGGACACTCAGGGCGCCCTGCTCAGCTGTTGCCTCACTCCTTTGAGGCTCTCTGAGTTGCAGACACACGTTCCTTCGGTCCTGCATCCAGGGTTAGTCCAAAACACAATAAACCAATTAATTATTAGTTTATACAGCCTTAGCTGTCTTGGTTCTGACTTTGGGCCTCCGAAATGGAGCCCTAGTCGAACCGACGCCTACTGTTCCCTCAACGGGGAACGCGTCCTCACCTACTCCTCTCGGGAGAATTTACCTGATGCCAACCGTTCCTCTGGTTGGACTTTTGCCTGACGGTCCTTTGTCAGGTCTTGGATGCCAAGCTGCCCTTCGCCCGGTGCCTAGCATTCCTTCGCTAGGGCTTTGTATCCTGGCATTCCTTCGCTAGGTGCCTAGCAGTCCTTCGCTAGGGCTTTGTTTCCTGACAGCCCTTCGCCAGGTGCCTAGCAGCCCTTCGCTAGGACTTTGTTTCCTGGTAGCCCTTCGCCAGGTGCCTAGCAGCCCTTCGCTAGGACTTTGTTTCCTGGCAGCCCTTCGCCAGGTGCCTAGCAGCCCTTCGCTAGGACTTTGTTTCCTGGCAGCCCTTCGCCAGGTGCCTAGCAGCCCTTCGCTAGGACTTTGTTTCCTGGTATCCCTTCGCCAGGTGCCTAGCAGCCCTTCGCTAGGACTTTGTTTCCTGGCAGCCCTTCGCCAGGTGCCTAGCAGCCCTTCGCTAGGACTTTGTTTCCTGGCAGCCCTTCGCCAGGTGCCTAGCAGCCCTTCGCTAGTTGCCTAGCAGTCCTTCGCTAGGGCTTGGATACTGGCAGTCCTTCGCCAGTTGCCTAGCAGTCCTTCGCTAGGGCTTTGTATCCTGGCATTCCTTCGCCAGGTGCCAAGCAGCCCTTCGCTAGGACTTTGTATCCTGCACACTCAGTGAATATTGTTAGATCACAAACAAACTTAACTTTAAATCCTTTGCCAATATCAAAACAAGGTTCGATATGGTGCTTCCTGCACCAACAATCTCCCCCTTTTTGATTTATGGTAACACAATTCAAAGTTAAGTAAAAAACATATAACAGTTAAGCAAGAGGGTTAAGACCAATAAAACATAGCAGTTCTGAACAGTCTAAAACCAATGTAATTTGAACAGAAAAAATTTTCTCATACTCCCCCTGAATCATTGTGTTATAAAATACTTAACTTAACACTTAACTTTGACCCTTCCTCCCCCTTTGACATATATCAAAAACAAAACATGGGTGAACAGGGTAAAATTTTGAGAAGTTTTGCAAACCTAAATTTTGTTAAAAAACTTTTACTTACAAGGCTTTGCAAAAAAAGAATTTTACTTAGGCAAAATTTTGAAGACAAATTTCCCAAAAAAAATTGTTTGCCAAAAATTTTTGCACACTTAGAAATATTTGTTTGGAAATTCTTTTGTGCATTTTGGAAAACAAGTTCTGGATAAGTTTTTCACCAAAAAACTTTAATAAGTTTTTGCTCGGTCATATTTTGTGTACTAAGAAAAAAAAGAAATTTATTTAGGAGAAGACATGTATTTAACAAAAATTTGAAACACTTAGAAATACTTAGAAACTTTTGAAGCACTTTTTGAAAAAAAATCTCTCTTTCCTTTCTCTCCCCTGTAATGTGAAATTCTTCTCCTGTTTTAGACCATTTCTAAAATAAATTTTCTTTGAAAAAGAAGGAAAATTTTAATGAAGAGTTTAATTTCTAATTTCACACTTTTTCTACTCTCCTACTTGGATATATATCAATAAAGAGTTCTAAAAATATATTTTAAAGGATATTTAAAATTTGTGTATCAGAGCTTATGGGTTTTGAAAACATAAATATTTGAGAATATTGTCAAGAATTATAATAGTTTCTAAGTAACATCATTTTGAAAGAGTGAAGAATTGATGCAAAAAATAGTATTAGGGTCAAGTGTATATTTGCATTGAGTCCATGCATGACAAGCAACAAAAAAGAATATATAATCAATAAGATTACTTGTTTTGAATATTTTGAAAAATATAAGTACTTTAAAAGATATTGAGCTTTTTGAGAGATGCAAGTACACTGTATCTTTGAAAAATATAAGTCACTTTGAAAAATATTATGCAATTTTTGAAAATATAAGTATTATTTGAAAAATATGCATTTTTGAAAAATATGCAAGTAAGGTATTTCAAAAATAATTTTATAAGCCACAAAAACATTTTAAAGTAATATTTTGTAAGACAAATTACTTATGTTTTCGACACAATTTTGAAAATATAGTGTATGAAAACATATTAGTTAGAAATGTTTAATAACTCTTTTAATTTGACCTCCCTCTAAACTTGACGCAGTCCTTGGAAGCTTGTTGACTACAAGTATTCTTCCTCTGAGTTCTTAGGGTTCAGTTCAGATCAAGGAATTTATCTAACAATTTCAAAACAAATAATTACCAAAAATATTTCAGAAATTCTTCTTTTAAATCAAACTCCCCCTAAATTTGACACATCCTAGGAATCCTTGTAGATCATGAAGTGAACCTTCCTCTGTGTCTTTAGGGTTTATTAAAATTAAAAGAATAATTTTGAATAACCTTCTGAGTATGATAATTTTTAAGGAGATACATTTTTGAAAACATAACTTGAAGTGATAACACAGTTTTCAAAATTTTTTTTTGAAATGATGATAATTTTTCAAACAGAAAGTAGTATACGAAGGTTTTTGAATCAATTTTTGAAAACCTTAATGAGATGATAATTAGATTTAGAACATAAGGTTTTTTTTAAACATTTAAATTTTTGAAGAGTATTTAAAAGAAACTCCTCCTGTATCCGACACAGTCTGACTTTTATCTAAGTTTCTTAAGGGGTTTCAGTGTTGAGCAGGTTTGACTATGTTGACTAGGGTTGACTGTTTTGACCAAGTTTGACCAATCAATAACTAAAACAAAACAAACCCTAGATTATATTTAAAACGAGTCTATTGAGATATTAAACATGAAATTTAAAAAAACGTTAGAATTGAAAGAGTAGGGTACTGTAAACAAAAAAAATAGATAATTTTGAATAATTTTTGAAAACATTTTTTTTAAAGGATAGTGAATTATGCTTTTAGGTTCTAGATGTCTCACCCAGTTCTACGTGGTCAAGCATGTTAACCTTATAGGTTGTGTGAGACAAATATTTTAATTTTGAAAATAAATGATTGACAATAATTAAATTGAATTTTGAGCGTAATTAATTAGGTTGAATTTGAGAATAATTAATTGAATTATTTTGAATTAAATTGATTTAATTAAGATTTAAATGAATTTAATTGATTTATTAAGATTTAATTGATTTAATTGATTTAATTAAGATTTAATTGATTTAGTTGGTTGGGTTGGACTCAACTTTTAGGTCCTAAGCATCTCACCCATTTCTAAGTGACAAAACATGATATTCTTAACTGTTTTGTGAGATGCATATTTTAATAGAAAGATTTATTTTGAAAAGGTCATGATTAATTTTGAAAAGTTAAATTAATTTTTAAACCCAATTTAAATTTATTTTGAAAAGAGATATTTGAATCTAAAATTAACTGAAAATTTGTGTTAGATTCAAATTTAACAAAGAGTAAATTGAATTTGAATTTCAAAAATTGGCTTCCAGGTCTTGGCGAGGCACAAGGCCTTCTTTGGCCGTAGCCTTATTGGATCATCAACCCTTTCTTAGACAAAGCCTTTTAGTGAAATTTCATCTTCAAAATTACTTTTTGGTAAATTCTGGTCTAACTAGTTTGGGTCTTGGATCGGTAGCTTCGGCTAGTTCCGCCAAGATGGCTTCCCTAACGTACTATCATCTCACCTCCACCCAATACTATGTTGTTCAATTTTCAATTAACTGATTTAGTCCTTATACTAACCGATCCTAATTCTAAGCAAAAAAAAAACAAAAATAACAAGAAACACATAACTAAAACAAACAATTGTCTAAGTAAGGTCACAATTGGAGTAATACTCCGGATTTTCGAAATCAGCAAGATTATGAATTAAATTTTCTAACTTATTGACCTTATGTTTTAGGGTTTCATTTTCTTGTTTCAATTTTCTGAAGTTTGCTTTAATTAAGTTACATGAATCAATCACATTATTCAAGGTAAATAACGGATTTTCAAATACTGTAAATTTACCATTGTTGATTGTTTGTCCGGCATTCTTAGTAGCTCTTTTATCTGTGCATTCACTTTTGTAATGCCCGAACTCCTGGCACTTGAAGCATTGAATGCGACTTTTGTGCTTTCGTGCTTTTGGAACTGATTCCTTTGTCACCGTCGGTAGTGTCGTTCGAATCTTACGAGTAGGACACTCACTTTGGTAGTGCCCTTTCTCGCTGCATGTGTAACAAATTACATGATTAAAATTTGATTTACACTTTTACCTTTTGGTTCTTTATTGGGAATCTCCCCCTTGATTCTTGCCGCCTCGGATCTAGGCTCATCTTCTGATTCTGTGTCTGAGTCGGACTCGGGTACTGGTTGAAGCTCCTTCTTTGGTGGTTCTTTAGGAGTTTTCCCTGCAATAAAATTTACACCTTCCTCGACCATTATAGTATCTGTTTGATTATTTAATTCTAATTTTGAAAAGAATTCGAAATCGGTTACCGTCTCAGTCAATTCGTCGTCTAATTCTGGTTCGATTTTGGATTCGGGTTCAGACTCTGACTCGGCTGTTTGTGCTTGGACTGAAAGGGCAAGATAATTTACCTGATCTTCTTCTTCATCTGAGATCTCTTGATGAAGGTTAACCAATTTTTCCCAGATTTCTCTAGCACATCTGCATGGACCTACTAGCTTGAGTTGCTCCTTGGTTAGGCCACATTGTAGGATTGCAGTTGCCCTTGCATCGGTCTCAATTTGATTGAGGGTGTGTTCATCCAGTTTGTCCCACTCAATTGATGACTCCTCTTCTACGGGTAACGAGAATCCCGTTTGGATGATCTGCCATAAGTCCATGTGGGCCTTCAGAAGGGACTCCATTTGACATTTCCAAAACGTGAAGTTCTCGCCGGAGAATAGTGGTGGACGTGCACTGTTCCACTCTTGGTTGGCCATTCAATATAAACCTTGCACACAAACAAAATAACAAAAAAATTGTACCAAGACTTGGTCTTGGATTATTAGTGCGGGAGAAGGGAAGAAATAGCTCAAAATAAATGTTGTACGAATTTCGAGGCAGAATTATACTAAAATAATAAAAACAATTTATGACAAATTTTTGAAAATATTAATTTTGTCAATTCTGATTAATGATGAAAAATTAAAAATTAAAAAAAATTGCTCAAATTAAGGTAGCACGAATTTCGAGAAAAATATTAAAATAATGAAAAAAAAAGTTTGTGACAAATTTTCAAAAATTGTTCGTTTTATCAATTTTGACTTATAGTGAAAAAATGAGAATTCAAAATTGAAAAAGGCGGATGTGTTTTATTTGGAAAGTAAATGGTCACCGGCTCAAAAGGTACTTTGAAGAGCTAAAGGAGCTAGAGGTGGATGGGTTGGATATGAACGAAGCTATCTACCCAACTTAAGGGGAGTTCACTTTCTCTACCATTTATTGTACATATCATTTTCATGTTTCTAGGAATAAATGTTTCTCTTTTTAAAGTAAGTAGTGGATAATAAATTCTTAGGAAACATGACATGAACAAAAATCATTGTAAATACCATGTTTTTTGTTTTAGGACTTTTTTTTTTGCATGATTAGGAATAAATGTATCCCTCTAGGTTAACTTATTGTCATTTTAGAGTCTTTTGAAAATAAATTAAATTTGGTTGTCAAAACTTAGGATTTAAGCTCATGGATGAATTCTTGGTTGCTTGAGTACTACTTTTCCTTAGATTCTTGATTGAGGACTTGAAATGAATTATTTTTGACTAGTGAGAATTAGCCTTATATTTGTGATACACATATGTTATTGTACTCTAGAACTTGCTTAGGTTCTTTCAAAACCATATTTCGTTGATTGGATCACATCTATGAAGACTAATCATATTGTTTCCCTTTTTCCATGTTATTCTTAGTAATGATCATACTTGATACATACTCTTTTCAATTTGTCTTTCCTTATTCCTAATCTTAACCCCAATTTTTCTATGGATTTGTTTGCTTGGGATGTTTTCGTGATGCTACTTGCCCGAGATGGACAAAGATTTAAGTGTGGGGGAGTGATTAGTGTTTTGGGAAAAGTTTTGTATCAAGAAGGCATTTTGATCCAAAAGAAAATTTTTTTGTAATGGAAGGATGGAAACAATTACATTTTGAGTGAGTTTGGTGTCAAGAATGAAGCAAGAGAGGTGAAAGCAATTGGAGTTTGATATTCTTCACTACATGTTGAAGACCCAAGTGGCACGCAATGGTAAGAAGTTGAAAAAGGAAGCTGAAAAATTCAGTTATAAACAAAAGAAGATCCAAGGAAGTACATGTGCCAAGTTGAATTCAGCTGAGAAGCAAAAGAAATCTGCAACAAAAGAAGAAAAGAATGGCACGCAAGTGAGAAAACAGTTTGTGCCAAAAGAAAAAAAGAAAAATCTGCACTGCTTGTAATCTGCCGAGACTTGAATTTGAAGCAGCTGAAAATAGTCTGAAATGAGCTGAGAAGAGCTGAGAAGCTGGAAATTCTGAGCTGACTGCAAGGAGAGCTGCTGCGGGCAGTTAACAAATTTAAGAAACAAATCTGAATGGAAGTTGAGCACATTGTTGCAGCTGTAAAAAGAAAAGAGAAAAGCTGTGCCGAGTGCTGGAATCTTGGAGCTGATGAATGATACAAGCAAAATTGTGCTGGAATGGAATGGTTGCAGCAGAAACAAAATGAACTGCAGCTGTACAATCTGAAGACAAGCTGAATTGAAGTGGAATATAAGCTGAGAATCTGAAAAATTCTGTGCCAAGGAAATATCTATGAGTTGGGAAATCTGCACTGCATTGAGAACTTGAAATCTGCCGACAGTGATTTGGAGTTGCTGGGATGACAAAAACTGAATGCAAGGGTAGCTGCAGAATTCTGGAGATCAGAAAATCTAAGATAGCTGCAAGTTCAGGAAATTAGTGCCAAGTAAATTCAGCTGAACCAAGGAGAAATTTTGGAACTGCAATTCTTGTTTTGGAACTGCATGCGGGCAGATCACAAAATTGAGCAGGAATTCTGTGCCAAGGTGGTGCTGGATCGATAGAACCGATAGAGGGGGGGTGAATATCGGTATTCGTTTTTCGAAAAATTAAGAGCAGGTGCACAGCGAAAAATAAGAAAAATAATAACATAGAGACGCAGTCGTTTTTACTTGGTCGGAGCCTGGGTCGACTCCTACTCCAAGGCCCACGGTCGTTGACCGTTTACTTTGGGCAATTCTATATCAGGCGCAAATTCGTTTACAAAAGATTACAGAATTAGAATTAACTACAGTAAACTTTAAAATAACTCTTTTACCGACATCCGGGGTAGATCGACTTTTTCTGAGCAGCAGGACGTCGTCAGCACGAGTTGGAAGGATCCGAGGCGAAGCACGAGTGCAGAAGAGCGTAGAAGAGTTGATTCAGAAGTTGTTGTGGAAAGCTTGGGCGTTGGGTGCTACTTATAGCACCTCGGGGCGCCCTGGACGTCGGGGGCGCCCTGCCACGTGTCAACCGATCTGGTTTTAGCTCGGTCAAGCGTTATCCCATCCGAATAGGGATAACTTTGACTCTGGGGGCGCCCTGGTCGCAGACGGCGCCCTGCATGACTTCTTCTGCGCAAAATTCTCGGCTGGATAAGGGTGACGCTTCGCAGGCTTGGGCGCGGGGCGCCTTGGCTGCTGAGGGCGCCCTGGCTGCTGAGGGCGCCCTGGCTGCTGAGGGTGCCCAGCCTAGTAAGCAGCCGAAGCCCTTTTTGCTTCATTTGTTTTTGGTTCACCTTGGGGGCGCCCTGGACACTTAGGGCGCCCTGCTCAGCTGTTGCCTCACTCCTTTGAGGCTCTCTGAGTTGCAGACACACGTTCCATCGGTCCTGCATCCAGGGTTAGTCCAAAACACAATAAACCAATTAATTATTAGTTTATACAGCCTTAGCTGTCTTGGTTCTGACTTTGGGCCTCCGAAATGGAGCCCTAGGTCGAACCGACGCCTACTGTTCCCTCGACGGGGAACGTGTCCTCACCTACTCCTCTCGGGAGAATTTACCTGATGCCAACCGTTCCTCTGGTTGGACTTTTGCCTGACGGTCCTTTGTCAGGTCTTGGATGCCGAGCTGCCCTTCGCCCGGTGCCTAGCATTCCTTCGTTAGGGCTTTGTATCCTGGCATTCCTTCGCCAGGTGCCTAGCTGTCCTTCGCTAGGGCTTTGTTTCCTGACAGCCCTTCGCCAGGTGCCTAGCAGCCCTTCGCTAGGACTTTGTTTCCTGGCAGCCCTTCACCAGGTGCCTAGCAACCCTTCGCTAGGACTTTGTTTCCTGGCAGCCGTTCGCCAGGTGCCTAGCAGCCCTTCGCTAGTTGCCTAGCAGTCCTTCGCTAGGGCTTGGATACTGGCAGTCCTTCGCCAGTTGCCTAGCAGTCCTTCACTAGGGCTTTGTATCCTGGCATTCCTTCGCCAGGTGTCTAGCAGCCCTTCGCTAGGACTTTGTATCCTGCACACTCAGTGAATATTGTTAGATCACAAACAAACTTAACTTTGAATCCTTTGCTAATATCAAAACAAGGTTCGATATGGTGCTTCCTGCACCAACAGGTGGAACCCAAGCAAGGTGTCAAAAATGAAATCTGAAAAAAAAATTGCAGCTAAAAAGAAAATTCAGAAGGTTATGAGGCTGCTGGAAGGATGAATTGAAGCTGAGAAATTTCGACTTTGAGTTGCTGAGATGATATAAACTAAAAAGGGAGTAAGCTGCAAGGTTCTAAACCATGAAGGACTCTTGTTGGAAGACTGAATTGAAGGCTGTAAGTTGATAGAAAATGGCACAAGCTGAGAGTATCAAAAGATTGCAGAAATGATTTGTAGCTGTATCAACTTGAACCCAATGCAAAAATTCAGTGCCAAATGAATTCAGTGAAGAAGTGAAAGAAATCTGAGCTAAAGTGGAAGAGCAGTGGCCTAGGAGAGTATCAAAAGATGGAATCTAAAATGCAAAGAACCCAAAGAAGAACAAATCAAATTTCTGCCACAAGCACAGTTTAGTATCATATCAAACTAAAATTTTGATTTTGGAAATCAATGAGGAAGTGCCGAATTCAAGTGGAGCCTTTATAGAGGAAATCTTCAATGAGAAATATTGGTATGCAAGCAAAAAGAAAGGAAATCTGCTATTTGGAGCTGCCATTTCTTTGTGCCAAATGTGATGATCAGTCCACTTGTAGCTCACGGAAGTGTGGGTTAAAGTTGTTTCTGATAAAGGTTAAAGCATGGCCACAACATAACTGAACACAAAAGAGAAAAACAGAAAAGAAAAACAAAAGGAACAAAGTGGCAAGTACGGAAAAAATCTGTGCCAATTTTACAAGTGAAGAAAGGTTGTGTGTTAAAATAGTTTGTGCAGATAAGAAATGGGAATGAGCTGAACTGATCTGAATTGAAACCAATGCAAGGAATGCTGAAAAGGACTTAGAACAAACCCACTCGAAGCCCAAGAGGTTTTGGAGAGCAGCAAGTTGCTACTTAAGCTGAAAATTCAGTTATGAAAGAAGAAAAATCAGTAGAAATGTGATGAAGACAGTTTTGTACCAACTTGCAACCGAATTTGAGTTTTTGAGGCTATGAATCAAGGCAGTAGGTATAGGAATGTATTCAGTTCTGTTCCCATGGTGCTCGGCAGAATGTAAACTAAAGGAAAAAAAATTACAGCTAAGAAGAAAAAAAAAATAAGGAAGAAACAAAAGGGGCACACAAAGGAGTTTCGGCCTCATGAATTTAGTGGAATGCTTCTCATCCAAATTACTTCTTTGTTCCACTACCTTTTTGACTCCACTAGAGGAAAAGAAAGCAGAAAATGAATTTAGTAGCTGACCAAGAGAAAGAGAAAAGAAAAGGAAGAAATTGGCACACAAATGGCAAAATTGGCACAAAAGGACTAGTGAGGACTTTTTATCAAATTCTTAAAGGGCAATGCCATAGTTTTACTCCATCACACTTTTGATATCACTAGAGGACTGACAAGAGGGGCAAAGCACATTGGAAACATTTTTGAGCACTCAAGTCTTCCACTTTATCAGTTTTACCATTTCCTTGATTTTTACTCCATTTCTTATCATTTCTATGTCTTTGATTTGTTTTTGTAGTGGTTGATCCTAATCATGAATAATGGTGGAGATTAGATAATAAGCAAGCCTATGGTAGTGCAAGAAGCATGTGTGTTTGAGTGAGCTCCACTTCCATCATCAACTTAGAACTTAAGGAGAGAGCCACCAAAATTTTCCTTGAAAGGCTAGTGAGTTGAATTCATCTCAATGACTCATAATGGATGAAAAGGCTAAGTTGTTGATTTAAGGACAAGATACTAATCCATAGAGCTTAGATTTTTGAGAATTGACAACCTTAGGTAATTTCTTTTCATTTGCTTCTAATTATGCTTTAGAAAACCTAAGGGATACATACTTAGTGTTTTCGCGAGACGCTCAAGCTCAAGTGTGGGGGAGTTGATAAGTACAATTTTAGTGATTATTTGAGTTGCTTAAATCAATGTTTGACCTATGTTTTTATTGCTTAATTGTGAAATTGCCCTAGGTTTTAGAACTTACTCTTATTTTGGACTTAATTGCAAATTTACACATATTTGGATTAATTGGCCACTAAATTTTGGATCTATTTTTTGTAGGCATGAAAGGTTCATGGACCTAGGGCATACTGGGTCAAACTTGAGTCGGAAGTGGTACCGGATCGGATTATCAAGCTTACGATTAATCCGGGCCGTCCGATTCAAAAGCGGCTAAATTTGAGCCATCCGGGACCATCTGAAGCAATCCGAGCTAGGGTTAGGGTTGATCAAGCATTCTGATCAAGATTTGAAGGTTTCATCCCAATCAGAGCTAAATCAACCGTTGGATCAAGCTCGGAGGGTTCTAGATCGTCCATTCAAAGATTAGGTTGATCTGGACCATCCGTTACACATCTGGAGGATCCGAGCTACCACGAGGCAGATCCTGACCCCTGATCAACATCCTCAAAGTTTGGCTCAAATCAGAGCAAGATCAGCCGTTGGATTCATCCAATTAAATCTGGACCGTCCAATGCAAATTACTTAAGGAAAATTTCTGCGCAGCTCACCCTCGTCGCGTCTTCACCGTTCTTCACGTTCTTCATTTTGTTCTTCATCGCTTCTTCAGACTTTTTCTTCCAAGAAGGCGTGACCACCTCCATTCCATTCCTAGATCAAGATCTGAGTCCTTGGTGATAGTTTCCTTGAAGAATTCAGCTCAATTTGCGCCGGAAAGGGATTGTTTGAGGGTTTCGGCAATTCTTCAGTCCGATCACTTGCTTCTCATCCACAACCCATTTCCGAGCGTCTGAGCCACTTGTAGGGGTTCTCAGGTGAGCTCAGACGCTTCCCAAATCATCATCGCAGCTCCATCAGTTGAGATAGAGTGTATCGGATTGTAAATTCCAGTTAAGCGCAGAGTTGAGCAGAGTCGACTTCAGAAATGATTTTCCAATGATTTGCTGAGCCTAGGGGTTCGAAGCCAGCTCTTGCTTGACGACCAAGAAGCTCTTGAGCTCGGGAAGGAATCGAGGAGTAGTTTTCCTTAGTTTAAATCTTGTTTTAGCTGTAGTTTTTGTATTCTGCCGAATCTGCACTGTTTTGTTTTTGATTTCTATTTAGTTGCTGTAATTTTTGTTTTGACTTGTTTTTGCAGTGGTTAAGTTTAAATTCAGTAAGTGAATTAGTTAGTGAGTGAGTTTAGTGCACAAAAGCTTCCAATTACAGTTTATTTTCTGTCCATTTCTTGCGTGCCCTGTTGTTAAGCTTGCGTATCAAGAAATTCCTGCAATTGCATTTCTATTTCTGAATTATTCAGTTTGGTTCACATTTAGTGAGTTAATCTAGTTGATCTAAGTTTGTTTAGACTTTAGTTTCATTTCTAAATCCTGTTTAGCTGTGATAACTTGAAATTTCAAATTGTTCCCCACTTAAAGCCTTGCGTATCAAATGCTGCCCTGTTTTTCTTCTTCTGCATTTCGTGTCTGAATTTGCCATTTCTGCTCATCCGATTAGGAAATCTGAGTTGTTGTTTTCCAGTCAATTGTTTCTGAGTCTGAGTTTGATTTGTTTGCTTCAGTCGTAATTTCTTTATATCAGTTCATAGTGTTGCAATCAGCATCATTTTCAGCATCTTTTCCAATCCATTAGCTTAACTTGTTGCGTGCCAAATTCTGATGAATCCTTGCACTTGGTATCAAGAGAAACTTAGGCTTTGATTGGTACCAAGTTAATTACAACTTGTAGTGTGTTTTGTAGCTCGAAATCATTTAGCATTGCATTTGGCCAATTCTGAACAGTCCCTTGCCTTTGTTTGTTTCCAAGTCTTGTAACTAGTTAATGCTTATTGCTTGTGTAATTTCTGAATTTCCTTTGCATTGATTTGTCTTAAATTGTTTGTTTTCGAAAATTGCCATTGCTGCCTCTATTTCTCAGCTTAGTGTTTGTTTGCATTTGAATTTAGATTTGTTTTCCAAATTGGTTAAGTACCTTGTTTGATTTGGTTTACCATTAGTTGAGTTCTTTAGTGCCAACTTCTTGTTTAGTTCATTAGTTCAAGGTTCTTTACTTTTCCATTGCGATTTCATCTCTGAATTACAACCCAAAACCTAATTACTTATTTGAAACCCAAAAACACAAACGACACATAAACCAAGCGCGAATCAAACACAACAACTAGCTCCGAGAAAAATACGACCTGTGGCCCCTTTGCTACATTTTCAGATTTTGATTGCAAAAAGGGTTTCCAGCTTTTATAAATATCTAAATTTGAGACCCACATTCGTGACAGTCTATTTTGGATCCGTCAGTGCGCCCCGAGATAGCTCTCTTAAACCTCACCCGTCCATCCAAACAAGACCCTGACCCTGAGGTCCAACAACGATGCCGGACTTGGCAAACGCACGTTTACCAAGTTTGCAATCCTGTCGAACCATGGGCACAATCCTACCCTTTGACACATCTATACCGGATAACTAAAAGCCAGTCAGTAATGAGATGCCCGAAAGGCATGTAGACTGTACGACGCTGGATCTGGCTGTAGGTCAAGATGTCGATCCATCCCATAGAGCATCACGCAGTGGAAGGAGCGAATCTCAGCTAAAGGTTTCGAAGTGATTGGAAGTAAACATTGGGTGATGATCTTGAATAACACATAATCCACGGGAGAAAGACGAAGAGCAGCAAAGGTAGGAAAGTCACTGTCGAGCTCATCGAGACCATCCGGCCTGGGGTGGCCGAAAAAGTGCTCGTAGATAGAATTAGGAGGAGTGACCTCGGCGAAAGGAGCTGGTAGAGGCACTGGTAGACAAGGGTAGAATGGAAAGATATTCCCTGATCGCCGACACGCTAGATACTCAGCAAAGATGGGATAACTAAAATGAAGATTGGTTCGGGCAACCTGGGTGGTAAACCCCGTACCACCGTCACTCACAAGGTTATTATAGAATTCCGAAACCAAATCAACATTGATATCCCGCTCAAGAAAGAGTATGGATTCTAGTTCATAAAACTCTATAATCTGCTGGACCAATGGACAATGTTCATACACAAATGCTCTGTCGACAGATCAACAAGGGAGAAGCTTGAAGGTAGAACGTTGAATGGCCTGTTCAAGATGTGAGTTGGGAAATCGTGAATTAGAGGAAGGTTGAGGCCTTCGAGATGGTGCAGACGATGAAGGGCCTTTGCCCTTCGAGGTCTCTGCAGCCGGCTCTTTACCTTTAGAGGATTTCCTAAGGATTGGAACAATTGAACATGGCAACAGATTGGATGATGAATCAAGATTAAGGTCAAGACAAGTAATTTGATCAATAGTCAAAACAAGGTCACGACACAAAAGAATTTGAAGTTTAAGGCATTGATCAAATTAATCATAACAGATAATGATCAAGAGAACATATGTTTAATCAATCGAATATGGTTTGATCAATAGTCGAGTGAAGAAAGGGCATGCCAGATCATGACAAGTTCATGGCAAACACCAAAATAAACAACAAAAATGAAACATTATGGTTAGGAAAAGAACATGATTTATGGAGTAATCATCAACTTACAATTGAAAGCAAAAATCTCACTTTGGTGCCATTTGGGTGAGATTTGCTAAAAACTTGCGCACGAGAGGATCTGAACGTAGCAGGAGAAATCTCAGGAGCAAAAGAGAGGACCTCCAAGCAGCGCATAAGGAAAACCAATTGCACGCACAGCAGGGAGAAGGCCGCATGAAGCCATGCGCAGGAAGAAACACAGGAAGAAGCTCTCACGCACACAAAACTCACGAGCCGATCTCGCAGGAAGAAGAAGCGCAGGAGGAGGAAGCTCAGGAAGAGAACGAGGGTTTTGGTCGGCTAGGGTTGAAGAGAAAGGTGGATACGTGATTAATCGGATTGGTGGACCGATCACCAACCAAGATTTAATGCGATCAAACGGATCACCATTCGATCTGGGAATGCCCAGACCGATCAGGATCTAGCCTGATCAGTCTGGCTTGGTCCTGATCGGTCGAGTGACCAATCAGGCAAGCCCTTGATCGGTCTGCCGATCGATCAGGGAGCGAACAGAATGTTTTCAATGTTTTTTTCAACCCTCCTGATCGGTCGGTGGACCGATCACCACAGGGGGCCAGATCGGTCTGTGGATCGATCTAGGCCAACACAGTGAGGTTTCAATGATTAATCGCAAAACAGCTTGATCGGTCATTTGGACCGATCAGACCTACTCCTGATCGGTCTGGTGACTGATCAGGCCACCTCTTGATCGGTCCGGTGACCGATCAGATATCAGGAATTTTTCTGATTCGATCAGAGATTTCAGTTTCAGATTTCGGATCGAAGTCTGATACGATCAGGTGGAGGATTATCGACCTTGGAGGGGTTTTCTTGACTATAATTGATTCCTGAACAAGGATCAAAGGTCCTTATGGTTTTAACAAAACAATTTGATTCACCCAAGTGAAGTCAAATTCAATCAAAAACATCCATTCAATTTCAAACAAGTTTGTATCAATATGAAGTCTCCAATCAAGTTTCCTTGATTGGAATGTCCAAGTATGATCATGGAGCCAAATACACATATGTTATGCATTGGTTTTCCCCATACTTGGTCAACTTAGTGATTATTATCTCGTCAACCTAATTCCTCAAGGGATGGATTAACATTTTGAGTAATTAGGTTGATCCTAACATCTCACCCCATTTCTAGCAAATAAAAATATTTTGTTAAACCTTATAGTTTGTGTGAGATGTCCCCAAGTTACCCAATAATTATTCCCAACAATTTGAAATAATCATGAAGGGTTTTGAATGATTGTTAATCCTATGAAGCGCGACACATTCCCAATTCCCTTCGCAAGAAGCTAAACTCATTCTCGGGGAGTGGTTTAGTGATAATGTCCGCTAGGTTCGATTTGGACTCTACATGTGAGAGTACAATATCTCCTCTAGCAACATGATCTCTAATGAAGTGGTGACGCACTTCAATATGCTTGGTTCTAGAATGATGGACTGGATTCTTGGTTAGGTTTATCGTGCTAATGTTGTCACACAACACTTGCACACCCTTATAGGTTAATCTATAGTCCTCTAGTGTATGAATCATCCACAACAATTGTGATACACTCTCTCCCATGGCAATATATTCTGCCTCGGTCGTGGAGAGAGCAACACAATGTTGCTTCCGACTTGACCAACTAACTAGTGATGATCCTAAGAATTGGCAACCCCCACTCGTGCTCTTCCGATCCAACTTGCACCCAGCATAGTCGGAATCGGTGTAGCCAATTAGGTCAAATGATTCGGTACGGGGGTACCAAAGACCAACTCCAATTGTGCCCTTAAGGTATCTCAAAATTCTCTTAACAGCAATTAGATGAAATTCCTTGGCACATACTTGATACCTAGCGCACATACCCACAACAAAAAGTATATCAGGTCGACTAGCTGTGAGGTATAGCAAACTACCTATCATGCTCCGATATTGAGTCAAGTCAACAGGCTTACCACTCTCATCATTGTCTAACCGTGTGTTTGTAGCAATGGGAGTGGTTACCTCTTTACAATCACTTATGTTAAATTTTCGAAGCATCTCTTAAGTATACTTTGATTGGTGCACATGGATTCCGTCACGACCTTGCTTGATTTCAAATCCAAGGAAGAAAGTCAACTCTCCCACTAGACTCATTTCAAATTCACTCTCCATGTATCCAATAAATTCATTTAAATAGCCCTTATTGTTTGAGCCACAAATTATGTCATCGACATATACTTGGGCTACAAATATATTGTCACTATCTCTTCGTAGAAATAGTGTAGGGTCTATCTGTCCTCTCTCAAAACCTTTTTCAGTTAGAAATGTCGACAACCGCTCATACCAAGCTCGGGGTGCTTGTTTGAGGTCATAGAGTGCCTTCTTGAGCTTGAACACGTGGTTTGAAAATTCGGTACTCTCAAACCCCGGAGGTTGTTCGACATAGACCTCTTCTCTTATGAAACCATTTAGAAAGGTCGATTTGACATCCATTTGGTAGGGCTTGAAACCTTTCGATGTGCTGCAAATGCAAGCATCAATCGGATGGACTCTAATCTTGCCACAGGAGCATAGGTCTCATCGTAATCAAGGCCTTCAACTTGACTTTAGCCCTTAGCTACTAAGCGTGCCTTATTTCTTACGTTTTTTCCCTTATGGCTCAATTTATTTTTGAAGACCCATTTGGTTCCAATAATGGTGGTCTTCTTAGGTCTAGGGACTAGGTCCCAAACTTGACTTCTTTCAAATTGACCTAGTTCAACTTGCATGGCAATAATCCAATCGGGATCATTTAATGCCTCGTCAATTTTTCTAGGTTCAATTTCGGAAATTAGGGCAACTTCATTAGCCTCATTCCTGAAGAGTGATCTAGTCCTAACCCCATGGTGGATATCTACAACAATTTGGTCTTGGGGATGACTAGAGGCTAACCTAGTTTGCCTTGGTGTTGGTGGTGCTTCTTGTATTGTGTCACTAGACACAAGCTTAGCCTCAGGATCCGGCTGATCTATGGGTTGTCTAGGCTCACCGTCATCAGACTCATCACCACCATCTACAACACTCAGACTTCCATCCAAACATAGTTTCCTAAGTTCGAATTGAACTCCTTCTACATCTTCTGGCTGATCATTTGCTTTGGGAATTTCCTCAAAAACAACATCAGAAGACTCTTCAACTAATCTAGACTTCTTGTTATAGACTCGGTAAGCTTTGCTAACGAGGGATACCCAACCAGTATCCCTTCATCAGCTTTTGCTGTGAACTTTCCAAGATGGTCCTTGGTGTTTAGAATAAACACCTTACAACCAAACACCCTAAGATGTTTAACTGTAGGTGGTTTTCCAAACCAAAGTTCGTGAGGAGTCTTTCCTAGAAATCTATGTATGAGAACTCGGTTTTACACGTAGCAAGCTGTGTTCACAGCTTCAGCCCATAGGTAACTCGGTAAGGAGTACTCATTGAGCATGCTTCATGCAACCTCTTGTAAGACTCGGTTCTTCCTCTCTACAACACCATTTTGTTGTGGTGTTCTAGGAGTGGAGAACTCGTGTCTATACCCTCTCTCTTGACAAAACTCTAAAAATCATTGATTTTGAAATTCGCCTCCATGATCACTCCTAATTGTTTTAATTGTTGATGATTTATTCATTTTCAACTCTTCTACAAAATGAAATAAAAACATCTAAGGTTTGGTCCTTATATTTTAGAAAATAGGTCCATGTATATCTAGTAAAATCATCAATGATCACAAAACAATATCTACTACCATTCAAGGATATAATTGTACTACAATCAAACAAGTCCATGTGAAGTAAATCCAAAGCGGTAGAAGTACTTACAGCGCTTTTACCTTTATGTGCAAATTTTGTTTGCTTATCCATTTGACATGCATCATAAAGTTTGTCATTTTCATACTTGATGCTTGGTAAGCCACGAACTAGTCCATTATTGGCCAATTTTCGGATGTTCTTCATGTTTACATGTGCTAGCCTCCGGTGCCAAAGGGTGGACTCATCTTCTCTTGACATGAAACACTTGACAAAAGTATTAGTAGCACTTTTAAAAGAAGCTTGGTAAATGTTATCTACTCTTGTGCCTACTAGTACCGTGTCAAATGTGTCATATTGTCTAACCAGACATTGACTTTATTGAAAATCAATTGTGTAACCCGCATCACACAATTGACTGACACTTAAGAGATTAAATGTCATCCCCTTGACTAGAAGGACATTCTTAATCTTAAGACATTCGGATATTTGAATGTCTCCTATCCCTACAACCTTAAGACTGCCATTGTTACCAAAGGAAATATTATCTCTACTTTTTCTTTGAAGGGTAGTGAATAAGGATCTATTACCGGTCATATGTTTGGAGCACCCACTATCAACGAACTAAGTTGATAGATGCTCCCCTTCAATCACAACCTACACAATATGAAAAATAGAAGATTTAGGTACCCAAATCTTGGGACCTAAAGCACCTACTATGCAAGACTTAGGCACCTATGCCATGACCACTTGCTTTTGAACCCTAGGAGTGTTAAGTGGTCTAACATCAGTCCTATACATTAAGGAAACAAATGATGGTTCTTTGGGTCGATAACCAATACCGGCCTTGTTGTAGACAACCCTTTGTGCATTTAAAATCATATCTAAAGTTTTTGAGCTTGTTGAGAATTAAAGCTGTCAGCTACTGATCGGTCTCCGGACTGATCAGAGTGACTCCTGATCTCTCACCAGACCGATCAGGATAGGCCCAGTCCGATCAGGCTCCAACCTGATTGGTCCACAGTGAGAAGCCAGAAATCGCGACCTTCTAGTGATCGGTCGCCCTGACCGATCACAGATCGTGGATCGGTCCCCGGACCGATCCATAGCATTGCTAGGATTCCCAACTTTTGCAGCCAAACCTCACTGATCGCCCACCAGACCGATCAGGTTGTGTCCTAATCGGTCCGGGGACCGATCAGGGCATGCCCTGATCGATCAGGATGCATCCTGATCAGTTATAGTGAGAAGCTCGCGACATTTGATCATTCTGCCTGACCGATCATGAAATCCCACGAATCCTACTGACCACTCCCTGATCGTTCACCAGAACTATCAGGAGCCCTCCTTGATTGTTCAACAGACAGATCAGGAGACGATCAATAGCCTCACAAAGTCACTGTATGCTCCCTGATCGGTCACCAGACCAATCAGACATAGCTGGATCGGTCACCAGACCGATCCATGAGGGAACACCGTGCCAACTTCCCTGATCGGTCACCAGACCAATCCGGGCAAGGCCAAATCCACTCTAAGTCAAGTGAACGGGCTCCCTGCCTTCTCTAACTCGTGTCAGTCCCCCGGACTAAGACTCCATGCCCAGTCTCACTCACCGGGACTTCAACCTAGCCCTCCAAGCCAGCGTTTCATCCAACCTAGCCCTCCAAGCTAGGACCTGACCCTCCAAGCCAGGGTTTCATCCAACCTAGCTCTCCAAGCTAGGACCTGACCCTCCAAGCCAGGATTTCATCCAACCTAGCTCTCCAAGCTAGGACCTGACCCTCCAAGCCAGGGTTTCATCAGCCTAGCTCTCCAAGCTAAGACCTGGCCCTCCAAGCCAGGGTTTCATCAACCTAGCTTCTCAAGCTAGGATTTCATCCAACTCCGTGCCCAGTCTCCGACCAGGACTTAATCTCAATCATCTCATTAACCCATCAACCTAAACTAAAATCGGTGTCAAGACCAAAACAACAATCAGGGTCAGACTGCATCAACAATCTCTCCCTTTTTATTGTTTGACAACCCGATTTTAAGTTTAGGGATTTGATAACAATAGTCTCAAATTTCACTATTGTAGGAGAATCAGGATCCTCCCCCTACAACAGTTAAACTCGTTGCAATCCTAAACTTAACCAACCATACTCTCCCCCTTTGTCAAACACCGAAAAGGGTGTAGATTGGTTGTTAAGTTTAAAAACTCTCCCCCCAAACCTAGGGGTTCTCCCAAAACAACAAGAATATGATTTAATTTTGGAAGCATATGAAACCATGTGATAAAGATAAAGCAGGATATAGTAATCACATGCAAGATATGAATCAAGGAATAGGAATAACACCTAGCAATAAGCATGGAGTAGTAAAACATACATGGAAATCAGGCATAAAGTTAGATGCATCACACAGCATCAGAATATAGTCAAGTACATCACCCAGTAAAATCAAAGTCGGATGCATAGCAATGCATCAAAGTATCGTCAAAGACATCATCAAGTCATAATATTCATAACACAAATCATGAAAGTTAGATCAGAGTATAGCCATAATCAATCGTCGGCGCGGGGGGGGGGGGGGTCATCGGCCTGCATGGGGTCATCAGTCGTGTCATCATCAGGTATGAAGGACCCCGGTGCAATACTGCTGGATGGCGCAGCTTTAGGGAACGTATGCTGGCGCCACTCATCGTACCATGCCTGCTGCTGAGCATGCATCGCCGCAATCCTCGAATCCGTCGCCCGTTGGTCAGCTCGTAATCCAGAAATCTCAGACCTAATCTCTGACTGAAAATCCTGTTGCCCAAGCTCTATCAATTGTAGTCTATGATCCATAGCCTGCTCGAGTTGGGCGATATGCAACGGAGATCATGATCCGGCTCATACTTGTAGTCAGCTGTAGCGACGGGCGCCTCCTGATGTCCAGCTGGTGCGGCTGGTACCTGTACGTGTGTGCCCCGAGGTAGCTCTCTTAAACCTCACCCGTCCATCCAAACAAGACCCTGACCCTGAGGTCCAACAACGATGCCGGACTTGGCAAACACACATTTACCAAGTTTACAATCCTGTCGAACCATGGGCACAATCCTACCCTTTAACACATCTATACCGGATAACTGAAAGCCAGTCAGTAATGAGATGCCCGAAAGGCATGTAGACTGTACGACGCTGGATCTGGCTGTAGGTGATAATGGAAAAATAGATGGCCATCATGATGTCATAGTCAAGCTGCCGATGCATCCCATAGAGCATCACGCAGTGGAAGGAGCGAATCTCAGCTAAAGGTTTCGAAGTGATTGGAAGTAAACATTGGGTGATGATCTTGAATAACACATAATCCACGGGAGAAAGACAAAGAGCAGCAAAGGTAGGAAAGTCACTGTCGAGCTCATCGAGTCCATCCGGCCTGGGGTGGCCGAAAAAGTGCTCGTAGATAGAATTAGGAGTGACCTCGGCGAAAGGAGCTGGCAGAGGCACTAGTAGCTAAGGGTAGAATGGAAAGATATTCCCCGATCGTCGACACGCTAGATAGTCAGCAATGATGGGATAACTAAAATGAAGATTGGTTCGAGTGACCCGGGTGGTAAACCCCGTACCACCGTCACTCACAAGGTTATTATAGAATTCCGAAACCAAATCAACATTGATATCCCGCTCAAGAAAGAGTATGGATTCTAGTTCATAAAACTCTATAATCTGCTGGACCAATGGACAATGTTCATACACAAATGCTCTGTCGACAGATCGACAAGGGAGAAGCTTGAAGGTACAACATTGAAAGGCCTGTTCAAGATGTGAGTTGGGAAATCGTGAATTAGAGGAAGGTTGAGGCATTCGAGATGGTGCAGATGATGAAGGGCCTTTGCCCTTCGAGGTCTCTGCAGCCGGCTCTTTACCTTTAGAGGATTTCCTAAGGATTGGAACAATTGAACATGGCAACAGATTGGATGATGAATCAAGATTAAGGTCAAGACAAGTAATTTGATCAATAGTCAAAACAAGGTCACGGCACAAAAGAATTTGAAGTTTAAGAAATTGATCAAATTAATCATAACAGAAAATGATCAAGTGAACATATGTTTAATCAATCGAATATGGTTTGATCAATAGTCGAGTGAAGAAAGGGCATGCCAGATCATGACAAGTTCATGGCAAACACCAAAATAAACAACAAAATGAAACATTATGGTTAGGAAAAGAACATGATTTATGGAGTAATTATCAAGTTACAATTGAAAGCAAAAAGCTCACTTTGGTGCCATTTGGGTGAGATTTGCTGAAAACTTGTGCACGAGAGGATCTGAACGTAGTAGGAGAAATCTCGGGAGCAAAAGAGAGGACCTCCATGTTAGTGATATGAGAGAAGTGTCCAAAGGCAATCGCCTTATGATTGTAACCATTTATTTTAATAAATGAATATTCACTATTTGAGTATACATAATTATTTGATTAAGATCTTAAGCTCATTTACTGAATGTTCGCAATATAATTCACAGCATGAGAGAATTTGTGATGAATTCACAACTAGTGATTATCTCTACATGTGCAATTGTGAAGTATTGAAATTGTCCCTAGTCGATGAATTGATAAATACGGACACTATCAATTCTGTTGAGACTAGCATGGGTTATTCTCTAATCAGCTGATTCTCACTAGCTGGTGACATTGAGATGTCTGGAGATAAACATAAATGCTAGTTAAGGGAACTAGTTCATTGGAGTGACTGGCTGTAAAACTTCATATGGTAGTCTACATATAGATATGTCAGTGAAGTTCTTACTGCAGCTTAAGTGCGATGTTCCTTTGACTTGCGTTGTTCAAGTCATCTTGGTCATGGAGACTTATACTTTGACATCTTAAGCAAGCATCTCCAAGGAGGTGTGGACCCAGGATGATTGGGTATAAGCCGAAGTGCCCGAAGATGTTTGAACAGCCTACAAAGGATTCACCACTCCTTGCGAGGAGATGTATACCCGAGGCCTATCATCGGATTGTTACTCGAAGCCTCTGGCCAGAGCATGACATGTTCAAAGTGAATCTCTTAAATACATGAGAGTAATTAGAATCCATAGGACGAGGAAACGTTACTTGGGCTAGGTGTGACGTAGTCGGCCTAGTGAGGACTGACACACATAGACCATGTTCTGAACCAAGTGGGTATAAGATGGTGAAGGGAATGGGGCACAATTCATTATAGCTGCAGAAGGGTTTCAGAATCATTTCTGAGGTTAACCGTTGATCTTTCAATTAATTGGGGATCATGATATACTACTAGGTGCCACTCATGATCGTTCTATAATTAATTAGTTAATTATGGACGGCCAACATAAATTGAAAGCCTATTTGGTCACACGCATAACGAGTAATTCGAAGGATTTAAAACGAGTTGAGAATTGGATTCTCCAATCGAGATAGACTATTTTTGGTAAGTCCAAACAATAGTCAAAACTGAATTTATTTCAGACGCATCGGAAGCATAGAATGGCTAAGTCTTTTAAAGACTTAATGGGTGAATTAAATAAGTTTAATTCATTAAGGGATTTGATCCAATTGGGGTTAGATGGGCCGGCCAAGGAAGGTGGCCTCCTCTCTTCTTGTCATGGTCGACCACCACCATAAGAGGATAAGGCTATTTTGGTTTGTTTTATAAAATAGACCAAAGGTTGGTTTATTTTATAAAAGGTTATATAAATTTTATATAAATTTTTATATAATGAACCATGAGTTGGTTTGTTTAATAAAATTTATATAATGAACCAATGGTTGGTTTGTTTTATAAATTTTTATATAATGAACCAATGGTTGGTTTGTTTTATAAATTTTATATAATCATGCCAAAAGAAAGAGAGCCTTGATTATGGATTGATTGAAAAATTATTCTATAATAAAAAAGAAGAAGCTTGATCATGAGAGTCTTGATTATGGATTGATTGAGAAATTATTCCATAATCAAGGAGAGGTTTGCTTGGGAATTAAGAAACCTCTCCCTATATAAAGGACCCAAGGGGTGCCATGGAAGAGGATCCATCTAAGAATTGCTTGGGCTCTCTCCTCTTCTTCTCTCCCTCTCTCTTGGCCGGCCATAGGCCTTCCTTCTTTCTTCTTGCCGTGAGCACAAGGAGAAGCATCAAGGCTACGAAGTTCTTCCTTGCGACGATCTTCCTCTTCGGTCAACCTTGGTGGTGAGTCTTTCAATTTGATTACTCTCTTGGTTTTCATCGTGTTCACGGAGAATCTAGTAGTTCTCGTGAACACAAAACTCGTGGCTTAGCGAAGTCATCCCGACGATACTTGGCATGGATACGAATAGAGGCGGAGCTTTCAAGGGACGCTAACGGTTGGATCTCATCCCTTCTTCCAAGTTACGCAAGGTAATTCGTAGAGTAATTTCCTTTTCTGCAAAAAAAATTTTATATTACGATTATGTGAACACATTGCATGCTTAGGATATGTGTTAGAATAATTTAGGAAACTATTCATGCTTTTGTTTCCGCTGCATGTAATTATGTAACAATTACAATACGTGTCCGCGTCGGCATGCACCCGGTCCCAACACTCCAAGCAGCGCAGAAGGAAAACCAATCGCACACACAGCAGGGAGAAGGTCACAAGAAGCCACGCGCAGGAAGAAACACAGGAAGAAGCTCTCACGCACACAAAACTCACGAGCCGATCTCGCAAGAAGAAGAAGCGCAGGAGGAGGAAGCTCAGGAAGAGAACGAGGGTTTTGGTCGGCTAGGGTTGAAGAGAAAGGTGGATACGTGATTAATCGAGTTGGTGGACCGATCACCAACCAAGATTTAATGCGATCGAACGAATCACCGTTCGATCTGGGAACGCCCAGACCGATCAGGATCCAGCCTGATCGGTCGGGCTTGGTCCTGATCGATCGGGTGACCGATCAGGCAAGCCCCTGATTGGTATGCCGATCGATCAGGGAGCGAACAGAATGTTTACGAAGTTTTCTGTGACCCTCCTGATCGGTCGGTGGACCGATCACCACAGGGGGCCAGATCGGTCTATGGACCGATCCAGGCCAACACAGTGAAGTTTCAATGATTAATGGCAAAATAGTTTGATCGGTCAGTTGGACCGATCAGACCTACTCCTGATCGGTCTGGTGACCGATCAGGCCACCTCCTGATCGGTCCGGTGACCGAGCAAGTATCAGGAATTTTTCTGATATGATCAGAGATTTCAGTTTCAGATTTCGGATCGATGTCTGATACAATCAGGTGGAGGATTATCGACCTTGGAGGGGTTTCCTTGACTATAATTGATTCCTGAACAAGGATCAAAGGTCCTTATGGTTTTAACAAAATAATTTGCTTCACCCAAGTGAAGTCAAATTCAATCAAAAACATCCATTCAATTTCAAACAAGTTTGTATCAATATGAAGTCTCCAATCAAGTTTCCTTGATTGGAATGTCCAAGTATGATCATGGAGCCAAATACACATATGTTATGCTTTGGTTTTTCCCATGCTTGGTGATCAACTTAGTGATTATTATCTCGTCAACCTAATTCCTCAAGGGATGCATTAACATTTTGAGTAATTAGGTTGATCCTAACATCTCACCCCATTTCTAGCAAACAAAAACATTTTATTAAACCTTATAGTTTGTGTGAGATGTCCCCAAGTTACCCAATAATTGTTCCCAATAATTTAAAATAATCATGAAGGGTTTTGAATGCTTGTTAATCCTATGAAGCGCGACACATTCCCAATTCCCTTCGCAAGAAGCTAAACTCATTCTCGGGGAGTGGTTTAGTGAAAATGTCCGCTAAGTTCGATTTGGACTCTACATGTGAGAGTACAATATCTCCTCTAGCAACATGATCTCTAATGAAGTGGTGACGCACTTCAATATGCTTGGTTCTAGAATGATGGACTGGATTATTGGTTAGGTTTATCGTGCTAATGTTGTCACACAACACTTGCACACCCTTATAGGTTAATCTATAGTCCTCTAGTCTATGAATCATCCACAACAATTGCGATACACTCTCTCCCATGGCAATATATTCTGCCTCGATCGTGGAGAGAGCAACACAATGTTGCTTCCGACTTGACCAACTAACTAGTGATGATCCTAAGAATTGGCAACCCCCACTCGTGCTCTTCCGATCCAACTTGCACCCAGCATAGTCGGAATCGGTGTAGCCAATTAGGTCAAATGATTCGGTACGGGGGTACCAAAGACCAACTCCAATTGTGCCCTTAAGGTATCTCAAAATTCTCTTAACAGCAATTAAATGAGATTCCTTGGCACATACTTGATACCTAACGCACATACCCACAGCAAAAAGTATATCAGGTCGACTAGCTGTGAGGTATAGCAAACTACCTATCATGCTCCGATATTGAGTCAAGTCAACAGGCTTACCACTCTCATCATTGTCTAACCGTGTGTTTGTAGCAATGGGAGTGGTTACCTCTTTACAATCACTCATGTTAAATTTTCGAAGCATCTCTTAAGTATACTTTGATTGGTGCACATGGATTCCGTCACGACCTTGCTTGATTTCAAGTCCAAGGAAGAAAGTCAACTCTCCCACTAGACTCATTTCAAATTCACTCTCCATGTATCCAATAAATTCATTTAAATAGCCCTTATTGTTTGAGCCACAAATTATGTCATCGACATATACTTGGGCTACAAATATATTGTCACTATCTCTTCGTAGAAATAGTGTAGGGTCTATCTGTCCTCTCTCAAAACCTTTTTCAGTTAGAAATGTCGACAACCGCTCATACCAAGCTCGGGGTGCTTGTTTGAGGTCATAGAGTGCCTTCTTGAGCTTGAACACGTGGTTTGAAAATTCGGTACTCTCAAACCCCGGAGGTTGTTCGACATAGACCTCTTCTCTTATGAAACCATTTAGAAAGGTCGATTTGACATCCATTTGGTAGGGCTTGAAACCTTTCGATGTGCTGCAAATGCAAGCATCAATCGGATGGACTCTAATCTTGCCACGGGAGCATAGGTCTCATCGTAATCAAGGCCTTCAACTTGACTGTAGCCCTTAGCTACTAAGCGTGCCTTATTTCTTACGTTTTTTCCCTTATGGCTCAATTTATTTTTGAAGACCCATTTGGTTCCAATAATGGTGGTCTTCTTAGGTCTAGGGACTAGGTCCCAAACTTGACTTCTTTCAAATTGACCTAGTTCAACTTGCATGGCAATGATCCAATCGGGATCATTTAATGCCTCGTCAATTTTTCTAGGTTCAATTTCGGAAATTAGGGCAACTTCATTAGCCTCATTCCTGAAGAGTGATCTAGTCCTAACCCCATGGTGGATATCTACAACAATTTGGTCTTGGGGATGACTAGAGGCTAACCTAGTTTGCCTTGGTGTTGGTGGTGCTTCTTGTATTGTGTCACTAGACACAAGCTTAGCCTCAGGATCCGGCTGATCTATGGGTTGTCTAGGCTCACCGTCATCAGACTCATCACCACCATCTACAACACTCAGACTTCCATCCAAACATAGTTTCCTAAGTTCGAATTGAACTCCTTCTACATCTTCTGGCTGATCATTTGCTTTGGGAATTTCCTCAAAAACAACATCAGAAGACTCTTCAACTAATCTAGACTTCTTGTTATAGACTCGGTAAGCTTTGCTAACGAGGGATACCCAACCAGTATCCCTTCATCAGCTTTTGCTGTGAACTTTCCAAGATGGTCCTTGGTGTTTAGAATAAACACCTTACAACCAAACACCCTAAGATGTTTAACTGTAGGTGGTTTTCCAAACCAAAGTTCGTGAGGAGTCTTTCCTAGAAATCTATGTATGAGAACTCGGTTTTACACGTAGCAAGCTGTGTTCACAGCTTCAGCCCATAGGTAACTCGGTAAGGAGTACTCATTGAGCATGCTTCATGCAACCTCTTGTAAGACTCGGTTCTTCCTCTCTACAACACCATTTTGTTGTGGTGTTCTAGGAGTGGAGAACTCGTGTCTATACCCTCTCTCTTGACAAAACTCTAAAAATCATTGATTTTGAAATTCGCCTCCATGATCACTCCTAATTGTTTTAATTGTTGATGATTTATTCATTTTCAACTCTTCTACAAAATGAAATAAAAACATCTAAGGTTTGGTCCTTATATTTTAGAAAATAGGTCCATGTATATCTAGTAAAATCATCAATGATCACAAAACAATATCTACTACCATTCAAGGATATAATTGTACTACAATCAAACAAGTCCATGTGAAGTAAATCCAAAGCGGTAGAAGTACTTACAGCGCTTTTACCTTTATGTGCAAATTTTGTTTGCTTATCCATTTGACATGCATCATAAAGTTTGTCATTTTCATACTTGATGCTTGGTAAGCCACGAACTAGTCTATTGTTGGCCAATATTCGGATGTTCTTCATGTTTACATGTGCTAGCCTCCGGTGCCAAAGGGTGGATGATAAGCACCATTTAATTGATTATTTTAATTGCTAAAATCCATGTTTGACCCATGTTTTTATTGCTTAATTATGATTTTACACTAGGTTTTGGAACTTTATCTTATTTTGGACTTAATTGCAAAATTACATAATTTTTGGATTATTTGGCCACTAATTTTCTGATATATTTTTGTAGGCAAGAAAGGATACTGGACCTAGGGCATATTGGGTCAGACTTGAGTCGGATGTGAACCGGATCGGATTATCAAGCCTACGATTAATCCGGGCCGTCCGATTCAAGAGCGGCTAGATCTGAGCCATCCGGAACGATCTGAAGCAATCCGAGCTAGGGTTAGGGTTGATCAAGCTCTATGATCAAGATCTGAAGGTTTCATCCCAATCAGAGCTCAATCAACCGTTGGATCAAGCAAGGAGGGCTCTAGAGCGTCCAATCACAGATAGAGTTGATCTGGACCATCCGTTGCACATCTGGAGGATCCGAGCTACCACAAGGCAGATCCTGACCCCAGATCATCATCATAAAAGTTTGGCTCAAATCAAAGCAAGATCTGCCGTTGGATTGAAGTGGATCAATCTGGACCGTCCATTGTTATATACTTAAGGAAAAATTCCAGAAGCCTTCTCCTTGTCGCGTCTCCGCCGCTGTTCATCGTTCTTCTTCGTTTCTTCACTGTTCTTCAGCTAGTTCTTCAATCCAAGGGGCGCGACCCCTCAATTCCATCATCAACACAAGAGTTAGGTTAGTGAAGAGAGCTCTTACTGAGGTTTCCGATTGGTTTTCTGTTCAATAGCAAGCTGCGCGAGGTCTCGGCAGAATTGCTATCCAATTCAACGAACTCAGCTGTGCTCCACTTCCACTGCATCCGAGTTGACCAGAGGGGTTCCCTGGAAGGTTTCGGACACTCTCTAATCCCAATCGCGAGCCACCACAGCGAGTTTGATGAAATTGGAAGCTGATTTCAGTTTGGGCAGTGAGCTGATCAGATTCAGTAGCATAGGCGATTTTCGCTGATTTGCGGAGCTTGCGGGTCCGAGGTTCTCCCTTGATTGACGACCAAGGAGCTCTTGAGTTGAGGAATGGTTGAGGAGTAGCTTAGATAATTTAGTTTCCTTGTTTTAGCTGTAGTTTAATTCTGCAAGAATTCTGTTTTTCTTTATCAGTTACTGCTATTTACATTTTTAAGTTGTTTAGCTGTAATTTAGTTTCAATTCTTCAATTCAAATAGTTTAGGAAGTTTGTTAGTGATAAATTGAATGTTATTTCAGTTTGTTCTTTGACAATTTCTTGCGTGCCATTTTCCAGCTCGTATTAGCCCTGTTTTTCAGCAGATTTCAGTTAGTTTCGGATTTTTCAGTTTATTCCCAATTCAGTTAGTTTCTGGTTTTAGTTCCTGAGATTTAAGTCAGCATTACGGTAGCTAGTGAATTTGATTTGAATTTGATCAGCATTTAATGTTAATTCCATATTTCTGCTCAGATTTTCCCTTAGTTTATTAGCTGTTTATTTCTGAAAACACTATAATTTCATTTCTGGAATTCGATTCCATTATCTACCATTGAGTTCAGTTTAGCATTCCTTAGTTATTCTTTCTGAAATGCATCTGAACTAGATCGAAGTTGCTTCGAAAATTTCTGAGTTCATTGTTCCCTGATTGCAAATCTGAGTTTCTGCAATTGCTATTCATTTCTGCACATGAAGGAATTCAGTTCCAAGTTGATCAGCTTAGGTGTATTTGGCTTCTGAAGTCGTGTCAAGAGAACCTTTGATCTCCTAGATCTTGTTTGACACTAGATAGCACACTCGAACTCAGCTTGCTCTGATCAGTTGCCTGAAATTGAATTGGATTGCAATTTTCTGCCAACATATGTCTGCCTTGAAAGTTGCTGAGTTGTTTCTGAACTTTGGTGCTGAATTTTGTCCTGCAAATTTCTGTATCAGTGTATTGATAGCTTACCTTCCCAATCTTAATCGATTCGTTTTAGTTGCTAAATTGTTAGAAGTAGATGGCACACCAATCAGCTTTGGCACATGAACTGCCTTCTCTTGGCAAGGAATCTGTTTTTCCTTTTGAATTCTGCACCTTGTATCGTATGGAGTTTAGGCATGGATTTGTATCAAGTGGAGTGCAATTTATAGTGTATTCTTGAGCTCTAAATCAGTATCTTTTGCAGTTATATTATTTCTGAGTTATTAGAACTGATTTTGGCACAAAGGGTTCAGTTTTGGCACATAGGTTCACTTGCGTGCCAAGCTGAATTGAGCATTGATTGCATCAATTTTTACTTGTCTGCTGGTGTAGAATAACATTCGAATACAACTGGTATTGCACTCACTCAATTCTGAATTCTGTTTGCATTGACTGGCTTCCAAGAAAATTACAGCTTGTTGGACTTAAATTGCTTGTGTGATTTCTGAATTTTTGCATGCTATAAATGGTGTTAAGCTGTTTGTTTCCAAAATCTGCATTCACTGCTCTTATTCATTCGTTTAGCATCAAAGCTGAATTCGATATCCATTGTGTCCTTTTTAATATCAATTTAGTTCCCTTGGTTGAGTTGGTTGACCTCCGATCGAGTTATCACTCACTATCGTTCGTTTAATTTCTTTGTTTGGTTTTCGTTCATTTTCATTGAGTTTTCCCATTTTTATTTGAAACCAAACCCAGATTACATTTGAAACCCATAAACGCAAACGACACCTAAATACAAGCGCGAATCAAACACGACAACTAGCCCCGAGAAAAATACGACCTGTGGCCCCTTTACTACGCTTTTCATATCTTGATTGTAAAAAGGGTTTCCAGCATTCATTCATTGATATTTAAATTTGATGAGCCCATACATTTCTTGACAAATTAATTAGTATATTTGGGCCTATCAAATTTTTGGCGCCGTTGCCGGGGAAGCAACTAGTTGATTTGTTTGATTTTTGCTTGTATGTTTTTTTAGACATATCATTGGGTTCTATTTTATTTTGTTTTATCTTTTGTATACTGGTACTGCCATTTTTCTTGTTTGTTTTGTGACAGGGCTGCAAGATCAAAATGTGGTCATCAGAGTTTCAGCCTTTCAACTAATTTCAACAACCTTGCAACCAAAATTTTCAGCAAACCAATCAGTTCTTTCAGCCGTCATTACAGCAAGATTTCCAACAGCCCTACTCAAATTTCCAACAAATTCAGAATGGGCAGCCCCAATTTTCAGTTTTTGAGCAACCAAATCAGTTTTTTCAGCCACCATTGCAACAATTCGAGCAACCACAACAATTCCAACAATTTCAGCCGAATTCTAGTAATTTTCAGAATTTCCAGAAGTTTCAGAACGGGCAGCCAATTTTCCAGAATTTTCAGCCCAGTTTTCAGCAATTTCAGCCCAATTTTCAGCAACCATTTCAGCATTTTGAACCTCAATTCCAGCAATACAATCAAGGGCAGCAAGGTTTTCAATCATTCCCAGTTTTTCCAGCGCAAAACCAATAAAATTTTCAGCCTACACAGCCCTTGAACCAGTTTTCACAGCCCTACAATCAAGGGTTTCAAGGGCAGAATTTTCAGCCTTCGCCACCTAATTTTCCAGCTAAAAATCAGAACTTTCCAGGCTGCATCTCCCAGCAAAGTTTCCAAGAATATCTGCTCTCCATAACCTCTGGTAGCTGCCAAGAATATCAGCCCTTTAATCAGCCTCAACAGCCATGTTTTCAACCCAATCAGCAAGCTCAAAATTTTCAGCCTACTTCATCCTTTCAAAATCAGTCAAGGAGCTATGCTAACCAAGGAGGCTTTGAGAATCTTAATGAGAATGAGGCACAACAACAAAGAATGGAGGAAATTTATCAACTAGTTGTACAATATCATCAACAGCAGCAAAGGCTTCAAGATATAGAAAGAGGCGTTGGACAAATTTCTAGTCAAATGAATCAGATACAAGTTCAAGGTGACCCTAGTGTAGGGCCAAATCTTTCTTTAATGGTCTTGCAATTTTAGAAGAAGAAGAAGAAGAATATATTAAAGTCTGGGCACCTAGAGCATGCATTCCTCAGGAGACTCCTATTCAAAATCCAATTCCAAATTTTTCAGCTCCAGAAGAAGAAATTGAAGCTCCACAGGACCATTCTAGACTTTTATTTTCTGATGATAGCATTATTGATGGTCCTAATTTTTCTGACACTGTTGTTGCAGATATTACAGGAGAAGCATGCAGAGGAGATGATTCCACAGGTGTAGGGGATTGCACTAAGCCCCAGGGACCACCACAAGATTTAGAGAATGAACCAGAAAGTGTAGGGACTTGCTTGGTGGGAGCAAGCACCCAAGGATCACTAGTTGATTGTCCACCAGAGCCTGAGGCTGAAGAGGAGTTTGAACATGACCAGGAGGAGACCACAGATACACCTTCAGGTATTATCCAGCACACTCAGGTAAGTATTTCTCCTCTTTCTTCAGAAAAATGCAGTGAGGTACCTAGGGATGACTTTATTGATTCTGATGAATTTATTGATATACCTTGTGTAGAAATTGTTTGTGAAAATCCAATAGAGGTACCAAACATTGATTTCATTGATCGTACTGCATTACTTGATACATCTCTTGCTATGGATAGTGAAATAATTTTAGAGGCACCCATAATTGATGTAGTTTGTTATGATGAATCTTTAGATACATCTTTTGTGGATATGACTAGTGAAATTTTTTTAGAAGTGCCTGAAATTGATGTTATTTATTTTGATGAGTCTCTTGCCATATCATATGCTGAGGTTGAATGTGAAAGACTTTTGGAGATATCTGATATTGATTTGATTGGCTGTGATATATTGCTTGATACACCCTGGATGGAAAATAACTATGAAATTTCTATTGTTGTGCCAGAAATTGATTTCTTTGTTTATGATGAGCTCCTGGATGCAAATTTTATAGGAAATAATCATGAAAATATTATTGAGACATCACAAGTTGATTTAATTGAATATGATGCAGTTTTGGATTCATTTGATGCAGAGACTGAACTTATATCATTTCTTTCTGACCCTGAACGCTTGAGAGAGGTATTACATTGTTTTGCAGGGTCCAGAAGACTTCAGGAGTGGGTACTCCAACTGAACAGACTTCAGCCTCCTGGAAGGACTTCTGAAGGGCATCAAGAAGGAGGAGATAATCTTACTTTAATTAAAAGCACTCCACCCCTTGAATGGCTCTTGAACCTAAATCGCCTGCGGCCACCTGAACAAATTTCTGCGAAGTTCAAGTGTGGGGGAGTCCTATTTCTCCCAGCCACTCATACCCCTCCACTACTCAGATGGAGGCTACTTCTGGATAGACTCCGTCCACCAGAATAAAGGGGAGTTTGATTTTTCTTGTATTTTCTTTTATTTCATTTTTCATTTTCATGCTTCCTAGAATTAGAATTTTCCTTTGAACTGAGTCCTTGTAAATAAATGCATGTTATTTCTTTTGTCACTTTTTCTTGCATGAGTAGAAATAAATGTATCCCTTTAGGTTATCTTCATAGCATTTTAGAGCCTTTTGAAAATAAATTAAATTTGGTTGTCAAAACTTAGGGTTTGAGCTAATGGATGAATTCTTGGATGCTTGAGTACTACTTGGTTTTAGATTCTTAATTGTGGACTTGGGATGAATTATTTTGACCTAGTGAGAATTAGCCTTATTTTGCGATACACATATGTCATTGTGCTCTAGAACTTGCTTAGGTTCTTTCAAAACCATATTTCAATGATTGGATCACATCTATAGAGGCTAATCCATTTATTTTCCTTTCTACATCAATTTTTAGCAATAATCATGTTTATTCCATTTTCCTTTACTTATTTCTTTCTCTTACCCTCACTTTTCTTTGGACTTGTTGTTTGAAATGTTTCTAATGATATTTTGCCCGAGACGGACAAAGATTCAAGTGTGGGGGAGTGACTAAAGTTTTGGATGCATTTCAACTCGAAAATTTTTTTTTTGCCAAGTTGAAGCCAAAAGGTGCCAAGTGAGTGAGTTTGGTGCCAAGAATGAACAAGAGAAATGGAAGCCATTGGAGACTTAGCTTCTTTACTATATTTTGAAGATCAAGTGGCATGCAATGAAAAGAAAAATCTGCAATGAAAGAAAAAGAAAAAGAGATGGCACGCAAAAGTAAGAAATTCAAAGAAAGAAAGTTGTTTCGGTATCACTTGATTTCAATGGACATAGACACAGTTTAGTATCCATCTAAATTCGAATTTTGGGTGTTGGAAATCAGTAATGCAGTGCCAAATTAAGTGGAGCAGTTTTGAAGAAGAATTCTTCAATGAAAAGCAAAATGGCACACAAGCAAAAGCAAGGTTGTGCCATTGAAGGAATAAATTTTTTGATAGCATGTTTTGATCAGAATGTTTTGGACTTGCAGCTGCTCTCTATTTATAAATCGGACTGTATTGCAAGGAAGAGTTTGGAATCTGATGAAAAACAGAAGAAAGGAAAAAAATTGCAGTGAAGCCGAACAAAATCTGAGGTAAAAACAGAAAAACAGTTGGTATCAACTTCAAGCTCTAAATCTGCCACTCTTATTTGATGCAACCTGCTGTCACGAGTTAGATTGGAATGTGGGGCTGATCTAAAATAGGAACTTGTGTTCCCGCTCTGAAGTGATCAATTAGAAGGGTTGAAAAATAGAAAAACAGTTTGGAAAAAAAAAACAAAGCAGAATTTTGAGTTTGCTGAGTGCTGATTTGGAGTAGCTGGACTGACCGGAGCTAATCTGAATTGGGACTAATGCAAGGGCTGCTGAGTGATTTCAGTATCCTTTGAAATTGCAGCTGTGTTAGTCAGTTTGCTTTGGAACTACAGCTGGGCAGATTTGGAACTTAAGCAGCTAAGCACAGTTTGTATCCATCCAAAACTGAACTTGGTTTTCTTTAATCAGCAATGCTTTGCTGCATCTGAACATAATTGGCCGAATGTTTCTAGCTGAATTCAACTTCTTGGGGAGCAAATTCCAGTGAAGAAAAGAAAAAAAAAAGAAAGCAGACGGTTTGAAAGAAAAGAAAAAGAGAGAAATAAAGTTGGCACACCCTTGAAATTTCGGCACATTGAAAATCATTGAAGTTCTCTAATCCAAATTAAAAGCTTTGCTCCACTACAAATCTGACCTTGCTAGAGGATAAAAGAAGAAGAGAAAATTCAGAAAAGAGAAGAAAGAAACAAAAATGGCACGAAATTGGGAAACTTGGCACATTGAGATCAAATGGAGTTATTTTTCATCCAAGTCAAAGGAATTTACTCAAGATTTACTCCACCACGCTTTTGATATCACTAGAGGACTGATAAGAGGGGCAAGGCACATTGGAAACATTTTTAAACAACCAAGTCTTCCACTCCATCAATTTTTCCATTTTCTTGATTTTTATTCCATTTCTCACCATTTTTCATGTTTTCATTTGTTTTTGTAGATGTTGATCCTATTCATGATTAATGGTAGAGATTAGATAATAAGCAAGCCTATGGTAGTGCAAGAAGCATGTGTGTAAGAGTGAGCTCCACTTCCATCACCAAATTAGAACTTAAGAGAGAGCCACCAAAACTTCCCTTGAAAGGCTAGTGATTTAAATTCATCTCAATGACTCATGATTGATGAAAAGGCTAAGTTGTTGATTTAAGGACAAGATACTAATCCATAGAGCTTAGATTTATGAGAATTGACGACCCTAGGTAATTTCTTTTCAATTGCTTCTAATTATGCTTAAGAAATCTAGGGGATACATATTTAGTAGTTTCGCGAGACGCTCAAGGTTAAGTGTGAGGGAGTTGATAAGCACCATTTTATTGATTATTTTAATTGCTAAAATCCATGTTTGACCCATGTTTTTATTGCTTAATTATGATTTTACCCTAGGTTTTGGAACTTTATCTTATTTTGGACTTAATTACAAAATTACACAATTTTTGGATTATTTGGCCACTAATTTTCTGATATATTTTTGTAGGCAAGAAAGGATACTGGACCTAGGGCATATTGGGTCAGACTTGAGTCGGATGTGAACCGGATCGGATTATCAAGCCTACGATTAATCCGGGCCGTCCGATTCAAGAGCGGCTAGATCTGAGCCATCCGGGACGATCTGAAGCAATCCGAGCTAGGGTTAGGGTTGATCAAGCTCTATGATCAAGATCTGAAGGTTTCATCCCAATCAGAGCTCAATCAACCGTTGGATCAAGCAAGGAGGGCTCTAGAGCGTCCAATCACAGATAGAGTTGATCTGGACCATCCGTTGCACATCTGGAGGATCCGAGCTACCACAAGGCAGATCCTGACCCCAGATCATCATCATAAAAGTTTGGCTCAAATCAGAGCAAGATCTGCCGTTGGATTGAAGTGGATCAATCTGGACCGTCCATTGTTATATACTTAAGGAAAAATTCCCGAAGCCTTCTCCTTGTCGCGTCTCCGCCGCTGTTCATCGTTCTTCTTCGTTTCTTCACTGTTCTTCAGCTAGTTCTTCAATCCAAGGGGCGCGACCCCTCAATTCCATCATCAATACAAGAGTTAGGTCAGTGAAGAGAGCTCTTAGTGAGGTTTCCGATTGGTTTTCTGTTCAATAGCAAGCTGCGCGAGGTCTCGGCAGAATTGCTATCCAATTCAACGAACTCAGCTGTGCTCCACTTCCACTGCATCCGAGCTGACCAGAGGGGTTCCCTGGAAGGTTTCGGACACTCTCTAATCCCAATCGCGAGCCACCACAGCGAGTTTGATGAAATTGGAAGCTGATTTCAGTTTGGGCAGTGAGCTGATCAGATTCGGTAGCATAGGCGATTTTCGCTGATTTGCGGAGCTTGCGGGTCCGAGGTTCTCCCTTGATTGACGACCAAGGAGCTCTTGAGTTGAGGAATGGTTGAGGAGTAGCTTAGATAATTTAGTTTCCTTGTTTTAGCTGTAGTTTAATTCTGCAAGAATTCTGTTTTTCTTTATCAGTTACTGCTATTTACATTTTTAAGTTGTTTAGCTGTAATTTAGTTTCAATTCTTCAATTCAAGTAGTTTAGGAAGTTTGTTAGTGATAAATTGAATGTTATTTCAGTTTGTTCTTTGACAATTTCTTGCGTGCCATTTTCCAGCCCGTATTAGCCCTGTTTTTCAGCAGATTTCAGTTAGTTTCGGATTTTTCAGTTTATTCCCAATTCAGTTAGTTTCTGGTTTTAGTTCCTGAGATTTAAGTCAGCATTACGGTAGCTAGTGAATTTGATTTGAATTTGATCAGCATTTAATGTTAATTCCATATTTCTGCTCAGATTTTCCCTTAGTTTATTAGCTGTTTATTTTTGAAAACACTATAATTTCATTTCTGGAATTCGATTCCATTATCTACCATTGAGTTCAGTTTAGCATTCCTTAGTTATTCTTTCTGAAATGCATCTGAACTAGATCGAAGTTGCTTCGAAAATTTCTGAGTTCATTGTTCCCTGATTGCAAATCTGAGTTTCTGCAATTGCTATTCATTTCTGCACATGAAGGAATTCAGTTCCAAGTTGATCAGCTTAGGTGTATTTGGCTTCTGAAGTCGTGTCAAGAGAACCTTTGATCTCCTAGATCTTGTTTGACACTAGATAGCACACTCGAACTCAGCTTGCTCTGATCAGTTGCCTGAAATTGAATTGGATTGCAATTTTCTGCCAACATATGTCTGCCTTGAAAGTTGCTGAGTTGTTTCTGAACTTTGGTGCTGAATTTTGTCCTGCAAATTTCTGTATCAGTGTATTGATAGCTTACCTTCCCAATCTTAATCGATTCGTTTTAGTTGCTAAATTGTTAGAAGTAGATGGCACACCAATCAGCTTTGGCACATGAACTGCCTTCTCTTGGCAAGGAATCTGTTTTTCCTTTTGAATTCTGCACCTTGTATCGTATGGAGTTTAGGCATGGATTTGTATCAAGTGGAGTGCAATTTATAGTGTATTCTTGAGCTCTAAATCAGTATCTTTTGCAGTTATATTATTTCTGAGTTATTAGAACTGATTTTGGCACAAAGGGTTCAGTTTTGGCACATAGGTTCACTTGCGTGCCAAGCTGAATTGAGCATTGATTGCATCAATTTTTACTTGTCTGCTGGTGTAGAATAACATTCGAATACAACTGGTATTGCACTCACTCAATTCTGAATTCTGTTTGCATTGACTGGCTTCCAAGAAAATTACAGCTTGTTGGACTTAAATTGCTTGTGTGATTTCTGAATTTTTGCATGCTATAAATGGTGTTAAGCTGTTTGTTTCCAAAATCTGCATTCACTGCTCTTATTCATTCGTTTAGCATCAAAGCTGAATTCGATATCCATTGTGTCCTTTTTAATATCAATTTAGTTCCCTTGGTTGAGTTGGTTGACCTCCGATCGAGTTATCACTCACTATCGTTCGTTTAATTTCTTTGTTTGGTTTTCGTTCATTTTCATTGAGTTTTCCCATTTTTTATTTTAAACCAAACCCAGATTACATTTGAAACCCATAAACGCAAACGACACCTAAATACAAGCGCGAATCAAACACGACAACTAGCCCCGAGAAAAATACGACCTGTGGCCCCTTTACTACGCTTTTCATATCTTGATTGTAAAAAGGGTTTCCAGCATTCATTCATTGATATTTAAATTTGATGAGCCCATACATTTCGTGACAAATTAATTAGTATATTTGGGCCTATCAGTGGACTCATCTTCTCTTGACATGAAACACTTGACAAAAGTATTAGTAGCACTTTTAAAAGAAGCTTGGTAAATGTTATCTACTCTTGTGCCTACTAGTACCGTGTCAAATGTGTCATATTGTCTAACTAGACATTGACTTTATTGAAAATCAATTATGTAACCCGCATCACACAATTGACTAACACTTAAGAGATTAAATGTCATCCCCTTGACTAGAAGGACATTCTTAATCCTAAGACATTCGGATATTTGAATGTCTCCTATCCCTACAACCTTAAGACTGCCATTGTTACCAAAGGAAATATTATCTCTACTTTTTCTTTGAAGGGTAGTGAATAAGGATCTATTACCGGTCATATGTTTGGAGCACCCACTATCAACGAACCAAGTTGATAGATGCTTCCCCTCAATCACAACCTACACAATACGAAAAATAGAAGATTTAGGTACCCAAATCTTGGGACCTAAAGCACCTAGTATGCAAGACTTAGGCACCCATGCCTTGACCACTTTTCTTTGAACCCTAGGAGTCTTAAGTGGTCTAACATCAGTCCTAGACATTAAGGAAATAAATGATGGTTCTTTGGGTCGGTAACCAATACCGGCCTTGTTGTAGACAGCCCTTTGTGCATTTAAAATCATATCTAAAGTTTTTGAGTTTGTTGAGAATTTCTCAAGAACACTCTTGAGTCTCTCAACCTCACACTTCAATGATTTGTTTTCATCTTTTAACATCTCTACATGCAAATCATCAACATCATCATCCCTAGAGGATTTCTATTGTTCTACTTCTACTTTCAATGATTTAATCTTTCCTTTTGACTTCTTTAACAATTCGGTTAAGCATACAATGTTTCTATAACATTTATCCAATTCGGGAGAGATTACCTCTTCATCATCCGAAGATGATGAAGCCGTGTTTGAGGAGTCCGTGGATTCATCACTGCTTTCTTGATCTTTCATGGCCATGAGTGCTACATGGCGAGTACTCTTCTCATCCTTCTCCTCTTTGGATGAACTTGAGGAGGATTCTTCCCATGTGGCCTTCAAAGCCTTCTTCTTCTTCTTTGATTTATCCTTCTTCTTCTTGAGCTTCGGGCAATCCTTCTTGAAGTGCCCTTTCTTGCTACACTCATAACAAGTAACATTAGACTTATCAATTTTAACTTCACTAGGGTTACCTTTACCCTTGAAGCACCGACTCTTCTTCATCATTCTTCTCACAAAATTGGTCATCTCAGAGGAAGAAGACCCACTGCCATCCTCCTCAGAATCGGACTCAGACTCGGATGAGGATGAAGATGAAGAGACTTCCTTCTCCTTCTTCTTCTCCTTCTTCTTGTTGGTCTTTTCCCCTGCACCTAGAGCAATCCCCTTCTCCTTGGGGCCTTTGTTAGCCATTTCATGTAACTCTATTTCACAAAATAAATCATTTAATTTTATAATTGACAAGTCCTTAGAAACCTTGTAGGCATCCACCATGGATGACCACAAGGCATTCCTTGGAAAAGCTTTTAACACATACCTCACAAGGTCACGGTTCTCGACCTTTTCATCAATGGAGTGAAGATCGTTGAGGATTCTTTGAATCTACTATGAAGCTCACTTACCGTTTCACTCTCCTTCATGGAGAGATTTTGTAGTTGGTTGAGGAACAAGTCTCTCTTGGCTATTCTCGAATCCCGGGTGCCCTCATGGAGTTCGATGAGTTTATTCCACAAATCCTTTACACTTGTAAAGGGACCAACCTTGATTAGTTGATCTTTGTTCATTCCACATTGCAAAGTCACCACCGCCTTCGCATCGGCTTCTCATTTTCGTGTTTGCTCAGCCGACCACCGTGAGGACTCCAATTCTTTTCCCTCCGCATCTCTTAGAGGATTGAAGCCTTCCTTCACGGAGAACCACATTCCAATGTCGGTCTTGAGGTAGTACTCCATGCGAGACCTCCAATACTGAAAATCCGATCCATCGAAGAAGGGAGGTCGAGTGGTGCTAAATCCTTCTCTCAAAGCCATTGTTGATAGCTCTCGGATGTTAAGCCGCTTGAACAGAGCCTCAAGCTCTGATACCACTTGTTGGAACTTGGATGGCTAGAGAGGGGAGTGAATATAGTCGGACATAAAAATTGCTTTCACTTTTGAGATTTCTCTGCAGTTAGGGTTAGTAGCACAGCGGAAGAAATACAAAACAAAGTATAACTGCAGAAATGAAAGGCAAACCAAAAACGCTAACAAGGATCGTTTACAAGGTTCGGGGATAACTTGCCCCTACTCCTTTGCATGCCCTTAAGGTGGGCGATCCCTTGATCGTCAGCAGATCAAGCCCCGAAAAATCCAGATATCAAATCCTCCTTCTCAGTGGAGAAACCTCTCCAAACAAATGTCTCAATAGAGTATATAGAATGAAAGCACAGAGACACAAGGAAAGATCTTACAGATCGCTAACAAAGCACAAGGATGAGAATCGGAGAACAGATCACCGAGCACAGCACATCACCACCAACACAAGAGCTCCCAGCTCTTTGTTTGCTTGCTGATCCACTCGCAACTTCCTCCACAAACTCACGGTTGCTGCTTTGCAAGAGATCGCTTCAAAGTGTTGAATGAATGCTCAAGAGTTGGAGAAGCAGCTTGTTCACATAGAGTTCTATCTCAGCTCCTTCTCCACTTTGCAGCTTAACCTGCTTTGCATCACCAGCATCGCCAGGTCACAGACGCTCCTCTGGAGCTCGCTAGCTGCTCACCTGCAACATGCCAGCTACCCCTGACCTCCTCTGAACTCACTGAATCCCCTCCAGTCGAGCCCCAGGTCATCAGCCTCTCAACCGTTGCAGTTCGCGCCAGAGGACGTTATATCCTGCGGAAGCAAACAGCCAAACCTGCTGTTGATAAAGCCTCAGTTTGACTCTCCCTGAGTAAACCTGATTTACCTGCATTATTAGCTTAGCATATCAATAGAGAATCAATAATCAGAGGTTAAGAGCAGAGATCAGTAGCGAATCAGCAGAGACACATAACGCGATCAGAACTCTGACAGCGCTTTTGAATTAAAGCTGTCAGCTACTGATCGGTCACCAGACCGATCAGGATAGGCCCAGTCCGATCAGGCTCCAGCCTGATCAGTCCACAGTGAGAAGCCAAAAATCGCGACCTTATGGTGATCGTTCACCCTGATCGATCACAGATCGTGGATCAGTCCCCGGACCGATCCATAGCATTGACGGGATTCCCAGCTTTCGCAGCCAAACCTCACTGATCGGTCACCAGACCGATCAGGTTGTGTCCTGATCGGTCTGGGGACCGATCAGGGCATGCCTTGACCGATCGGGATGCATACTGATCGGTTATAGTGAGAAGCTCGCGACATTTGATCGTTCAGCCTGACTGATCATGAAATCCCACGAAACCTACTGACCTCTCCCTGATCGTTCACCAGAACAATCAGGAGCCCTCCTTGATCGGTCACCAGACTGATCAGGAGACGATTAGTAGCCTCACAAAGTCACTGTATGCTCCCTGATCGGTCACCAGACCGATCAGATATAGCTGGATCGGTCACCAGACCGATCCATGAGGGAACACTGTGCCAACTTCCCTGATCGGTCACCAGACCGATCCGGGCAAGGCCAAATCCACTCTAAGTCAAGAGAACGGGCTCCCAACCTTCTCTGACATGTGCTCAGTCCCCCGGACCAAGACTCCATGCCCAGTCTCACTCACCGGGACTTCAACCTAGCCCTCCAAGCTATGACCTGGCCCTCCAAGCCAGGGTTTCATCCAACCTAGCCCTCCAAGCTAGGACCTGGCCCTCCAAGCTAGGACCTGGCCCTCCAAGCCAGGGTTTCATCCAACCTAGCTCTCCAAGCTAGGACCTAACCCTCCAAGCCAGGGTTTCATCCAACCTAGCTCTCCAAGCTAGGACCTGACCCTCCAAGCCAGGATTTCATCCAATCTAGCTCTCCAAGCTAGGACCTGACCCTCCAAGCCAGGGTTTCATCAACCTAGCTTCTCAAGCTAGGATTTCATCCAACTCCATGCCCAGTCCCCGACCAGGACTTAATCTCAATCATCTCATTAACCCATCAACCTAAACTAAAATCGGTGTCAACACCAAAATAACAATCAGGGTCAGACTGTATCAACAAAATACACATATATTAAATCACAAGGGTAAACCTAACTTAAACCCTTTGCCCAAACATCAAAACACATGGTCACTCCGGACTATAAATTGACCAAACAATCTCCCCCTTTTTGATGTTTGACAATACGTTTAAGTTAGGGAAAATAAATAGCAATAAATAGCAATAACAATGCTAAACAACCATTTGAACTTACGTTGCCAAGACTCCATCTTGGACTTATACCGCCAATGCATATACAATGCAACCATGGATCCTATCCCAAGGCATCCCCACACCTAACCTTCCAAGTTAGGAATTTTTATTAAAATGGGTTTTTTAAAACATATCCCAAGGCTCCCCCTACATTGGACTTACAAAGGATTTTTAAGACCCTCTCCACGGTTCCCCTTACGCCAAGAATGGAGCAACAATGCTCCCCCTTTACCTAGCCTCCCCCTAGACTTAGGATTTCTTGCAAAGGCGTGTTTGGTTTCCCAAATTAGACCCAACACTTCTCCCCCTTTGCCATACATCAAAAGACTCCAACAATTTCCCCCTTATTGGACTCTTTAACCTTTAAATGATTATGAACACAGTGTACTAACCCCCCACAAGGTTCCACACTTGTTTCACATTAATTGGACATTTTTCAGCTGCTGAACACCCAATCCAGCCCAGATCAGTCGACTGCCCCCAAGGGCAATCGACTAGCACGCTGAAAAACTCAATTTCAGCTTTTTGAATCCAAATTCAGAAATACGCCAGAAATTCTACAAACCACAAAAAATTCTCAAATTTTATGGAGAAGTTTGTGGTACCCATACCTACTTGGGAAAAATACATTCAACAATGTATCTATCACCATTCCCAAGTTTGACATAAAACTCAAAACTACCTATGAAAATTAAAGCATAGCAACCAAGAGGCAACCTCCCCCTTAACCTATGCCCTCTCCTAATTTTCAATTCTCACAACCAACACCAAGTTAAGTTCTACTCCAACTTAACACCATAACACCAAGTTAAGTTCTATCCCAACTTAACACCATACATTCTTTCGTCAAGTTAAACCTAACTTAACACCCCAAGTTCTCCTCCTTTGACACCATCAAAACATTGCCCCAAGCAACCCTACCGCTAGTGCAAAAAGAACTCACTTTATTTCTGAAAAACCCCTCAGAAATCAACACACAGACTCACCAGTCGACTGCCCCCTGGTCAGTCGACTGATACAGTCAACTTCTGAAATCCCAGCCCAATTTCAAAACCTCTAGAAAATTCTAGAAAATCCAAAAAAATCTAAAATTTTGCAAGCACATTTGTTAGGATATACTCTACCCTAGAAAAATATAGTTCGATGAAAAATATCAAATGTGCTTGACTTTTGGTACAAACTCTAATTTCCTCAAAAATTGTTATTTTGTATCAACTTTCAAACTTATCTATGAATCCTTGTATTTGCTAACTCTAACCATTACCATTTTACACATGAAATTGCCCTCAATTTTCCTTTTTTTTCTTATGTAGTCTTAATATGATAAAAAACCTCCCCCTTCTTAGCTCTCAAGCCTAGATACATATGTACTTATCAATCCTCCTTAAATCTCATGATATCAATAAAGCCTTATTCCATATAATCAAAGTTAAATCATGAAGTAAGACTTTATATAATGAATATGAAAGCATAACCAAGGATTTTAATTCAAGGTCATATCCTATTATTCAATAACAATTTATGAACTTCAAACCGTATAATATCAAGTCATGACATAAAATCTCATAAAGTGACATGACCCTTTCTTATGCTTCCAATTTTGCAAGTTCTGATTATCCAATATGCCTTTTCTATTTAAACCTATGTATCAGTCGACTGCCCCTGGGACAGTCGACTGATAAACCGAACAGAAGGTTCCCAGTGTCGAATTCATCTGGACCAGTCGACTGGTACCTGAATTTCAATTTTTCAGCCTAAATTCAGAGATGCCTAATTAATTCCATAAATCTCCAAAAAATCTGAACTTTCGTGGAGAGATTTGTGGAGCCTATGTCTACTTGGAAAAAAAATATGTTTTCAGACAAATCTACTCTAGATCCCAAGATTGGCACGAAATTCAACCCTTCCTAAATTGTATCATTGAAACTTATCCAAAAGTCCTAATTTTGGCCTCTCCTTGATGCCTCTTCTTATACCTAACCATAATACATTTCCAGTGCTGAGTTATATGGCATTTCCACATTAAACCCTAATTTTTATCAAATATAATCCCATTTTCATCTTTTTCTCCATGAAACTCCTTTTAATGTGCCAATTCCTTAGGATTAAGACTCACCTTAGTCTTCCAACTCCTTTGGCACATATCATAATCCATCTAATCTCCTAGGAGAAAGCCTCCTGAGATCCATTGACCATGAATCCCATTTTGACCTCTAGAGCTCTCTCTTGAGCTCCTAGCCCTAGCCACCTCCCTAGGTGACTCATCTATAAATGCAAGACTACACCGGTGTTCCTCCGGTACTTCTTGACCTTCAACTCTTACTTTCTTAACTTTCCATACCTTGTCCTTGGTTGACTTTTTCTTCTCTCCTCTAAATGGCTTTTCCTTGCCATTTTTGACCCTTTCTTTGTTATATTCATAGGGCATCCTTGAATATGACTTTTTCCTATCATTTAACCTCCTAAGGGGATATCCTAGACCCGACCTATCATTTCTAATGTGTTGGTCCTTTGGTATCACACTTACCCCCTTGGATCCTCTAATGAGTCTATCTAGGTTCTTTTCTAATTTATCAAGTTTTGCCCTCAAAACTTAATTTTTCTTTTCTAAATTTCTAACCTTAGTATCACCATGCCTATTCCTATTTTGATCATTCCTAGATTTACCTATTTTCCTAGGCATGTGTCTCCCTTTCTTAGGGTTAATGCCTTGATCCTTAAGTCTAGAAACCCTAGATTTGTCATGCAACATGGATTCTTTGGTATTTTGGCACGCAATAGTATTTCTATTTCTATCATGATATTTAAAACCAAAAGTATGCATAGAAAAACAATCATCATTATTTCTAGCATTCATAAAAGCATTTGGAGCATAAGTAAAGTTAGGGATTACCTCCCTTACCCTTGTAGCTCCCCCTTGATGTGAGCTCCTTTTCGTCTCTTCTTTTTCCCATCTTCTTAAGTGCTCCATCTTCTTGAGCTCTCCTTTTCTTGGACATTGAGTGCGATAATGTCCTAGCTCACCGCAAGTATAGCACCTAATGTGCTTTTTTTCTTTCTTTTCCTTATAACCCACATGAGATTTTAAATTAATGGACTTGGGTTTAGAGATTACCTCCTTCTTACCTAGTGGACACTTGTCCTTGTAGTGCCCCTTCTTATTGCATCCAAAGCATATGATGTGCTCTTTTGATTTGGCTTTGGTGGAGGTTGGAGCTTTTTCTTGCTCTTGTATGGATGAGGGTCTCTCCTCCCCCTCAACTCTTGAAGTTGACACTTCTTCTTCTTCTTTTGATGAGGTAGATGACCTCTCACTTAATTGTGCCTCTTTAATTGATGAGGTTGACAATTCCTTTTCTTTTTCCCTTTCTTGGACCATTGAATTGATTTCTTTGGGCTCTTCCACTATTTGAGCTCGGGTTTTCATGAAACTCTTCCAACTTGTTCCACAACTCATATGCATTGTGATACTCTCCTACACCACTTAACACATTAGTAGGCAAAATGCTAACTAATACCGAAATTACCTTCTCATTTGGCCTTGATTGACTTTGTTGCTCTTTAGTCCAAGATCTAGGTCTAAGTCTTTTCCCATGATTGTCTCTTAGAATTTCAAATGGCTCTTCTATGATCATTATGCACTCCCAATCCATGCCAAACCATGTATTCATCCTTGCCCTCCAATAGTCGAAATCTTCATGATCATACGGAGGTGGAGTGTTGATATCATCCCCCAACTTATCTTCCATCATTTTTCTCCTCTAGCTTGTGCTCCTTTGGCGGTTATTCCAATAAGAGCGGTCCTTCGCTCTAATACCACTTGTTAGATTGTTTACATCTTGCTAGAGGGGGGGGGTGAATAGCAATTTTTGATTTCTTCTACCTACAAGGTTAGCGTGCGCAAGCGAAAACAATAATAATAAAATCAAACAACGCTAACAAACCTATTTACGTGATTTGGAGATGAAGCTCCTACTCCACGACAGTCCATGAGGTGGACGATCCCTCGATCCTTCGACGGATCACTCCCCGGATGCCCTCCGGCTAGCTCGTGTAGCTCCTTGTGGGTCGAGAAACCTCGCCACAAACTCAAGTACACTTTCTGAGCACTAAGACTACTAACAAGCTCTAACCAAGCTTGTTTCATCAGAGGTCTCCAACCAAACCCGAGTCTCTTTAAATAAAGCTCAAGGCTGGAAAACACCCTACCAGTCAACTGCCCCCAGGGCAGTCGACTGGTCCCACTGAAAATCGACTGTTGCAGCTTAACGTTTGAATTTTCAGCCAACACAACCAGTCACGACCAGTCGACTGCTCCTAGAGCAGTCAACTGTTATATTACCAGTCGACTGCCCAGCTTACAAGGACACTCCTCCTCACTCCGAAGACCCTCCTCCACGTGTGCCTTCAAGCATACTCCCTTGGCTTGCCCCATGGAGTCCTCTTCCCTCGGCTCTTGTCCCTTCATGACTTAGCTGACTCTTTACCAGCAGCCTTGATTGTTGCCTTCGTGCCCTCTTCGTCTTTGGCTCTCGTCCCTCGGATCCACACAAGCCTCCATCTTGCCTCTATGCCATCCTTCACACATGCCTCGAAGTCCGCACCCCTTGGCTCATCATCCCTGCTATCCATGGTCCCTCGGGTGCACACAAGCCTCCAGCTTGTCTCCATGCCACCCTTCACCGTACTGAAGTCATCCAACTAAGTCAATGTGTAACCTGAAATCCTGCACACTCAAATACACATATATTAAATCAAAAGGGTAAACCTAACTTAAACCTTGTGCCCAAACATCAAAACACATGGTCGCTCCGGACCATAGATTGACCCAATAGGGTGGTTCTACTAGCTCCCAGACCTGATTAGAATCCATAGATTATATCTCAGAATTCATTGCCTTTTGCTAAGATACCACATCTTTATCTTGGAGTGCCTCGTCATAGGTCCAGGGATCAGGTTCATGTTCACCTGGGACCAAGTCCGAAGACTCTCCCAAAAACATGAATCTGTCAGGTTATCTAACAACCCTCCCACTACAACGAGGTACTACCTATGTATCCTCTATGACACGTGGTGCAGTCAATTGTGGTATGTCCTCTTGTACTGTTGTACTGAAGTTGGAACTTCCCTTCTCATTTCATCTAGAATAATCTTACTCATGGGCTTGTGGTTCATCATATAGTCTTCCTCTAAAAATCGGGCATTCGTGCTAACGATCACCCTCTGATCTTTAGGACTATAAAATAAATAACCTTTCATTCCTCTAGGATAGCCTACGAACAAGCGTACTTCTGTACAAGATTCCAACTTATCAGCATCTCCCTTCAGCACATGTGCTAGACTACACCAAATCCGAATATGTCTCAGACTAGGCTTTCACCCAGTCTAGGATACTGATTTAGATGGTACCAAGTTTAGAATATACATTGCCGTTTTCAGAGCATATATACCCCTAGAACGAATCTGGTAACCAAAAACTCATCATCGATCTAAGCATCTTCATAAGAGTCCTATTCCTTCGCTCCGCCACACCGTTCTGTTGGGGTGTACCAGGTGTGGACAATTGGGATTGAATCCTAGCCTCTGATAAGTAACTCCTAAACTCTCCCAAGAGGTACTCACCACCATGATCAGATCATAGTGTCTTGATACTTTTACCTTGACGTTTCTCCACATCATCCTTGAATTCTTTGAACCTATCAAAGCATTCAGACTTGCGGTGCATCAAGTAAATGTATTCATACCTTGAATAATCGTCTATAAATGAGATGAAATATTCAATGCCACCTCTAGCCTTGATAGACATAGGACCAGACAAATCAGAATGAACCAACTCTGACACATCTTTGGCTCTATACCCCTTGGCCTTAAAAGGCCTCTTGGTCATTTTACCTTCCAAGCAAGATTCACAGGTTGGGAAATCTTCCACCACCAATGAACCTAAAGGTCCATCGGCTATCAACCTTTGAAATCTACTCAGGTTAATATGACCTAACCTTAGATGCCAAAGATACGTTTGGTTCATTTTCGAAGGTTTTTTTCTCTTATTATGATTAGAAGATGAGTTATTAATTTCTATTTGCATCGTGGAAGTTTTTGGTTCAAGAGTGTACAAATTGCCAACCAACGCACCAGAACAGATAATCTCTCAATTCCTTTTTATAACAACTCTGTCATTAAAGGAAATAGAATACCCATCCATAAATAATTTAGAAACTTAAATAAGATTTTTTCTAAATGAAGGTACATAAAGGCAATTTCTTAAAACCAAAGTTTTATTTCCATCAAAAGATAATAAACGTCTCCCACTGTAATAGCTGCCACCTCCGTAGCATTGCCCATGTACACGGTAATCTCTCTCTCAGCTAGTCGTCTAGTTTCCTAGAACCCCTGTAAAAAATTACAGACATGATCAGTGGCTCCCGTATCTACATACCAGGTACCGATAGATAACATCGCTAAACATGTTTCAACAACTAAACAAAAAGATATACCTTGATTTTTCTCCTTTTGACGGGGACAATCCGCCTTCCAATATCCAGTCTGCTTGCACATGAAGCATTTGCCTTTTGGCTTCTTCACTCCAGCCTGAGGTCCTTGAGATCCAGTCGCCTTCTTTGCTAAACCTTGTTTCTTCTTCTTCTTTCCTTTCAGCTTAGAAGTAGAAACCTTTTCAGTAACAAAAGCATGAGCACTCTGACGAAATAGCTCCTCTGCCACCTGGAGTTTTGTCAGAAGTTCTACCAATGAATATGTCTATTTATTTATATTATAGTTTAGGTGAAACTGCTCAAAACTCCTAGGTAGTGATTGGAGAATGATATCGACTTGGGTTTCCCCATCGATCTCCGCTCCAATGACTTCCATCTCATTCAAATGAGCCATCATTTTGAGAACATGATCTCTCATGGGTGTTCCCTCAATCATGGTGGTCGTCATCAAGTTCCTCATTATCTCTTGCCTAGCGATCTGATTCTGGTGTTTGAAGAGTTCCTTGAGATTGAACATCATGTCATAAGCAGTGGGAAAAGCCTGATGTTGATGTTGCAACACATTTGACATAGAAGCCAAAATGTAACACCGCGTCAGCTCGTCTGCCTTCGCCCACTGCTTATAACGTTCCTTCTCCTCTTCACTAGAATTCTCACTAGGCATTTCAGGACAGATCTCAAAGAGTACAAATTTGTACTCCTCAGTAGTCAAGACTGTTGGATCGAGAGAAAACGATAGAGGGGGGGGTGAATATCGTAAAACATTTCGGATTGTAAGATAGAGAATGCACAGCGGAAATTAAAACTGAACAACACGCAAACACCAAGATTTTACTTGGTTCGGAGTCGCGGTCGGCTCCTACTCCAAGGCCCACGATCGTTGACCGTTTACTGCGGGTAATTCTATATGTGCGCAAAACAGTTTACAGAAGGATGATTACAATAATAGTGCAGTAAAGTAAAAGACAGCTCTTCGTTACCGACGTCTGGTGTGGAATGTATCTCGGAGCAGAGGGACATCGTCGGCGCTTGTATCTCAAGTTGGGAGGTTTCTGTAGCAGAGCGCCTCGAGTAGAAGAGCGTGAAAGCGTTAGAAGAAGTTCTTGTTGAGAAGCCTTGGGGTTGGGTGCTATTTATAGCACTTCGGGGCGCCCTGAACGTTGAGGGCGCCCCCCATGTGTCAACCGATCCGGAATTGTCTCGGTCAGCCTTTATCCCACTCGAATAGGGCTGAGGATTGACTCTGGGGGCACCCGGGACGCTGGGGGCGCCCTGGTTGACCCTTTCAGCGAGCTTCTCGGTTGGATAAGAGTTATCCTCTTCGCAGGCTTGAGTGCGGGGCGCCCTGGGCATTGGGGGCGCCCGGGACGCAGGGGGCGCCCGGGAGCATGGGGGCGCCCCGCCCAATAAGCTACTGAAGCACTTCTTTGCTTCACTTGTTTTGTATTGGCCTTGGGGGTGCCCGGGACACTGGGGGCGCCCTGCTGAGCTACTTGCCTCTCCCCTTTGGGCATTCTGAGCTGCAGACACACGTTCCTTCGGTTCTGCATCCAGGGTTAGTCCAAGACAATATGAAGCAATAGAGTATTAGGTTTATACACCCTTAGCTGTCTTGGTTCTGACTTTGGGTCTCCAAAATGGAACCCTAGGTCGAACCGACGCCTACTGTTCCCTCGACGGGGAACGCATCCTCACCTACTCCTCTTAGGAGAATTTACCTGATGCCAACCGGCTCCTCCGGTTGGACTTTTGCCCAGCAGTCCTTTGCCAGGTGCCTAGCTGTCCTTCGCTAGGTCTTCAGTTCCTGGCAGTTCTTTGCCTGGTGCCCAACAGTCCTTTGCCAGGTCTTCAGTTCCAAGCAGTCCTTCGCCTGGTACCCAGCAGTCCTTCGCCAGGTCTTCAGTTCCAGGCAGTCCTTCGCCTGGTGCCCAGCAGTCCTTTGCCAGGTCTTTAACTCCTAGCAGCTCTTCGTTAGGTGCCCAGCAGCCCTTCGCTGGGTCTTAGGGTTCTGATGCCTAGCAGTCCTTCCCTAGGTGCCTAGCAGTCCTTCGCTAGGAATTTAATCTGCACACTCAAGTAGTATGTTAGAAAAACAAAACATCTTAACTTTTGAACCCTTTGCCATTGATCAAAACACAGGTTCGACTTGGGTGCCCCCTTTTTGATTTATGGCAACCCGGTTCAAAAAGTTAAGTTAATCATAACAGATGAAGTGAATTTTTAGTTTCCTCCCCCTTGAAGGAATCTCCCCCTAGATTTTTCAAAAGTTCGTGGGGTTTCTAAGTTTAAAGATCAAACGCTTAGAACAATTTTCAAAAGAAACATAAAAAATTGGTTGTGCACTTTTGAAGATTTACACTTTTAAGAAATTTCAAGTCAGTAGAAAAGAAGCATCTTCTGAAGTTTTAAGTTCTTAGAACCATAGCTTAAGTTTAAGATAAGTACTTAGCAAAATTTGCAACTGCTTATGTTTTAAGTACTTAAAAAAACATTTTGAAAAACAACTTGATTTTAAGTGTTTTAAAAAGATTTTTGAAAATGACTTTAGTTTATGTACTTTGAAAGCAGCTTTAGTTTTAAGTACTAACAAAGATTTGAAAGCAGCTTTAGTTTTAAGTACTAACAAAGATTTGAAAGCAGCTTTAGTTTAAGTACTAAAAAAATTTGAAAGCAGCTTAACTTAGAGAAACTTTGGAGAAAAACTTAGTACTTTTGAAAACAAATAGATTAAGTACTTTGTGAAGAAAGGATAAAGTTTTGAAATTTTGAATTTTGAAAAAAAAATTTAACGCTTCTCTTCTTTCCTATCTCTCCCCCTTTGCCATATATCAAAAAACAAAGTAATATAGCAGAAAGAAAATAAATAAATTGCATGAATAAATTACAAAAAGATAATTAATGTGATGTACTGAACCAATGCAAGATAAACTGAATCAAACCAATTTAAATCATCTCTGTAGGGACCTGTCTAACCCAATTAGCTACTTACTAATTGTTATGAATAGTAGTTTTCGCTAGGGTTAGTCGAGTTAAGTGATCTGTTCAAGTTAGATTTTCTAAACTTGACACTTAACTTGATTACTGTTTAAGTTGTATTTAGTGTCCCAATTACTGCAGATGCACTGACTTAAAGCATCTTGAATTAAGGCAAAGACCTAAGCATCTCAACCCATTCTAGGTTATCAATCAACAGTACCCTAAGGTGCTTGTGAGATGCTGGCTTCTAAATCTATAGGTGCATGCAGTTCTAGGGTTAGGGCCTAGGCTAAGTCCATTTGTGAAAAAGCCCTAGTTTTGAAGGGGGTAGTTTTTAAAATAAAACTAAATCAAAAAATTTTTAAAAAATTTCCAAACTAAGTAAAAGCTGATTTTGAAATCAAGTAAAGCAGTTTTGAAATTCTTTTTAAAAATTGATTTTTCAAATCAAATAAAGCAGTAAGATAACCAAAAGTAGAGTAAACCTATTCTACTAAGCATAATCCTAACTGCCTTCTTAATGAGCTGAACTCAGACTCAGGTAGGGGTTTAGTGAATATGTCGGCTAAGTTGGATTTAGAGTCTATATGCTTAAGGACTATTTCACCCCTGGCTACATGATCTCTTACAAAGTGGTGTTTAACTTCTATGTGTTTAGTTCTGGAGTGTTGGATTGGATTTTTAGTTAGATTAATTGAGCTTATATTATCAATGAAGACATGGGTTTGATTATAGTCAAGCTGGAAGTCTTTAAGAGTGTGCATCATCCATAAGAGTTGTGCTACACACTCTCCTAAAGCAACATACTCATCTTCAGTTGTGGACAAAGCTACACAATGTTGCTTTCTGCTGCACCAACTTACTAGACTATTTCCTAAGAGTTGGCAGCTTCCGCTTGTACTTTTTCTATCTAGCTTACAACCAGCATAGTCAGAGTCTGAATATCCTGATAGTTTAAAAGTTGAGGTCCTAGGATACCAAATCCCTACATTTAGGGTGCCCTTAATGTATCTTAATATTCTTTTTAGGGCTGCTAAGTGCGTTTCCTAAGCACAGGTTTGGTATCTAGCACACATTCCTACCGAGAAAAGGATATCAGGTCTACTGGCTGTATGGTATAGTAGGCTTCCAATCATACTCCTATAAAGTTTAAGGTCTACTGGTTTTCCATCAGGGTCACTATCTATTTTTATATTAGTGGTCATAGGAGTACTTATGCTTTTAGAGTTATCCATTTTAAATTTCTTTATTAACTCTTTAGCATATTTGGATTGATGGACATAGTTCTCATCCCTAGTTTGTTTAATTTGTAACCCTAAGAAAAAGTTGAGCTCACCAACTAAGCTCATTTCAAATTCATTTTCCATTATTTTAACGAATTCTTTTAAAAAATTAGAGTTAGTGGACCCAAAGATTATGTCATCAACGTAGATTTGGGCAATAAAGATTTCTTTTTCTAAAGTTTTAATAAATAGGGTTGAATCGATTTGTCCTTGTTTAAATTCTTTAGAAATTAGGTAAGTGGATAAGCGTTCATACCAGACCCTAGGTGCTTGTTTTAGTCCATAAAGTGCTTTGGTAAGTTTGTAAACATGGTCAAGTCTTTCTAAGTCCTCAAAACCAGGGGGTTGTCCTACATAGACTTCTTCTTTAATGAATCCATTTAGAAAGGCTGACTTTACATCCATTTGGTATAGTTTAAATCCTTTATGGAATGCAAAGGCCAATAACATCCTAATGGACTCAAGTCTAGCTACCGGGGCATAGGTTTCGTCATAGTCTAATCCTTCTACTTGGATGAATCCTTTCGCTACTAAGTGGGCTTTATTTCTGACTATCTCTCCTTGATTATTTAACTTATTTCTAAAAACCCACTTAGTGTCAATGACGGATTTGCCCTCAGGTTTAGGTACTAGTTCCCAGACTTGGTTCCTCTCAAATTGGGCTAACTCTTCTTGCATAGCTATGATCTAATCAGGATCAGGTAAGGCTTCCTCTATAGTCTTAGGTTCTATTTTTGAAATCATTGCTATCTGACTAAGGTTTCTGTAGGAAGTTCTAGTTCTGACTCCTAGAGTTGGATCACCCACAATTTGATCGGTTGGGTGACTGAGTTTGGGTTTCTTGGTTTTTCTGGAACTTGGTTCAGCCTCAGGTCCGGCTAGTCGGTTTGGTTCACTATTTGATTCAACTATTTGAGTTGGTTCAATTATTGGTTCCATAGTTGATTCAATTAACTCATTAGTTGGTTCAATAGTTAGTTCATTTATGGGTTCAACTAAAGATTCAACATCTTGTTCATTATCTTCTTGATCAGTATTTGATGAAGTTTGATTTGGATTATTAGGTTTTGAGTTAATTTCTTCATCAAATATTAAATTGGTTGTTTCTTCGATTTTCTTAGTTTGTTTGTTGTAAACCCTATAGGCTCTACTTGTGGTTGAATATCCTAGGAAGATGCCTAGGGTTGACTTAGACTAGAATTTTCCTAGATAGTCTTTGGTGTTTAGGATATGGACTTTGCATCCAAAGACCCTTAGGTAGTATAGATTTGGAAGTCTATGATAGTATAATTCATAGGGTGTTTTGTTGTGTCGCTTGTTAATCAGGACCCTATTTTGAATGTAGCAAGCCGTACTAACTACTTCTGCCCAATATTGGTTGACTAGGTTAAATTCGTTGAGCATAACCCTAGCGGCTTCCTGTAGGGTTCTATTTCTTCTTTCGACTATCCCATTTTGCTGGGGGGTTCTAGGACACGAAAATTCATGTATGTACCCATTTACCTTACAGAATTCCTCGAACCGTTGATTTTCAAACTCTCCCCCGTGGTCACTCCTAAGTCTTTTAATTTTAGTATCGTTTTGATTTTCAATTAACTTACAAAATTCATTGAATAGGTTTAGGGTTTCATCTTTGGTCTTTAGAAACCTAACCCAAGTAAACTTGGAGTAATCATCAACTATTACTAAGCAGTACCGGTTTCCGCTTAGTGACTTGGCTCCATGTGAATCAAATAGGTCAAGGTGCAGGAGCTCAAGTGTGGTTTGAGTTTGATCAGATTGGATTAGTTTGTGACTAGACCTGGTTTGTTTAACTTGATTACATGATTCACATATTAAGTTTTCATGATTTTTAATTTTAGGGATACCTTTAATTAAGCCGAGTTGGGTGACTTTTGAAATAATTCTCAGATTAGTGTGACCTATTCTCCTATGTCAGAGGTTTGATTGTTCTAACTGAGTTAACATACATTTAGGTACTAGGGGTAGGTTTATAGTGTAAACATTATTTTTCCTAGTGCCCTTAAGCATGGTTTCTGAGTCTTACAGGTTTCTAATCAGGCAGTTAAAATTGTTGAAGGTAACTACATAACCAGAATCACACAACTGACTTATGCTAAGCAAGTTAAAATTAAAATTTTCAACCAAAAGTACTTTCTTAATAACAAAGTTAGATTTAAGTTCAATATTACCTGACCCAATTACATTGAGTGTAGCATTGTTGCCAAATGCCACTGAGCCTAGGTTTTTGAACTTGAGTTTGGTGAATTTCAATTTATCTTCAGTCATGTGTCTGGAGCAACCACTATCCAACATCCATTGGTCCAAATCTTTATGTTCCTACACATAAAGTATTTTGTTGATTTGGATCCAATTAGAATTAGGAATAGCCTAAATTGATTTTCACAGCCTAGTCTGTCTCACCTAATCTAGGGTTATCAATCACGTTAGCCTTATAGTTTTTGTAAGACAGGTTTTGGTAGTTAGAATTAATTTGAAAAAATTATGATTTATTTTGAAAAACTTAGTTTAATTTTGAAAACAGTTGATTTTGAGTTTGTTTAAAAAAATGTTTGAATCTACAATCAACTGAAAATTTATGTTAGATTCGAATTTGACAAAGAATAGTTTGAATTTGAATTTCAAAAATTGGCTTCCAGGTCTTGGAGAGGCACTAGGCCTTCTTTGGCCGTAGCCTTATTGGATCATCAACCCTTTCCTTGACAAAACCTTTTAATGAAGTTTCATTTTCAAAACTATTTCTTGAAAAATTCTGGTCTAACTAGCTTGGATCTTGGATAGGTAGCTTCGGCTAGTTTCACCAGTCTAAAGAGACCAAGTAGAGTATACTTGACCTTATTAGAGTTGGCTTCCCTAACGTACTATCATCTCACCTCCACCCAATACTATGTTGTTCAAATTTTAGTTAAGTTGGTTCAGTCCTTAAACTAACCATTCCTAAATCTAAACATGATAAATTGTAGAAATTAAATAAACAAGCAATCATGCAATTTGCAAACAAAGATTGAATTTTATCTAACAATAAATATTGTTTTTAATTTGGCTCCCCCTGGACTAAAGCCACGATAATGGTTTGGCAAGATGTGAATCTTGTCCTTGGGGATCCAATACTGATTTGATCCAGTTTGTTTGTTCAGGCACAGTTTGGGTACCCATGCCTGAACTTTAGGTCTGGACTGGTTCAGTACAGCATAGTAGGATCTTTCTCTAGATTTGGTTCTATAGCCTAGTCCGGATCGATTTAGAACTGACTTCTGTTTTCCAAGAATCATGTCCAGACCCTTGGAACCAGAAGTGAATCGTTCTAAAGCTGATCTAAGATCCTTAACTTGAGTTTTCAAGGAGGAGTTTTCTTTCCCAAGTTTTTCAACTTGAGTAGAGGTTCCTTCTTGAACCTTCTCAGTTAAGGATTGAGAGTCAGCTCTCTCTTTCAGGAGTTTTACTTCCTGTCGGAGAGATTCGACTCGGAGTTTAGCTTTCGCCAAATCTCGAGAAAGATAGGAAATTAACTCACTTAATTGAATTCTTGAAAATCCACTTACAGTTATTTCGTCGTCCTCTAAGAATGTAAGTTTGTCGTCGTCTGACTCCGACTCTGACTCGGTTTCGATTTCTTCTGAGGCGGTTAGGGCTAGCAAGTTCGACTGTGGGACCTCTTCTTCTTCTTCGGAGGAGGACTCATCCCAGGTTGCCTGAAGTGCCTTCTTCCTTCTGGTCTTCTTGGTCTCCTTTAGGTTCGGACACTCCGTCTTGTAGTGACCCTTCTTCTTGCACTCGTAGCAGGTCACGTTTGGTTTGTTCTTGTCATTTGAGGGTTCAGCTGGTTCTTCCTTTCTTCGGCTGGCTTTTCTTCTGTTGGTCTGGTTCTTCAGTTCTTTGTAGTAGTCTCGGGCTAGCCGAACCAGCTTCGGTCGATTTCCCTCAGTGTCTTCTGAGTCTGAGTCTGAATCAGACTCGGGTGCAGGTTAAGGCTTTTTCTTGGTTGTCTTTCCAGCTTTACCTGCAAGAAAAGCGATGCCTTTCTCGGCCAGATTGCAGTTAGTCTGCTCATGAAACTCTAATTCAGAAAATAGTTCATCTAACTTTATTTTTGAAAGGTCCCTTGAAACCTTGTATGCATCTACCATAGATGCCCACAAGGTGTTTCTCGGGAAAGCGTTGAGAGCGTACCTTATCAAGTCACTGTTTTCTACCTTGTGACCGATTGTGTGTAGTCCGTTCATTAACTCCTGAATTCTGGCATGGAGCTGGGCTGCTGTTTCGTTGTCATTCATCTTGATCGTGTACAGCTTGTTCAGGAGGAGATCTCTCTTGCTGATTCGAGTGTCGGAAGTTCCTTCGTGCAGCTCGATTAGCTTGCCACACAGCTCCTTGGCACTGTTGAATGGTCCTACCCGATTCAACTCTTCCTTGGTCAGGCCGCATTGAAGGGTCTGGGTCGCTTTCGCATCAGCTTCAATTCTTCTTTTCAGAGCGATATCCCACTCAGTGTTCGGCTGTGGTACTCCTTCAGCGTTCTTTGGAATCTCCAGCCCAGACTGGATGATTATCCACATGTCCACCTGAGTTTTCAGGTGGACCTCCATTCGACATTTCCAGTAGGAAAAGTCTTCTCCACTGAAAAGTGGAGGTCTGGCTGTGCTGAATCCTTCTTGCATGGCCATTTAACTGAAACTAAAAGAAAAAGGAAAGAGATATCCCAAGACTTGGTCTTGGATTAGTAGTGCGGGAAGTAAAAGAAAAATATTTGTCGAGGGGTGTTGCACCAACCTCGATTAACGAGAAAAATTTTGAACGAAAGAAAGATTGGTGGTTGCACCAAATTTGAGCTTCCCCGCTCTGATACCACTTGTTGGATCGAGAGAAAACGATAGAGGGGGGGTGAATATCGTAAAACGTTTCGGATTGTAAGATAGAGAATGCACAGCGGAAATTAAAACTGAACAACACGCAAACACCAAGATTTTACTTGGTTCGGAGTCGCGATCGGCTCCTACTCCAAGGCCCACGGTCATTGACCGTTTACTGCGGGCAATTCTATATGTGCGCAAAACAGTTTACAGAAGGATGATTACAATAATAGTGCAGTAAAGTAAAAGACAGCTCTTCGTTATCGACGTCCGGTGTGGAATGTATCTCGGAGCAGAGGGACGTCGTCGGCGCTTGTATCTCGAGTTGGGAGGTTTGTGTAGCAAAGCGCCTCGAGTAGAAGAGCGTGAAAGTGTTGGAAGAAGTTCTTGTTGAGAAGCCTTGGGGTTGGGTGCTATTTATAGCACTTCGGGGCACCCTGAACGTTGGGGGCGCCCCCCCCCCCCCATGTGTTAACCGATCCGGAATTGTCTCGATCAGCCTTTATCCCACTCGAATAGGGTTGACAATTGACTCTGGGGGTGCCCGGGACGCTGGGGGCGCCCTGGTTGACCCTTTCAGCGAGCTTCTCGGCTGGATAAGAGTTATCTTCTTCGCTGGCTTGAGTGCGGGGCGCCCTGGGCACTGGGGGCACCCGGGAGCATGGGGCGCCCCGCCCAGTAAGCTACCGAAGCACTTCTTTGCTTCACTTGTTTTGTATTGGCCTTGGGGGCGCCCGGGACACTGGGGGCGCCCTGCTCAGCTACTTGTCTCTCTCCTTTGGGCATTCTGAGCTGTAGACACACGTTCCTTCGGTCCTGCATCCAGGGTTAGTCCAAGACAATATGAAGCAATAGAGTATTAGGTTTATACACCCTTAGCTGTCTTGGTTCTGACTTTGGGTCTCCAAAATGGAACCCTAGGTCGAACCGACGCCTACTGTTCCCTCGACGGGGAACGCGTCCTCACCTACTCCTCTCAGGAGAATTTACCTGATGCCAACCGGCTCCTCCGGTTGGACTTTTGCCCAGCAGTCCTTTGCCAGGTGCCTAGCTTTCCTTCGCCAAGTATTCAGTTCCAGGCAGTCTTTCGCCTGGTGCCCAGCAGTCCTTCACCGGGTCTTCAGTTCCAGGCAGTCCTTCGCCTGGTGCCCAGCAGTCCTTTGCCAGGTCTTTAACTCCTAGCAGCCCTTCTCTAGGTGCCCAGCAGCCCTTCGCTGGGTCTTAGGGTTCTGATGCCTAACAGTCCTTCACTAGGTGCCTAGCAGTCCTTCGCTAGGACTTTAATCTGCACACTCAAGTAGTATGTTAGAAAAACAAAACATCTTAACTTTTGAACCCTTTGCCATTGATCAAAACACAGGTTCGACTTGGGTGCTGTCTGCACCAACAAAGACAATGCCCAGGTTCCGTTTCCAATCTATGTAATTGGGTTCAGTAAGTTTATTTTTTTTAAAATAACAGCAAGTGGGTTGAAAGCCATTTTGAAAAATCCTAAGAATCACAATGATCAAAACATTAGATCTTAAAATAATATTGATTCCTCAAACAATATAATTTTAAAATCAACCAACACCTCAAAATACCGAGAATATCGTATGCCACGATAATGTGGACGTATACGAATTTTACATTTGTAAGAGGAGGTTTTACCTATTAATTTTATAACTTGTCAACCTTACTTTTTGACAAATAAAATTAATAGTTGGTTCCTCTTCAGTCCTACAAATAATAGCAGTGACTCCGATGGGGAGGATACTATTAAATGCATCTAAGTGTACACCATTACAAGATACTAAGGCAATTATCTAGGATTATGTCCCTTCCGATGGGGAAGATCACACACTCCTAAATAATTTTCTATAATCATATTTGACCTAGTGATCCGTGAAACAAACTCATCCGATATGGAGGAAGACACTCAGAGCCAATGTGCAAGTTTGTCCGCATCACATGTCAAATTTGTAATGGAGGCCACGGGACTCAAAGATTCCCTCTCCCACTTAGTAATTTAAAATTGAGGAATTTTACCATGCAAGCACAACAAGCATATAAACAATAAGCAATAAATAAGAAAAACTAGTTTTCCAACTATTATGACTTTTATTCTCCAATATGCCTTCCGTCGTGTCGCCACCTCGTCTTCTTCTTCCAACCACCATGCACAAGCCTTGAAGAAGATCCGAGCCGAGATAAAAGTTATTTTAATTTACATCTTTCGATCCTATACTCCACAAAGGAGTGTATAACAATTCTAGATCGAAATAAATTAAAATGAGTGGCTAAACAATGTCGTATTTAATTTCAAAAATTAAATACTAATTAGTCTCGTCAACCCCGAGGATTCAAATAAACAATTACAATCATACACACATAGTCACATACAATCAACCATAGCCATGATAGTTGGATCTTATACCTGCAACCAAAAAGTTAGCCTACGCACATCCTACTATTATCCGGCATAAAATTATATATGAAAAGTGTACCAAAGTAACCAAATCCAAAACACACAAAATTGGAAACCTGGCTCTGATACCAATTGTTGGTTTCGGTTATGAATGGGAATCCTCTCCATGTCCCCGAATTAAAATTTTATTGATTAAAACAAATCCGGATGGAAAGAAATTTCCCAAGTGACCGCTTCATCATCGTACTAATTGATTCGAGTGATCGTTTGAACAAACTTGTTTCAAGCAATCTAACTCACCTAATCAATTAGCCGCGGAATAGACGATGAATTGATCGACGGTTTTTATGTTCTATCTTCGGGGTCCATGACAAAACTGATAAGAATTAAATACAAGATGCAAAAAGTAACTAAATAAGAATTATACCTCTTGTTTACCTCACGATCTTCTATCGTATGTCCTATCCTCTTCTTGGACGTCATGTGAGCGATGATCCTTCAAGAAACAAAGTCACCAAACAAAACCTTCTTGTTCTTCCTTCTCCTTGCACCTTGCGCCGGCCCTACTCCCACCTTCAAGGTGGCACCGACCACCCTTCTTCCCTCAAGCTCATGCACGCCCTCAAGAAGAAGAGAAGAATACTTTCTTCTCCTTTCTTGACCAAGCCACATGCTAATAAAGGAAGAGAAGAGAATAAGGTGAAAGCTCTCTCCCTTGTGTTGCCGCCGACCCACTCCCTCTTCTTGTTCTTGCTCCGCCGGCCAAAAGAAAGAGGAAGAAACCTCCTTCTTGTTCTAGGTCACGCATGCCCAAGGGAGGAAGATGAGAAGAAGAGAGAATGAAGAAGAAAAGCAATCTTCCTTCTTCCTTTGCCCTAGCCGAGAGCCTCCCTTCCACCTTGTATTTGGCGCCTCCCAACCCTAGGAGAGAGAGAGAGAGATGGAGAGAAAAAAAAACAAGGCTTAGGTTATGTTTCATGATAGCTTTATGAGATATATATAAGCTACAATAGGGACCATGAGGAGGAGTTGGGTCTTAGTCTCCTAATGGATCCAAAATCCGATCCACTAATGATAACCCAATCCACTAAAGGGCTATCATTGAACTACCACACCAACCCCCATAATAAATATGGGCTCCACTATATTATGTGTACATCATCTCCCCGTGTTTAAGATCTCGCATGCCCATTAATTAATTAAATTACTGACAATTTAATTAATTAATATCTATCTCCATGAGTAGTACCAGTTAAACTTATCATCATGTCGGACCAAGTCCACCTGCAGGATTTACATGATGATCTTTATGAGCTCCTCAAGGGGACATCATCATCCTAACGCATTAGGACATGGTTTCCTTCTATAATCAATGACACACCATGTAAATAATATTATTTCCCAATTTACCGAGTCTATTGATTTAACAAATAAATCTCGTCCATTGGTAAATCAAAGAAATAGATATTAAGTACATGTGCCCGTTATTATATCGGGATTAAGAGCATGTACACCATAATATCGGAGGACTGATTTGATTATATATTCAGTATAAATCGAATCACCTCTAAGTCGGTCCTGCTCAATACATACAAAGTGTACTAGTGTAATTCTATGATCAAGATAGACCAATACCAAATTACACTTCAACCATGTCAATGGTTTGTCCAAAACCATCTCGGTTGTGAGCTATGTAACACCCAATAATTTTCGTGAGTTATTAGAAATTTTTCTGAATTTTATAGCATTTTTTCAGATTAAAATAAAAAGAAAAAAAAATTAGGGGTCGGGCAGGGTTTGATCCCGCGACCACAGGGCAAAGCAAGGCCTTAAGTGAGTTGGGGTAACCAGCAGGGCAAGGGTATCAAGCACAAAAAAAGATGAAGCGAATTAATGTTATAGTTGAGTAAGGCTTTTTCATGAAGAGGTATTTAAACTTCCGCTTAAGTCACGTTAAGTCCCCGATTAGGTTTTGTGGCTGCGCGAAAATAGAGGACGAGGGAGGCTGCGAAAACAAGGAGAAAGCCATAGTTTTCTCCCTTCTTCTTCTTCTTCCTCTTGAGTAAAGAACCTAGGGTTCCTCCCCTAGGGCCAAGGAGTGGAAGTTCTAGCAAGGAAGAGGAAAGGAGTCCTACGCTAGGGTTTTTACCTCTATTTAGTGAGTTTTCATCAAGAAAAGGGTAAGTAGATCACTCACCTACAATAGAAGTAGTTTCCGTTATGTCGTTTCCGATGTAGAACCTTGATTTTATGATCTAAGTGCATGTTTTAAGTTTATGCTAATTGCGTGTCTTAAGTTTATAAAGAGAACATGTTTATTAACTTAGAACTTGGTTTTGATTAAGTTTTGGTTGTGTGACCTAAGTATGATAAGACTAAATTCTTGAAAAGTCCCAAAAATGAGTTTTGGGTTAAGGGCAAGCAAGGTACTCGATAAAAGTTCCAAGTAAGAAAGGTAGAGTTTGTAGTGCAAAATTTATGCAAAAAGAAAGATAGCTTGATAAGTATAAGCATATTGAGTAAGAAAGTATTTTACTTTTGTAAAGTGACATGTACCGGGCAAATGAGAGGCCCACAGAAAGTTAGAAGGAAGCTCTAATAGGGTGCGGTGGCTAGCTACCCCGAAACCTATTAGGGATGCGTACATTGGTACATTGATACCATGGTACAGTGTCAAGGCCTGAGAAAGTTGATTATTATTTTGAAGTATATGAGTATATGTAAGTGTTTCAATTTCCTTGAATGCATGTTTTTGGTTATGTAGGTTGACATGGTTATGTTATAAGCATGTTAAAGAGAAAGAGCAAAGAAGTTAGTGTTTTAAAGTATGGAAATGTATTATTAGTAAGTTTCAAAAGAAATCATGAGCATGTTAAGTTTGCAAGTGTTTTGATGCTAGTAAATGTTTTCAAGCATGATTGAGCATGATAAGTGTATGAAAGTTCCCATGTGCAAATATTTCCAAGTGCATGTATTTTGAAGCAAGCATTCTTTGAAAAGAGCATGTTTATCATTTATCGTATGGATTTATGAGTTAGGATTTACTTACTAAGCAATTCACTTATTAGTTGCATTTCCTTCTATTGCAGATAAAGGTAAAGAAAAAGCATAAGCTATGGAGGCGAACGGGACTTGCATTGATGTTCAGTGGCGGCGGAGCCGTGGAAGAGATCTTTGGGATAAGTCTTAGAGGCATTTTGATTTATAGAAACTCATGGTTGATGTTTTGGATTGGTAGGATGTGATCACCTTATTTAAACTTTATATGGAGTCAAAGTTGGGTACAAAGTTAATAGAGATTGCTTGTGTTTTGATAAGTTTGTTAAATTTCGTAGAAATCCTAATTTCAAGTTATTGGATTCGTTTTGAGTTGTTAAGATGCTTATAAAACTAGTATGGAGTTTAGATTTGGAGTTGTTTCATTGTTGGTCTTGAAAGTATATGATTTGTGGATCTTTGGAAATGGTTTTCAGATCTGAAATGCAGGTTTTTCAGGCGTGCCAGTCGACTGGTTCAGAACCAGTCGACTGCGATATCGAACAGAACCTTCTGTTCGATGCACCAGTCGACTACCATGAGGCCAGTCGACTGGTGCCGGGCACAGAAAGTTTCTGTGGCCGATACCAGTCGACTGGCTATCTATCAGTCGACTGGTACCGTTGAAAAGAAAGTGTTGTAGGGCAGATGGTTAGTGCTTTAGTTTTACAACTAAGAGGTCTAGGGGTCAAATCCTTGCAAAGCAAATAAAATGAAAGTTTTTTTTTAAAAGAAAAAAAAAATCAGAGCAAGTTAAAGGAAGTCAAGTAGTTGTAACCTAAGGCTAAGAATATGGTAAAGTTAAGGTTAAGTAAAAGTGACGTCCGCTTTAAGGGAGAGAAGTTAAGGTGGGTCGTCACAGAGTGGTATCAGAGCAAAGTTTCCACCCTTCCGCCACACTGACATCAAGCATCAATCCTGCCGCCTGCCAAGTAAGAAGTTCATATGTTGTAGTTTTGTATGTTTTTCATTATTGATTACTAGTATCAGTAAGTGCATGATGATAAGGAAGTATGTTAGTATTATTATATGCTATTATGTGCATGATTAGTAAATGCTATTATGAGTATGATGATCAGTAATGCTATTATGAGTATGATGACAGTATGGTGATATGGCATATGCCATATGAGTATGACGATATGAGTAGGATGATAGTAAAGTAATGAAATGTCCTTATTGATGAAATGTCATTACCCTCTTTATGATATAAAGTAAGAGAATGTCAAGAGGACGTCCTAGATGATGTAAAGTAAGAGAATGCCAAGAGGACGTCCTAGAAAGTCCCAAAAAGAGGAGCGAGCTCCTAAAGGGCAAGAGGCAGAGTCAGTACCACCACCAAGTCTCTTAGAGGTGGTAGCGCAGTTATGGAGACAGTTAGCAGAATAACAGCAAGTTATTGCCACCATGATAACTAACCAGTAGGCCACTCCTGTTACCCCGTTGGTGGCGAATGTAGTAGCACCAGTTGTGACCAAAGACCCATCGGTTACTTCTGTAATCCCGGCAAGGGGGGGGGGTGAGGCAAGAAGCGTACCTCATTCAGTAGAAGAAAATGAAGCCAGGGAACTTCCCAGGCACAAGCAAACCATGGGATGCTTAAGCATGGTTCAAAACGTTGGAAAGAATAGTAGGGCTACTGGACTGGCATGAGGTAGAGAAGATAAAGTGTGCATCTTTCTGACTTACGGGAGATGCTAGGATGTGGTGGGAGAAAGTTAAGGCCAAGAGAAATATCAGCTAGATGACATGGGCCGACTTCGAGACTGAGTTCTTCGAAGAATAGTTTCACATGCGAGTAACCAACAAGCATTACGACGAATTCACGGAGTTCAGACAAGGAGACTTATCCGTGGATGAAGCAATGAAGAAATTTAATCGGTTAGCTAGTCTGGGCCCAGAGCTAGTTAGCACAGAAAAAGAGATAGTTAGGCTAATGCTCAAGATGTTAAGGCCAGAGATAGCGTTAAATGGGGCTAGCGGTGTTAAGAGGCCGCAAACCTCTGAAGAACTGATAAGTAGTGCTTTGATCACCGAGCACTACTTAAACAATATAAAGGCCACCAGAAATATTGAACGATGAAGTTCTTAACAACTTTACCGTCGGGGGAAGTAATGGTCTCTACTGAGAGGCTGAGGGCAGTACCAATCTGGATTTCCAACCGAGAGCTCTACAGTGACTTGGTAGTCCTTGAGATGAAGGATTACGATGTCATTTTAGGGATGGACTTCTTGAGTAAGTACAATGCCTCTATAGACTGCCGCAAGAGAAAAGTCAAGTTCACACCAGAAGCAGAACCTCCATTCGAGTTTATTGGAGACTCAAAGAGAAAGACAAAAAGGTTCTTATCTACCTTACAAGCTCAGAGAATTTTAGAGAAGGGGTGTTGTGATTTTCTAGCTCATATAGTAAATGCAAGTCAAAGAGAAGGATTAAAGAAAGAGGAAGTGAGGGTAGTCTGTGACTATCCGGAGGTGTTTCCTGAAGAGTTACCAGGACTCCCTCCCAATCGAGAAATTGAATTTGAAATTGAGTTGGTTCTAGGAACCAACCCAATTTCAAAGGCACCTTATCGCATGACACCAGCAGAACTGAAAGAGCTGCAAGAACAGTTACAAGAGCTGCTCGACAAGGGTTTCATCCACCCTAGTCATTCACCCTGGGGAGCTCCCGTGTTGTTCGTCAAGAAGAAAGATGGATATATGCGAATGTGCATAGATTATCGAGCCTTGAATAAGGTAACCATCAAGAACAGATATCCCTTACCAAGGATAGATGATTTATTCGATCAGTTGAAGGGAGCCACGGTGTTCTCCAAAATAGATCTGCGATCAGGTTACCATCAACTCAAAGTGAAGGAGAGTGATGTGCCAAGGACTGCTTTCAGTACAAGATATGGGCACTACGAGTTTGTGGTCATGCCCTTTGGAGTGACAAACGCCCCTGCGACGTTTATGGATCTAATGAATCGAGTGTTTAAGGATTTTCTTGACAAGTTCGTCATTATCTTCATTGATGATATCCTAGTGTATTCAACGACTCAGGAAGAACATGACGAACACCTGAAGATAGTGTTGCAGATCTTACATCAGAGGGAGTTGTACGCCAAATTCTCAAAGTGTGAGTTTTGGCTTGACCAGGTGGCCTTTCTAGGCCACATCATTTCCAAAGAAGGCATTATGGTAGACCCAACCAAGATTGAAGCAGTTAGTAACTGGAGTCGACCAACAAATGCTAGTGATATCAGAAGTTTTCTGGGTTTAGCAGGGTACTACAGAAGGTTTGTAGGAGACTTTTCAAAGATAGCTTCTCCACTTACAGCCCTTACCAGAAAGAATAAGAAGTATGAGTGGACTGAAGACTGTGAGCAGAGTTTCCTTGAGTTGAAGAAGAGACTGACAAGCGCTCCTATTCTTACAGTACCCGAAGGTGATAAGAGCTTTGATATATACAGTGATGCATCAAAGCTAGGACTTGGAGCCGTACTTATGCAAGAAGGCAAAGTCATAGCTTATGCTTCCAGGCAACTCAAGGATTATGAAAAGAATTACCCCACTCATGATCTGGAGTTGGCAGCTGTAGTCTTCGCTCTAAAAATATGGAGACATTACCTGTATGGAGTGCAGTGCAAGATTTATACAGATCACCAGAGTCTGAAATATTTCTTCACTTAGAAAGACCTTTTTATGAGACAGCGAAGGTGACTTGATTTAGTGAAGGATTATGACTGTGAGATCCTTTACCACCCGGGTAAGGCAAATAAAGTAGCAGATGCACTAAGTAGAAAGACGTGTGCCACTTTGATGTCCTTGTCATCATTATCACCACCATTACAGAAGGAAATAGTAGATTATGGAGTTGAGATCATTTACGGGCAGTTAGCTCTATTGACACTAGAGTCAACCTTGCTTGAAGATATACAGAAAGAGCAAGCTGAGGATTCTGATATCCAAAGGATCAAGCAAGAGATACAAGAAGGAGAAAGTAAAGAGTTTAGAGTATCTGACAGTGGGATACTCTATTATGGTGACCGTTTATGTGTCCCTAATAGTGAAGAGCTGAGAAAGAAGATTTTTGAAGAAGCCCATAGAACTCCCTACTCAATGCACCCTGGTTCCACTAAGATGTACCAGGACTTAAAAAGAAGATTTTGGTGGTCCGGAATGAAAAGAGACATAGCTAAGTATGTCAGCACCTACCTGACATATCAGAGAGTTAAAGCAGAACACCAGAGACCAGGAGGTGTCCTACAACCCATTCAGATTCCAGAGTGGAAATGGAAAGACATAGCCATGGATTTCATAGTTGGTCTACCAAAGACAACTAATGGCTATGACGCTATTTGGGTAATAGTAGACAGATTGACCAAGTCTGCCCACTTCTTGGCAATCAAAGTGTCTTATTCGATTGAAAGATTAGCCCAGCTATATGTACAGGAAGTGATCCGACTACACGGAGTCCCGAAGACCATTATCTCTGATAGAGATGGTCGTTTCACTTCACACTTTTGGGAGTGCGTACAGACAGCGCTAGGCACCAAACTGAAGTTTAGCACAGCTTTCCATCCCCAGACTGATGGACAGACAGAGAGAGTGAATCAAATTCTAGAAGATATGCTCAGAGCCTGTGCATTAGATTTCAAAGGCAGTTGGTGCAAATATTTATGTTTAGCTAAGTTTGCCTACAACAACAGTTACCAAGCCACTATTGGTATGGCACCCTATGAAGCTCTTTATGGTAGGAAGTGTAGATCTCCCCTCTGTTGGTATGAAGGTAGTGAGAAGAAAGAAATGGGGTCTCAGACTGACCTTATAGATGATACCACAGAAGCTATAAAGAGCATCCGCCAGAGAATAGAAGCTGCTCAGAGTAGGCAGAAGAGTTATGCCGATGTACGCCGTAAACCGTTAGAGTTTGAAGTTGGGGATACAGTTTTCCTCAAAGTAGCTCCTATGAAGGGTGTAATGAGATTCGGTAAGAAAGGCAAGCTAAGTCCTCGATACATAGGACCCTACCTAGTGACGAAAAGAGTTGGCAAAGTAGCTTATGAGTTGGAGCTACCTCCAGAGATGTCAGCAATACACAATGTGTTCCATGTCTCAATGCTAAAGAAGCATATCCCAGATGCCAACCAAGTGATTGAGCCACAGATGGTACAAGTTCAAGAAGATCTCAGTTATGAAAGTCGACCGATTCAAATAATAGATCGAGCAGATAAGAAGCTGAGGAACAAAGTGGTACCACTAGTAAAAGTCTTATGGCTGAATCAGAAGTATGAAGAGGCAACTTGGGAATCAGAATATAGCATGAGGCAAAGGTATCCAGAGCTGTTCTAAGTTCGAGGACTAACTTTTTATAAGGTAGGGAGGATTGTAACACCCAATAATTTTCGTGAGTTATTAGGAATTTTTCTGAATTTTATAGCATTTTTTCGGATTAAAATAAAAAGAAAAAAAATAAGGGGTCGGGCAAGGTTTGATCCCACGACCACAGGGAAAAGCAAGGCCTTAAGTGAGTTGGGGTAACCAGCAGGGCAAGGGTATCAAGCACAAAAAAGGATGAAGCGAATTAATGTTATAGTTGAGTAAGGTTTTTTCATGAAGAGGTATTTAAACTTCCGCTTAAGTCACGTTAAGTCCCCGATTAGGTTTTGTGGCTGCGCGAAAATAGAGGACGAGGGAGGCTGCGAAAACAAGGAGAAAGCCATAGTTTTCTCCCTTCTTCTTCTTCTTCCTCTTGAGTAAAGAACCTAGGGTTCCTCCCCTAGGGCCAAGGAGTGGAAGTTCTCTCAAGGAAGAGGAAAGGAGTCCTACGCTAGGGTTTTTACCTCTATTTAGTGAGTTTTCATCAAGAAAAGGGTAAGTAGATCACTCACCTGCAATAGAAGTAGTTTCCGTTATGTCGTTTCCGATGTAGAACCTTGATTTTATGATCTAAGTGCATGTTTTAAGTTTATGCTAATTGCGTGTCTTAAGTTTATAAAGAGAACATGTTTATTAACTTAGAACTTGGTTTTGATTAAGTTTTGGTTGTGTGACCTAAGTATGATAAGACTAAATTCTTGAAAAGTCCCAAAAATGAGTTTTGGGTTAAGGGCACGCAAGGTGTTCGATAAAAGTTCCAAGTAAGAAAGGTAAAGTTTGTAGTGCAAAATTTATGCAAAAAGAAAGATAGCTTGATAAGTATAAGCATATTGAGTAAGAAAGTATTTTACTTTTGTAAAGTGACATGTACCAGGCAAATGAGAGGCCCACAGAAAGTTAGAAGGAATCTCTAATAGGGTGCGGTGGCTAGCTACCCCGAAACCTATTAGGGATGCGCGCATTGGTACATTGATACCATGGTACAGTGTCAAGGCCTGAGAAAGTTGATTATTATTTTGAAGTATATGAGTATATATAAGTGTTTCAATTTCCTTGAGTGCATGTTTTTGGTTATGTAGGTTGACATGATTATGTTATAAGCATGTTAAAGAGAAAGAGCAAAGAAGTTAGTGTTTTAAAGTATGGAAATGTATCATTAGTAAGTTTCAAAAGAAATCATGAGCATGTTAAGTTTGTAAGTGTTTTGATGCTAGTAAATGTTTTCAAGCATGATTGAGCATGATAAGTGTATGAAAGTTCCCATGTGCAAATATTTCCAAGTGCATGTATTTTGAAGAAAGCATTCTTTGAAAAGAGCATGTTTATCATTTATCGTATGGATTTGTGAGTTAGGATTTACTTACTAAGCAATTCGCTTATTAGTTGCATTTCCTTCTATTGCAGATAAAGGTAAAGAAAAAGCATAAGCTATGGAGGCGAACGGGACTTGCATGATGTTCAGTGGCGGCGGAGCCGTGGAAGAGATCTTTGGGATAAGTCTTAGAGGCATTTTGATTTATAGAAACTCATGGTTGATGTTTTGGATTGGTAGGATGTGATCACCTTATTTAAACTTTATATGGAGTCAAAGTTGGGTACAAAGTTAATAGAGATTGCTTGTGTTTTGATAAGTTTGTTAAATTTCATAGAAATCCTAATTTCAAGTTATTGGATTCGTTTTGAGTTGTTAAGATGCTTATAAAACTAGTATGGAGTTTAGATTTGGAGTTGTTTCATTGTAGGTCTTGAATGTATATGATTTGTGGATCTTTGGAAATGGTTTTCAGATCTGAAATGTAGGTTTTTCAGGCGTGCCAGTCGACTGGTTCAGAACCAGTCGACTGCGATATCGAACAAAACCTTCTGTTCGATGCACCAGTCGACTGCCATGAGGCCAGTCGATTGGTGCCGGGCACAGAAAGTTTCTGTGGCCGATACCAGTCGACTGGCTATCTATCAGTCGACTGGTACCATTGAAAAGAAAGTATTGTAGGGCAAATGGTTAGTGCTTTAGTTTTACAACTAAGAGGTCTAGGGTTCAAATCCTTGCAAAGCAAATAAAATGAAAGTTTTTTTTTAAAAGAAAAAAAATCAGAGCAAGTTAAGGGAAGTCAAGTAGTTGTAACCTAAGGCTAAGAATAACGTAAAGTTAAGGTTAAGTAAAAGTGACGTCCGCTTTAAGGGAGAGAAGTTAAGGTGGGTCGTCACAAGCTACTACTTATATTCTACAAGGGACTAATAACATGATCTTCTGTGTGCCACCATACACCATGTTATCTACAATCTAAAGTATTAGACAATATGCACACATATAATAAATGCAAAATGATCATGTGATTCTCATTCCAAAATATAGATGTTCATACAAAAACTAGGCTTTTAGTATACATCCTATCACTTCAGACGTCCTTACTTGGAGTTCACTCCTCCAAGACTTCTCATTACCTAAGGTTTACTCCCTTATTATTTTTTTTCTCTTGCTTGGAGTTCACTCCTCCAAGACTTCTCATCACCTAAGGTTTACTCCCTTAGGGGTTTTCCCTTGCTTGGATTCACTCCTTCAAGACTTCTCATCACCTAACGTTCACTCCCTTTGGGTTTTTTTTCTTTGCTTGGAGTTTACTCTTCCAAGACTTCTCATCACCTAAGATTCACTTCCCTAGGATTTTTTTCCTTCGTTTAGAGTTCACTCCTCACAGATTTTCATTCTTGCTAATCATCTAGTCAACCTTGATCTAACTAAAGTCTATTAAATATATTGTTAAATAAATATAAAATCATTGGAGGTCGATGGCACTAATAATTTCTCCCTTTTTGATGTTTGATAATATATTTAAATTAAGTGTTCATTTAACCTAACTAATCAAGTCATATACAAATTACGTTTAACTAACTTAAACATTTCTTCTCTCCCTTTGGGATACATTAAAAAGAATTCTAACTTACTTTTCAATTCGATAATTCTAAGGATTTCATTGCACAAACAATGATGTATTGAGAAACCACATTTTTAAAGGATTAGAAATATATATATTGAAAAGTTTCTTTTTCAAACCTAATTCAAAATTGTTTAATTTGAAAGCACTTTTGAAAATTTTCCTTTTTTGAAAATATGTATTTTCAAAATTTTGTAAAATTTGACTTTTAAGAAATTTTCCATGGTAATTTGGAAAGTGCAATTTCAAAAAGAAATACTTTCAGAAGTATTTTCAAAAATATAGTTTTTAAAAGGAATTTTCAAGTTGTTTTTCAAAACATAAATTTTCAAAGGAATTTTATAAATCTAAATATTTTATTTTGAAATCATTTGAAACAAATGATTTTTAAAGATAAAATTTCTAAAGCATCATTTTGAGAAATATTTTCGATGAATGTTTTCAAAACAATTTTTAGAAAAGCATGTTGAAACTATCTTTTCAAAAATTGTTTTCAAGAAATTTTGATAAACTTTGTAAAAGTGTTTTCACATATGTTCAAAAACAAGACAAGAGAAAAATGATGTTTTCAAAGAGTTTTTCAAAGATTTTGCAAAAGTAATCTATCATTTCAAAATCTTTTTCAAAACAATCTCTCTTTTCAAAAAGTAATTCAAAATAATTTATTTTGAAAATTTTCCTTTTAAAAATGTATCTTTCAATTTGTTCTCCCCCATAATATGACACTCCTAATGGTCTAGTATAAATATGGTTGACGTGAGGATCTACAAACATAGGTGTTAGTCAATAATCATGTATAAATTTTCCAAAGCAACCTTTTGAAAAATATTTTTACTTTTCTAACATCTCACCCATTCTAACTGATCAAACAAGGAAACCCCTATAGTTGTGTGAGATGTATTTTTTAATTGAAGGTTTTTGTATTATTTTGAGTTCAATCAATTAATTTAAATCTTATTGATTATTATGAGTTAAACTTAATTGATTTTGTGAACATAAAATTAATCATGATTTTAAGGTATTTTATAGTTAAATTTATTGATTGAATTCAAGTTAATTAGATTAGTCAAGTTCATGGAGATTAATTAAGTTAATTATTAATTTCTAAATTTTGGATTGAGTTGAAATTAATTGAATTAGTTAGGTCAAACTTGATAATTAATTAAGCTTATTATTTGATTAATTGAAGTGTTTGAATTAAATTAATTAAATTAATTAGTTAAAATTAATTAAGTTGAGTTGAGTATTAAGTTCTAATTCATGTAATTACTTTTGATTAAGTTTTGACTTTATTAGATTTAAATAAAGATTAAATATTTCGAATTAATTTGAGTTAAAATCAATTAAGAATTAAATTAATAAAGTTAAAATTAATTTTTTTTATAATTAGATCATGAGTTAGATTTAATTAGGTTAAAGTTATTTGGATTAATTTACTCTTAAATTCGGATTATTCAATTTAATTAGATTTGTTTATTTAAGTTAAAACTTAATTAATTTTGGTAAATTAAGGCAATTGATTAATTTTGAGTTCATTTAGGATTTAGTTGATGTTGATTAATTAATTTAGGATTAAATTAATTCTACATAGTAATTAATTAAGTTCCAATAAATTTAATTAAGTTGATTGTGAGCTAAAGATTAAATTGACTTTTTAAATTAAAAATTGATTTAGGAGTAATTTTATTTAAGTTGATTAATTATTGAAGAATGTTATTTTCAAATTCAGTGAAATTGATTAACTAAGATTTTTGGGATAATTTATTTAATTAATTATTCAAATTATATTGATTTACGATTGATTGAATTTGATTTGGTTTAATAAATTTTTATTTAATGTTAATTTTGTCATTACATCATTTAATATTAATTGGGTTAAATTTTAATTAGATTAATTAAGAATTTGTTTATAATTTTAAATTATAATTTGATTTGATTTAGATCTTGGTTTTATTTGAATTTCATTTGATTGGATTGGATTTGGTTTGAATTTGAATTTGGTTTATTGGATTGGATTTGGTTTGAATTTGAATTTGGTTTATTGTATTAGATTTGGTTTAAACTTGACTTTTGTTTATTTTCATCTCACCTAGAAGTTTTCAAATAGGGTAATCCTATGATTTTTGTGAGGTGAACTATTGTTAATTATTAGAGGTAGTTTCAACTTGTGTTTGATTTATGTTTAGCTTTAGGTCCTCTAAAGATAGATTCGGGTGAGTTCAACTTCGGATGATCAGAAATTACTCATAAGCGATAGAAGATTGGTCAACCAAAAGTTGACCTGAACCAGGCAAAGCAAACACTCGAGTGGGATTGAGCGCCCAGCCATACAGGGGCCCCGATTACAACTCGGGCGTCCGAGAACAACTTCTATCAATTTTCAGCTATTGTGTAGTGGATCAACGTTGACCTGAACTCAGGTCAACACAGCCACCCGAGATGTGCTATATCAGCAATGGATAAGGTTGTTCAGGAGCTACAAATAGACCCTTGAATTCAGAAAGTAGGACAACAACTTTGTATTCACTTTCCTATTCTATTCTGTGCTTTCAACGAGTGTAAGAGGCTTCTCTACCTTCAAGAAAGAGTAATTTAGTTGAGCTATTCATTGCGTTGGATTAGCAACCACTGAGGTTGTAAACCAAGTAAATCCCTTTGAATCTCTTACTGTTTTTCTTAAGTTGTTTTATAATTTGCTTGTATCTGTTTAACTAACTTTATCTTTGTTAAAGAACAACAAAAGATCTTATTTTTAATTTGCAGGGCTATTCATCCTCTCTAGCCGACCTGCATAGGACCAACACTTGGTATCAGAGCCCAAGCGCTTCAGGAGGACTTATTGCCGCCTAAAGCAATCAAACAATGGTCGAACCAACTATCCACCTACCTAAGTTTGAAGAGTTCGTGATGTGGAAATGTTGCATAAAGATATTCTTTAAAATGGATTTTGAATTATTATATATCATGAAAAATAGTTTTGTAGCACCCGAAGACAAGGAAAAACATCTCTGCAAGTCAATTTCGTGGCTAATGGGAAGGAGAAATTTCATTTGTCATCCGTACTATCAGCATAAGAAGTCAACTGTGTTGGCCTCTACGGATCTGCGAAAGAGCTCTAGGAAAAATTCCTAGAATTACATGAAGGGACCTCGAAAGCAAAGCTCGCTCGTCGAGATCTAATCAGTAGCCAGCTAACCAACTCCCATATGGAAGGAGAGACGGTGACTCAACTACATGCGAGGATCAAGGAGCTTATCATTGGACTTATGAATCTCGGAGAATCGATAACAAAACAAGATTTGCTAAGGTACGCTCTAAACGTGTTTCTAAGAACACCGGAGTGGATGTCCATAATAGACTCATATTATGTCTCAAAATACCTCAAAGTAAGTACTTTAGACAAATTGTTTTCTATTTTAGAATTTCATGAGTCTTGGTGTGCAGGAAGTACTAAAAGGATGGACAATATTGTCCTAAACACAATGAAGGTAGACCGGGTGGGAGTCTTCAGCCGATGAAGAGGAAACTGCGTACATTGTAAGAAAGCTAAATAAATATTTTAAATTTAAAAAGTTTAATTAGACGCAAGACAAAAAGCATTCTCCGGGAAGAAGAAAAGTCAAATGCTATAATTGACATGAAGAATGATATATGAAAGATAACTGTTCAAAACTGAAAGAGAAAAAGGCAAACAAGCCCAAGCACAAGAACCTGAAGGCAACATGGGATGATACTTCTTCATCTGAGTTCGAGATCGAAGCCTACGTTGGACTAGCACTAATGGCTAGTCACCAAGAATCAGATGATGAAGCAACCTCGGAAGTGAGCATCAATGAAGGGGGAGCTACTTCAGAAGAAAATTGCGAAAAAAGAGAAACATCCACCTTCAAACGCGACATGATAAGTGAGGTATGTCTCTTATCTCCCAATCAGTTGTATTATGGTATAAAGGTCATGACTAGATCATTTTATAAACTTAGATCTAAATATGTAGATCTAAAGAAAAACAGTAGTCATTACATGTCTACTAGAAATGTATAATCAAATACAAATTGAAAATTCAAAGCTAAAGGAAAAAATAGCAATATTAGAAAAAAAAATCTACATGTTCAAATAATTTTTCAAATTATAGAAGTTTTCATGAAAATCTACACTGGTATATTATAAATCACAGGGGTCAAATTATAAAAGTGGCCAAAAACTATACCTCACATAAATTTCTGATTAACTCTATATGTAGAAATTTATATTGGATACCAAAATATATTTTGAATGGTTAGAAATTATTTTTAAGCATACTAGTAGTTACTAGTTTTTGTCATTTTGGAAATTTTCTTCTAAAATTAATCTATTATGTGTTATCTTGATTTTTTAATTTTTTTTTGCAATAAATTTATTTTAAAAATTTTTCTATGATAGACACAATTCATATCTACTCATAGAAAATTATTTGGGATTTTTATTGGTATACAAATTTCCATGAATTTCCATTAAAAATTAAAATTTTAATTTTAAAAATACTAAAAAAAACTATTCTTGAAAAACTGAATTTTCCAAGAATGATAAGTTGCATTTTGACAATTAAAATAAATTTTCAAGAATTTTTGAGTCAAAATCAACTTTTAAAAATTATTTTTTTAATTTTCTAAATTCTATAATGATGTTTTTATAACTTAAAAAATTTTACTTTTTTGTGAAAATTTTTACAAACTCAAATTGCCTATATTAACTTGTTTACAAAAATTTTAGAAATTTTTTGATAAAAGATAATTTTTAACAAATTTATTTTTGAAAAATAAAATTTAAATATTAAAAAACTCAGAGAGAAAATGTCTTTACAAATTTTTTTGGGTGATTCTCTATCACTTTATATATTGAAAAAAATTCATCAATTATTTTTTAGCGAAGAAAACTATTTTTCCAGCACTTTGTTAAACTATTTTTTTATGTTGGGTTATAACTCAGGCACATGAGCAAAAGATTAAAGTTGCAGAGATTAGGATGTTAAGGTGGATATATAGACATATGAGGATGGACAGAATAAGGAATGAGAATATTAGAGAGAAAGTTGAAGTTGCATCTATTGAGGAAAAACTTCGAAAGATACGTTTAAGATCGTATGAACATGTACTTAGATGACCAATAAATATCCCTATTAAGTGATGTGTGTAGGATCGATGTCGTCGATAGAGGGGGGTGAATATCGACTCGAAAAATCTTTCAAAAAACTCGTCATTAGTTTGTTCTAGTCAAAGAGTTAGTGCGCAGCGGAAAATTATAAAACAAAAGACAAAACAAACAAAGACTCGCGGGATTTATTTACTTGGTTCCTGACCCCCCCTGGGTCAGTACGTCCAAGGCCTATGTACTCGGCGTGAGTCCACTATTGGTCTCTTTTCTGAAATTTTCAGAGGTGGAGAATACCCGTCTTATAGTTCAAGTTTACAATCAAAGAATATGTGAATTAATGCGTAAAATAAAAGCAAACCAAAAAGAAAGTCGAAGGTCCAGCCAATCCGGAAGTCCAAAGTGCAGCGCACTTCCTCCTAGAGCCTCCTTGGTCGCAGAGCTTCGTCTCTAGCACTTTTTCTTTGCTCAGAATGCTTAGAATGATGTTGCAAGTTATTGTTGTGAGTTGATGGGTTGAAGCCCCTTTTATAGTATCATCCAGGGCGCCCTAGAGCCTCTGAGGTGCCCTATAGGCGGTCAAAAAATCATCTATAATCGTGAACTTCACGATGCTGATAAGGGCCCCTTCCCAGGCACCTGGGAGGTCCAGGGTGTCTGGGATGTGAGGGGCGCCTGTGTTGGCCAACCCAACCCAGGAAGCAACCTTCCTCCCAGGGCGCCTGGGTCATGGGGGCGCCTGGGTCATGGGGGCGCCCTAGGTCATGGGGGCGCCTTGGAAGAGGTTTCCCAGACCATCTCTTGTGTTTGCTCGCCTACCTTGACTCCGCCCAACCCTCGGCCAGGACTTAGTGCCCAATTTCTTGAACCAGGACTTCGTACCCAACCCTATGTCAGGTCTTAGGTGCCAAGACCTCGGCCATGACTTAGTGCCCAATTCCGCGAACCGGTTCTTCGTGCCTAGGTTAACTAAGACTTTCCTTCACCTTGATAAAGACTTCTTTTTGCTAGTTATATTAATCCTGACTAGACTTCTCTTCTGCCAAACATCAAGTCATGTTTGGCTCACTTCTTGGTCTAACTGACCAACCCTGGGTTTTCTGCTAAGCATCAAATCCTGTTTAGCTAACCCTTATTCTGTAACGACCCGGCCCATTTAGCGGCCCATTTGACGGCACGGTCAACGGTCCTTTATCGTTTAGTGTTTTTTTATTGTAACGACCCGGCCCATTTGGCGGCCCATTTGGCGGTCTCGACCGTCGACCGTCGACCGTGCCGTTACCAATACTAGGTCTTTCCACTCCTGGGCGTGGATTTTTGCCTTCCCAGGATTCGAACTCTAGACCCAGGCTTAAATCTAGTTCTTTATGAATCCTGGTGTTCAAGATTCATAAAGAACTAGATTTAAGCCTGGGTCTAGAGTTCGAATCCTGGGAAGGCAAAAATCCACGCCCAGGAGTGGAAAGACCTAGTATTGGTAACGGCACGGTCGATGGTCGACGGTCGAGACCGCCAAATGGGCCGCCAAATGGGTCGGGTCATTACAATAAAAAAGGGGCACTTACCTCTTTCGCTAAATATCCTTAAGGTATACCCTTAGATCGGAGGGGAGGTGCTTGTCCTTGCTCTTGAGGTCCTTGACTTCTTCTTGCCTTGCAAGAGTTTCAAACCTTCAATGGGGTCTTGGGATTTTCGAAAATTGAAGAGGGAGAGGGGAGTTAGGATTTCGAAAATTGAAGAGGGAGTCTCTTGGATTTTCGAAAATTGAAGAGGGAGAGTGAGTGAGGGGCTTGCAACAATGATGGTTAGCCCCTTAGCATTCCCTCTTATTTATACTAAGGGAAGAGGCAAGGTGCCTCTTCTCCAAGTGTCTCTTCACTAAGGGGTTTCTCATCAAGAGTCTCTTCCTCTACCCTTTCACATTCCCAAACCCTTAACAAGAATTTCCCTTCCTTTCTCTCAGCAATCCCCTGCTGGGTGAATTGGTTACTTCGTTGCTTTTCAAGGCTTTGCTTACTAAGAGTTCCAAGGTTCGATTCTCGGCAAGAGCATATTTTTGCTCCTCTTTGGTTTTCACTTTTGCAAAGCTCATTAGCCCAATTTACTCTCATATTCTCAAATCACATATTATAATTAATGCAAATTACATATTCCTATTCTTTCTAATGAAATCACATATCATTTAATCATGACATCACAAAAATGTAATTCTATTCATTCATGAAATAAATGTCATACCATCCGATAACCTATATCGACATTTTTGTGCCCTAATGAAAATCGAAAGCAAGCCCCAAAATTTGGGGCGTTACATATTCTAACTAATCAAACCTTAGTATATTAACCAGATTAAATCTAGGTTTGATCACACTGCCAAATATCAGGTCCTGTTTGGCTAACCCTTGGTCACCTTAACCAACCCTGGGTTCTAGTTCACTCTGCCAAACATCAAATCCTATTTGGCTAAACCTTTGTCAACCTGATTAACCCTGGGTTAACCCTACCAAACATAAGGTCATGTTTGGTTTAACCCTTAATCACTTTGACTAACTCTTACCTTGTCTAACACATATTGCTACTAACTTAAGTATATTGTTAAACATCGAAACACTTAGAGGAAGACATCATTGATGCATCTTGCACCAACAATCTCCCCCTTTTTGATGTTTGACAATATCTTAAGTTAGATTCGATCTAATGGTTAAATCTAGGTTTAATCCTTTGGGAGAAATCGAAAAAAATCTAACTTAAGCTCTTCTCTCCCCCTTTGTCACACATCAAAAAAATTTCAACAAAACTTGCGCCAACAATGAAAATTTTTGAAAAAAATATAAATTAAGCCTTTTTCTCATTTGAGATTATTTCCCTCCTCCTTTTGCAAATAATTATATAATTTTTGAAAACAAACAATTTTCAAAATTCTTCCCCTTTTTTTTTTTGAAAAACTAAGTACTTGTTTTATAACGTATAAAGAAAACATCAAGTACTTAAATTGCACCAACAATTTAAAAGAACATGAATTTCCCTAAGTCTGACACAATCCTATAAATCTTGTTGACCACATGAGAATTCCTATGTGTCTTACGGATTTTCCATAAATGTATATTTTAGAAAAATCACTTTCTTGATTTGGTTTCTTTTCCAGTCGGACACAATCCTAGAAAATCTTGTTAACCACAAGAAACTTTTCCTAAGTGTCCTGGAAAATTTTCCAAACTCAAGATGAGATGAATTTTTAAAGACTTTGTTCAAAAGATGGAAGGATTTTCACAAAATAATGTTTAAGACTGAGAATAGTATTAAAATGATTTTGAAAAGATAGTGTTTTGAAAAAAAAAGAGAATATTATGTTTTCAAAATGATTTTAAAAAGATAGCGTATGAAAACATAATATTTTTGAAAATTTTAATAGTTCTTTTAATTTGACCTCCCCCTAAACTTGACACAGTCCTAGGAAGCTTGTTGACTATAAGTGATCTTCCTCTAGGTCTTAGGGTTTGATTCAAACGAAAAGAATTATCTAATAATTTTTCAAAAAAATGGTCAGAAAATAAAATTAATTTCTTTTGTGTCGGACTCCCCCTAAACCTGACACAATCTTAGGAATCCTTGAAAATCATAAAGGATATTTCCTATGTGTCTTTAGAGTTCATCCAAATCACAAGAGCAATTAGCACATTTTTGAAATAAGTTTTGAAATAATAAGATAGTTTTCAACGAAATAATTTTTGAAAAATACTTTGAAGGATATAATAAATTTTTAAACATTTTTCGAAAATGTATTTTGAAATGATAATAATTTTTAAAGCACAAATCATTTTAAAAGATCTGAATTTTCCAAAAGAATAATTTTTGAAATGATGTTTTTGAAAAGTATAATTTTGAAAAATAATTTTTTAAAAGAACAAAAAAAATCTCCCCCTGAACCTGACACCTTCTGGCTACCCTTGTTAACTACAAGGACCTCTACCTAAGTATCTTAAGGGACTCTAGTGTTGACCTAAAAGGTTTGTGTCTAAGTGTGTAGGTCAAACAATTTTCGAGAAGATATATGATTTTTGAAAATGTATTTTGTAGATAAGCAATCAGGCAAGCATGAAATTCATAAAAACATTATTATGTTTAAATATTATTTTGAAAAAATATTTTTAAGAAAATATCCTAAAGATTTAGAAAACATTTTGAAAACATTTTGAAAAACATTTGTCAATTAATTAGTCCTTAACATCTCACCCATTCTAAATGTCGCAGTACAAGCAAGCATGGTTGCCTTATGGGTGTATTGTGAGATTTTTGAATAATTTTTCTCAATTTATTTATAGACTAGTTGACCTTGGGTTAGATTCGTGTTTAATCAATATGTAATTTAAAAGTAGATTTCAATAATCGGCTTCCAGGTCTTGGCGAGGCATAGAGGCCTTCTTTGGTCGTAGCCTTATTGGATCATCAACACTTTCCTTAGACAAAGTCTTTTAAAGAAATAATCCATTTATTTTACTCTTTGAAAAACTCTAGTCTAACTAGTCTAGGATGTGGCGAGGTAGCTTCGGCTAGTTTCCTAACGTACTATCATCTCGCTCTGTCCAGGTACTAGCTTAGGCAAGTATCAACCAACCTTTTCCTGTCTATCCGTTCTAAGTTAAGCAAGAAAAGTAAACTAGCATGTATGACATAACAGATATACATAAGAAAAATAAGCGAATATATGTACATGACATTTATGCATGAGTCAATCAAGTCAAAACATTTTAATTAAGTTTCTAATAATGTATCAAATTCTCGATTTGATACATATCGTGTGAACCTGCGAATATGTCAACCCACTTTGACATATTTAATATTATTAAATTGATTGTTCCAGTTGGGTAAGATTTTATTTACTTTCCTATCTGAAAGTAATTAATTAGAATTTAGTCCGTGGATTTTATTGAATTAAGGATTAACTAAGATTAAAATTATTAAGGATTAACTAAAGTAAAAATTATTATGAATTAATTAGAGTTAAACATATTAAGAATTAATTAGAGTTAAAATTATTAAGAATTAATTAGAGTTAAAATTATTATGGATTAATTAGAGTTAAAATTATTAAGAATTAATTGAAGATATTAATTAAAGTTGAGGATAATTAAGAGTTAATTAAGGTTTTTAAGAATTAATTAAGGTTTAGGAATTAATTAAGAATTAATTAAGGTTTAGGAATTAATTTAAGTTGTTAAGAATTAATTAGGTTTTAAGTTATTTGAATTCAAGATTTAATTTGAATTTAAGCTATTAAGATTTAATTGGAATTTAGGTTATTAAGATTTAATTTGAATTTACATTATTAAGATTTAATTTGAATTTAAGATTTCAGGGTTAAATAGTAACTGTGGATCTAATTGCATCATTTATATTAATTCAAAAAATTCAGATTCCTTAACTTTTTCTTTTGTTTTTAAACCTTCAAATTTATTTAATACTTCTGCCTTATTTGAATTTTTGTAAGTCTTGTTAATTATATCCTTAATTTTGTTGAATTCATCTTCATCTTCATAATCATATTCTTCATCTTCATTTTCAGAGTTATTAATGAAAATTGTATCATTATCTTCAAAGTAGGTAGAGTAATTTTCAGGGTTATTTATTAAATTTGTAGTATTATATTCCAAATCAGTAAAATTAACTAAGGATTGACTATTATTATCTTCAAGAATATTAATTCAGTTTTTATCAGAATTCTCAGAAAGATCATTAATGACAATTTCATAATTATCCTCGAAATTATCATAATTATCGGCATTATTACTAATTAAGGCATTATTTATCATCCTTAACATTATCAGAATTATTATTAATTTTAAAAATTTTAGTATTAATGTTAATGATTAAAGAATTTATATTCATTATTTTAATCCTATTCACATTTGATAAATTATCTTGTAACAAATTAAGTTGGTTATGCAAAAAATCTAATTTATCAGAAAAATTTTCAATAATATTTAAATTATCAGCATGCTTGAAAAATTATGCAGTAATTTCAGAAATTTAAAAATTATTGCTATAATTAATTTTCCGTACCTCCTTTCGCTTTGTTATTCTGCTGATCTTCCAGTCTGGACATTGGTTCTTGTAATGCCCCTGCTTCTGGCATTTGAAGCATCTGATATGGCTTTTGTCCCTCCGGACTCCTGGCGCTGGTATCTCCTTTGCCACCGGTGGTGACGATCGAGTCTTACGAGTAGGACACTAATTTTTATAGTGTCCTCTCTGCCTACACTTAAAACATATAACATGGAATTTAAATACTGACATAATTGAAAAAATATACCTGATTCACCCCTGGCTCCCCCTCAATTCCTGGCTTCTTTGCTCTATCGACTGTTAGTTCGGTGAAGAGCTTCCAAGCTTTGATACGACTTGTAGGATCGGTGTCGTCGATAGAAGAGGGGGTGAATATCGACTCGAAAAATCTTTCAGAAAACTCATCGTTCGTTCGTTCTAGTCAAAGAGTTAGTGCGCAGCGAAAAATAGAAAAGAAAGACAGAACAAACAGAAACTCGCGGGATTTATTTACTTGGTTCCCGAGCCCCCTGGGTCAATACATCCATGGCCTATGTACTCGGCGTGAGTCCACTATTGGTCTCCTTTCCAGAATTTTCGGAGGCAGAGAATACCCGTCTTATAGTTCAAGATTACAACCAATGAATATGTAAATTAAGTGCGTAAAATAAAAGCAAACCAAAAAAGAAAGTCAAAGGTCCGGCCAATCCGGAAGTCCGAAGTGCAACGCACTTACTCCTGGAGCCTCCTTGGTCGTAGAGCTTCGTCTATAGTACTTTTTCTTCACTCAGAATGCCTTAGCAGATGATGGAATTGTTGTTCTGAGTTGAGGGGTCGAAGCCCCTTTTATAGTATCATCCAGGGCGCCCAAGAGGCCTCTAAGGCACCCTATAGGCGGTCAAAAAATCATCCGTAATCGTGAACTTCGCGATGCTGATAAGGGCCCCTTCCCAGGCGCCTGGGAGGTCCAGGGCGCTTGGGATGTGGGGGGCGCCTGTGTTGGCCAGCCCAACCCAGGAAGCAACCTTCCTCCCAGGGTGCCTAGATCATGGGGCCGCCCTGGAAGAGGTTTCCCAAGCCATCTCTTATGTTTGCTCACCTACCTTACCTCCAACTCCAAGTACCTGCAAGATACACAAACACAAGACAAAGAAATATATAATTATAGGTTCTGACTTTGGATTTCAGCCAAATCTTAGGTCAAACCGACGCCTAATGTTCCCTTTCCTGGGGAACGCGCCTTAACCTACTCCGCCTTGGAGAAGTTATTTTTGCCAACCAAGACCTCCGGTTGGACTTTTACTTAGCCTCCGAGACTCCCAGATCTCGAGATGTCCGAACCTCGACCCGTCTCTACTTCTGTCCTTAGTCATCGCTCAGCTAAGTTGCTCGATCCCTTGGACCAAGACTTCGTGCCCAACTCCTCGAACCCGGACTTCGGTGCCCAACCCTCGGCCAGGACTTAGTGCCCAATTCCTCGAACCAGGTCTTCGTGCCCAACCCTCGGTCAGGTCTTAGGTGCCCAGCCCTCGGCTAGGACTTAGTGCCCAATTCCTCGAACCAGGACTTCGTGCCCTACCCTCGGTCAGGTCTTAGGTGTCTATCCCTCGGCCAGGACTTAGTGCCCAATTTCGCAAACCAAGTCTTCGTGCCTAGGTTAACTAGGGCATTCCTTCACCTTGATAAAGACTTCTTTTTGCTAGTCATATTAATCCTGACTTGACTTTTCTTCTGCCAAACATCAAGTCCTATTTGGCTCACTTCTTGGTCTAACTGACCAACCCTGGGGTTTCTGCTAAACATCAGATCCTGTTTAGCTAACTCTTGTTCTAACTGATCAAACCTTAGTATATTAACCAGATTAAATCTAGGTTTGATCACCCTGCCAAATATCAGGTCCTGTTTGGCCAACCCTTGGTCACCTTAACCAACCCTGGATTCTGGTTCACTCTGCCAAACATCAGATCCTGTTTGACTAAACCTTTGTCAACCTGATCAACCCTGGGTTAACCCAACCAAACATAAGGTCCTGTTTGGTTTAACCCTTGATCACTTTGACTAACCCGTATCTTGTCTAACACATATTGTTACTAACTTAAGTATATTGTTAAACATTGAAACACTTAGAGGAAGACATCATTGATGCATCTTGCACCAACAATGTGAAACTATGATTAATACACACATTAAATGAGGAAGAGGAAGGCCAAAAAAAGACTTAGTTAATAACAATAAAATAAGATAAATTTTATTTAAATATGTATAATGATATAATAGGGGATAGAGCTCAATGGTGTTGAAGGATCCATAAAGCCAATCTCACTTAGTAGAATAAAGCTTGGTTGTTATTGTTGTTGTTGTTCTCTGTTAAACTATTTTTCTTTACACAATATTCTTAACAAACTATGTTTTACACTTAGAAATTTCTTTTTTCATTAGAAATCTATTAAATTCTTGCTACAGTATGAAATATCTTTAAGTTTTTTGTAAATCTCATTTTTTGAAGTGATCAAAGGGGAAGAATTTAAAGGGTTAAGTTAAAAGGGAGATTAATTTAATTATTTAATTATAATATTTTTATGTATTTAATTATAATAGAAGTAATGGATTAAGTTGATTCGGTCTGATTAATCAATTTAATTAATGAATTAATGTTGATTAAATGATATAACTAAATATTTGGAATAGTTTAAGCATATATTAATTGGATTTGGATAAATCTTGGATGAGACCATATTAATTAGAAACAGATTGTTAGATGAGATTGATTAGTTGCCCATTAACCGTTGTGAAGGGAATCATTGGATTAGTGGAATTATTATTATTGATTAATGAGTTGATTAATTAAGTAATGGATGAATAAATTGAGAAAATGGTTAATTAACTCATTTAAGGTTAATTAAATTATTGAATTAGATAATTTATTAGATATCAATTAAGTTGTTAATCAAAATAGTTTAATTAATGTAATGGTTAATTGAAATGGTTTAGGGGTGATCATGTAAATGTCAGAGTCATTAATAATTACTGAGAAACAACCTTGATAACTAATAAAAGGGGAAGGAAAGGATTAGTTTACATGGACTATTCATGGTTATTAGGATTACTTGGGTATTTAGACTGTTTCACATTTTTATACTTATAGGATTGGAGTTTGATGTGATATCTCAAACTTAAAGACGATTAAAATGATCTACATTAAAGGCAGATATTTCTTTCTTGGCCTTTGTAGTTTATTTATCTTAGTGCATGAATTTTGTTGATGGAATATGTTGTTTTACCTTGACTCTAGCCGTATTTTATCTGAGCTTGATACTTGCGTACTTAACCTTAAAATTCATACTCTATAGTATGCTCACTGGTATGATGTATATGTTAGGTGTTATCATATTATTTATGTATATGTAGTGAGTACATGTGTATGGTATGATACGATAGGAGTTATTAGGTGGATTATACATTTTGTAGTACATATACATGGGTATGGTATACTATGGGTGTTTCATGTTGACCACCTATATTTAGTAGGATTTACACCTATGATGTAAATTATTGCTATTATTAGTTTGGGTATGTGATGTTTAGCGGATATTGGTTAGGTTTATTCATATCTTTAGGTATATGTGATTCATAGACCATAATTCTGGTAATATCTATGTTTACTATGCTATTTGCATTGGTGATGACCATGTTAAGTTATGGATACTAGCATCTTGCATCATGATATGACTGATAGATCATGATACTTGATTGTACCTTTCATATATACCTGTTTTGCAAGACTGATGGATCATGTCATCTGTTGTACCTTATGCATATCATATTGTTTACATGGATGACGATTTGGCTTAAGATATTGTGAATTAGTGTCATGCACCATCCTTGCACTATATGCATGCTTGTCACCTTCGACTCCCTTGTGGTCTGAGCCAGTTGTTAGTCATATGTTTCTGCCACTCGGGGTAGTGATATTGTAGTGTGAGCAGTTGTTTCTGTTGTGCCCGCTCGGTCACTCAGGGGCAGTGATGGTTGTAGTTATGTGCAGACAGTGGACTCCCGTTGGTTTTATTGGGGATTATAGAGTGATATCACTCCCTCAAGATTTTGGGAGGTATAGGGAGGGGTTTGGCTCCCACTTTATCCTATCTACTCGGCCACTTAGTGTAGCGATGTTCGGAGTGCATATAATTATTATAGCCCTACCTACTCAACCACATAAATGTGATGTGATGGTAGCTTGACTAGTGTCAGGGTGACACATGTCATTACATCATGTGCATATGATATATCGTTGCATTTTACTTGTGTTTGTTGCACTTGATTGAGCTATGTTTGGATGCATATGGTTGACATGCACATACAAGTTTATGTATCATGCTTATTATGTATTTGTTGTTGCTCATGTGGTTTTGAGCTGATCCGTTGCAGATCTCACTGATCATTATATCATATGTGTTGGATAAGTTCTGGTATGTATTTCTATTATGTTGGTTATGGTTATATTTATGTTTCTTTTCTACCTGTGAGACTGTATATACTTGATCTCCCTACACTATTTTATCCATGCACTATTTATTTCCCTATTACCTACGAAGTCATCTGGACTCACCACCGCTTTGTATATTTTTGTTTTTCTCAGGTAGCATGTAAACGATATGGAGTCGAATGGAGTATCCTAACTATCAGTCGCACATCACCGAGGGTACCTTGGATTTATGGTTTGGGCTTTATAATATTATGTTGTGGACTTGTATTTTAGCCCTATGGCTACTTCTGTCTGGTTTTGTTGTTGTGTCAAGCTAAGCCAGCTCACATGTAGTCCTTTTTGGTTTACTCGTGGTTATTTCATTTCTGCTGTTATGTCTTTGTTTTACTTCAGTCGTGTGAGCTGCTTAAACAACATGGTTGTTGATCCAACTGTATGGGATGTAGTATTGAACTGCGTGATTGATGTTTTGCTTTTATTTCTAGTCATGTGGGCTGATGATATATATTGTACAAACGTGTTGGCTTTGTATCTAGAATTCATATATTATTCGTACAAGGGTGATGTTGTTTGTTTTTCGAGCAAGTATCGGTCTCGGGGCGTGACAATTAGTGAGATGTTTAGGGTATTTAATAATAGACCTAAACAATCTAAAGTTAAAAAAGAAAAATATCCAAGGTAATCATAAAATAATTCAAAATTGAGGAAATAATGATTGAGAATCTGGTCTTAAGGTCAAGACTTGATAAATTGAAAAAGACCCTAGAAAAATTAATAAATAGTGTTAGAGGGTCTAAAAAATAAAACCTAGATTTATGAAAACATGAACCATCTATGTGCAAGAAAGGTTTGAGATACAAACCTAGAACCAAAGAGGATGTGTTATCCTATCATAGAATTCGATATAAGTATGAAACTAAATCTAGGTCTAGAAGTAAAGCCAATGTTACAAGGGAAGCTATCCCTATAGTTGACCTAGATGAGATTAGTATGATTAAGACTTCTAAGAAGTCTAGGAAAGTCATTAGGAAGGTATCAAGGGAAGTTATCCCTAGAGAGTACCTAAAACACCCAAGAAGTACCGATAAATTTTGGGTTCCTAAGAATGTATTAGATACACCCTAGAGGGGTTTAGAGAGTATCAACTCAAAGGGTGTATTTCGTTCAAGTTATCATATATAATTTTGGTTATTTGATTACCAAAACATCACATAAACAAGGTTATGAGGAATGAAACATAACCTGATTTTGTTTGGATTAATTTAGGTGATCAAATAAAATTTTATTTGTTTGAAGGTAATAGTGTATAACATATTATAATATTTTACCATATAACTCTTTAGTTCAATCTTAAGTATGATGACATTGTATACTTGTCTAAATTTAAAATAAAAAAAATAAGATGATATTATATACTTATTCGTACACTCAATTTAAGTATAAAAAATTATATCAGTCGTCAGATTAACGATTATATTTATTTTAATTTCTAAAAATTAAAATATCAAAATATATAAATAAATAAAACTGAATTATTTTTTTATTTTTTTTAGAATTTGTTTAGATAATTTTATTGAATTTTAAATTAAATTTATTTTGTTTTTCTCAATTATAATATATTTAATTTATTAAAATTTTAATTAAAATATTAAATTAAAAAAATATTAATCGATCGACGCCGACACCAACACTGACCATCGACTCCAATAGCGGTCGGAGTTGGCGTTGTTTTGTGAGGTATTTTCTTTATACTAGAAATGTCATATTTTGTGTATCCTATCATGTCATAATATCATATTTTAACATTCATATTTAATTATGAAAAATATCATATGTCATATCATACATATTTCATTTAGCTACAATATTTTCTTTGGGAAATACTCATGTGATATATGTCATAGTCATTTGTTATACATTATTTTAATTTATTGAAATTCAAGACAATGACATTAACGGAGATCATAAGTTCGATTGTTAAAGTTTAAAATGTCTAGTTAAGAATACATGAACACTTAATTTAGGGAAAACCTACTTTACATCTCACAAAAACTATAAGATAATTTATAAGTGTTTTGACGCATATTAGATACAAGTGAAATGTTAGATAGATGAATAAAAGTCATGATGTTAATTTAATCATCTATTTGAGTTTCATCAAAATACATGGATTATGTGAAGTCCAATCATTGGGAAAGTTAATTACAAGTCATGTGTATTTAGTCCAAAGAACATAGTTATTTTTTTAAAATCATTTTGGTGAAGTCTATCTTTTTATAGAAATTACCATAGATTAGTTAGATACAAAATAGAGTGAAACATTAAAGTTTTTCAATGATTTTCAATTTTGTGTCATTCTTTGAAAATGAAAGATATTTTCATAGAAAACTATTTTTTCATGATAAATTATAATGAAAAAAATATCTATGTAAAATTTCATGTTTTTCGATAATCAAAGAATTATTTATTGTTGGAACTTGGATGGCTAGAGAGGGGGGGGTGAATATAGCCAAACACAAAAATCGCTTTCACTTAACAGATTTCTGCACTTCAAGGGTTAGTCGCAGCACAGCGGAAGCAATACAAAAAACAGAGATGCGAAACTAAACCCTAAACTAAGCACAAGCACAAAACGCTAACAAGGAGGATTTACAAGGTTCGAGGATAACTTGCCTGTACTCCTTGGCATGCCCGTGAGGTGGGCGATCCCTTGATCGTCGGCAGATCAAGCCCCGGAAATCCGGATATCAAATGTAACCTCCTTCTTGATGGAGTAACCTCTCCACAGCGGGTTCAACAGAATAATGTAAATAAGCACAAGAACCACAAGAAGGCTTACAGAGCACTTAGGACAGAAGAAACACAAGAGAACTCTTTCCCCGAGCTCACTCAGCACCAACCTCACGCAAGAACTCCCTGCTCTTCGTGCCATGCTTATGGACTTGTCAAGCTCTCTACTTCTTCTTCCAAGCGCTCAAGTATCAAAATGTAGCTCAAAGCTTCAGTTGCTTCAGAGTGATGCACAACAGATGGAGATGAAGCTTGTCGCAAGAACCAGAGAAGTGATCTAGTGTTCTACTGAGGCTTCATCGCTACCAAGCCCTTAAGCCTCTCCCACTGATCGCCAGGTCACAGCCTCCTCTCTGCAGCTCCCAGCTGCTCAACTGCAACTGCCAACCTACCACTGAGCTCTCCTGGACTCCCTGAGCTTCCCTCAGATGAGCCCCAGTCAGCAGCTCCAGCAGCGCCAGCATCCGTTGCAACCTGAGATGGATCCCTGCCAAACCTGATGCAGCAAAAGCCTCTGTTTGACTCTCCTTATGTAAACTTGATTCATCTGCACACTTAGCAGCTCATTAGAACAGCAAATCAACAGAAGATCAAAATATCAGAACATATCAGTGGTGATCAGAAGAGAAACAGAACGCAATCAGAACTCTGACAGCGTTTTTGAATTAAAGCGGCCAGCTACTGATCGGTCACCGGACCAATCAGAGGGACTCCTGATCGGTCACCAGACCGATCAGGATGGGTTTAGACCGATCAGGCTCCAGCCTGATCGGTCCCTAGTGAGAAATCAGAAATCGCGACTCCTTCGTGATCGATCGCCAGACCGATCCAAGTCTTTCCAGCTTCGCAGTCCAAACCTCCTGATCGGTCCCCAGACCGATCAGGGTGTGGCTTGATCGGACTGGTGACCGATCAGGCCACTCTCCGACCGATCAGGCTCCAGCCTGATCGGTTATAGTGAGAAGCTCGCGACAATTGATCGTTCACCAGAACGATCTGAATAGTATCCCTGATCAGTCACCGGACCGATCAGGAGCCGATCAGTAGGCTTCCAAACTCACTATATGCTCCCTGATCGGTCACCAGACCGATCAGGAGCCGACCAGTAGGGTTCCCAAACTCACTGTATGCTCCCTGATCGATCACCAAACCGATCAGACATAGCTGGATCGGTCACTAGACCGATCCACGAGGGAACTCCATGCCAACTTCCCTGATCGATCACCAGACCGATCCAGGCAAGGTCAAATCTCCACTAAGTCACGAGAACAAGCTTCCAGCCCTTCTCTGACTCGTTCTTAGTCCCCCGGACCAAGACTCCGTGCCCAGTTTCACTCACCAGGACTTCAACTTAGCCCTCCAAGTTAGGACCTGGCCCTCCAAGCCAGGGTTTCATCCAACCTAGCCCTCCAAGCTAGGATCTGACCCTCCAAGCCAGGATTTCATCCAACATAGCCCTCCAGGCTAGGACCTGACCCTCCAAGCCAGGATTTCATCCAACCTAGCCCTCCAGGCTAGGACCTGACCCTCCAAGTCAGAATTTCATCAAACTCCGTGCCCAGTCCCCGACCAGGACTTAATCTCAATCATCCCATTAACCTAAACTAAAATCGGTGTCAACACCAAAATAACAATCAGGGTCAGACTGCATCAACAATCTCCCCCTTTTTGTTGTTTGACAACCCGATTTTAAGTTTAGAGATTTTAAATCCAATTGTCTCAAATTTCACTTTCGTAGGAGAATCAGGATCCTCCCCCTACAACAGTTAAACTCGTAATAGTCCTAAACTTAACCAAACCACACTCTCCCCCTTTATCAAACACCGAAAAGGGTGTAGACTGGTTGTTAAGTTTAACCATACTCCCCCTCAACCTAAGGGGTTCTCCCAAAAAACAACAAAGATATGATTAAATTTTGAGGGTATATGAACACATATGATAAATATGGAGCATGATAAACCAATCATATGCATCATATGAAATCATAGCATGAAATCATAATCAAATAACATGGAATCATGAAGGTAAACAACATAAACATAAGATATTAATCATAAAGCGAAATCTAGTCAGATAATCATAGCATGAAATCATAACTAAATAGTCAAGCACATCATGAATCCAAAACAGTCAAATGGTCAGATGCATAACACCGCATCAGAATATGGTCAAGTACAACACCAAGTAATGACAATCAGATCACCAATCAGGAAAGCAAGATCAGAGTACAATCAAATCAATCCTCAGCAGAGTCGTCGTCAGATGTATCATCAATAGATATGTAGCTCCCTGGTTCAATGCTGCTGGATGGCGCAGCTCCAGGAAACGTATGCTAGCGCCACTCCTCGTACCAGGTCTGCTGCTGGGACCGAATCCCAGAGACGTCCGACTCTAGTGCGAGCAGTCTGTGATCGAAAGATCGAAACTCCGACCGGACCTCCTGTCGCTAGAGCTCGGAGATATGAAACTCGCGCTGCATCGTCTGCTCCAGCTCCGCAACCTGCCAGCGGAGATCGGGATCTAGCTCATAGTGGCCCTCTGCAGTAGCAGGCGGCTCCTGATGGAAGGTCGGAGCAGCGGGTATCTGAAAATGGGCGGCCCTAGGTAACTCCCCCAAACCTCTCCTATCCTTCCACCTCAGCCCCTGCGGTCCAACAATAATGCCAGACTTGGCCAATGCGCGTTGGCTAAGTCGGCAGCCCTGCCGGACCATCGGCACAATCCTGCCCTGTGATACGTCGATACCGACTGAATGAAGTCAGGCAATAATGATATGTCCAAAAGGCATATAAACCGTCTGACAGTCGATCTGGCTGTAAGTGATGATGGAGAAATAGATGGTAGTCACTATGTCAAAGTCTAACTGCTGATGCATCCCGTAGAGCATCAAGCAGTGGAATGAGCGAATTTCGTCTAAGTGCTTCGAAGTAGTAGGTATCAGACAGTTAGTGATAATCTTAAACAATACATAATCAGCGGGGGAAAGGCGGAGAGCAGCAAAGGTGGGGAAATCACCGGCGGACTCACCGTGACCCCCTGGCCTGGGATGGCCGAAAAAGTACTCGTAGATAGAGTCAGGAGTGACTCCATCGAAGGGAACCCGTAGAGGATCCGAAAGATAAGGGTAGAGTGGAAAATCATTATCCGATTGTCGACAATCAAGGAAGGCAGTGAAAGTTGATAAATCAAAATTAAGGTTGATACCGGCAACACGGTCCTATACCCTGAACCCTCTCCACTGACCATGTTGTTATAAAATTTGGAAACTAAATCAAAGTTGATCAACCGCTTGAGAAAGAGAATGGATTGAAGTTCATAATGCTCAATGATATGTCGTACCGACGGACAATGTTCATAAATGAATGCTCTGTCCATAGTTCGATAGGGCATGAGTTTGAAGGTGTGATATTGAAAGGCTAGTGCGTAATGAACATTTTGAAATCTGGCATCAGAAGGAGGTTGGAGTCTAACTGATGAAGAGGGAGCCCTGGATTGTGAGGAACCCTCAGCCAGTTCGTTACCCTTAGAAGATTTCCTAAGGATTTGAAGAATTGATCATGACAGTTGAATGAATCATAACAGAAAATGATCAAATGAGATTAGATTTAGGTTTGATCCATAATCATGTGACAATAAGGATTGATCATATGAGTAAGGCATGCACGACACACACCAAAATGAACCCCAAAATCAAACATCAAGGTTAGTTCACCAAGTATCATGATATCTGAAGTAATGAACAAGGTGAATGTAGAAAAATTTTACCTAGGTGCCATATGGTGAACGAAGAGGGTTTTGTCAGTCTTGACGAAGGAAAGAACTTGCAAGATACCAGAACTCTCCTAGAAGTTGCAGATCACGGTGCAAGGAGTTGCAGGAACACGAGCTCGCAGCTAGGAATTGCTGAAAACACCAACAGCAGGAAGAAGAACTCACACGCACAGGGAGAGGATCGCAAGAAGCCATGCGCAGAAGGAAGAAGAAGCTCGTCGAAAACTCAGATGAGGGAGTAGTTTTGGTCGGCTAGGGTATGAGAAATGAAGTGGAGGCGTGATTAAAATGGTTGGTGGACTGATCACCAACCAGAATTTATTGCAATCGAACGGATCACCGTTCGATCCAGGAGCGCCCAGATCAATCAGGGTCCAACCTGATCGGTCTGGCTTGGTCCTGACCCCTGATCGGTCTGCCGATCGATCTGGGAGCGAACAGTAGGTTCGTGAGATTTTTTGTGACCCTCCTGATCGGTCGGTGGACCGACCATCACAGGGGGCCAGATCGGTCTGGGGACCGATCCAGGTCAACACAGAAAGTTTTGACACTTTCTCGCGAAATAGTTGGATCGGTCGATTGGACCGATCAGGCCGACTCCTGATCGGTCTGTGGACCGATCAGGTATTAGAAATTTTCTGATACGAGTCTGAAACTGTAGTTTCAGACTTCCTATCGAACTCCGATATTATCATATGGAAAATTTTCGATCTTGGAGGTGTTCCCTTGACTATAATTGATCCCCGAACAAGGATCAAAGGTCGTTATGGATTTAACAAAACAATTTGCTTTACCCAAGTGAAGTCAAATTCAATCACAAACATCCATTCAGTTGGCTCAACTATACGTCAAAGAAATTGATCGACTACACGGGGTTCCCAAGACCATTATCTCTGATCGGGATGGTCGATTTACTTCAGATTTTTGGGGACACGTGCAGAAGGCTTTTGGCACGAAGCTGAAATTCAGTACGGCCTTTCACCCCCAGACTGACGGGCAGACTGAAAGAGTAAATCAGATATTAGAGGACATGTTACGAGCTTGTGCCTTGGACTTCAAGGGAAGCTGGTGCCGATACCTAAGCCTGGCAGAGTTTGCTTATAACAACAGTTATTAGGCTACTATCGGGATGGCACCGTACAAAGCACTATACGGAAGGAAATGCAGATCTCCTATATGCTGGCTTGAGAGTGGTGAAAAGAAGGAGATGGGACTCCAGACTGATATTATAGATGAAACCACTCAGGCTATAAAGAATATCCGCCAGAGGATAGAGACTGCTCAGAGTCGGCAGAAAAGCTACGCTGATAAGCGACGCAGACCACTAGAGTTTGATGTTGGGGATTCAGTATTCCTTAAAGTGGCCCCTATGAAAGGGGTAATGAGATTCGGGAAGAGAGGGAAGCTGAGTGCGCGATATGTGGGACCGTACCAGATCCTGAGACGGGTAGGCAAAGTGGCCTACGAACTGGAGCTACCGCCAGAAATGTCGGCTATCCACAATGTCTTCCATGTATCAATGCTCAGGAAATGTACCTCTGATGTGAATCAAACGATAGAGCCCCAACCAGTACAAGACCAAGAGAACCTAAGTTCCGAACGCCGACCCATTCAGATCCTAGATCGGGAAGTCAAGAGGCTAAGGAACAAGGAAGTGCCCTTAGTAAAGGTTCTGTGGCGGAACGAGCAATTCGAAGAAGCCACCTGGGAACGAGAGGAGGCAATGCGATTAAAGCATCCGGAACTGTTTTAAAATTTGGGACGAACTTTTCATAAGGTGCGTGGGATTGTAACACCCCAAATTTTTCCCATATGTAATGTTATGAATTCATGAAACATTATTATGAAATGTCATGATGGGCTTGGCTTAATGGGCTTTGATGTGGATTAGTGCAAAATGTGATAAAAAGAAAGTGTAGAAAGGAGGAAGCAAGGATCGAACCTTGTACCTCCTAGTTACACTAACCATGTCTTAACCAATGCACCAAGAATGTTTCTTGTTGAGAGAATAAGAAACGTGCTAGCTAAAAAGCTAGGGAAGTGAAGAGACATGTCTCTTCATGAGAATAGTATAAATAAGAGAGGAGGGAGGGAGAGGGGGAAAGAACTTTCATTCTTCTTCTTCCCCACTCTCCCCACCGAAACCCTAGCCCTCTTCTCCTTTTCATTTTTCGAAAATACACCCTAGGGTTCTAACCCTAGGGAATTGGAAGGAAAAAGACCCCATCCAAGGATCTTGCCCTCTACTAGGGCCAAGAGTTCTAGAGAAGTTCTAACAAGAGGAACTCTCACCCCTCCTTCAACCAAGGGTACCCTAAGGATTTAGAGAAGGTGAATTTCAAGCGAAAGGATGTAAGTATCCCCTCGCCTGCAGCGTAATTGTTGTTACATGATTCTTCTTCTTCCTTGGTTTTCGAAAAAGGGAGGTATCCCTTGTGCAAGTTTCGGCCACCCCTTAGGGGAAGGCCTTGACTACTCCTTGATGCATGAGGAGACCCCTTAGGACTTAGGGTATATTTATATGTTATTTCCCCTTCATGTTGTGATGACAAAAACTAGGGTGAACACCCTACAAGGTTTCGGTAAAGGATAGAAATTAGGGTTTAGGGTTGTATGATTATCCTATGATGTATCCATGCTTAGTAGTGTAGACAAGGTGTTTGTATAAATGTTTGTGTGAATGTTTTTGATTTCAAAAACCCTAATTCCCCCTACCCTACACTTTCGGCCAACCCTAGAAGAATTAGGGTTTAGGGTGCATGATTATCCTATAATGTAATCTATGCTTAATATGTTGCATGATATGTATGTGAGGTGTTTGTGTAAATGTTTGTGTGAAAGTTTGATTTCAAAAACCCTAATTCCCTTACCTTACACCATTCGGCCAACACACTAAAGTTAGGGTTCGTGAAGGTTAAACTACCCTATGAGATATGCTTATGTTTGGAAGATGATCCCATGATGTAATCTATACTTAATATGTGGCATGATATGTATGTGAGGTGTTTGTGTAAATGCTTGTGTGAATGGTTGATTTCAAAAACCCTAATTCCCCCTACCCTACACCATTCGGCCAACACCCTAAAGTTAGGGTTCGTGAAGGTTAAACTACCCTATGAGATATGCTTATGTTTGGAAGATGATATGTATATGCATGTGATGTTTAAATGGAATGCTTGATTGGAAAACTTAACTCTCCCTAGTAGGACTTTCGGCCAAGGCATGAAACATTAGGGTTGTGAAGGTTGATGACCCCTGATGTATGCTATGCTTAGTATGAATACATGATGTATATATATATGTGATGTTTGTATGGGATGTTTGATGTCAAAAACCTAACCTACCCCTACCCTATGACTTTCGGCCAACCCTAGGTTTAGGGTTAGGAAGAATTAATTTAATCCATGAAGCATGCTACCACTTCCTATGATATGAGTGTGATTTATGTGACTAACCTTGTCATATATAAAGTATGTTTAAGTGGTTGAAATATGATGTATGTATGAGCATGCCTTATAGCCCATGGGGCACCCTTATGAATTGCATGTGATGTGTATGTTAAAATGCTTGAAAGGATACTCCACTAAGTATGGGATCAAGAGCACCCCTTATGTTGTGTGGTGTGTCCCTATGGGATCATGAGCACCCTTGAAGAGTGGTGTGTCCCTTGAGAAGTGGATTTGGAGTACTCCTTAGCATATATGTAAAAGTATGATAAGTATTTTACTTTGAAAGTTGTGTACCCGACTCGAAAGGGGGGTCGTTAAACAAATCCGGGGTACATGTTAACTGAAGGTCATGGCTCCAGTAGGACGGAAGGGTCCTGCTCTAATGGGTTGGTGGCTCGCTACCCCAATTCATTAGGGAACGCGCTCGATGTGGTACACAACTGGGCCCCTATATGATGTTAAAGTATTTTTAAGTAATACCTTTATAGAATTGTTTTGAAAACATTTATTATATGTGAAGGGTATGCTTGAGATACTTTATACTGCTTGCTTAGAAACTTTGATGTTTGGTATGCTATGATAAACTCATGCTTATGATTTATTATGTGTACATGTTGTATTCTTTCGTATGGATTTTGCGAGTAGGATAGGATCCTTACTAAGCATTTGTGCTTACTAGTTTATGTGTTGTCTTATGCTGCAGATAAGGGTAAGGGACACTTAAACTAAAGGAAGAGGCAGGAGGGCTGAAGATGTGTGGGGTGGTGGCTTGGGAAAGAAATATTCTTATATCTACTTTACTATGCTTATGTTGATGTTTTCTTGATTATGAATGTTAGTGATTACACTTAGATTTCTCTTATACTTGATTATGTTGTGAGTTGAACTACTTGTGAACCTATCATGTTATAGGATAACTCTTGATTAAGATATTTCACATGATGTTCTAGACTTCCTTTAGACTCAATCTTATAAATTGTTATTATGCATGGAAACCTATAACTATGCTTCTAAATGATGTTCTAGGATGTGAATTCATGTGTTACTCTTTGCAATAGAATGTAAAACCTCACTATCATGATTTGGGTGTTACTGAACTTGCTATGCACCTACCATGTTCTAATCCTTAAAGCATGATATCTGATTGGCATGCACTGACTAGTATGCTTAGCACTTGTAAATATCACTTGATAGTTTTAAACAAGCATGCTCAGTACTTAGTCATTGCACTTTTGTTTTTTTTATTTTATGTTAAAATTATATGATTGATGGTACGTAACCCCGCCCCGAGAGTAGATATAAGGGCGGGCGTTACACCCAGCATAGTCGGAATCGGTGTAGCCAATTAGGTCAAATGATTCGGTACGGGGGTACCAAAGACCAACTCCAATTGCGCCCTTAAGGTATCTCAAAATTCTCTTCATAGCAATTAAATGAGATTCCTTGGCACAAACTTGATACCTAGCGCACATACCCACAGCAAAAAGTATATCAGGTCGACTAGCTGTGAGGTATAGCAGACTACCTATCATGCTCCGGTATTGAGTTAAGTCAACAGGTTTACCACTCACATCATTGTCTAACCGTGTATTTGTAGCCATGGGAGTGGTTACCTCTTTAGAATTACTCATGTTAAATTTTCGGAGCATCTCTTGAGTATACTTTGATTGGTGCACATGGATTCCGTCACGAGTTTGCTTGATTTCGAGTCCAAGGAAGAAAGTCAACTCTCCCAATAGACTCATTTCAAATTCACTCTCCATGTGTCCAATAAATTCATTTAAATAGCCCTTATTGTTTGAGCCATAAATTATGTCATCGACATACACTTGGGCTACAAATATATTATCACCATCTCTTCGTAGAAATAGTGTATGGTCTATTTGTCCTCTTACAAAACCTTTTTCAATGAGAAATGTCGACAATCGCTCATACCAAGCTCGGGGCGCTTGTTTAAGGTCGTAGAGTGCCTTCTTGAGCTTGAACACGTGGTTTGAAAATTAGAAACTCTCAAACCCCGGAGGTTGTTCGACATAGACCTCTTCTCTTATTAAACCATTTAGGAAGGCCGATTTGACATCCATTTGATAAAGTTTGAAACCACAATGTGCTACAAATGCAAGCATCAACCGGATGGACTCTAATCGTGCCACGGGAGCATAGGTCTCATCGTAATCAAGGCCTTCAACTTGACTATAGCCCTTGGCTACTAAGCGTGTCTTGTTTCTTACGATTTCTCCCTTATGGTTCAATTTGTTTTTGAAGACCCATTTTGTTCCAATAATGGTGGTCTTCTTAGGTCTAGGGACTAAGTCCCAAACTTGACTTCTTTCAAATTGACCTAGTTCATCTTGCATGGCAATGATCCAATCGGGATAATTTAATGCTTCGTCAATTTTCCTAGGTTCAATTTCGGAAATTAGGGCAACTTCATTAACTCATTCCTAAAGAATGATCTAGTCCTAACCCCATAATGGATGTCTCCAACAATTTGGTCTTGGGGATGACTAGAGGCTAACCTAGTTTATCTTGGTGTTGGTGGTGCTTCTTGGATGGTTTCACTAGACACAAACAGCCTCAAGATCCGGCTGATCTATGGGTTGTCTAGGCTCACCATCATCAAACTCATCACCACCATCTACAACACTTGGACTTCCATCCAAACTTAGTTTCCTAAGTTCGAATTGAACTCCTTCAACATCTTCTGGTTGATCATTTGCTTTTGAAATTTCTTCAAAAACAACATCAGAAGACTCTTCAACTAATCTAGACTTCTTGTTGTAGACTCGGTAAGCTTTGCTGACGAGGGAGTACCCGACCAATATCCCTTCATCAGCTTTTGCTGTGAACTTCCCAAGATGGTCCTTGGTGTTTAGTATAAACACCTTACAACCAAACACCCTAAGGTATTTAACTGTAGGTGGTTTTTCAAACCAAAGTTCATGAGGAGTCTTCCCTAGAAATCTATGTATTAGGACTCGATTTTGCACGTAGCAAGCTATGTTTACAGCTTCAGCCCATAAATAACACGGTAAGGAGTATTCATTGAGCATGCTTCGAGCAGCCTCTTGTAAGACCCGGTTCTTCCTCTCTACAACACCATTTTGTTGGGGTGTTCTAGGAGTGGAGAACTCGTGTGTATACCCTCTCTCTTGACAAAACTCTAAAAATCTTCGATTTTGAAATTCACCTCCATGATCACTCCTTATTGTTTTAATTGTTGATGATTTTTCGTTTTCAACTCTTCTACAAAATGAAATAAAAACATCTAAGGTTTGGTTCTTATATTTTAAAAAATAGGTCCATGTATATCTAGTAAAATCATCAATGATCACAAAACAGTATCTACTACCTGTTAGTGATATGACAAAAATGTCCTAAGGCAATCGCCTTATAATTGTAATCATTTATTTTAATAAATGAATATTCACTATTTGAGTATACATGTTTATGTATTTGATTGAGATCTTAAACTCATTTACTAAATGTCCGCAATACAATTCACAGCATGAGAGAATTTGTGATAAATTCACAACTAGTGATTATCTCTACATGTGCAATTGTGAAGTATTGAAAGTGTCCCTAGTCGATGAATTGATAAATACGGACACTATCAATTCTGTTGAGACTAGCATGGGTTATTCTCTAATCAGGTGATTCTCACTGGCTGGTGACATTGGGATGTCCGGAGATAAACATGAATGCTAGTTAAGGGAACTAGTTCATTGGAGTGACTGGCTGTAAAACTTCATATGGTAGTCTACATATAGAAATGTCAATGAAGTTCTTATTGCAGCTTAAGTGCGATGTTCCTTTGACTTGCGGTGTTCAAGTCATCTTGGTCATGGAGACTTATACTTTGACATCTTAAGTAAGCATCTCCAAGGAGGTGTGGACCCAGGATAATTGGGTATAAGCCGAAGTGCCCGAAGATGTTTGAACAGCCTACAATGGATTCACCACTGTTGGTGCAGAATGCACCTAAGTCAAACCTGTGTTTTGATAATGGCAACATAGGTCAAAAGTTAAGTCTTTCTTGTTTTCTAACAGGTTAATCAAGTGTGCAGGAAAAGCCCTAGCGAAGGACTGCTAGGCACTGGCAAAGGAATGCCAGGAAAGAAAGTGCTAGCGAAGGACTGCTAGGCTCCAGGCGAAGGACAGTCTGGGACCGAAGCCCTAGGAAAGGATTGCTAGGCAACTGGCGAAGGACTGCCAGTTTACAAGACCTGACAAAGGACCGTCAGGCAAAAGTCCAACCAAAGGAACGGTTGGCATTAGGTAAATTCTCCCGAGAGGAGTAGGTGAGGACGCATTCCCCGTCGAGGGAACAGTAGGCGTCTGTTCGACCTAGGGCTCCATTTTGGAGACTAAAGTCAGAACCAAGACAGCTAAGGCTGTATAAATCTAATAATTTATTATGTTATTGTGTTTTGGACTAACCCTGGATGCAGGACCGAAGGAACGTGAGTCTGCAGCTCAGAGTGCCTCAAAGGAGTGAGGCAACTGCTGACCAGGGCGTCCGGAGTGTCCCGGGCGCCCCCAAGGTGAACACCAAACACAACAAATGCAAAGTGGCTTCGACAGCTCATATTCGGGGCGCCCCCGTGCTCCCGGGCGCCCCCAGCGTCCCAGGCGCCCCCATGCGCATACCTCGAACCAAAAGCCTGCGAAGCCAGAAGATGAGATTTGACCCGGTCAATCCGGGCGCCCCGAGCGCTCCGGGCGCCCCGGTCAAAGCGGATCCCGAGGATAAGGGGATCAGACGGCGACCGAGCTCCAACCGGATCAAACGCCACGTGGGGGGGCGCCCCCGACATCCCGGGCGCCCCCAGGCCCTATATAAGGGACCCTCGACCAAGGCTTCAAGGCATCACTTCTTCCAACGTCTCAAAGTTCTTCTACGCTCGCACCTTGCTCCGGAAACGCTTCACCTCGAGCTGACGACGTCCTGCTGCCCCGAAAGAGTCGACCTACTCCGGACGTCGGTAAAAAGAAGAGCGTATTTCTTTAATTAATATTTTATTGCACTTAATTTTGTAAATCATAATGTGTAACTTATTTGCGCCAAATATAGAATTGCCCAAAGTAAACGGTCAACGACCGTGGGCCTTGGAGTAGGAGTCGACACAGGCTCCGAACCAAGTAAATCGATTGCGTCTCTGTGTCTTTTATTTAATTTCCGCTGCGTACCTACTCTTACTCAAATCCGAAAGTTTTCCGATATTCACCCCCCCCTCTATCGGGCTTCTCGATCCAACAAGTGGTATCAGAGTGGGGTTTTCAAATTTGGTGCAACCACCAGTTTGAAATATTTTTTTTCGGATTCTTTTTCGAATTTAATTAATTTTTATTTCTTAATTATTTTTATCCCGCACTGCTAATCCAAGACCAAGTCTTGGGACACCTTTTTTTTTGTAAAATTTCCTTTTATAGAACAAATGTCTATGCAAGAGGGATTCGCACCGCTAGACCTCCACTCTTCAGTGCAGAAGACTTTTCCTACTGGAAAAGTCGCATGGAGGTCCACCTGAAAACTCAGGTGGACATGTGGATCATTATCCAGTCCGGTCTGGAGATCCCCCGAAATGCAGAAGGACTTCCACAAAGCTACTCGGAGTGGAACAACACTCTAAAGCGCAAGATAGAAGCCGACGCAAAAGCAACACAAACCCTACAATGCGGGCTGACAAAGGAAGAGCTGAACCGAGTGGGCCCCTTCAACAGTGCAAAAGAGCTATGGACAAAACTGATCGAGCTGCACGAAGGGCCCGGACACCAGGATCAGCAAAAGGGATCTGCTATTGAATAAACTCTACACTATCAAGATGGCCGACAACGAAACAGCAGCCCAGCTCCACGCACGAATCCAGGAGGTAATGAACGGTCTTCACTCAATAGGTCACAGGGTTGAAAACCGTGACCTAATAAGGTATACTCTAAACGCCTTTCCTAGAAACACCTTGTGGGCATCTATGGTAGATGCATACAAGGTTTCTAGAGATCTTTCTAAAATAAAACTAGATGAATTATTTTCTGAACTAGAACTGCACGAACAGACTAACACCAATTCGGTCGAAAAAGGTATCGCTTTCATTGTAGGTAAAAATCTAAAGACAACGAAGAAGAAAACTGAACCTGAACCCGAGTCTGACACAGACTCAGAAGATGAAGAAGGAGATCAAACTAAACTAGTCCGGCTCGCTCGAAGCTACTACAAGGAGCTGAAGAACCGAACCAACAAACGAAAAATCGGCCGAAGAAAAGACGAACCAGCCGAACCCACGAACAAGCCTAATGTAACCTGCTATGAGTGCAAGAAGAAGGGCCACTATAAGACAGAGTGTCCAAATCTGAAAGAGTCCAAGAAGACGAAAAGAAAGAAGGCGCTACAAGCAACCTGGGACGAGTCTTCCTCAGAAGAAGAAGAAGAGGCACCCCAATCCAATCTCCTAGCACTGACCGCCTCAGTCGAGACCGAGTCAGAATCAGAACAAGAGGACGGCGAGCTGACATTCACAGAAGACGGAGAAATAAAGGTAACTGGTTTTAACAGATTACAGTTAACTGAATTGATTTCTTTTCTTTCTCGTGATTTGGCAAAAGCCAAACTCCGGGTCGAATCCCTCCGACAGGAAGTAAAACTCCTGAAAGAGGGAGCTGACTCTAAACCCTCAACCGAGAAGGTTCAAGAAGGAACTCCCACTCAAGTTGAAAAACTTGAAAAGGAAAACTCCTCCCTGAAAACTCAGGTTAAGGATCTTAGATCAGCCCTAGAACGATTCACTTCTGGTTCCAAAAATCTTGACATGATTCTTGGGAAACAGAAGTCCGTTCTAAATCGATCTGGACTTGGCTACCGAACCAAATCCCGACAAAGATCGTATTTGGCTGTACTGAATCAGTCCAGAGGCAAAATTCAGGCATGGGTACCTAAACTATGCCTGAACAAACCAACTGGATCAAATCAGTATTGGATCCCCAAGGACAAGATTCACATCTTGCTTAACCATTACCGTGGCTTTAGTCCAGGGGGAGCCAAACTGAAAACTATTTTCATTATTAGATAAATTTGTAGTTCTTGATTGAAATTGCTTGTTTGATTGTCTATTTAATTTCTGCAATTTACCATGCTTAGACTTAGGCTAGCTTAAGGACTAAACAAACTTAGCTGAAATTTGACAACATAGTATTGGGTGGAGGTGAGATGATAGTACGTTGGGGAAACCAACTCTAATAAGATCAAGTTTACTTGGTCTCTTTAGACTGGTGAAACCAGCCGAAGCTACCGATCCAAAACCCAAACTAGTTAGACCAGAAATTTTTCAAAGAATAATTTTGAAAATGAAACTTCATTAAAAGGCTTTGTCAAGGAAAGGGTGGATGATCCCATAAGGCTACGGCCAAAGAAGGCCTAGTGCCTCGCCAAGACCTGGAAGTCAATTTTTGAAATTCAAATTCAAATTAATTTTTGTCAAATTCGAATCTAACACAAAATTTCAGCTAAGTATAGACTTAAACATCTTTTCAAAAATTTCAAAATTAATTAATTAAGTTTTCAAAATTTAATTATCCTTCAAAATTAATCAAAATTTTCAAAACTATCAAAACCTGTCTCACAAAACCTATAAGGTTAACGTGATTGAAAACCCTAGATTTGGGTGAGACAGACTAGGCAGTGAAACTCAATTTAAGCTATTCCTGATTCTAATTGGATCCAAATCAAGAAAATTCTTTATGTGTAGGAACATAAAGATTTGGACCAATGGATGTTGGATAGCGGTTGCTCCAGACACATGACTGGAGACAAATTGAAGTTCACCAAGCTCAAACTCAAAAATCTAGGCTCAGTGGCATTTGGCAATAATGCCACACTCAAGGTAATTGGGTCAGGTAACATTGAGCTTAAATCTGATTTCATTATTAAGAAAGTTCTATTGGTTGACAACTTTAATTTTAACTTGCTTAGCATAAGTCAGTTATGTGATACTGGTTATAGAGTTACTTTCAACAGTTCCAACTGCCTAATTAAAAATGAACAAGACTCAGAAATCATACTTAAGGGCACTAGGAAAAACAATGTATACACTATAAATCTCCCTATTATACCCAAATGTATGTTAACACAATTAGAACAATCAAACCTCTGGCATAGGAGATTAGGACATACCAATTTGAGAACTATCTCAAAAATTACCCAACTTGGCTTAATCAAAGGTATCCCCAACATCAAAAATAATAAAAACCTAATATGTGAATCATGCAATCAAGGTAAGCAAACCAAATCCAATCACAAACTAATTCAGTCTGATTTAACTCAAACCACACTTGAGCTCCTGCACCTTGACCTATTTGATTCAAATGGAGCCAAGTCACTAAGCGGGAACCGATACTGCTTAGTAATAGTTGATGATTACTCTAGGTTTACCTGGGTTAGGTTCCTAAAAACCAAAGATGTAACCCTAAACCTATTCAATGAATTCTGTAAACTAATTGAAAATCAAAACGACACTAAAATAAAAAGACTTAGGAGTGATCACGGGGGAGAATTTGAGAATCAACGATTCGAAGAATTCTGTAAAATAAATGGGTACTTACATGAATTTTCATGTCCTAGAACCCCCCAACAAAATGGGATAGTTGAGCGAAGGAATAGAACCTTACAAGAAGTCACTAGGGCTATGCTCAACGAATTTAATCTAGAAAACCAATTTTGGGCAGAAGCTATTAGTATAGCCTGTTATATCCAAAATAGGGTGTTAATTAACAAGCGACACAACAAAACCCCCTATGAATTGTACTACCATAGACTACCAAATTTACATTACCTAAGGGTCTTTGGATGTAAAGTCCATATCCTAAACACCAAAGACTATTTAGGAAAATTTCAATCCAAGTCAAACCCTGGTATCTTCCTAGGATACTCAACCACAAGTAGAGCCTATAGAGTTTATAACAAACAAACTAAGAAAATTGAAGAAACTACAAACTTAATTTTTGATGAAGAAATCAATTCAACATCTAATAATACAGATTTAACTTCATCACACTCTGACCAAGAAAATAATGAACCCTTAATTGAACCCTTAATTGAACCCTTAAACGAGTTAACCATTGAACCAATTAATGAGTCAACCGAAACAAATATTGAACCAACAAATCAACCAGCCCAAAGAATCGAAACAAACCATCCAGCCGGACCTGAGGCTGAACCAAGCTCTAGGAGAACCAAGAAACCCAAACTTAGTCACCCAACCGATCAAATTGTGGGTGATCCAACTCTAGGAGTCAGGACTAGGTCTTCCTATAGGAACCTTAGTCAAATAGCTATGATATCAAAAATTGAACCCAAAACTATAGAAGAAGCCCTACCTGATCCTGATTGGATCATAGCGATGCAAGAAGAACTAGCTCAATTCGAGAGAAACCAAGTCTGGGAACTAGTACCTAAACCTGAAGATAAATCCATCATAGATACTAAGTGGGTCTTTAGGAACAAGCTAAATGATCAAGGAAAAATAGTCAGAAATAAAGCCCGCTTAGTAGCTAAGGGATTCAGCCAAGTAAAGGGACTAGACTATGATGAAACATATGCCCCAGTAGCTAGACTTGAGTCCATTAGAATGTTATTGGCCTTTGCATCCCATAAAGGATTCAAGTTATATCAAATGGATGTAAAGTCAGCCTTTTTAAATGGATTTATTAAAGAAGAAGTTTATGTAGGGCAACCCCCCGGGTTTGAGGACTTAGACAAACCTAACCACGTCTACAAACTAACTAAAGCCCTATATGGATTAAAACAAGCACCTAGGACTTGGTATGAAAGACTATCAACTTACTTAACTACTAAAGAATTTAAACAAGGCCAAATTGACTCAACCCTATTCATCAAAACCCTAGGAAAAGATATATTTATTGCCCAAATTTACGTAGATGACATAATCTTTGGATCCACCAACACCAACTTTCTAAAAGAATTTGTCAAGATAATGGAAGATGAATTTGAAATGAGCTTAGTTGGTGAGCTTACATTTTTCCTAGGACTACAAATCAAACAAACTAGGGATGGTAACTATGTTCATCAATTCAAATATGCTAAAGAATTAATAAAGAAATTCAAAATGGATAACTCTAAAAGCATAAGTACCCCTATGGCCACTAATGTAAAAATAGATAGTGACCCTGATGGTAAACCAGTGGATCCTAAACTTTATAGGAGTATGATAGGTAGCCTACTGTACCTTACAGCCAACAGACCTGATATTCTTTTTGCTGTAGGGATGTGTGCTAGATACCAAACTTGTGCTAAGGAAACGCACTTAGCAGCCCTAAAAAGAATTTTAAGATATGTAAAGGGCACCCTAAATGTAGGGATTTGGTATCCTAGAACTTCAACTTTTGATTTAACAGGATACATAGATTCTGACTATGCAGGCTGTAAGTTAGATAGAAAGAGCACAAGTGGAAGCTGCCAACTGTTAGGTCAGAGTCTAGTTAGTTGGTGCAGCAGAAAACAACACTGTGTAGCTCTATCCACAACTGAAGCTGAGTATGTGGCATTAGGAGAATGTGTTGCACAACTTTTATGGATGATGCACACACTTAAAGATTTCCAGCTCAACTACACCCAAACTCAAGTATTTATTGACAATATAAGTTCAATTAATTTAACTAAGAACCCAATTCAACACTCCAGAACTAAACATATAGAAGTCAAACATCATTTTGTAAGAGACCATGTAGCCAGGGGTGAAATAGCACTTAAGCATATTGACTCTAAATCCAACCTAGCTGATATATTCACAAAACCCTTACCTGAATCTGAGTTCAGTTCACTAAGAAGGCAGTTAGGATTGTGTTCAGTAGAATAGTTTAACTCAATTGTTTTTACTCTACTTGATTTCAAAAATAAGTTTTCTAAAATTAGAATTTTGAAAAATTGTTTTATTTAAATTTCGAAAATCAGTTTTCATTCTCAACTTAGCTTTATTTCAAAAATCAATTTTAAAATCTTTTCGACTTAGTTTTATATTAATTTTAAAACTACCCCCTTCAAAACTAGGGCTTTTTCGAAAATGGACTTAGGCTAGGCTTTAACCCTAAAACTGCATGCACCTATAGACTTAGAAGCCAGCATCTCACAAGCACCTTAGGACACTTTTGATTGATAACCTAGAAAGGGTTGAGATGCTTAGGTCTTTGCCTCAATTCAAGATGCTTTAAGTCAGTGCATCCGCAGAAATTGGGGCACTAAATACATCTTACATAGCAATCAAGTTAAGTGTCAAGTTTAGAAAATCTAACTTGAACAAAAACACTTAACTTGACTAACCCTAGCAAAAACTACTGTTTATAACAGTTAGTAAGTAGCTAATTGGGTTAGACAGGCCCCTACAGAGAGAATTGATTGATTTAGTGTAAATTTAATTATAAATTGATTCAGTACAGCAAAAATTTTACTTATTTCCTTTATTTATGCTGTATTTATTTGTTTTGATATATGGCAAAGGGGGAGAGATACGAAAGGAGAGAGTAAAATTTTCTTTTCAAAAATTTTCTTAACTCTATCCTTTATGCAAAAAGTATTCAAAAGTTTAATTTTTTGAAAAATACTTAAGCTTTCAAAACTTCTACTTAAGCTTTCAAAATTTTGATAAATACTTAAGCTTTCAAAACTTCTACTTAAGCTTTCAAAATTTTGATAAGTACTTAAGCTTTCAAACTTCTACTTAAGTTTTCAAAATTTTGCTAAGTATTTAAGTCTTTCAAAACTTCTACTTAAGCTTTCAAAATTTTGATAAGTACTTAAGCTTTCAAAACTTCTACTTAAGTTTTCAAAATTTTGCTAAGTATTTAAGTCTTTCAAAATATCTACTTAAGCTTTCAAAGTTAACTAAGTACTCAAGTTTTTTTAAGTTAACAATTTCAAAACCTTTGAGTACCTTGAAACTTAAAAGCCTCAAACTTTTTAAGTACTCAAAAATCATGTTTCAAAAAAATTCCTATATACTGTTAACTTAAGTTATTAAAAGTACCTAAAACTTAAGTTTTCAAAAGTGCAAGTTTTTTTTACCCCACGAATTTTTGAAAAACATAGGGGGAGATTCCTTCCAGGGGGAGGGAACAAAAGTTAAAGCTTTTTTTCATGTCGTGCTTAAACTTAACTTTTTGAACTAGGGTTGCCATAAATCAAAAAGGGGAAAATTGTTAGTGCAGAATGCACCTAAGTCAAACCTGTGTTTTGATAATGGCAACATAGGTCAAAAGTTAAGTCTTTCTTGTTTTCTAACAAGTTAATCAAGTGTGCAGGAAAAGCCCTAGCGAAGGACTGCTAGGCACTAGCAAAGGAATGTCAGGAAAGAAAGTCCTAGCGAAGGACTTCTAGGCTCCAGGCGAAGGACAGTCTGGGACCGAAGCCCTAGCAAAGGACTGCTAGGCAACTGGCGAAGGACTGCCAGTTTACAAGACCTGACAAAGGACCGTCAGGCAAAAGTCCAACCAAAGGAACGGTTGGCATCAGGTAAATTCTCCCGAGAGGAGTAGGTGAGGACGCGTTCCCCGTCGAGGGAACAGTAGGCGTCGGTTCGACCTAGGGCTCCATTTTGGACACCAAAGTCAGAACCAAGACAGCTAAGGCTGTATAAATCTAATAATTTATTATGTTATTGTGTTTTGGACTAACCCTGGATGCAGGACCGAAGGAACGTGAGTCTGCAGCTCAGAGTGCCTCAAAGGAGTGAGGCAACTGCTGACCAGGGCGCCCGGAGTGTCCCGGGCGCCTCCAAGGTGAACACCAAACACAACAAATGCAAAGTGGCTTCGACAGCTCAAATTCGGGGCGCCCCCGTGCTCCCGGGCGCCCCCGCTACTCCCGGGCGCCCCCAGCGTCCCGGGCGCCCCCATGCGCATACCTCGAACCAAAAGCCTGCGAAGCCAGAAGATGAGATTTGACCCGGTCAATCCGGGCACCCCGAGCGCTCCGGGCGCCCCGATCAAAGCGGATCCCGATGATAAGGGGATCAGACGGCGACCGAGCTCCAACCGGATTAAACGCCACGTGGGGGGCGCCCCCAGGCCCTATATAAGGGACCCTCGACCAAGGCTTCAAGGCATCACTTCTTCCGACGTCTCAAAGTTCTTCTACGCTCGCGCCTTGCTCCGGAAACGCTTCACCTCGAGCTGACGACGTCCTGCTGCCCCGAAAGAGTCGACCTACTCCGGACGTCGGTAAAAAGAAGAGCGTATTTCTTTAATTAATATTTTATTGCACTTAATTTTGTAAATCATATTGTGTAACTTATTTGCGCCAAATATAGAATTGCCCAAAGTAAACGGTCAACGACCGTGGGCCTTGGAGTAGGAGTCGACACAGGCTCCGAACCAAGTAAATCGATTGCGTCTCTGTGTCTTTTATTTAATTTCCGCTACGTACCTACTCTTACTCAAATCCGAAAGTTTTCCGATATTCACCCCCCCTCTATCGGGCTTCTCGATCCAACAACCACTCCTTCCGAGGAGATGTATACCCGAGGCCTATCGTCGGATTGTTACTCGAAGCCTCTAGCCAGAGCATGACATGTTCAGAGTATGAATCTCTTAAATACATGAGAGTAATTAGAATCCATAGGATGAGAAAACGTTACCTGGGCTAGGTGTGACGTAGTCAGCCTAGTGGGGATTGACACACATAGACCATGTCCTGAACCAAGTGGGTATAAGATGGTGAAGGGAATGGGGCACGATTCATTATAGCTGCTGAAAGGTTTCAGAATTGTTTCTAAGGTCAACCGTTGATCTTTCGATTAATTGGGGATCATGATGTACTACTAGGTGCCACTCATGATCGTTCTATAATTGATTAATTATAGACGGCCAACATAAATCGAAAGCCTATTTAGTCACACGCACTACGAGTAATCCGAGGGATTTAAAACGAGTTGAAAATTAGATTTTCTAATCAAGAGAGATTAGGTTTGGTTAAGCCAAACGATAAGTCGAATCTGAATTTTTCAAAGACGCATCGGAAGCGTAAAATGGCTAAGTCTTTTGAAGACTTAATAGATGAATTAAATAAGTTTAATTCATTGGGGCGTGGCTTGGATTGGCCAGCCAAAGAGGGTCTCCATCCTCTTTCCTTGGCCGGCCACAATAAAGGGAGAGAACCAAAGTTTTGGTTCAATTTATAAAATAAACCAATTGTGTGGTTTGTTTTATAAAATTATGGATGATATAAAATTTTATATAATAAACCAAGGTTTGGTTTATTTTTCATGGAAATTAAAATGAACCATGGATTGGTTTATTTTATTTTATAAAATCAATCATGGATTGATTTACCATGATAAGAAAATTTATTCCATAAGAAAAAAGGAGACTTGGTCGGTTTTTATCATGAATTAAAATATGATAAAACATGGCATGATGGAATAAGTCATAGAAAATTTATTCCATAAGAAAAAAGAGACTTGGCGATTGAGAGGCCACTATATAAAGGACCCAAGGCAAAGGCTTGAAATATCAATCGAAGTATTCTTGCCTGGGCTCTCTCCCTCTCCTCCCTTCTTTCTCTTGGCCGGCCATAAGGCTCTTCTCCCTTCTTCTTGCCGTGAGCATAAGGAGAAGCACCGAGGCGACAAAGTTCTTCCGTTGGGACGATCTTCCTCTCCGGCCATTATCACCTTGGGATTGGGCGCAAGTCATCTTCCTCCTTCTCGCCGGAATTGTGATTCCGGCCAACCTTGGTAGTGAGTTTTTCCGATGTGATTACTTCTCTCTTGGTTTTCTTGTCGCGTTCTCAGAGAATCTAGTAGTTCTCGAGAACACGAAACTCGTGGCTTTGCGAAGTCATCTCGAAGATACTCGGCGTGGACGCGAATAGAAGCGGAGCTTCTGAGGGACGCTTACGGTTGGATCTCGTCCCTTCCTTCGAGTTACGCGAGGTAATACGTAAATTAGTTTACGTTTCTGTAAAATTTTAAATATATGATCATGTCTACACATGATAAAGTTGCATGCCTAGATGTGTGGTTAAATAATTTGAGAAATTATTTATGCTAAACCTTCCGCTGCACGTAATTAATTTTAAAATTACGAACCCGCATCCATGTCAACATGCACCCGGTCCCAACAGTGGTATCAGAGCCGGTTAGTGTTCGACATAATCATATAATTGTTTTTGCGGAAAACTTTGTCATGATCTCAATTTTGGAAAATTTTCCAATTATGGAAACTTTCCAATTATGGTAAATTTCCGATTTAGGAATTTCAAGGTTTAGAAATCCTCATGAAATTTCGCAAACTTTTGAAATATCCCTGTTTCTGAAATTTTATGATAATTGTGAAAACTTTCCATTTTTGGAAACTTTCCAATTTTAGAAATTCCCATTTTGGAAATTTTTCAATTTTGGAAAAACGTAAGTTTTCTTTGTACCAGAAACTTACAATTATTCTGAAAACTTTTTATTTTGGAAACTTTCCATTTATGGAAAGCTCGCAATTTTGGGCTCTTTCTTTCAAGAAAGTCTAGACAAATTATGGGAATATTAATTGCCATTTAAATTCATAATTGGAAATTAAATTATTTACAAAATTTTTTATTTTGGATTGAGCCTCGGGGAGCCGTCCAATTTAAAGTTAGTTGTTATAATTAAATTTCCTAAATTTAATTTAAATTGTCAAATTCTTATTTTGGATTGAGCCTCGGGGAGCCGTCCAAATTAAGTTATTGATATTAATTTTTCATAAATAAAATATGTTATCAAATCTTGGAAATTTTTGAGGTGATTCTCAAACGATAATTTCCTTATTTGATTTATGAGGTGATGCTCTTACATATTATTGTCTCCAAAATTAATTAGGAAAATTGTTTCCTATAGAGTATATTTCCTTAAATAAGATTTTCATGAAAATAATATGTGGTTGAATTAAGGGAATCTGTCTCTTAATTTAATAAGATTTGATTTAGAGAAATCAAAGTCTTAAACATATTAATTCCGAAATTGATTATGATAATTTAGGAAATTGTTTCCCAAAACAATTCCTTGAATAAAGTATGAAATTAGAATTAGGAAATCTGGTTCCTAATTCAATTAATGAGACTTGATAAATTAAGTCACATACTGTTAGTGATATAAGAGAAGTGTCCTAAGGCAATCGCCTTATGATTGTAATCATTTATTCTAATAAATGAATATTCACTATTTGAGTATATATGTTTGTGTATTTGATTGATATCTTAAACTCATTTACTGAATGTCCGCAATACAATTCACAGCATGAGAGAATTTGTGATGAATTCACAACTAGTGATTATCTCTACATGTGCAATTGTGAAGTATTGAAATTGTCCCTAGTCGATGAATTGATAAATACGGACACTATCAATTCTGTTGAGACTAGCATGGGTTATTCTCTAATCAGCTGATTCTCACTGGCTGGTGACATTGAGATGTCCGGAGATAAACATGAATGCTAGTTAAGGGAACTAGTTCATTGGAGTGACTGGCTGTAAAACTTCATATGGTAGTCTACATATAGATATGTCAGTGAAGTTCTTACTGCAGCTTAAGTGCGATGTTCCTTTGACTTGCGGTGTTCAAGTCATCTTGGTCATGGAGACTTATACTTTGACATCTTAAGCAAGCATCTCCAAGGAGGTGTGGACCAAGGATGATTGAGTATAAGCCGAAGTGCCCAAAGATGTTTGAACAACCTACAAAGGATACACCACTCCTTGCGAGGAGATGTATACCCAAGGCCTATCGTCGGATTGTTACTCGAAGCCTCTGGCCAGAGCATGACATGTTCAGAGTATGAATCTCTTAAATACATGAGAGTAATTAGAATCCGTAGGACGAGAAAACGTTACTTGGGCTACGTGTGACGTAGTCAGCCTAGTGGGGACTGACACACATAGACCATGTCCTGAACCAAGTGGGTATAAGATGGTGAAGGGAATGGGGCACGATTTATTATAGCTGCTGAAGGGTTTCAGAATTGTTTCTGAGGTCAACCGTTGATCTTTCGATTAATTGGGGATCATGATGTACTACTAGGTGCCACTCATGATCGTTCTATAATTGATTAATTATAGACGGCCAACATAAATCGAAAGCCTATTTAGTCACGTGTACTACGAGTAATCCGACGGATTTAAAACGAGTTGAAAATTGGATTTTCCAATCAAGAGAGATTAGGTTTGGTTAAGCCAAACGATAAGTCGAATCTGAATTTTTCAGAGATGCATCGGAAGCGTAAAATGGCTAAGTCTTTTGAAGACTTAATAGATGAATTAAATAAGTTTAATTCATTGAGGCGTGGCTTGGATAGGCCGGCAATACAATTCACAGCATGAGAGAATTTGTGATAAATTCACAACTAGTGATTATCTCTACATGTGCAATTGTGAAGTATTGAAATTGTCCCTAGTCGATGAATTGATAAATACGGACACTATCAATTCTGTTGAGACTAGCATGGGTTATTCTCTAATCAGCTGATTCTCACTGGCTGGTGACATTGAGATGTCCGGAGATAAACATGAATGCTAGTTAAGGGAACTAGTTCATTGGAGTGACTGGCTGTAAAACTTCATATGGTAGTCTACATATAGATATGTCAGTGAAGTTCTTACTGCAGCTTAAGTGCGATGTTCCTTTGACTTGCGGTGTTCAAGTCATCTTGGTCATGGAGACTTATACTTTGACATCTTAAGCAAGCATCTCCAAGGAGGTGTGAGGATGATTGGGTATAAGCCGAAGTGCCCGAAGATGTTTGAACAGCCTACAAAGGATTCACCACTCCTTGCGAGGAGATGTATACCCGAGGCCTATAGTCGGATTGTTACTCGAAGCCTCTGGCCAGAGCATAACATGTTCAGAGTATGAATCTCATAAATACATGAGAGTAATTAGAATTCATAGGACGAGGAAACGTTACTTGGGCTAGGTGTGACGTAGTCAGCCTAGTGGGGACTGACACACATAGACCATGTCCAGAACCAAGTGGGTATAAGATGATGAAGGGAATGGGGCACGATTCATTATAGCTGCTGAAGGGTTTCAGAATCATTTCTGAGGTCAACCGTTGATCTTTCAATTAATTGGGGATCATGATGTACTACTAGGTGTCACTCATGATCGTTCTATAATTAATTAGTTAATTATGGACGGCCAACATAAATTGAAAGTCTATTTGGTCACACGCATAATGAGTAATTTGAAGGATTTAAAACGAGTTGAGAATTGGATTCTCCAATCGAGATAGACTATTTTTGGTAAGTCCAAACAATAGTCAAAACTGAATTTATTTCAGACGCATCGGAAGCATAGAATGGCTAAGTCTTTTAAAGACTTAATGGGTGAATTAAATAAGTTTAATTCATTAAGAGATTTAATCCAATTGGGGTTAGATGGGCCGGCTAAGGAAGGGGGCCTCCTCTCTTCTTGTCATGGCCGGCCACCACCATAAGAGGATAAGGCTATTTTGGTTTGTTTTATAAAATAGATCAAAGGTTGGTTTATTTTATAAAAGGTTATATAAATTTTATATAAATTTTATATAATGAACCATGAGTTAGTTTGTTTAATAAAATTTATATAATGAACTAATGGTTGGTTTGTTTTATAAAATTTTATATAATGAACCAATGGTTGGTTTGTTTTATAAATTTTATATAATCATGCCAAAAGAAAGAGAGTCTTGATTATGGATTGATTGAGAAATTATTCCATAATCAAGAAGAAGAAGCTTGATCATGAGAGCCTTGATTATGGATTGATTGAGAAATTATTCCATAATCAAGGAGAGGTTTGCTTGGGAATTAAGAAACCTCTCCCTATATAAAGGACCCAAGGGGTGCCATGGAATATGATCTATCCAAGAATTGCTTGGGCTCTCTCCTCTTCTTCTCTCCCTCTCTCTTGGCCGGCCATAGGCCTTCCTTCTTTCTTCTTGTCGTGAGCACAAGGAGAAGCATCAAAGCGATGAAGTTCTTCCTTGCGACGATCTTCCTCTTCGGCCAACCTTGGTGGTGAGTCTTTCGATTTGATTACTCTCTCGATTTTTGTCGTGTTCACGGAGAATCTAGTAGTTCTCGTGAACACGAAACTCGTGTCTTAGCGAAGTCATCCCGACGATACTTGGCATGGATACGAATAGAGGCGGAGCTTTCAAGGGACGCTAACGGTTGGATCTCGTCCCTTCTTCCAAGTTACGCAAGGTAATTCGTAGAGTAATTTCCTTTTCTGCAAAAATATTATATTACGATTATGTGAACACATTGCATGCTTAGGATATGTGTTAAAATAATTTAGGAAATTATTCATGTTTTTGTTTCCGCTGCATGTAATTATGTAACAATTACAATACGTGTCCGCGTCGGTATGCACCCGGTCCCAACACATACATACTTTATTAAGGAAATCGTTAGAACATGACATAATTATATGTCATGAATGTGCATAAAAGAAAAGGATGAGACCCAAAACCCCTTACAAAATATTAAGGCCAACACCTTCCATTAATATGGTTAGAACCGGAGTTTTGTTTTTCGTTTGGGTTGATGGACACATCCATGCCCGGCTTGAACCTCAACATGTTCAAACCATGGAATTAGTTTATGATTAATGTAGTTAGAGTCAGAGGTCAATCCTTAGTTTTGGTTGTTGGACACATCCAAGCCTGACTAAACGGTTGAATGAGCTCCAACCATATTAAAACTATTTCTTGATTAATGGGTCAGCCTTAAGCTTGGAGCATCGATTTGTTGTGCCACAGCAAAGGTCGATGTAAAGAGAGGTGCAGTTGGGTGCTATGTGTATTGTTGCATACTTGTTAATGAGTTAACAACCCAATGATTTATGCAAACATTCAATTAGTTGATAACATAATGTGATAGTTACATATGTATAATATGTAATCGGTATATTTACCTACCTTCATAGCTAAGAATAACTTGATGGACTCCAGCCATGGTTGTTCTTATCTATGGTTGGATATCAACAAATTTGGAGATGTTCCTATGATCTCCCGAATTGATAAAAAGGGTTATTCAATTCGAAAAATAAATAGGATTTAATTAATGTATATTGATGCATCTTTATCATTCTCATCACATAACCTCAATTTGTATTTCTAGGATAATCACCTGATCATGTCTTCTTTGAATTTGCGTTTCATTTTGGACACCAATAAGTTAAGTAAGGCCAAAAGGATTTAAAAAGGTGCCAAAAGGCACTTGCCATCACTGCGGCAAGGAGGGCCACTGGCGAAGAAACTGTAAGGTTTATCTTGAGTCCTTGAAGAAGAAGGCATCCGATGCCCCATCCTCTTCAGGCATCTTCGTTATTGAATGTCACTCTATTTCCTCGTACACCTGGGTACTTGATACTGGGTGTAGCTCACATATATGTAATGACATACACGGGCTAAGGAATAGAACAAGACTCGTCAAGGGAGAAGCGAATTTGCGAGTTGGAAATGGAGCAAAGATTGCTGCTATTGCCATCGGAACATATTTGCTAAAGCTCCCTACTAGACTTGTCTTAGAAATGGATAATTGTTATTTTGTTCCTTCGTTAATAAAGAACATTGTATCTATTTCATGCTTAAATGAAAAGGGTTACCATTTAACTTTTAGTAACAATTGTTGTTACATAACTTTAAATGGTGTTCTTTATGGGACCGGAACTTTATGCAATGGTATCTACACGTTAGATTTATCTGGTGACGTTTTCAATATCGAAGTTAGCAACAAACGTGCTCGAATAGATAATCAAATAGACTCCTATACGTGGCATTGTCGTCTTGGCCATGTAAGCTAGAAACGCATGACCAAATTACACCGATGTGGAATTCTGGAATCATTTGAACCTGGTTCATTTGATACATGCGAATCATGCTTAAAATGCAAGATGACCAAATTACCCTTTTCCGAAAAAGGTAAACCAGTGGGAGAATTGCTTGGTCTAATACATACTGATGTATGTGGACCAATGTCAACTCTTGCACAAGGAGGCTATAGCTACTTCATTACCTTTATCGATGATCACTCACAATTCGGGTATGTGTTCTTAATGAAACATAAATCTGAAGCTTTTGAGAAATTCAAAGAGTTCAGAAGTGAAGTAGAGAAACAGCTTGGCAAAAGTATTAAGATACTTCGATCTGATCGGGGTGGTGAATACTTAAGTCAAGAGATTCAAGATTATCTTAGGGACAATGGGATATTGTCTCAATGGACTCCGCCATATACACCACAGCATAATGGTGTATCTGAGAGTCGTAACCGAACCTTGATGGACATGGTTAGATCTATGATGAATCATGCAACTCTTCCAAAATCCTTTTGGGGCTATGCGCACAAGACAGCTGTTGACTTGCTAAACAGAGTCCCGACCAAGGTAGTCTCTACTACTCCATATGAGACGTGGAATAGTAAGAAACCTCATTTATCTCACCTAAAGATATGGGGTTGTCCTGCTTATGTAAAGCGGACTGTAACAGAAAAATTGGATGCTAAGTCTGATAAATGTCTATTTATTGGATACCCTAAGGAAACGAAGGGTTACCAATTCTATCATCCCTTGGAACAAAAGGTGTTTGTTTCAAGGCATGCTGTATTTCTAGAAAAAGAATTTCTTTAACAAGAAAACAGTGGGAGTAGCATTGAACTTGAAGAAGTTCAAGAAACTCCAATAGACATTACAGAGACACCTAGTCTAGACCCACAACCAATAACTTATAATGATGAGCTATCAGTTGAACCTAAAACGACACCACTTCTTCGTAGGTCTGATAGGACACGCAATATTCCAGAGAGATACGGATTTCTCATAAGTGAATCGAACGACGTGTTACTCATTAACGATGACGAACCTATCAGTTATGAAGATGTTCTGAACAATTCAGAAAGGGATAAATGGCTTGAAGCTAGGAAGTCGGAAATGGATTCCATGTACAAAAATCAAGTATGAGACTTGGTTGACCCACCTGAAGGGATTAAGCCCATAGGGTGCAAGTGGGTTTTCAAGAAGAAAACCGACATTGAAGGTAATGTTGTTACCTTTAAGGCTAGATTAGTGGCAAAAGGATATCGTCAGAAACAAGGAATTGATTATGGCGAAACCTATTCGCCAGTAGCTATGCTTAAATCCATTCGGATGCTCCTGGCCATAGCAGCTCATTATGATTATGAGATATGGCAAATGGATGTGAAAACAGCTTTCCTTAATGGAAACCTGCTTGAGGATGTATACATGATACAACCTGAAGGTTTCACATCGGTCAATAAAACCAAAGTATGCAAGCTTCGACGATCCATATATGGACTAAAGCAAGCATCCAGGAGCTGGAACATCCGTTTTGATGAGACAATCAAAGAGTTTGATTTCTCACAAAATCCTGACGAACCTTGTGTGTACAAGAAGGTTAGTGGGAGTGCAGTCGTATTCCTGGTGTCATATGTCGATGACATATTACTTATAGGAAACGATATATCAGTCTTACAGTCAGTTAAAATTTGGTTGTCCAAAACATTCTCCATAAAAGACCTGGGAGAAGCAACCTATATCCTTGGGATTAGAATCTATAGAGATAAATCAAAACAGTTGCTTGGTCTTTCGCAGTCTACATATATAAACCGAATGCTAGAAAGGTTTAGCATGTCGGAATCCAAGAAAGGTTACCTTCCCATCAGGCATGGGATCAACCTTTCGAAGTATATGTGTCCGCGCACAGAAGATGAGAGGATTTGCATGAATAAGATTCCTTATGCATCCGCGATAGGATCTATCATGTCTGCTATGTTATGTACTAGACCCGATGTATCGTATGCTCTGAGCGTCACAAGTAGATACCAGTCTGATCCAGGAATGGATCATTGGGCGGCTGTCAAGACAATCCTCAAGTACTTAAGAAGAACTAAGGATGTGTTCCTAATATATAGAGAATGTGATATGGTAATACGTGGGTATACAGATGCCAGTTTCCAGACAGATAAAGATGACTCCAAATCTCAGTCTGGATACGTATTTATTTTGAATGGAGGCGCAATAAGTTGGAAGAGTTCCAAGCAAGACACCGTAGCAGATTCTACCACAGAAGCGGAATATATTGCAGCTTCGGAAGCAGCAAAGGAAGCAGTCTGGATCAAGAAGTTTGTCTCAGAACATGGTGTGGTTCCAACCATTGATGAAGCAATACCGGTTTATTGTGACAACAATAGAGCTATTGCACAAGCAATGGAACCAAGGTCTCATCAGCGATCCAAACATGTTCTTCGCCGCTATCATCTGATTAGAGAGATTATAAGTAGGAATGATATACAAATTGAGAAAATTCCCACTGAAAGGAATTTAGCAGATCCTTTAACTAAGGTCTTGCCTCAAAGCAAGTTTGAGAGTCATGTTAGAGCCTGCGGTATTAGATACCGTAGCGATTGGCATTAGGCCAAGTGGGAGTTTGTTAGTGATATGAGAAAAATGTCCTAAGGCAATCGCCTTATGATTGTAATCATTTATTTTAATAAATGAATATTCACTATTTGAGTATACATGTTTATGTATTTGATTGAGATCTTAAACTCATTTACTGAATATCCGCAATATAATTCACAGCATGAGAGAATTTGTGATGAATTCACAACTAGTGATTATCTCTACATGTGCAATTGTGAAGTATTGAAAGTGTCCCTAGTCTATGAATTGATAAATACGGACACTATCAATTCTGTTGAGACTAGCATGGGTTATTCTCTAATCAGTTGATTCTCACTGGCTGGTGACATTGGGATGTCCGGAGATAAACATGAATGCTAGTTAAGGGAACTAGTTCATTGGAGTGACTGGCTGTAAAACTTCATATGGTAGTCTACATATAGATATGTCAATGAAGTTCTTACTGCAGCTTAAGTGCGATGTTCCTTTGACTTGCGGTGTTCAAGTCATCTTGGTCATGGAGACTTATACTTTGACATCTTAAGCAAGCATCTCCAAGGAGGTGTGGACCCAGGATGATTGGGTATAAACCGAAGTGCCCAAAGATGTTTGAACAACCTACAAAGGATACACCACTCCTTGCGAGGAGATGTATACCCAAGGCCTATCGTCGGATTGTTACTCGAAGCCTCTGGCCAGAGCATGACATGTTCAGAGTATGAATCTCTTAAATACATGAGAGTAATTAGAATCCGTAGGACGAGAAAACGTTACTTGGGCTAGGTGTGACGTAGTCAGCCTAGTGGGGACTGACACACATAGACCATGTCCTGAACCAAGTGGGTATAAGATGGTGAAGGGAATGGGGCACGATTTATTATAGCTGCTGAAGGGTTTCAGAATTATTTCTGAGGTCAACCGTTGATCTTTCGATTAATTGGGGATCATGATGTACTACTAGGTGCCACTCATGATCGTTCTATAATTGATTAATTATAGACGGCCAACATAAATCGAAAGCCTATTTAGTCATGCGTACTACGAGTAATCCGACGGATTTAAAACGAGTTGAAAATTAGATTTTCCAATCAAGAGAGATTAGGTTTGGTTAAGCCAAACGATAAGTCGAATCTGAATTTTTCAGAGACGCATCGGAAGCGTAAAATGGCTAAGTCTTTTGAAGACTTAATAGATGAATTAAATAAGTTTAATTCATTGAGGCGTGGCTTGGATAGGCCGGCCAAAGAGGGTCTCCATCCTCTTTCCTTGGTCGGCCACAACAAAGGGAGAGAACCAAAGTTTTGGTTCAATTTATAAAATAAACCAATTGTGTGGTTTGTTTTATAAAATTATGGATGATATAAAATTTTATATAATAAACCAAGGTTTGGTTTATTTTTCATGGAAATTAAAATGAACCATGGATTGGCTTATTTTATTTTATAAAATCAATCATGGATTGATTTACCATGATAAGAAAATTTATTCCATAAGAAAAAAGGAGACTTGGTCGATTTTTATCATGAATTAAAATATTATAAAACTTGGCATGATGGAATAAGTCATAGAAAATTTATTCCATAAGAAAAAAGAGACTTGGCAGTTGAGAGGCCACTATATAAAGGACCCAAGGCAAAGGCTTGAAATATCAATCGAAGTATTCTTGCCTGGGCTCTCTCCCTCTCCTCCCTTCTTTCTCTTGGCCGGCCACAAGGCTCTTCTCCCTTCTTCTTGCCGTGAGCACAAGGAGAAGCACCGAGGCGACAAAGTTCTTCCGTTGGGACGATCTTCCTCTCCGGCCATTATCACCTTGGGATTGGGCGCAAGTCATCTTCCTTCTCGCCGGAATTGTGATTCCGGCCAACCTTGGTAGTGAGTTTTTCCGATGTGATTACTTCTCTCTTGGTTTTCTTGTCGCGTTCTCGGAGAATCTAGTAGTTCTCGAGAACATGAAACTCGTGGCTTTGCGAAGTCATCCCGAAGATACTCGGCGTGGACGCGAATAGAAGCGGAGCTTCTGAGGGACGCTTACGGTTGGATCTCGTCCCTTCCTTCGAGTTACACGGGGTAATACGTAAATTAGTTTACGTTTCTGTAAAATTTTAAATATATGATCATGTCTATACAAGATAAAGTTGCATGCTTAGATGTGTGGTTAAATAATTTGAGAAATTATTTATGCTAAACCTTCCGCTGCACGTAATTAATTTTAAAATTACGAACCTGCATCCATGTCAACATGCACCCGGTCCCAACACTACCATTCAAGGATATAATAGTGCTACAATCAAACAAGTCTATGTGAAGTAAATCCAAAGCGGTAGAAGTACTTACAGTGCTTTTACCATTATGTGCAGATTTTATTTTGCTTACTCATTTGATATGCATCACACAGTTTGTCCTTTTCATACTTGATGTTTGGCAAGCCACAAACTAGTCCCTTGTTGGCCAATTTTCGGATATTCTTCATGTTCACGTGTGCTAGTCTCCGGTGCCAAAGGGTGGACTCATCTTCTCTTGACATGAAACACTTAACAAAAGCATTAGTAGTACTTTTAAAGGAAACTTGGTAAATGTTATCTACTCTTGTGCCTACTAGTACCGTGTCAAAGGTGTCATGTTGTCTAACTAGACATTGACTTGATTGAAAATCAATTGTGTAACCCGCATCACACAATTGACTGACACTTAGGAGATTAAATGGCATCCCCTTGACTAGAAGGACATTCTTAATCCTAAGACATTCGGATATTTGAATGTCTCCTATTCCTACAACCTTAAGACTACCATTGTTACCAAAGGAAACATTACCTCTACTTTTTCTTTGAAGGGTAGTGAATAAGGATCTATCACCGATCATATGTTTGGAGCACCCACTATCAACGAACCAAGTTGATAGATGCTCCCCCTCAATCACAACCTACACAATACGAAAGATAGAAGATTTAGGTCCCAAATCTTGGGACCTAAAGCACCTACTATGCAGGACTTAGGCACCCATGCCTTGACTACTTTCCTTTGAACCCTAGGAGTCTTAAATGATCTAACATCAGTCCTAGACATTAAGGAAACAAATGATGGTTCTTTAGGTCGGTAACCAATACCGACCCTATTGTAAACCGCCCTTTGTGCATTCAAAATCATATCTAAAGTCTTTGAGCTTGTTGAGAATTTCTCAAGAACACTCTTGAGTCTCTCAACCTCACTCTTCAATGATTTATTTTCATCTTCTAACATCTCTACATGCAAATCATCAATATCCTCATCCTTAGAGGATTTCAATTGTTCAACTTCTATTTTCAATGATTTAACCTTTCCTTTTGACTTTTTCAACAATTCGGTTAAGCATTCAATGGTTCTATAACATTTATCCAATTCGGGAGAGATTACCTCTTCATCATCCGAAGATGATGAAGCCGCGTTTGAGGAGTCCGTGGATTCATCACTACTCTCTTCTCCTTCAAGAGCCATGAGTGCTACATGGCGTGTACTCTTCTCATCCTTCTCCTCTTCGGATGAACTAGAGGAGGATTCATCCCATGTGGCCTTCAAGGCCTTCTTCTTCTTCTTTGATTTCTCCTCCTTCTTCTTGAGCTTTGGGCAGTGCTTCTTGAAGTTCCCTTTCTTGCTACACTCATAACAAGTAATATTAGACTTATCAATTTTAACATCACTAGGGTTACCTTTACCCTTGAAGCGCCGGCTCTTCCTCATCATCCTTCTAACAAAGTTGGCCATCTCGGAGGAAGAAGACCCGCTGCCATCCTCCTCAGACTCGGACTCGGACTCGGATTCGGATGAAGATGAAGAAACCTCCTTCTCCTTCTTCTTCTCCTTCTTCTTCTTGTTGGTCTTTTCCCCTGCAACTAAGGCAATCCCCTTCTCCTTGGGGCCTTTGTTAGCCATTTCATGAAGCTCCATTTCATAAAATAAATCATCTAATTTTACAATTGACAAATCCTTAGAAACCTTGTAGGCATCCACCATGGATGACCACAAGGCATTCCTTAGAAGAGCTTTTAACACATACCTCACAAGGTAGCGGTTCTCAACTTTTTCATCAATGGAGTGGAGACCGTTGAGGACTTCTTTGAATCTACTATGAAGTTCGCTTACCGTTTCACTCTCCTTCATGGAGAGATTTTGTAGTTGGTTGAGGAACAAGTCCCTCTTAGCTATTCTCAAATCTCGGGTACCCTCATGGAGTTCGATGAGCTTATTCCACAAATCCATTGCACTTGTAAAGGGACCAACCTTGATTAGTTGATCTTTGTTCATTCCACATTGCAAAGTCACCACTGCCTTCGCATCGGCTTCTCCTTTTCGTGTTTGCTCAGCCGACCACCGTGAAGACTCCAACTATTTTCCCTCCGCGTCTCTTGGAAGGGTGAAGCCTTCCTTCACGGAGAACCACATTCCGATGTCGGTCTTGAGGTAGTACTCCATGCGAGACCTCCAATACTGAAAATCTGATCCATCGAAGAAGGGAGGTCGAGTGGTGCTAAATCCTTCTCTCAAAGCCATTGTTGATAGCTCTCGGATGTTAAGCCGCTTGAACAGAGCCCCAAGCTCTGATGCCACTGGTTGGAACTTGGATGGCTAGAGAGGGGGGTGAATATAGCCAGACACAAAAATCGCTTTCACTTAACAGATTTCTGCACTTCAAGGGTTAGTCGCAGCACAGCGGAAGCAATACAAAAAACAGAGATGCAGAAACTAAATCCTAAACTGAGCACAAGCACAAAACGCTAACAAGGAGGATTTACAAGGTTCGGGGATAACTTGCCCCTACTCCTTGGCGTGCCTGTGAGGTGGGCGATCCCTTGATCGTCGGCAGATCAAGCCCCGGAAATTCAGATATCAAATGTAACCTCCTTCTCGGTGAAGTAACCTCTCCACAGCGGGTTCAACAAAATAATGTAAATAAGCACAAGAACCACAAGAAGGCTTACAGAGCATTTAGGACAGAAGAAACACAAGAGAACTCTTTCCCCGAGCTCCACTCAACACCAACCTCACGCAAGAACTCCCTGCTCTTCGTGCCTTGATGATGAACTCGTCAAGCTCTCTGCTCTTCCAAGCGCTCAAGTATCAAAATGTAGCTCAAAGCTTCAGCTGCTTCAGAGTGATGCACAACAGATGGAGAAGCAGCTTGTCACAAGAACCAGAGAAGTGATCCAGTGTTCTACTGAGGCTTCATCACTACCAAGCCCTTAAGCCTCTCCCACTGAACGCCAGGTCACAGCCTCCTCTCTGCAGCTCCCAGCTGCTCAACTGCAACTGCCCACCTACCACTGAGCTCTCCTGGACTCCCTGAGCTTCCCTCAGACGAGCCCCAGTCAGCAGCGCCAACATCCGTTGCAACCTGAGATGGATCCCTGCCAAACATGATGTGGCAAAAGCCTCTGTTTGACTCTCCTTATGTAAACCTGATTCATCTACACACTTAGCAGCTCATTAGAATAGAAAATCAACAAAAGATCAAAACATCAGAACATATCATTGGTGATCAGAAGAGAAACAGAACGCAATCAGAACTCTGACAGTGTTTTTGAATTAAAGCTGCCAGCTACTGATCGGTCACCGGACCGATCAGAGGGACTCTTGATCAGTCACCAGACCGATCAGGATAGGTTCAGACCGATCAGGCTCCAACCTGATTAGTCCCCAGTGAGAAATCAAAAATCGCGACTCCTTCGTGATCGATCACCAGACCGATCTAAGTCTTTCCAGCTTCACAGTCCAAACCTCCTGATCGGTCCCCAGATCGATCAGGGTGTGGCCTGATCGGACTGGTGACCGATCACGCCACTCTCCGACCGATTAGGCTCCAGCCTGATCGGTTATAGTGAGAAGCTCGCGACAATTGATCGTTCACCAAAACGATCTGAATAGTATTCCTGATCGGTCACCGGACCGATCAAGAGCTGATCAGTAGGCTTTCAAACTCACTGTATGCTCCCTGATCGGTCACCAGACCGATCGAACATAGCTGGATCGGTCACCAGACCGATCCACGAGGGAACTCCATGCCAACTTCCCTGATCAGTCACCAGACCAATCCAGCCAAGGTCAAATCTCCTCTAAGTCATGAGAACAAGCTTCCAGCCCTTCTCTGACTCATTCTTATGCCCCCGGACCAAGACTCAATGCCCAGTTTCACTCACCGGGACTTCAACCTAGCCCTCCAAGCTAGGACCTAGCCCTCCAAGTCAGGGTTTCATCCAACCTAGCCCTCCAGGCTAGGACCTGACCCTCCAAGCCAGGGTTTCATCCAACCTAGCCCTCCAGGCTAGGACCTGACCCTCCAAGCCAGGGTTTCATCCAACCTAGCCCTCCAGGCTAGGACCTGACCCTCCAAGCTAGGATTTCATCCAACCTAGCCCTCCAGGCTAGGTCCTAGCCCTCCAAGCCAGGATTTCATCCAACGACCCTCCAAGCCAGGATTTCATCTAACCTAGCCCTCTAGGCTAGGACCTGACCCTCCAAGCCAGGATTTCATAAAACTTCATGCCCAGTCCCCGACCAGGACTTAATCTCAATCATCTCATTAACTTAAACTAAAATCGATGTCAACACCAAAACAACAATCAGGGTCAGACTGCATCAACATTTATGAGTTTTTGAATTTGAATCTAAAATTGAATTCAGAAATCGAACACTCCAATCGATAAGGTGGGACAAGGTTGACAAATAGAAATTCACAGATTCAATCAGGTGATCGTTTAGGACGGCAGTAATCGATTGGCACCCAATGCGGATAGGCTGTAATCGATTGGTCTTGGCATGTTTTAGTTAAAATTGTCTGATTTCAGTTCATTAAGCCAAGTTTAAGTCATTTAGCTATTCCTAAGTGTTTTTGTAAGCATTTATGGGTAATTTTCTTATTGAAAATAAGAAAAGGATGGTTGAAAGGAACTAGTTTAGTGTTAAAGAGAAGGTTCATATTCAAAGTTAAATTTTTAATGTAAAATTTTTAATTTTTGGAATTTCTTAAAGATTTAGGAACTCCAAATCATTGTTGATGTGATCATAGAAGTTTGAGAAGATTCTACTTAAAAGCATAATTTTTCATTTCATTAGATAGATGCTCTATGTTGAGCATTGGAGACGATGGAAAATTAAAAATCATCATCATGATGTATGTGTGCTCAAGATTGAGCATAGGATACAAGGAAAGGTATAGGACATTCATTGGATTGTTTTGTAAGAAAAGACTCTTAGAAAGAGTTTTTGATGTGTGCCAAGGGGGAGAAAAATGTAGAGGTTCAAGTTAAGAAACTCTCATTTATGCTTTGACACGAGATGAAGAAGGGAGTTGGGCCAATATGAGTTTGTCTAACTTAAACTTATTGTCAAATATCAAAAAGAAAAAAAGGGAGATTGTTAGTGCAATCTTCTTTGGATCAAGGTTAACTAGTTTGACTAAGCTCAAGATGACTCGAGCTTGACTTTCAATATTTAGACAATTGTGAACAGAGGTTAAATAGATCAAAATTAATCGGATATTTGACAATTTATGAGAAAGAAGTCAAGTAGGTTAAAGTTAACTGGAGACTTGATTGGCAAAGTCCTAACTGAAAGTTAGGCAAATGAGAAGTCCAAGGTAGGTTAGCTAGGAACTAAACACCTGACACGAAGGGAAGTCCTAGTCAGACTAGACAAACCTAGTTGGGAACTAGGTTAAGTCTAAGGTGTTGGTGCCGGAAGTACTAGATCGAGTCTTGTTTTGATATTGAAAAAGGGTTCAAAGTTACATGTTATTTGTCATCAGATATGCTATATCAAGTGTGTAGGAAAGTCCTAATGAACCTAGGTAGTATATCCTGATCTGTAAGATTGGGCACGAAGTCCTGGACGAGGGTTGGGCAATGAAGACATGACTGAGGGTTGGGCACGAAGGCCTAGTTCAGAAGACTAGGCACGAAAACCTGATCGAGGGTTCAGCACCAGAGTCCTGATCTGGAGGATTGGGCAAAAGACTTGGCTGAGTTAGGACAACAGACAGGAGTCGAGACGGGTCGAGGATCGGACGTTGCAAGTTCCGGAATCTACTGAGGCTGAGCAAAAGTCCAACCAAGGGTTAGCAATAGGTAATCTCTCCTGAGCGGTGTAGGTGAGGATGCATTCCCTGAACAAGGGAGCAGTAGACGTCGGTCCGACCTAGGGTTTTAGTAGAAATCTCAAAGTTAGGATCGGACAACACGGGCTATTAAATACATGTATACTTATTTTATCTCTGTTGTACTAATCCTGTGTTACAGCTAAGCGAAAGGACAGACTGCTGGCACTCAGGCGCCAGAATGGGTGTCAAGCACCTGAGAACATAGGTGCCCGTGAGGAACTCAGGTGCTCAAGAGTCTTCAACTCAGCCAGGGCTTGGCTGAGCTGGCGCACGCTGAGTGGAGGCTCCACGTTAGCAATATAGGCACCCGAGTGCAGTTAGGTGCCTGAGTGCGGGTAAAGCTTGGACTAAGCACAAATCACGCAACAACCAGATTGCAACAACACAGGCGCCCATGATGGCTATATAGGCGCCCGAGTGACAATATATAAGGGTTTTTCGACTAGAACCCTAAACATCAATTCTTCTTTCGACTTTGCTCTTGTGTGTTGCGTCCGAAACTACTCGACAACGCCAAAAAGCTGCTCCGATGATGATGTGCTCAATCTTCCTTACATCTGTGTTGTCGGTATAATTGTTGCTTATTCATATTACTCTTGCATTATACTTAACTTGTACTCGTCTTTACGTATTGATAGAATTGTTCAAAGTAAATGGTCAAGGATCATGGACCTTAGAGTAAGAGTCGTCATAAGATTTCGAATAAGTAAAAAAAACCTGCGTTAGTCATGTTTCTTTTACTTATATCTATTTCCGTTGTATACTCGTAATTATTCTAAATCTGAATAGAGATTTTTCGAATGCGATATTCACCCCCTTCCCCTTACCGCTCCTTACGATCATACAGGGTTAGTTGGGAGCTAAACACTTGACACGAAGGAATGTCCTAGTAGGACTAGACAAACCTAGTTGAAAACTAGGTTCAGTCCAAGATGGATTAGTTGAGAGCTAGACACTTTGTACAAATGAAGTCCTAGTGGGACTCGACTAACCTAGTTGAGAACTAGGTTAAGACCAAAGTGGGTTAGCTGGGAGCTAAGCTATTGGCATGAGAGAGTCCTATTTGGGAACTAGCCAATGGAAGGTCTCAACAGGTCATGGTTGACAGGATGGTGGACAAGAAAATCCTAGACTTGGATTAAGCAAGCTAGCCGGGGTTGGGTAATCGATTATGGAATCGATTGGTCCTAAGTTAATCGAGTAGAGCAATTGATTAAGAGGTATTCTCGCATGAGAACAAGACTGGGAATCAATTGGGTAATCGATTAAGCCTTCCCGAATTGATTGGCTAATCAATAGGGGGCTAAAGTCATGATAGCACAGAAGGTGTCGAAATCAATTAGGCAATCAATTTTGACATCCCGAATTGAATCGATTAGGGATGTCCATGTAGGATCGATGTCATCGATAGAGGGGGGGTGAATATCGACTTACGCTTTTTCATTAGGTATTTCGTCGATCGTTCATTCAACTTTCTATCAGAGTTGTTAGTGTGCAACAAAAATAATTAAAGAAAATAAAACACAACAACACACGACACGCGGGATTTATTTACTTGGTTCCCAACCTCCCAAGGTTAGTACGTCCAAATCCTATGTACTCGGCGTGAGTCCACTAATGGTCTCCTTTCCGGAATTTCCAAAGGCGGAGAAAACATGTTTTGCAGTTCAATATGACAAGCACAAATAAATAACATTTAAGTATATCTTATAATAATAAAAGTAAACAAAAAAGAAATGAAGATCCCGGCCAATTCGGAAGTCTAAAGTGCAGCGTACTTCCTCCTAGAGCCTCCTTGGTCATAGAACATCACCTGGCACATTTGTTTTGCAGAGATTGATTAGTAGGATGAAGGAATTGATGCTCTGAAACTTCTGCCCAAACCCCTTTATATACTGGTCACTCAGACGCCTTTATTGCCTTTTAGGGTGCCCCGAGTGGATACTTATCTGATCCGGTCATCGAGCCTTATCGCCACTAATAATACCTGCAGACTTGGTCTCAAGCATCCGAGACCATGGGGGCGCCCGGGTCACTCGAGCTCCCGAGTTCCATTGGGGCGCCCTAGTCACTCAGGCGCTCGGGTTCCATAGGGGTGCCCTGGACCCCCTCACCCAGGCTATGTCTGCTTGCGTTTGCTTCTCATTTTGCCTCCAGCTCCAGGTTCCTGCAAGACAAACAAACACAAGACAAACAAACAAAACTAAGCCTTAGTTCTGTAAGTCTACCTGACCTACTAATCTTTGCTTGGAGTCAACTCTCCAAAACTTTACTACCTAAGGTCAACTCCTTAGGATTTCCCACTGACTAGCTTCACTCATTAGGAATTTACCTTGCCTGGCTCCATTCACCAGGACTTTACCTTACCTGGCTTCACTCACCAGGACTTTTACCTAGCCTCACTCACTAGGCATTCGTGTCTGACCCTCGGTCAGGTCTTCGTGCCCAGCTTACTCACCAGGAGTTCGTCCACCTAGCTTCACTCACTATGACCCAACTTCACTCACTAGGATTCCGTGCTTGATCCTTGATCATGACTTCGTGCCCAACCCTCGGCTAGGACTTCGTCCCCAATTCCCCGAATAGGATTTCGGTGCCTAACCCTCGACTAGGTCATCGTGCCCAATTTCCCGAACTAGAACTTCGCGCCTAGCTTCACTCACCTAGACTTCGGTACCTTGATAAGGACTTAATTGCTAGTCATCTGATCCTGATTAGACTTCTGTCAAACATCAAGTCCTATTTGGCTTAGTCCTTGGTCTAACTGACCATCCAGGTTTAGTCATTCTGCCAAACATCAAATCCTATTTGGCTTAGTCCTTGGTCTAACTAACCATCCAGGTTTAGTAACTCTACCAAACATCATGTCCTATTTGGCTAAACCCTTGGTCAAACTGACCAGCCCTTGATTCTTTGCTAATCACTCTGTCAAACATCAGGTTCTGTTTGGCTAACCCTTGGTCAAACTAATCAGACCTGGGTTTACTCTACCAAATATCAAGTTTTATTTGGTTTAACCATTGGTCAGACTGACTAGACCTTGATATATTATCAAACCTCGAAACCATAGAGGTTGGTTGTTCTTGTCTGATATTTTTTGCACCAACAATCTCCCCCTTTTTGATGTTTGATAATAATCTTAAGTTAGGTTTAAGTCTAAGGGTTTTAGATCAATATTTAGGAGGCACATAATATATCTAACTGAAGTTATTCTCTCCCCCTTTGACATGCATCAAAAAGAATAAGCCAAACTAATGGAGTGTTTAGGAGAACTTTTGCTTCTTGAAAAGTGATTCTTATAGAGATTATCTTGAAGTTAGTGAGAAGCTAAAGCATAGAATGTTTGAGTGTTTGGTGAATAATTACTTTCAAGTTTAATTTTTAGTTAAATGACAACAATATCCTTAAACTATATAAATTAATATTTTTTAATTATCTAAATATAATTTTCATACACCATCAATAATGTTTTATATATTTATTATTATATTTTAAATATTATATCAAAAATATTTTTTTAATAATATATATGTTTAAAAAGATATAAAATTAATAAAAATAAAAATAAAAAATTGACAAAATTTATATAAATTTATAAAAATATGTATAAAAAATTTTGAAAATATAAATTATATAAAAATATAAAATTTTATTTAAAAGTGTAGTGACAATTATGTAATATGATAAATTTATTAAGTGTATAAATGTCGACTTTTAATTCTAGATCATAAGTAAAGAAGCAGAAAAAAGCATCAAATTTTTGCTTCCAGCTTTTGAGTAAAATTTGCAGAAGTTAAAGTTGAATCTGGCATTCATATGTTGGCGTTGGGATTCCTCTGTATATCCCCGGATTAAAATTCTATAAATTGGAACTAATCCGGATAGAGAAAACTTCCTGAACAACCTACTTTATCATCATGTTTTTCGATTGAGTGATCACCTGAACAAACTTGTTGTTCAAGCAATCAAGCTCCTTTATCGATTAGCAGCGGAATAGAAGATGAAGTTTGGATCGTCGGTTCTTGTGTTTGTTTCGGTATCCAAGAGAAAAACAAAATACAATTAAACTAGAATAAAACCAAAAGTATACCTCTTGATCTTCTATTGTATTCCTATCATCTTTTTGGACGTCGTGCGGGCAACGATCTTCCAAGAATGAAAGCCACCAAAACCTTCCTCCTCTTCCTTGTTGCATCGGCCAAAAGGAGAAGTCTCTCCCTCCATGAGGTTGCGCCGGCCCTAAAGGAGAAGACTCTCCTTCTCTGTGGTTGCGCCGACCCTAAAGGAGAGAAGAGAAGAAGAAGATGAAGAAGAAAAGAAGGAAGAACTCTCTTTCTTCTCCCCAAAAGCCTAGCCGCCCCTTGCTCCTTGTCGGCGCCGCACACCCAAGAGAGAGAGAGAGAGGGAGGGAGGGAGAGAATTAGGATTTCTTATGATGGCTTAAGAGGATATTTATAGGCTACAATAGAGACCAAAAGGAGGAGTTGGTTTTGGTCACTTAACGAATCTTTAACCCGATCTGTTAATAATAACCTGCTTCATTAAAGGGTTATTATTGAACTACGTACCGCATCAACCCCATAATAAAATATGGGCTCCACCATATTATATGTACATTATCTCCCTGTGTTTAAGATATCACATGTCCGTTAATTAATTAAATTACTGACAATTTAATTAATTAACATATAACTCCAAGAGTAGTACCACTTAACTTCATTATCATGTCGGACTAAGTCTACCTGCAGGATTTACATTATAATCCTTATGAGCTCCTCAAGGTCAGCCTAAATAATTTAGGACACGGTTTCCTTCTATAATCAACGACACGTCATATAAATAATATTATTTCTCAATTTACCGGGCCTATTGACTTAACGAATAAATCTTGCCTGTTGGTAAATTAAAGAAAAAAATATTAAGTATATGTGCCCGTTATTATATCGGGATTAAGAGCATGCACATCCATAATAACTGAGGTCTTGTTCGATTATATAGTCAGTATAAATCGAACAACCTCAAAACGGTCCTGCTCAATACACACAAAGTGCACTAGTGTAATTCTATAGTCAAGATAGACTAATACCAAATTACACTACAACCGTTCCAATGATTTGTCCAAATCCATCTTGGTTGTGAGCTTCTATTTGTACTTTACAAGGAACTGATAACATGATCTTCTGTGTGACACCACATACTATGTCATCTACAATGTGAAGTAACAGACAACTACATATATAAGAAATATAAAATGCAAACACATGACCACTGTGATTCTTATTCCAAAATAGATGTGCATACAAAAGCTAGGCTTATAGTATACATCCTAATAATCTCCCACTTATACTAAAATACTATGCTGCCAATCAAACTGTCATACATCTGATTCTCATCCCCTCAACATGTCTATCACAAGCTTTCGCTGGAAGGGCCTTAGTGAATGGATCTGCCAGGTTATCTACTGATGCAATCTTGGCGACAACAACTTCTCCTCGCTTTACGATGTCTCTTATCAGGTGATACTTGTGCTCAATGTGTTTACTTGCCTTATGGGCTCGTGGTTCCTTCGAGTTTGCTACTGCACCACAATAAATTGTGATAGCTTTGGGCAAACCAGGAATCACCTCTAAGTCAATCAAGAAGTTCCTGAGCCATACAGCTTCTTTGGCTGCCTCAGAAGCTGCCACATACTCAGCTTCCATGGTGGAGTCCGCAACGAACTCTTGCTTAATGCTCCTCCATACTATAGCAAGACCTCCCAAAGTAAACACATAACCCGAGGTAGACTTACTGTTATCCCTATCTGATTGGAAATCGGAATCTATGTAACCCACAAGGAGCAAATAATATGTCTGGTAAACTAGCATATAATTTCTAGTCCTTTTCAGGTTCCTTAATATAAGCTTTACCGCAGTCCAATGTCCTTATCCTGGATTACTTTGATATCTGCTAACCAAGCCCATGGCAAAGCAGATATCCGGTCTCGTACATAACATAACATTCATTAGGTTTCCTACAGCTGAAGCATAAGGAACTGCCTTCATCTCCTCTATCTCCTTTGATGTTTTAGGACATATCTCCTTAGATAAAGGTACTCCATGCCGAAAAGGTAGAAAACCTTTCTTAGAGTATTGCATGCTAAAACGAGCTAAGATAGTGTCAATATACGAAGTTTGAGATAAGCAAAACATCCTTTTCTTGCGATCCCTTATAACTTTGATCCCAAGGATGTGTCCAGCTTCTCCCAAGTCCTTCATATCAAATTGTTTGGACAACCATACCCTTACGTCTGACAATACTTTGACATTGTTGCCAATGAGCAAAATGTCATCTACGTATAGTACAAGAAATATCACTACGTTTCCGTCACTCCTCTTGTATACACAATACTCATCCGGACATTGTATGAATCCATAAGACTGGATTACCTCATCAAACCGGATGTTCCAAGATCTAGAAGCTTGTTTCAATTCATAAATAGACCGATTAAGCTTGCACACAAGATGCTCTTTGCCCTTTGCAATGAATCCCTCTGGTTTCTTCATATTGATGTTTTCTTCAAGACTTCCGTTAAGGAAAGCTGTCTTGACATCCTTTACCAAACCTTGTTGGATCGAGAAAACACGATAGAGGGGGGGTGAATATCGTGAAAATGTTTCGGATAAAACTTTAAGAGAATACGCAGCGAAAATTAAAAACACACACAAGGAACACAAGCGTTTTTACTTGGTTCGGAGTCGCAGTCGGCTCCTACTCCAAGGCCCACGGTCCTTGACCGTTTACTGTGGGCAATTCTATAATGCGCAAAGATTTACAGAGATTTATACAGTAGTAGTGCAGTAAAAAGAACAATTTAACTCTTCGTTACCGACACCCGGTGTGGATTGTACTTCAGTGCGGAGGGTCGGCGGCGGCGCTAGAACCTCGAGATCAGAAGTTTCTGGAGCAGAGCACTTGAGCGAAGAGCGTTGGGGCGTTGAAAAAAGTGTGTTCTGAAGCCTTGGGGGTCGAGCCCCTTTTATAGCACTCCTGGGGGCGCCCTGGACGTTGGGGGCGCCCTCCACGTGCCTCTGGATCTGCAAACCCCTATCCGAAACTCGGTCAGCCCTTATCCCTCCAGGATCGGGCTCGGAGCTGACGGGGGCGCCCGGTACACTGGGGGCGCCCCGGTTGACTTGGTCTACTGGCTTCTCGGCTGAATTCACTTCAATCGCTTCGTTGGCTTGGACCCAGGGCGCCCGAGGCATCCAGGGCGCCCGGGAGCTTGAGGGCGCCTGGCCCAGTGAGCTTCCGAAGCAATCTTTGCTCAACTGCTTGTTTAGCTTTAACCTTGGGCGCCCAGGACCTCCCGAGCGCCTAGCCCAGCTGCTGCCCCTCTCCTTTGGGGTGTTCTGAGCTGCAGAAATACGTTCCTTTGGTCCCTGCATCCAAGGTTAGTTCCACAACAAACATGCAATAAAATATTAGGTTTATACAACCTTAGCTGTCTTGGTTCTGACTTTGGGTCTCCCAAATGGAACCCTAGGTCGAACCGACACCTACTGTTCCCTCGACGGGGAACGCGTCCTCACCTACTCCTCTCAGGAGAATTTACCTTTTGCCAACCGGCTCCTCCGGTTGGACTTTTGCCCAGCAATCCTTTGCCAGGTCTTAGACTCCTAGCAGCCCTTCGCTAGGTGTCCAGCAGCCCTTCGCCAGGTCTTTGGTACTAAGCTGTCCTTCGCCCGGTGCCTAGCAGTCCTTCGCCAGGTCTTTGACTCCTAGCAGCCCTTCGCTAGGTACCCAGCAGCCCTTCACCAGGTCTTAGACTCCTAGCAGCCTTTCGCTAGGTGCCCAGCAGCCCTTCGCCAGGTCTTAGGGTTTCGATGCCTAGCAGTCCTTCGCTAGGTGCCTAGCAGTCCCTCGCTAAGACTTCTTTCTGCACACTCAAGTAACATATTAGATCAAAATAACATCTTAACTTTTGAATCCTATGCCATTATCAAAACCCAGGTTCGACTTAGGTGTTGTCTGCACCAACAATCTCCCCCTTTTTGATTTATGGCAACCCGGTTCAAAAAGTTAAGTTTAACAAAAAGCAGGTAAAAGTGCTAACTTAGTTTCCTCCCCCTGGAAGGAATCTCCCCCTATGTTTTCCAACGGTTCGCGGGGTTAAAAATGTTTCTAAGTCTAAAAATGGAATTGATTTTTCAACACTTAGAACATTTTCAAAAAAGGTTTAGAAAACATTTTCCAAAAAAAATTTTGGTTGGTTACTTGGAAAATTTATATATAGAGAATTTACACTTAGAAAAAATTTTCAAGTAAATAACTTAGTTTTCGCTTTGGAAAATTTTCTAGACTTCTTCTGAAGTTTTTATTACAAAAAGCAATTTTTGAGTTAAAAAAATTTCAACCTCTTTAGTACTCAAGAAAATTTGAAATTAATATTTAGAAACTTTTCTATTAGAGAAAAAATAAGTATTTAGAGAAATTTTGAACTAGCTTAAATACTTTTGAAAATTGACTTAAATCAAGTAATTTAGAAATAACTTTGAAAACAGCTTAGTTCAAGTACTTAGAAGCAATTTGAAAAAAATAGCTTTTTGAAATAAGGTTTTGAATTTTCAAAAAATTTTAAACCTTCTCTCCTTTCCAATCTCTCCCCCTTTGCCATATATAAAAAAAAAACATAGCAAAATAATATAGCAAAAGAAGTAAGGTGTTGTACTGAACCAATTCAAGATATAAACTGGACCAAATCCATTTGAATTATCTCTTTCGGGTCCTGTCTAACCCAATTAGCTACTTACTAGCTGTTATAAACAGTAGCTTTCGCTAGGGCGAGTCAAGTTAAGTGTTTTGTTCAAGTTAGATTTTCTAAGCTTGACACTTAACTTGATTACTGTTGATTGGTATTTAGTGCCCCAATTACTGCAGATGCACAGACTTAAGCATCTTGAATCAAGGCAAAGACCTAAGCATCTCAACCCTTTCTAGGTTATCACTCAAAAGTACCCTAAGGTGCTTGTGAGATGCTGGCTTCTAGATCTATAGGTACATGCAGTTCTAAGGTTAGGGCCTAGGCTAAGTCCATTTGCGAAAAAAACCCTATATTTGCGAACAAAGATTATGTCATCGACGTAGATTTGGGCTATAAAGATTTCTTTTCCTAAGGTCTTAATAAATAGGGTTGAGTCAATTTATCCTTGTTTAAATTCTTTCGAAATTAGGTAGGTTGATAAGCGTTCATACCAGGCCCTAGATGCTTGTTTTAGTCCATAAAGTGCTTTAGTGAGTTTGTAAACATGGTCAGGTCTTGCTAAGTCCTCAAAACCAGGGGGTTGTCCTACATAGACTTCTTCCTTAATAAATCCATTTAGAAAAGCTGACTTTACATCCATTTGGTAGAGTTTAAATCCATTATGGGATGCAAAGGCTAACAACATCCTAATGGACTCAAGTCTAGCTACTGGGGCATAGGTTTCGTCATAATCTAACCCTTCTACTTGACTGAAACCTTTGGCTACTAAGCGGACTTTGTTTCTCACTATTTCTCCTTGATTATTTAGCTTATTCCTAAAGACTCACTTAGTATCAATAATGGATTTGCCCTCAGGTTTAGGTACTAGTTCCCAGACTTGGTTCATCTTAAACTGTGCTAACTCTTCCTGCATAGCTAAGATCCAATTAGGATCAGGTAAGGCCTCCTCTATAGTCTTAGGTTCAATTTTTGAAATCATTACAATCTGACTAAGGTTCCTATAGGCGGACCTAGTTCTGACTCCTAAAGTTAGATCACCCACAATTTGATCAGTTGGGTGACTGAGTCTGGGTTTCTTAGTTTTTCTGGAACTTGGTTCAGCCTCAGGTCCGGCTGGTCGGTTTGGTTCAGTATTGGGTTCAACTACTTGGGTTGGTTCAATTGTTGGTTCAATTGAGTCAATAGTTGGTTCAATAGTTAGTTCATTTAGGGGTTCAATTTCTCAAACAAGGTACGTAAAGACAATTTCTCAAAACCAATGATTTATTTTTAGCAAAAGATAAATGAACATCTCCCACTGAAATAGCCTCCACCTCCATAGCATTGCCCATGTAGACGGTAATCTCGCCATCAGATAGTCGTCTGATTTCCTGGAACTCCTGTAATGAACATGATCAGTGGCTTCCGTATCTACACATCAGGTACCGATAGATAACACCGCTAAACATGTTTCAACAACTAATGAAAAAGATATATCTTGTTTGTTTTCCTTTCGACGGAGATAGTCCACCTTCCAATGTCTAGCCTACTTGCATGTGAAGCACTTGCCTTTCGGCTTCTTCACTCCAGCTTGTGGTCCTTGAGATCCAACCGCTTTCTTTGCCGAACAACTTGTTTCTTCTACTTCTTTCCGCCTTTTGACTTAGAAATTGAAACGTTTTCAGCAATGTTAGCTTGAGCACTTTGACGAAATAACCCTTCTGCTGCCTAGAGTTCTGTCAGAAATTCTGCCAACGAATAAATCCTTTTGTTCATGTTGTAGTTCAGGCAGAACTGCTTAAAACTCTTGGGTAGCGTCTAGAGAATGATATCGACTTGGATTTCCCCATCAATTTCAGCTCCAAGGACTTCCATCTCATTTAAATGAGCCATCATCTTGAGAACATGATCCCTTACGGGTGTTCCCTCAGCCATGGTGGTCGCCATCAAGTTCCTCATGGCCTCTTACCTAGCAGCCCTATTCTGGTGTCCAAAGAGTTCCTTGATATTGAGCATCATGTCATAGGCAGTAGTGAAGGTCTAATGTTGATGTTGCAGTACATTTGACATGGAAGCCAAATGTAACATCGCGTCATCTCATCTGTCTTTACCCATTTCTTATAACTCTCTTTCTCCTCTTCACTAGAATCATCTCAGGGCTTACTAGGACAGACCTCAAAAAGTACAAATTTGTACTCCTCGGCAGTCAAGACAATATCCAAGTTTCTTTTCCAATCAATATAATTTAGACCAGTAAGTTTGTTTTCTTTTAAAATCACAGCAAGGGGATTGAAAGCCATAATGAAAAACCTGAGAATCACATTGGTCAAAACATTAGAATTTAAAATAATATTGATTCCTCAAATAATAAAATTTTAAATTCACCAACACCTCAAAACACCGTGAATTTCGTATATCACGATAGTGTGGACGTATACTAATTCAAACATTTGTAAGAGGAGGTTTTACCCATTAATTTTATTATCTTGTCAACCTTACTTTTTAATAAATAAAATTAATAGTTGGTTTATCTTCGGCCATACAAATAATAGCAGTGACTCCGATGGGGAGGATACTATTAATTGCATCTAAGTGTACACCATCACTTGATACTAAGTCCATTATCTAGGATTATGACCCTTCCGATGGGGAAGATCACATGCTCCTAAATAATTTCCTAAAATCACAAGTTTGATCTAGTGATCCGCAAAACAAACTCATCCGATGTAGAGGAAGGCACTCAGAGCCAATGTGCAAGTTTGAATGCATCACTTTTCAAACCAGTAATGGAGGCCACGGGACTCAAAGATTCCGTCACCCACTTAGTTATTTTATTTTTAAAAAACCGAGAAATTTTCAAACAACCACAACAAGCATATTAAACAACAAGCAATAAATATGGAAATTCAAAATTTCCAACTATTATGGCTTTGTAGATTCTGTTGTTCTCCAATACGCCTCCAGTCGTGTTGTCACCTCGTCTCCTCCTCTCTTAGCCATGCAAGCAGGGACCCGAGCCGAGAAAAAAATTTTAAATTTACATCCATTGATCCTATACTCTACAAAGGAGTTAACATAAAGTCTAGATCGAAAAGTAAATTAAAATTAAGCGGCTAACATTGCCGTATTTAATTACAATTAAATACAAATGACCTCGTCAACCCCGAGAATTCAAATAAATACAATCACATAACATCATACACAACACAACCATAATTGTTGGAACTTATGCATGCAACCACAAAGTTAGCCTATTGCACATCCTACTATTATCCGGCCTAAATTATATATGAAAAGCATGAAAGTAACCGAATCCAAAACATACAGAATCGAAAATCATCGCTTTGATACCAATTGTTGGCGTTGGGATTCCTCCCTATATCCCCGGATTAAAATTCAATAGATTAGAACTAATCCGAATAGGGAAAACATCCCAAACGACCTACTTCATCATCATGCTTTTCGATTGAGTGATCGCTTGAACAGACTTGTTGTTCAAGCAATCAAGCTCCTTTATCGATTAGCAGCGGAATAGAAGATGAAGTTTGGATTGCCGGTTCTTGTGTTTGTTTTGGGATCCAAGAGAAAAACAAAATACAATTAAACTAGAATAAAACCAAAAGTATATCTCTTGATCTTCTATTGTATTCCTATCCTCTTCTTGGACGTCGTGTGGGTGACGATCTTCCAAGAATGAAAGCCACGAAAAACCTTCCTCCTCTTCCTTGTTGCGTCGGCCAAAAGGAGAAGTCTCTCCTTCCTTGAGGTTGCACTAACCCTAAAGGAGAAGACTCTCCATCTCTGTGGTTGCGCCGACCCTAAAGGAGAGAAGAGAAGAAGAAGAAAAGAAGGAAGAACTATCTTTCTTCTTCCCAAAACCCTAGCCGCCCCTTGCTCCTTGTCGACGCCGCACACCCGAGAGAGAGAGAGAGAGAGAGAGGGAGGTAGAGAATTAGGATTTCTCATGATGGCTTAAGAAGGTATTTATAGGCTACAATAGAGACCAAAAGGAGGAGTTGGTTTTGGTATCCTAATAGATTTTTAACCCGATCCGTTAATAATAACCCACTCCACTAAAAGGTTATTATTGAACTACCGCACCAACCCCATAATAAAATATGGGCACCACCTTATTATGTGTACATTATCTCCCCGTGTTTAAGATATCGCATGCCCATTAATTAATTAAATTACTGACAATTTAATTAATTAATATATAACTCCAAGAGTAGTACCACTCAACTTGATTATCATGTCCGACCAAGTCCACCTGCAAGATTTACATGATAATCCTTATGAGCTCATCAAGGGGATATCATCAACCTAAATAATTTAGGACACGGTTTCCTTCTATAATCAACGACACACCATATAAATAATATTATCTCTCAATTTACCGGGCCTATTAACTTAATGAATAAATCCCGTCCGTTGATAAATTAAAGAAATAAATATTAAATATATGTGTCCGTTATTATATTGGGATTAAGAGCATGCACATCCATAATAACCGAGGTCTTGTTCGATTATATAGTCAATATAAATAGAACAACCTCAAAACGGTCATGTTCAATGCACACAAAGTGTACTAGTGTAATTCTATAGTCAAGATAGACTAATACCAAATTACACTATAACCGTTCCAATGGTTTGACCAAATCCATCTTGGTTGTGAGCTACTACTTATACTTTACAAGGAACTGATAATATGATCTTCTGTGTGACACCACACACCATGTCATCTACAATGTGAAGTAACAGACAACTGTATATATAACAAACATAAAATGTAAACACATAACCATTATGATTCTTATTCCAAAATAGATGTTCATACAAAAGTTAGACTTATAGTATACATCCTAACAACATAAACACTGAAAATCATTTCTGCGTAGCTAGAATCTAAAAAACAACTAGCAGATGCTCTCCCAAACACTCCCTAAGTATAAGATTTGCACTAACAATGTAATTTTTGAAAATACTTAAAGTTTTTTTATAAAAGGAATGATTTTGGAAAACCTTTTTATGGGCAAAAAAACTAAGCTCTTTCTTATTATGAAAATATTTTAGGGAAGCTAAGTACTTGGAAATAGTTTTGAGAAAAAATAACTGCTTTGTTGATTTGGGCTTTCCTAAATCTGACACAATCTTAGGAATCTTGTTGACTATAAAAAAATTTCTTATGCATCATAGAGATTTCCAATCAAAATAAAATATTTTCAATATGTATTTAATTTTTGAAAAATAATAAATTTTTTAGTTTGGATTCCTCCCCAATCTGACATGATCATAGGAAACATTTTTAACAATAAGGAAAACTTTTTTATATGTCGTAGAGAATGTCGTAGAGATTTTTCCAAACTAAAATAATTTTCCAAAAATTTTCAATAATTATTTAGAAGACTAAAAGATTTTCAAAAATGTTTTGGAATACGAAATTATAGTATTTTCAAAAACATAGTGTTTTTGAACCAATAGTGTCCTTAAAAATATAATATTTTTGAAAATTATAATAATTATTTTAATTTGAACTTCCCCTAAGCTTAACACAGTCCTAGGAAGTTTGTTGACCACAAGATGATCTTTCTATGTGCGTTAGGGTTTGTCTCAAATGAAAAGAATAATATAACCTTATTTTTTAAAGATACGATTTTCAAAGTAATCTAGAGTCAATTTACCAAGACGAACTATTTGTGGGATCATTGTGGTCGATAGAGGAGGGGGGAGTGGGGTGATTATCGACTACTTAAAATTTTTTGGAAATGCAGATAATACGCAGTGCAAAGTAAAACAATGCTAACTCGTTTTCTTTTTACTTGATTCGGAGTCTGTAACGGCTCCTACTCCAAGGCCCACGGTCCTTGACCGTTCTCGTTGGATAATTCTATATTTCAAAAAATGATACAAGTGAAAAGCTTCGAATATAGAATTAAGCAATAAAACACAATTATACCGACGACACAGAGGAAATGGCGAAGACTCTCGAGCAGCATGTCATCGATCTTGAGTGTTGTCGGCGTGGGAAACTCGATCACGGAAGAATGATGGAGCATGTTGAGTGCTTGAGTTGGGAAATAGTTGTTCTAGAAGCAAAGGGGTGATGCCCCTTTTATAGTACCTTCTCGGGCACTTGATAAGGGTCTGGGGCGCCTGCCACGTCACTCGAACCTGGCGTGTGCTTATCCGCAGACTTGGCCAAACCTTATCCCTGGTCTTGGGTGCATGGGAGTGCTAAGGCGCCTAATGGCTCACGGGTGCCTGAGAAGCTGACATGGCGAACCTGCTAACTCAGCTTCTCCATCCGCTGAAAAACCCCTTCTGGGGCGCCTGATACCTCTTAGGCGCCTGGGTTCTCGGGCCCCCGAACCCTTTCAAATGCTTGGGATAGTAGCCGCTGGTTCCTTTCAATCTTGCAACCAGGGTTAGTCCAAGAACAATATAATATGAAAATATATGCATAAATAACAGCCGGAGTTATCTTGGTTCTGACATTAGACTTCAAATGAAATCCTAAGTCAAACCGACGCCTACTGTTCCCTCTTCCGGGGAACGCGTCATCACCTACTCTACTCTGGAGAAGTTACCTTTTTGCCAACAAGCTCCTCCAATTGGACTTTTGCTCGGCCTCTGAGACTGTCGGATCTCGAGACATCCGTACCTCGATCCGCTTCTTCTTCTATCCGTAATCCTCGCTCGGCTAACTCTCCTGCCCGATCTTTCGGATCAAAATTTCGGTGCCCAGTCCACGACCAGGACTTCTTGCTCAATTCCATGAACTAGGTCTTCGTACCCAACGCTCGGTCAGGTCTTTGGTGCCCATCACTCGGCCAGGTCTTTGTGCCTAGTCCTCGACCAGGACTTTGTGCCCAGTCCTCGACCAGGACTCGTCCTCAACCCTGCAGGTCAAGACTTCATGCCTAGCTCAACTAGGACTTCCTGCACACTCAATGAAACACATTAGATCACAACATAAACATAACTTTGAACCTTTTGCCATTATCAAAATCATGTTCGATCTGATGCTTCTGACACCAACAATCTTACCCTTTTTGATTTATGACAACCCAGTTCAAAAGTCAAGTTAAAAATAACATGAATAAGAGTTAATTCACAGTCAAGCATAAAATTTAAGACAAAATTTTCATTCTCCCCCTTATTAGTAATATTCTCCTTTTAGAACATTTTAAAAGTTTTGAAAAAATCTTAGAAAATAGAAGAAATGCATAAAGCTCCCCCTTGATTTGAAATCCTCCCCCTGAAGCTTTTGAAAACATATAATTTTCCTTTTTGAAAGATTTTTCTAATTTTTGAAAAGAATTCTAAGTATTACAATTTCATTACAAAAATTTTTAAGTTAAAGAAAATAACTTGTTAACGAGAAAAGCTTTTGAATAAGGGAAAAACTTCTTTGAGGACATTTTAAAAGTTTTGAAAAAATCTTAGAAAATAGAAGAAATGTATAAAGCTCCCCCTTGATTTGAAATCCCCCATTTCCAATTTTTAACTTTAATTTCACATTTCTTTAATTTTAACTTCACTTTTCTACTCTCCCTCTTTGTCATATATTAAAAAAAATATTCTTTTTGAAAAAAAATATATTTTTGAAAGAAAATTTTAATTAAGGGAAGGAAAAAAAATTGTGTATCGGAGTAGATTAGTCTTGCAAAATAAATCAATAATGCAACTGAATTATGAACTAAGCAAGAATTAGTAGTAATGAACCGAGTAAGTAGAAATTAAAAGTGACAAGATTTGAACCAAGTTAATAATCCTAGTGAGTCTAGGTTGTCAATAAATACTTTAGTTTGGGTATAGTCTAGGTTGAAGTCCTTAAGGGTATGCATCATCCATAAGAGTTGAGCTACACATTCCTCTAAGGCAACATACTCTGCTTCAGTTATAGATAATGTTGGTTCCCCATCGAATGTGATTCTCTCAATATCCCCGGATTAAAATTTTCTATTAATTAGAAACAATCTAGATAGAAAGAACCTTTCTGAACGACCATTTTCATCATCGTGCTATTCGATTTGAGTTATCGCTTGAACAAACTTGTTATTCAAGCAATTCTAACTCCTTCATCGATTAGCCGTGGAATAGATGACGAATATGGATCGCCGATTTTTGTGTTTGTTTCGGGGTCCATGATATAAACATGAATACAAACAAGAAAACAAGTTATACCTCTTATTTTACCGCTTGATCTTCTATTGTATTCCTATCCTCTTCTTGGACGTCGTGTGGGTGACGATCTTCCAAGAAATGAAGTCACCAAAGCCTCCCTCTTCTTTCCTTGCTTGTGCAAAACCCTAGCTCTAAGCTTGTTGCCGCCGGCCACCAAGGAGAAGGATCTCCTTCTTTGCGTCGGCCAAAGCCCTAGCCCTTCTCATTGCGCCGCAACCAATGAGGAGAAAGGAGAAGAGAAGAAGAAGAATAAGAAAGAGTTATCTTCTTCCTTGAATACCACCCGACCTCCTCCCTTGCTCTCTTTTCCTCCGGCCACAAAAGTAAAAGAAAACTTCTTCCTAGCTTGCGGCCGAACTACCTCTCCTTCTTGTATATTATGCACGCCCAAGGGAAGAAGAGGAAGAGAGGATGATAAGAAGAAGAAAAGCTTTCCTTCTTCCTCTACAAATCCCAGCCGAAACCCTCCTTTCTTCCTTCTTGTCGTCGGCGCAAGCCCTAGGAGAGAGAGAGGGAGAGAATTAGGTCAATTCTTATGTCCTTGGTCTCATGACTCATAAGGTATATATAGGCTATAATAGGGACCATGAGGAGGAGTTGGTTTGGTCTCCTAATGGATCATAAGCCCGATCCATTAATGATAACCTGCTCCACTAATGGGTTATCATTGAACTACCACACCAACCCTATAATTAATTATGGACTCCACCATATTATGTGTACATAATCAACCCCGTGTTTAAGATCTCGCATGTCCATTAATTAATTAAATTATTGATAATTTAATTAATTAATATCTAACTCCATGAGTACTACCATTCAACCTTATCATCATGTCGGACCAAGTCCACCTGCAGGATTTACATGATGAACTTTATGAGCTCCTCAAGGGGACATCATCATCCTAACGCATTAGGACACAGTTTTCTTCTATAATCAACGACACACCATGTAAATAATATTATTTCCCAATTTACCGGACCTATTGATTTAACGAATAAATTTCGCCCATTGGTAAATCAAAGAAATAGATATTAAGTACATGTGCACATTATTATATCGGGATTAAGAGCATGTACATTATAATATCTGAGGTCTGATTCAATTATATAGTCAGTATAAATCAAATCACCTCTAATCAGTCCTGCTCAGTACACACAAAGTGTACAGTGTAATTCTATAGTCAAGATAGACTAATACCAAATTACACTACAATTATTCCAATGGTTTGTCCAAATTCATCTCGGTTGTGAGCCACTACTTATACTTCACAAGGGACTAATAACATGATCTTCTGTGTGGCACCATACACCATGTTATCTACAATGTAAAGTAAAGGACAATAGAATATATATCAAATATAAAATGCAAACAATGACCATGTGATTCTTATTTCAAAATATAGATGTTCATATAAAAGCTAGGCTTTTAGTATACATCTTAACAAATAAGGCAACACAATGTTGCTTTCTACTGCACTATCTAACTAAACTCTGTCCTAATAATTGACAGCTCCCACTTGTACTTTTTCTATCTAATTTACAATCTACATAATCTAAGTCAGAAAATCTTAATAATTCAAAATTAGACATCCTAGGGTACCAAATGCCTACATTTATGGTGCCCTTAATATATCTAAGGATCCTTTTAACTGCAGTTAAGTGGCATTCCTTAGCACAAGTTTGGTACCTGACACAAATACTTACAGCAAAAATGATATCAGGTCTACTAGCAGTTAGGTAAAGTAAGCTCCCTATAGCACTTTTATAATACTTTAAGTCGATTGGCTTACCTTTAGGGTCATTGTCTATTTTAGCATTTGTGGTTATAAGGATACTTAAACCTTTTGAACTATCCATTTTGAATTTTTTAATCAATTCTTTTGCATATTTTGATTGGTGAATATAGTTTTCATCCTTGATTTGTTTAATTTGTAGTCCTATAAAGAAGGTCAGTTCACCTACTAGACTCATTTCAAATTCGTTTTCCATAATTTTAATAAAGTCTTTTAAGAAATTAGTATTCGTTGACCCAAAAATTATATCATCTACATAAATTTGAGCTATAAAAATGTCCTTTTTTAAAGTCTTAACAAATAGGGTTGAGTCAATTTGACCTTGGTTAAAACTTTTAGAAATTAGATAGGTGGATAGTTTTTCATACCAAGCCCTAGGTGCTTGTTTTAACCCATAAAGGGTTTTCCTAAGTTTGAATACGTAGTTAGGGTAGTCAAGGTCTTCGAAGCCTGGGGGTTGTCCTACATAAACTTCCTCTTTTATAAATCCATTCAGGAAGGCAGACTTAACATCCATTTGGTATAATTTGAATCTTCTATGGGCTGCAAAGGCTAATAACATTCTAATTGACTCAAGTCTAGATATAGGGGCATAAGTTTCATCATAGTCTAACCCCTCAACTTGACTAAATCTCTTATCTACTAAGCGATCTTTGTTTCTTACTATTTCACCTTGGTCATTCAACTTATCCCTAAATACCCACTTAGTGTCTATAATGGACTTACCTTCCAGTTTAGATACTAAGTCCCAGACTTGGTTTTTATCAAATTGGACTAATTCTTCTTACATAGCAATGATCGAGTCTAGGTCAGGTAAAACCTCTTCTATAGTTTTAGGTTATATTTTTGAAATCAGTGCAACCTGACTGAGGTTTCTATAGGAAGACCTTGTTCTAACCCCTAAGGTTGGATCACCCATAATTTAGTCAGTTGGGTGATTTAGTCTAGGTTTCTTAGATCTCCTAGAACTTGGTTCAGCCTCAGGTCCGGCTGATAGGTTTTGGGTTGGTACAGGAACGGGTTCAACAATTTGAGTTAGTTCAATTATTGGTTCAATTGTTGATTCAATTTCTTCTTGGTTTTGATTCGAAATAGTTGGATTTGATGAGTTGGTTAAGTTGATTGGGTTAGGTAAAATAGTTGGTTTTGTTATAATTTCTTCATCAAATATAATATTTTTGGTTTCTTCAATTTTAAGGGTATGTTTGTTATAGACCTTATATACCCAACTCATGGTTGAGTACCCTACAAAAATTCCTGGGGTTGATTTTGATTGAAATTTTCCTAGGTAGTCTTTTGTATTTAGGATATGTACCTTACACCCAAAAATCATTATATAATATAAGTTGGGTATTTTATGGCAATAGATTTCATAAGGTGTTTTATTGTGTTTTTATTTATTATGACCCTATTTTGAATATAACAAGTGATGTTAATCACCTCTGCCCAAAATTGATTAGATAAACTATATTCGTTGAGTATGGTCGTGGCGGCTTCTTGAAGGGTTCTATTTTGCCTTTCAACTATCCCATTTTGTTGGGGGGTTCTTGTTGGATCGAGAAAACACGATAGAGGGGGGGTGAATATCGTGAAAGTGTTTCGGATTTGAAAACAGAATGCACAGCGGAAATTTAAATAAACACAGCAAAAGAACTCAAGCACTTTTACTTGGTTCGGAGTCGCGGTCGGCTCCTACTCCAAGGCCAACGGTCCTTGACCGTTTACTGCGGGCAATTCTATATGTGCGCAAATGTTTACAGAAAATGTTACAGTTGTAGTGCAGTAAATAAAATTAGACTCTTCGTTACCGACGCTCGGTATGGATCGTACTTCGGAGCAGAGGGTCGTCGGCGGCGCTTGAATCTCGAGATTGGAGGTTTTCGGAGCAGAGCGCTTGAGTCGAAAAGCGTAGAGGCGTTGGAAAAGTTGATTGTGAAGCCTTAGGGGTCGAGCCCCTTTTATAGCACTCCTGGGGGCACCCGGGATGCTGGGGGCACCTGACACGTGCCTTCAGATCCGAGAATTCTCATCCGAAGCTCGGTCAGCGCTTATCCCTCCAGAATCGTGCTCGGAGCTGACGAGGGCGCCCGGGACACTGGGGGTGCCCCGGTTGACTTGGTCTGCTGGCTTCTCGACCGATTTCACATCGATCACTTAGTTGGCTTGGACCCAGGGCGCCCGAGGCATCCGGGGCACCCGGGACCATCAGGGCGCCTAGCCCAGTAAGTCTTCGAAGTGATTCTTGCTCAATTGGTTGTTTGGCTTTGACCTTGGGCGCCCGGGACCTCCCGGGCGCCTAGCACAGCTGCTACCCTTCTCCTTTGGGGCGTTCTAAGCTGCAGAAACACGTTCCTTTGGTCCCTGCATCCAAGGTTAGTTCCACAACAAACAAGGCAAGAAATGTTAGGTTTTTACAAACGTAGCTGTCTTGGTTCTGACTTCGGGTCTCCCAAATGGAAACCTAGGTCGAACCGACGCCTACTATTCCCTCGACGGGGAACGCGTCCTCACCTACTCCTCTCAGGAGAATTTACCTTTTGCCAACCGGCTCCTCCGATTGGACTTTTTTTTTGATCAAAAGTAAAAATTTTATTGAAAAGAAGATCCATACTAGAAAGGGGCCAAACCTGACCTTCTAGTATAGAATTACAAGAGTCTCAAAAGGATTACAAAACATACATCTTCCAAAACTTAAAACTGTGATTTTTAGTCTTCATGCTCGCAAAGAAAGTCTCTGCCGCCTCAGATCCAACCTATCCAAAATTTGACATTGTATCTTACGTTAGCCTCAGATGAACCAACTACCAAAGCATTACATTCGCTCTTTAAACAGTGATTTTCTCTAATTGCAATCTTGACTCCTGCTTTTCCAACAGCCTTGATGAATAATAAAAAAACAGTTTTGTTGCAACACCTCTGTTCTCCATCAATTCTTTGCCGTATCAGTTCGACTTCAAAGATTCTTTGTCGCTATGAACCACTTTCCACACCCGAAGTTCACTTTTGGCAAGTGACCAGCCAAAAACGGATTTGAAGAGTCTTTACCGTAGCCGTTACTACGGACTAGATAGATCAAAGATGGATCTATTCATCCTTTTAGGCTTTTTGGCCAAACCTCAGCCATCAACGGATTTGAGATGTCTTTACCGTAGCCGTTTGCTACGGACTAGATGAATCAATTAAGGTGGATTCATTCACCATCCAAAACAGCAGAATATATACAGAGATTTCAGCCTTTAAACAACTTTTGCTCTAACACTTTTGAGTCTCAGCCAGCCTTCATTTTCACAGCAAAAAATAGCTAGTATCATTAGATCCATAGACATTTGTAAATCCTTAGATCTCAGTAGCTCAAAATCTGAGTACCAACAAAATTTCAGAATGCGCAAAGATCCATCAAAACTAGCAGCAATTACAGCCCGTTCCTGAAGAAACTGACAAAACTGAAATGGTCTGGACCTTTGGCATATTTGGTACAGATTTCCCACTGAGTGTCTTCACTATTCTGACCATATAGTATAACATTCACACTCATTTTTCTATATCAAAACTTACGAGGATATTCAGTGAAGCATCAGAGAAACTCAATCAGCCTATATAGCACAAAACTGATATTCTTGTAGCATATACAGTCTGCATAAAAAGCTGATAATCTATGATCTTATATTATCAGATAACAGGTTTTCATAAACCTTCTTCCCAGTTAATACAAAAATATAAGGCAAGAAAGTAACATATTCAGAGTCTCTGTGCACTGTTCAACTTTTTCAGAAAATAATGCCATATAATCCCAGAAAACTGCTCAACATTTACTCTGAAAACTGTAGAGATTTAAATCTGCTCTTAATCTGCTAAAATTAATTCTGTAAACATGCTGTAAGATACAGTTGACACCATCCCAGTTACATTCAGAATCTATTACAATAATTTCCTATCAAGTCTAAGATTTGGAATGCCCAACCTATCAACCTTACATATGCCATATAAGGTTTTATCAATTTCATGTCTTAGCGTCACCTTTTCTCCTTCATATTTAAAAGCCTGATTAGCCAAAAAATCTGCTGCTGTATTTGCTTCTCTAAACACATGAGAATAAACCACACTGTTTTTTATTAACAAACTTTTGATTTTTAGAATGATCTTTCTATTTTCCCATCCAACTTTAGAAGATTGCAATGTTTTCAAAGCTACCAATGAATCTGATTCTAACCAAAGAGGCAAAAAATTTTCTTTAACACATATCTCTAAACCGAAAAGTATTGCCGTTAATTCTGCTTTAATATTTGACATAACTCCAAGCCTTCCATATTTAGCTATGAGGAACTGCCCATTATGATCTCTAGCTATAAATCCATATGAAGATTCTCCAGGATTACCTTTTGAACATCCATCCGTATTTAATTTGAAACAACCATTATTCGGCCTCATCCATTTCACCACTGTGATAGTATTTCTGATTTTTGTCATACTGGATAGCCCCCACTCTTTAGCAACCCTTGAGAAACCCTTCCAATGCTTACCTTTAATAATTCCTGCTGCTTCCCCTAACACAAGATATTGCATTATCTGATTCTTTATTTTAGTTGCATCATGTTGTAATCCTTTATGTTTAGCATTATTTCTCCTAACCCATACGTACCATAGGATGAGAAAGGGGATAGCCTCTCTTATGTGTCCGCCATATGACCATTCTGTTCCAATTCTCCAAGCCTCTAACGATGTTCCATACACACCAAATTTCTCACTAAAGAAGGACCAAACTTCTCTGGCTACCTGACACTCAAAAAATAAATGATTCCAAGACTCTATAGATTTACAATAGAGACATTTAGAGGCTAAATATATACCTCTATGTTGTAAGATAGTATCAACTGGTAGCCTTTGCTTCAGAAATCTCCATGCAAAAATTGCAATATTCGGTTTAAGCAATCCACTCCAAAGAGCAGCAAATAAGGATCCTTTTGATTGAGTCTCTCTCACACTATTCCATGCCATTTTCAATGAAAACATACCATCAACTGAAGACTTCCATATAATTTTATCTGGTATCTCTGAATTTACTGCAACCTCAGACACTTCAGCAGCCAAAGAGTTTGGTATCAGCCTCTCAATATTATCAAGCTTCCAATAATTATCTTCCATCAAATCAGAAACCCTTAAATCAGCATTACCCACCATATCACAAGATTGAAATAAAGGACCACTATCCAACCAACAGTCATACCAAAATTTTATCTTCCCTTCCCCCAAGATCCATCCTATATTAGACTCCGCCAAGCTGCGGACTTTGATTAACCTGCGCCATACATGTGAAGCATTGTTTTTCAAAGAGACAATAGTAGGATGTGAAAAATGACAATACTTCCTGTATAGAAAATTCGCCCATGGTGTGGTTTGCTCTCTAAATCGAAACCATAATTTCACTGTCATTGCCAGACTGAAATCAGCAAGTTTTCTTATCCCTAAACCACCTTCTAATTTTGGTTTACAGATATCAGACCAAGCTACCCAATGTAATTTCCTTTTGTTTCCTGTAGAACCCCAAAAAAATCTTGCAAAACACATCTCTAATTTGTGTAAAATTGAAAGCGGAGGGAGAAGCACTTGTAACAAATAAAGAGGCATGGAAGATAAAACACTCTGGATTAATAAAAGGCGACCCCCATATGAGAGGCGTGAAATGTTCCATCCAATCAATTTCTTCCTTATTTTTTCTATGATTGGTTGAAAATATTGATTCTTTCTGTGTCCAGTAAAAATAGGGATGCCTAAGTATAACATAGGCCATGAACCTTCCATATAACCCGTAATGACTGAAATTGAACTTCTGCGTGTAGCTGGTATGTTTTTTGCAAAAAATAACAAACTTTTACTAGCATTTACCAACTGACCAGACTGAGCCTCATATTTATCCAGAAAAACCTTTATCTTTTTTACACAATCAATAGACCCATTTAAGAAGATTATAACATCATCAGCATAGGCTAAATGAGACAATTTCATATCACAACCTGTAGCAAAAAATAGCTTTGGATTGTTAGCAAAGAGATTTTCTAATCCCCTCGAAAAGAATTCTGCGGCAATAATAAACAGAAATGGAGATAAGGGATCACCTTGTCTTACACCTCTTGTAGCCTTAAAAAATCCCTCAAGATAACCATTGATTCGAACTGAAAACCAACAAAAACTTATACATCTCTTAATCAAATCTATAAAGAAGTTGGAAAATCCAAAAGCAGCCATAATTTTGAATAAAAAGTTCCATTGCACCCTATCAAAAGCCTTTGCCATATCCAATTTTATAATCAAATTCCCTCCTCTGACATGAAAATTTATTTTATGAGTTAGCTCCTGCGCCAAAAGGATGTTATCTGAAATTAATCTATTTTCCACAAAGCCACTTTGAGTCGGGGATATAATCTTGCCCAATACCCTTGTCAATCTTTTTGCTAGCAATTTAGAGATTATCTTATAAGAAACATTGCATAGACTAATTGGCCGAAAATCTTGCCATTTTTGAGCACCTTCTTTTTTTGGGATCAAGATAATTGTTGTAGCAGACATACCCTTCGGCAAATAACCACCTTTTAAAAAATCCTCTACCGCTTGATAGACATCTATTTTAATTATGTCCCAGCAAGAAACAAAAAAAGCAACAGAGAATCCATCCGGACCAGCCGCACTGTTTTGATTCATTTCCATTAAAACCTGCTTTACTTCTTCTATAGATGTCTGAGCTGATAACTCTGCATTTTCCGCATCAGTAATAAGTGTAGGAATATGATTTAGATCTGCTTCTGTGTGATCAGATCCACCCCCAGTTAACATTTGCTCAAAATATTTCGAACCCGATGCTCTAATTAATTCTGGCTGCTCCAAACATTCTCCTTCATCCCATATACGAAAAATTCTGTTAGAGATTTGCCTTTTCTGAACCTTATCATGAAAAAATCTGGTATTCTTGTCTCCTTCCGCCATCCATTTAATCGCAGCCTTTTGCCTCCAAAAATCTTCCTCCATTTGTAACATTTTAAAAAGATGCGCTTGATTTTTATTTTTGAATATTTTATTCTCATCAGTAGGTTCTAGGTCATATTGTTTCTCTAATATTGCAAACTGTTCTTCAGCCTTTTTCACATTATTTTGGATGTTCCCAAACACTTCTTTGTTCCACCATTTCAAATGGTTTTTAAGCCTTTTCAGTTTAAATTGCAGATTTATAAGACCCTTTGCATAGCTAGGTAAATTCCAGTTGAGCCTCACTGTTTGCATAAATCCATGATGCCTGAGCCACATATTCTGAAATCTGAAAGAAACTACTGTCTTCACCATTTTAGGAAAAGAAATCATTAACGGACAGTGGTCTGATGCTGCTCGACTTAAATGTTCAACCCATACTGAAAAGCCACTTTCTTGCCAAGCTGGAAGGATTAAGACTCTATCCAATCTCTTCCAAATTCTATTATTTGTCCATGTGAAGCAATCCCCCACATATCCCGCATCAATTAGACCAGTAAGCATCATAAAATCATTAAAATCTTCCATAGCTCCTGTTCCTGATCCAATTCCATCAGAGTGTTCTGAAACATTAGCAATAACATTGAAATCTCCACCGACAAGCCAAAATTTCTCTTCCCTCGGCTTTAATTGCACCAACTGCTCCCATAGTTCATATCTATCAGCTCTTGTACATTTAGCATATACAATTGTAACCAACATCTCTATAGGAAACAAATTAGATTTCACACATATATGCAAAAATTGTTCATGATTAACTATAACAGAACAATCTATATTATCATCATATATAAACCAAATTTTCCCCGAACAATTGGAGATAGCTGTGGACATACCTAATCTGCATGTGATAAATGGAGCATCTAATTCAATGAAGGGCTCAAGGATTCCCAAAAAATTCAAATGAAAATTATTCTTTAAGAAATGTAATCTTCTAATTGAAGCAGAATTGCTTATACCTCTAATGTTCCAAATAATGCCTGACATTATAACATAGATGTATAGGAAATCTTTTTTGCTTGAGATTGACTTCTAGTGACACAATAAGATGTGACAAAAGAAGAGTTCTTACTATTTTCCTTCATTTGAAGATCAATCTGTGAAGCCCTTTTAGGAGTAGCCATAGGAAAAGAGGAAAACTTTCTCAAATGTCTCCCTTCATCTTCCTCAGTGTCATATTCCTCAATAAATGACTTATGCATTTCTTTTCCTTCTGGATCTGTTTGAAATTCAGGTAGAGCCGAGGATCCCCATTGTTCTGATATACCTTTAGTTCTGACTGCTACTTGAGTAATATCATTATCATCTCCCACTGTAGTTAATGTCTGATTACCCTGAGTATTTTGTATATCCTTTAATTCAGCTGATGAATTTGTGCATCTCCCCATTGTCTCAACTATTTGATCAATCTGTTTTCTTTTCTGCCCCTCCTGTTCTGTATTAAATTCTGTATTAGCCACTGACTTTCCTTTAATAGAATTTCTATCAGAAGATCCCAAATCCCTTTGCACCTTATCAGAAGATCCCAAAGTCCTCTGATCCTGTTTTTCTTTTTCTTCTAAATGATCTCTAACTTCAAATCTGTCCTCAGCTTCATTTCCATCTCTGTTTTCATTTCTATCATCCACTAGAGAATTTTTTATCCCATTCAGAATTTCTTCGCAATCTTTATTTTCTTCCACACAATTATCTAAAACATGAAATTTATTTCCTTGTATAACTTCCTTCTGTTTTGCAGAATTTTGTTTCTGAACCCAAGTGTCCACTCTGTCATCAGCAGGAAATTCTCCAGAGCCCTTTTTTGATCCCTTCATATTTTTCCCATACAGTCTTTCTCGAAGGTCTTCTCCAGATGTTATAATTTCAGCTCTTTTCTTTTTCCAATCAGGTTTCGGCTGATTACCAATAACATAACATTCATCCACTGAATGACCTAAATGTAAACAATGTTCACAGTATTTAGGCAGTTTCTCAAAGATAACTTTCTGTAATCTTTTTTCCTCTCCTATACCGATCCAAAAGTCTTCCACCTTTGGTTTTAATAGGTCAATTTCCACACAAACTCGTGCCATATACAACCTGGATCCATCAGCTGTTGCTTCGTCTATCTTAATTGGCTTACCTATAATCCGAGCCGTCGAGAAAAGACTGTTTTTATTGAACATGTGAATTGGAAAATCCGGGAATTGCACCCAAATTGGTACAACAGAAGATTCTATGTCATATTTGAAATGTGGAGACCATTTTAGAATACGCAAAGGAACTCCTCCAATATACCAAATACCTCTCGACCAAACCCGTGTCATATCTTCATTAGAAGTAAGATGCAAAAAAATGTGTCCAGATCGAAGAAATCGGATATTATAAAAACTGGACAATCCTAGGGTTTTAAAAGCTTGTATGATAACCGAAGAAATAGGTCTTTTCCCCGAAAATTTACAATAAGCGAGAATTTATACGAATCAGCCATTAAAGACACTTCCTCTTCAGTATAGAATATACCTGGCTTGCTATTGTAGATCTCAGACTCTTTGAAAGTTTCTCTAATCTCATTGAAACCTTTTTTGGTAGCTCTCGGCGAACTTGGTCTCAAAATCGCCGCATAAGAGATTGGGAGTTCAGATGTCGTTTGCGTCCCTTGATGGATCATCGAATCCTCCATGGGCTTAGTTGAGGTAGTAGGAAGGGGAGGGAACATCTTTGGGTCAGGTGCCGGCGCTTTATTGACGCCGACGGCCATCGCCGCGGAAGAGGAGAAAACGCGCGATCGTATTTCGCCCAAATCGCCTTTGAATCGTCAGTCTCTCACCAAACTCTCCTCCTTGAGTGACCCTTGCCTCCTCCGGTTGACCTTTTGTCCAGCTTTACTCACCAGGTCTTCGTGCCCAATCCGCGACCAGGTCTCAGTGCCCACCTTCCGAGCAGGTCTTCGGTGCCCAGCCCTCGGCCAAATCTTAGTGCCCAATTCCTCGAACCAGGTCTTCGGTGCCCAGCCCTCGGCCAGGACTTAGTGCCCAGTCCACGACCAGGACTTATTGCCCAACCTTATGTCAGGACTTAGTTGTCCAGCCCGTGGCCAGGACTTATTGTCTAGATCAACTAGGACTTTCCTGCACACTTGAGTAACTTTATTAGATCACAAATAGTACTTAACTTTGAATCATTTGTCAATATCAAAACAAAGTTCGATATGGTGCTTCCTGCACCAACAGTTCTTGGGCAGGAAAATTCATGGACATATCCATTAATTTTATAGGAGTCATTAAACTTTTGGTTTTCAAACTCTCCCCCCATGATCACTTCTAATTCTTTTAATTTGTGTATCTTTTTGATTTTTGTGTATTTTACATAAGTTATTAAATGATTCAAATGTTTCATCTTTGATTTTCAGAAACCTAACCCAGTTAAATCAAGAATAATCATCAATAATTACTAAGCAGTATCGATTTTTGCTTAGTGACTTGGCTCCATGAGAATCAAATAGGTCTAAATGTAGGAGCTCATGTGTAGCTTGGGTTAAGTCTGATTGAGTAGATTTATAAGCTGATTTTGTTTGTTTACCTTGTTGGCATGGGTTACAAATTAAATTTTCAAAGTTTCTAATTTTAGGGATTCCCTTAATTAGTCCGTTTTAACTTAATTTTGAAATTAATTTCGTGTGAGTGTGACCTAGTCTTCTATGCCACAAATTAGTTTTTTGTAGTTGGGTCAGAAGATATTTAGGTGTTGATGGTAGATTAATAATATAAATATTATTTTTCTTAATTCCCTTAAGGGTTATCTCTGGGTCATGTAAGTTCCTAATAAAGCAGTCAGAGTTGGTAAAGGTGACTACATAACCAGTATCACATAGTTAACTGATGCTAAGTAAATTAAACTTAAAATTATCAACTAATAGCACTTTTGATAATAAAATTAGAATTTAGTTCAATGTTACCTGACCCAATTACCTTAAGTGTGACATTGTTGTCAAATGCCACCAAGCCTAGATTTTTGTACTTGATTTTGGTGAACTTCAATTTATCCCCAGTCATATGTCTGAAGAATCCACTATCAAACATCCACTAGTCCAAACCAATATGTTCCTACACATATAGTACCCTTATTTAGATTCATTTATGGAGAGGTGTAACGATAGATTGACTGAGTTTCACTGTCTAGTCTGTCTCACCCAATCTGGGTTATCAGTCATGTTACTCCTATGAGTAATTTTTGTGAGACAAATTTTTAACTTGATTTGAAATAACTATTTAATTTAATTTTGAAATATTTGTTTGAAAAATTTGTAAGTTGAGTTTTGAAAAGTTATTTTGGATTTAGAAAATTAATTAGGTTGAATTTAATTTAGATTTTGAAAAATTATTAAGTTGGATTTTTAAGTTGGATTATGAAAAATTATTAAGTTGAACTTTAAAAAATTATTAAGTTGATTTTAAAAAATTATTAAATTGAATTTTGAAAAATATTAAGTTGAAATTTGAAAAATATTAAGTTGAATTTTGAAAAATATTAAGTTCGATTTTGAAAATTATTAATTTAAATTTTGAAAATTATGTTTCATAACTTTAATGGTGAAATTGATTTGATTTGTAAGGTTGGTTGGGTTAGACTAAACTTTTAGGTCGTAAGCATCTCACCCATTTTTAAGTGACAAAACAGGGAATCCTTATCTATTTTGTGAGATGCATTAATTTTATCTTTGATTTTATGATGGCACTATGATTTGATTGAACCTTGTGTTAGATTCAAATTTTAACAATTAGTAAATTGAAAATAAATTTCGAGAATTGGCTTCCAGGTCTTGGCGAGGCACAGAGGTCTTCTTTGGTCGTAGCATTATTGGATTAACAACCCTTTCCTAGATAAAGCCTTTTAAAGAAATTTTATTTTCAAATTACCTTTTGATAAACTTTGGTCTAACTAGTTGAGGATTTGGCGAGGTAGCTTCGATTAGTTCCACTGGACTAAAAAGACCAAATAGGGTACGTCTTACCTTACTTAACATTTTATACAAGCTTCCCTAACGTACTATTATCTCGCCCCACCCTAATACTAGGTTGTACAAGTTTCAATCAAGTCAGATCCTTATCTAACCGTTTCTAATCCTAAGCATGACATTTTCACAGAAAGAAAATAGACAGGTATCAAACAACAATTCAGTAAAACACAAAAAAATCTTATCTAAGTATGAAGATGGTTTTCCTATTGGCTCTCCTAGACTAAAGCCTCGATATGGACTATGTAAGATGTGAATCTTGTGTTGGGTTTCAGTTGTTTGAGCATGGGAATCCTCTCCATGTCCCCGGATTAAAATTTCATTAATTGAAACCAATCCGAATGGACAACAATTTCCCAAGCAACCGACTCATCATCGTACTAATTGATACGAGTGACCACTTGAACAAACATATTGTTCAAGCCATCTAACTCGTCTAACCAATTAGCCGCGGAATAGACGATGAATGGATCGTCGATTTTTGTGTTTATCATCGAGGTCCTTGTTAAATATCAACACACAATAATAAGATAAAGTGAAAGGAACCAAAACAAGAAGTTATACCTCTTGTTTACCTCGCGATCTTCTATTGTATGACCCAATCTCTTCTTGCACGTTGAGTGGGCGACGATCATCCAAGAAACAAAGTCACCAAGACCAAAGCAAAACCTTCTTCTTCTTCTTCTTCCATGCGCCAAAACCCTAGTGGGTTGTTTGGTTGCCGCCGGCCAAGAGGAGAGGAAGAACTCCTTTCTTTAGCTTGCGCCGGCTCCAAGAAATGAGGAGGAAGATGATGAAGACGATGAAGAAGAGCCTTCCTTACAACACCACAGCTGAAAACTCCTTCTTCTTCCTCCTTTGTTTGCGCCGGCGCCGCCCACCTCAAGATGTGCCGCCGGCCAAAAACCCTTCCTTATTTGCTTCCGGCGCCGATCACCACCACCAGTGGAGAGAAGAGAGGATAGAGAGTAGAAGAAAAGGAGAAGTATTTGTTGGGATCTTGTCGTTTAGTTAGAGGGGGTGAATAGCTTCTTTTCGATTTTTCTTCCTACAAGAGTTAGCAAGCGCAAGCGGAAAACTAACAAAAATAAATCAAAACAATGCTAACACAACCTTTACGTGGTTCAGAGATAAAACTCCTACTCCACGACTGTCCATAAGGTGGACGATCCCGATCCTTCGGTGGATGATTCCCCGGAATATCTCCGGCTAGCCCTTGTCGCTCCTTGTGGGTCGACAAACCTCGCCACAACACTTTGACAACGTCTGAGCACGTTTATGCTACTAACAGGCTTTAACCAAGCTTGTTTCGCCAAGGAAGAACAGCAAAAAACGAACCCTCTTAAATAGTGCACGATACTGTTTTAACCGTTACCAGTCGACTGGTTCTCGCGAATTTGAATGTCATAACTCGACGATTCAAATTCTGGTTGACACCAGTTGACTGCATCAGCCGATTGATCCAAGCATCAGTCGACTAATCTTTCTGTGCTCTAACTCAGTCGACTGATCAAGCATCAGTCGACTGCCACCTAAGGTTTCCCTTCTCCAGTACAATTCTCTCAGTACTCGAACCCTAGGATTTCCCTTCCCGAGTACAGTTCTCTCAGCACTCAAATCCTCACGACTTAGTTGACTCTCCATCCAGCAGCCTCGATCTGTTGCCTTCAAGCCCTCTTCGACTTTGGCTCTCGTCCCTCGGATGCATGCAAGCCCACGGCTCGCCTCCCATGTCATCCTTCACGTATGCCTCGAAGTCCGCTTCCCTCGGCTCATCGTCCCTGCTCCAGCAACCTCGACCTGTTGCCTTTAAGTCATTTTCGACTTCGGCTCTCATCCCTCAGATGCATGCAAGCCCACGGCTCCACTCCCCATGTCATCCTTCACATATGCATCGAAGTTTGCTTCTCTCGGCTTATCGTCCCTGCTTTGTCCACAGTTCCTCGGATGCATACAAGCCCACGACTTGTCTCCTCACACCATCCTTCACCGGACCCGAAGACGTCCAACTAAGTCCATGTGTATCCTGCAAATCTGCACACTCACATACACATTAGATCAATATGAAACCCTAACTTAATCATATTGACACACACATCAAAACCCATGATCTACCCGATCAAACTTGGGGATTGCATCAACAATCTCCCCCTTTTTGATGTGTGGCAATATGTTTAAGTTAGGTGCAAAAACAATAATAACAATTGAAAATTACAGACATAGCAATTTAAGAAGCATAAACAAATGCATACTCCCCCTTAACCTATGCCCTCCACATAATTTTCATTTTCCATAACCATAAGTTAAGTTAAAAACTAACACCATAAGTTAAGTTAAACCTAACTCAAAACCACAAGTTCTCCCCCTTTGACATCATCAAAACGATTGCCCCAATCAATACTTTTTATTGGTATCAATGAGAACACCTTTCCATTTCTGAAAACCCCCTAGAAATCCAAAAACAGCAGCACCAGTCGACTGCGTCAGTTACCAGTCGACTGGTGCCTACAAACTATAAACCCACAGAAAGATCAGTCGACTGCACTAGGGGTAGTCGACTGATACTTAACCAGTTTGAAATTTCATCCGAAATTCAGAAACCCCTAAAAAATTTCACAAAATTCAAAAAATTCTGAAATTTTGCAAGCATATTTCTTATGATGTATTCTAACATAGAAAAATACATTTTCACGAAATACCAAATATGCTTGACTTTTTTGATGAAAATTCTAATTCTTTGAAAACATTCCATTTTGTATCACTCTTCCCTCCTATATTAGAATCCATATGTTTTCCAAGTTCATCCCATACTATTTAAAACCTAGAAATGTTTTCAAACCTCCTCCTTTTTCTTGTATGAACACTCAAGACATAAAAGTGATAAAATCTCCCCCTTTTTATCATAATCTCTGGATAGAGGGTAATTTGAAATTCATCATATATATTATGCATGCATACTTCACAATTAAAGTAATCACACTCCATATAAGCAAAACTAAGAAGTGAATTAAAAATTCTTACGGACCCCAAAATAAGTACTACAAGGGTCATAACCCCGAAATCCTCAAATATTACAATATCAAAAATGATGTTTGAGAGATAATAAAAGGCATGCTCAATCCAAACAGACTCTCAACACCCTTACATCCAGGTCATGTAGAAGCTACGAGTCATCACCAGGAGGAGGGGCCTGATACATAAGGTTTCAGTGCTGCCTCATCTCATACATATCATCCTGTCGCTGCTGAAAACTCTGAAAGTGCTCCATGAGACCGTGAACCTCCCCCTGAATAGCAACTTGCCGCTGTTGGACACTCTGGAAGTCCTCCCTAAGTCCATGAACCTCTACCTCTAGCCGGGAGAACCGCTCCTCTGCAATCCCAGCAGGAGCAGCAGCAGCAACCTCCTCATCATCATCAAAGCTGGAAGAAGCAAGACGACGTCGCCAGACCAGCACTCCCTGCCGTCTCTCGATCCCAGCCAAGGAGAGCTGCCGAGAATCTATCTGGTCATAGTCCTTAGACAGCTGATGGACCTGACCCCTAGCGACTCTAATGCCTCTAGATGCAAAGAATTCGGTCAAAATATGACCGAATAGCATATAGATCTTTCTATTGACGTCATGCGAAAAATGTACAATAGATGCGAATACATGACGGGTGACGTCAATATCTAGCCGCCTCTCTAACGCATACATCATCACCAAGTGAGGTAGCCGAATCTTTGACCTCCCCTTGGTGACAATAGACAGAATGCAGTCTAGGACAATTTTATACAATACGTTGCTAACTGGACTCATACGCCTAGCTATAAAAATACACTCCAGAGGAGGTCGAGGATTTTTGAAGTAATGACGAAGAATTTGATCAATGGTGACATTGGGCCAAAGTCAATGGCTCAGTGACATTGGGGAAACATGTAAATGGGTTATCCGAAAACCCTACACCCTATAAATAATCCTAATAATGCAGGTGTAAAAGGAATGGTAACTCCCTTTACCATAGACTCATACATCCCATCATCGGGACTACTACATGTAAGATTAGCATAAAACACCTTGCAGAGGTCAAAGTTGACATAATGCTGACAGTATACTAGCTTTTCTAACCCAAAATGCGTAATAATCTCAATTATGTGCGGAGTAATCTCCTGGAAGTATGTTTGATTGAGATATCTACAATTCATCAAAATGAAGTCAGCATTGTTAAATATCCGTTGGCAAGTCTCGGAACGGAACCGAGGTGCTGCAGGATCTAAGGACTGCTGTTGGGATGATCCCTCACCAACCCTTCTCTTTGCCCTAGCTCTAAATGCAACCACCATATGCATGTACCAAAATTGACACAATCAAGAAGAAAAACAAGACAAACATGTACAAAATGAAGAGTTAGTCATGAATCACGAACCAAATGAGAAAAATATAGCAAATGATTCATTACCGTTTCTCCGGTCGTTGCATGATGGCTAATGATCAAGGTTGACTCAAGGAGGGTGTTTTTCTTACCCTAGATTCGGATCAAAGGTGAGGGAGGGCTAGAAACTCGATTTCAAGACCTTGGGAAACCTTAGGGGAGCTGGGGAGATCAAATGAGAAAGATGGCGACAAGGGGCGGCGTTGGAACCCTAGGTTCGGTCGCCCCCGCGTGATGTTTTCTTTTAAAGATTCGCAGCATCAGTCGACTACCTCAGGGTCAGTCGGCTGATGAACTAAACAGAAAGATTAGTCGACTGATGGGGAATCAGTCGACTGCTGTATCGAATATCCTAGTTTCTGATTCAAACTGGACTAGTCGACTGCCTCTGCATCAGTCGACTGATACCCTATATTTCAACATTTCTGACCCAACTTCAGAAATGCACCAGAAACTTCACAAATCTCCAAAAATTTTCAAATTTTGTGGAGAGGTTTGTGGTACCCGTGTCTACTTGTGAAAAATACATTCACACATGTATCTATCACCAATCACGCTATTGACACAAAACTCAAAACTATCTAAATGGTTCAATTGAACCTTGACCTAAAGTCCTAGTTTTGATCTCTCCTTGATGTATCTTCTCATCCCCAACCACAATGCATCCTTAGTATTGGTTTATATGACATCTTCACATTGAACACCAATTTTCATGCAATATGGTTCCATTGTCATATTTTTGCATGATACCTTACTTTTAATGTGCCAAATCGCTAGGATTAAGATTCACATTTGTCTCCACATCCTTTGGCACACTCCACAATTCATCTTGTCTTTTTGGAGCACCCCTCTTGAGACTCATTGGCCATGGATCCCAACTTGACTCCTAGAGCTCCCCCTTGAGCTCTTAGCCTTAATCACCTCCCTAGGTGACTCATCTATAATGGCAAGACCGCACCGGTGAACCTCCGGTACTTCTTGACCTACAAGTCTAACCTTCTTTACCTTTTACACCTTGCCCTTGGTTAAATTTTTCGTCTCTCCTTTGAATGGCTTTCCCTTGCCATTCTTGACCTTTCCCTTGCTATAGTAATATGACACCCTTGCATATGACTTTTTATAGCATTTGATCTAATAAATCGGTATCCTAGACCTGATCTATCACTGTCGGGGTTTTGACTACCCGACACCATGCCTAAACCTTTAGATCCATTAATGAATCTCTAGGTTCTTCTCTAATTTATCAAGATTTTTCCTCAAGGCTTGATTTTTCCTTTCTAGGTTATTAACCTTAGTATCACCATGTCCACCTTAGACATTTCTAGATCTACCCATTTGTCTAGGCATGTGTCTCCCCTTCTTTGGATTAATGCCTTGGTCCTTAGGTCTAAAAATTCTAGGTTTATCATGACACCTAAATTTCTTAGGGTTTTGATATCCAACATTAATCCTATTTTTATCATAATATTTAAAACAAATATTATGCACAGACAAATGATTCTCATTATTTCTAACATTCATGGAAAAATTTGAAAAATACTTAAAGTTAGGGATTACCTCCCTTACCCTTGTAGCTCCCCCTTGATATAAACTTCTCTTCTTCTCCCACTTCCTCAAATGCTCCAATTTCTTGAATTCTCCTTTCCTTGAGCATTTAGTGTGGTAATGTCCTAGCTCATCACATGTGTAACACCTAATGTGTTTTTTCTCCTTTTATTCCCTACAACCCATGTTAGATTTTAAAGGAATTAACTTGAGTTTAGGGTTTACCTCTTTTTTACCTAATGGCCACTTGTCCTTGTAGTGACCCTTCTTGTTGCACTCAAAGCAAATGATGTGGTCTTTTGACTTTGCTTTGGTGGAGGTTTATGCTTCTTCTTGCTCCGATATCGAGGATGGTCTCTCCTCCCCCTTAATCCTTGAAGTAGAAACCTCTTCTTCTCTCTTTGATGAAGTGGATGGTTCTTCAATTTCTTGTGTCACTTCATTTGATGAGATGGATGAATCTTTTTCTTCTTTCTCCTCCTCTTCGGATGTTGAGCTTCTTTCTTCATCCGATTGGTCCTTCTCCTCTTCATGTACCATTGAGCTCATTTCCTTGAGCTCTTCGACTACTTGAGCTTGTGTAGGGTTTTCATGAAGTGCTATCATTTTGCTCCATAATTCATGTGCAATTTTATATTCACCTACACCACTCATTACATCATTAAGCAAAATATTAAGTAATATTGAAATTACCTTCTCGTTTGCCTTTGATTGGGTTTGTTGCTCCTTATTCCAATATCTTGGTCGGAGCTTTTTCCCGTGTTTATCTTTTGGAACTTCAAATAGCTCTTCTAGCACGATCATGAGATTCCAATCCATACCGAACCATGTCCTTATCCACATCCTCCAATACTCGAAATTCTCACGATCGTAGGGAGGTGGAACATTGATGTCATCCCCCAATCTTTCTTTAATCGCCATTTCATCTAGCTTTTTGCTCTCTCGGCAGTTAGTCCGTAGAAGAGTGAACCTTGCTCTGATACCACTTGTTGGGACCTTGTGTTTAGCTAGAGGGGGTGAATAACTTCTTTTCGATTTTTCTGTTGGGGCAATCAACCCAAGTATGATCAAGAGGACCATGGTTTTGATGTGTGTGTGCCAATATGGTTAAGTTAGGGTGTTATGTTGTTTTGATATGTGTGATTGAGTCTTGTAGGACTTTGTGAGTCACACATGGAGTATGCATCCGAGGGACGAGAGTCGAGAGAAGAGGACTCCAAGGGCAAGCCAGAGGAAGTGGACTTCAAATGGCGTACTTGAAGGATGGCATAGAGGCAAGCCGAGGGCTTGCGTGCGCATCTGAGGGACGATAGCCGGTGGAAGAGGACTTCAAGGGGCAAGCCAAGGGAGTGAACTTGAAGGCATACGTGAAGGGTGGTCTTCGGAGTGAGGAAAAGTGAAATTGTAAGCTGGGCAGTCGACTGGGGATGGATCAGTCGACTACCAGCAGGGAACTCAAACTCACAGAAAGAGCAGTTGACTGGTCCAGGACCAGTCGACTGATCAACCCGAAAAACTAGTCGTTGAGCTAGCCGTTGAGCTAGCCGTTGACTAGCTTCTGCGGTGGGATCAGTCGACTGCCCTGGGGGCAGTCGACTGGTATCGAGCTGGACAGCTTAAGGAGTTGTCCTTTACTCTATTTAAAGGGAGACTTTTGAGCAGGTCAAGGTTGCAGTTCTAGTGTGTAGAATCAAGTCCTGAGTGCTCAAAATCTCTAGCTCTTCCTCTCACTTTCATTTCATCTTTGTAAAGAGGAAGAGTGTCATTTGTGAAGGTTTCTTCACCTTGAAGGAGGCATTCATAGTGGAGCTCGTGCGTGTGTATGAATCCTTGGATTAGTCACCTCTCTGAGGTGGATACCAAGTAAAAATCAGGGGTTAGCATTATTTCTATTGTTTTTATTGATTTTGTTTGTGTTTAACTAACCATCTTTGTAGACAAAATCGAACGAAAGCTATTCACCACCCCCCTCTAGCTTGACGTCGCGATCCTAACATTTTCTTCCTACAAGAGTTAGCAAGAGCAAGCGGAAAACTAACAAAAACAAATCAAAACAATGCTATCACAACCTTTATGTGGTTCGGAGATGAAACTCCTACTCCACGGCTGTCCGTAAAGTGGACGATCCCGATCATTCAGTGGATGATTCCCCGGAACACCTCTGGCTAGCTCTTGTCGCTCCTTGTGGGTCGACAACCCTCGCCACAACACTTTGACAACGTCTGAGCACGTTTAGGCTACTAACAGGCTTTAATCAAGCTTGTTTCACCAAGGAAGAACAGCAAAAAATGAACCCTCTTAAATAGTGCTCGATACTGTTTTTCCCGTTACCAGTCGACTGGTCCTCGTGAATTTTAATGTCACAGCCTGACGATTCAAATTCTGGTTGACACCAATCGACTGCATCAGTCGACTGATCCAAGTATCAGTCGACTGATCTTTCTGTGCTCTAACTCAGTCGACTGATCAAGCATTAGTCGACTGCCACCTAAGGTTTCCCTTCCCGAGTATAATTCTCTCAGCACTCGAACCCTAGGATTTCCCTTCCCGATTACAGTTCTCTCAGCACTCGAATCCTCACGACTCAGTTGACATTCCATCCAGCAGCCTCGATCTGTCGCCTTCAAGCCCTCTTAGACCTTGGCTCTCGTCCCTCGGATGCATGCAAGCCCACGGCTCGTCTCCCATGTCATCCTTCACGTATGCCTCGAAGTCCGCTTCCCTCGGCTCATCGTCCCTGCTCCAGCAGCCTCGACCTGTTACCTTCAAGCCCTCTTCGACTTCGGCTCTCGTCCCTCAGATGCATGCAAGCCCACGGCTCGTCTCCCCATGTCATCCTTCACGTATGCCTTGAAGTTCACTTCTCTCGGCTTATCGTCCCTGCTTTGTCCACGGTCCCTCAGATGCATACAAGCCCACGACTTGTATCCTCACACCATCCTTCACCGGACCCGAAGACGTCCAACTAAGTCCATATGTATCCTGCAAACCTACACACTCACATACACATATTAGATCAACATGAAACCTTAACTTAATCATATTGACACACACATCAAAACCCATGATCTACCCGATCAAACTTGGTCAATTGCACCAAAAGTATTCTACTAAGGTCCATGGCTATCGACTTTTGAATTCTACTAAGGTTAATATGACATAGTCTTAGATGCCAAAGATACGTTTGGTTCATTGTCGAAGGTTCTTTCCGCTTATTATGATTAGATGATGAGTTATTTATTTCTATTTGCATCGTGGGAGTTTTTGGCTCAAAAGTGTACAAATTGTCAACCAACGCACCCGAACAGATAATCTCTCTATTCCTTTTTATAACAACTCTGTCATTAAAAGAAATAGAATACCCATTCATAATTAATTTAGAAACTGAAATAAGGTTCTTTCTAAACGAAGGTACATAAAGGCAATTTCTTAAAACCAAAGTTTTGTTTCTATCAAACGATAAATAAATGTCTCCCACTGCAATAGCTGTCACCTCCGTAGCATTGCCCATGTAGACGGTAATCTCTCCCTCAGCTAGTCGTCTGGTTTCCTTGAACCCCTACAAATAATTGTAGACATGATCAGTGGCTCCCGTATCTACACACTAGGTACCGGTAGATAACACCGCTAAACATGTTTCAACAACTAAACAAAAAGATATGCCTTAATTTTTCTCCTTGCGACTGGGACAGTCTGCCTTCCAGTGTCCAGTCTGCTTGAACGTGAAGCACTTGCCTTTCGGCTTCTTCACGCCAGCCTGAGGTCTCTGAGATCCTGCCACTTTCTTTGTCACACCTTGTTCTTCTTCTTCTTGCCTTTTGGCTTAGAAGTAGAAACCTTCTGAGCAACCAAAGCATGAACACTCTGACGAAAAAACCCCTCTGTCACTTGGAGTTCTGTCAGAAGTTCCGTCAACGAATATGTTCGTTTGTTCATATTATAGTTCAGGCGAAACTGCTCAAAACTCCTAGGTAAAGACTAGAAAATGATATCGGCCTGGGTTTCCCCATCGATCTCCTCACCAAGGACTTCTATCTCATTTAAATGAGCCATCATTTTGAGAACATGATCCCTCATGGGTATTCCCTCAATTATGGTGGTCGTCATCAAGTTCCTCATTACCTCTTGCCTAGCGGCTCGATTCTGATACCCGAAGAGTTCCTTGAGATTGAATATCATATCATAAGCAGTAGAAAAAACTTGTTATTGATATTGCAGCACATTTGACATAGAAGCTAAAATGTAACACCGCGTCATCTCGTCTGCTTTTATCACTTCCTATAACGTTCCTCCTCCTCTTCACTAAAATTCTCGCTAGGCTTTTCAGGACAGATCTCAAAAAGTACAAATTTGTACTCCTCAGCAATCAAGACAATTCCAAGTTTCGTTTCCAATCAATATAGTTAGGGTCAGTAAGTTTATTTTCTTTCAATATAATAGCAAGTGGGTTGAAAGTCATTTTGAAAATATCCTAAGAATCATAATGATCAAAACTTTAGATTTTAAAATAATATTGATTTCTCAAACAATAAAATTTTAAAATCAACCAATACCTCAAAACACCGTGAATATCGCATGCCACGATATTGTGGACGTATACGAATTCAACATTTGTAAGAGAAGGTTTTACCCATTAATTTTATTATCTTATCAACCTTACTTTTTGACAAATAAAATTAATAGTTGGTTCCTCTTCGACCCTACAAATAATAGCAGTGACTCCGATAGGTAGGATACTATTATTTGCACCTAAGTATTCACCATTACACGATACTAAGGCAATTATCTAGGAGTATGTCCCTTCCGATGGGGAAGATCACATGCTCCTAAATAACTTCCTATAACCATGTCTGACCCAGTGATCCGCGAAACAAACGCATCCCATATTGAGGAAGGCACTCAGAGCCAACGCACAAGTTTGTTCGCATCACATGTCAAATTTGTAATGGAGGCCATGAGATTCTTAGAATCCCTCTCTCACTTAGTAATTTAGAATTGAGAAATTTTACCATGCAAGCACAACAAGCATATCAACAAAAACCAATAAATAAGAAAAATAAATTCCAACTATTATGACATTTTGTTCTTGAATATGTCTCTCGTTGTGTCGCGACCTCGTCTCCACCTCCAAGCACCATGCGCAAGCTCCATGAAGAAGATCTTCGAGCCGAGATAGAAAACTATTTTAATTTACATCCATCGATCATATACTCTACGAAAGAGTGTACAACAAGTCTAGATCGAAAGTAAACTAAAATGCATGGCTAAACAATATCGTCTTTAATTATAAAAATTAAATACTATCTAGCCTCGTCAACCCCGAGGATTCAAATAAAATAATTATAACCATGCACACACAATCACATACAATCAACCATAAGCCATAATAGTCGGATCTTATGTCTACAAACAAAGAGTTAGCCTACGCACATCCTACTATTATCCGGCATAAAATTATACATGATAAAGTGCATAAAAGTAACCGAATCCAAAACACACAAAACCAGAAACCATTGGCTCTGATACCAATTATTGGGTTTCGATTGTTTACGCATGGGAATCCTCTCCATGTCCCCGGATTAAAATTTCATTAATTGAAACCAATCCGAATTGAGAACAATTTCCCAATCATGACATTTTTACGGATCCTTATCAAGTCAGATCCTTATCTAACCGTTTCTAATCCTAAGCATGACATTTTTGCAGAAAGAAAATGTTGGGGCGATCGGCCCAAGTATGATCGGGGAGATCATGATTTTGATGTGTGTGTGTCAATATGATTAAGTTAGGATTTCATGTTAACCTAATATGTGTATGTAAGTGTGCATGTTTGCAGGATACACATAGACTTGATTGGGCGTCTTCGGGTGCAATGAAGGATGGCATGGAGGTAAGCCGTGGGCTTGTAGGCGCATCCGAGGGACCATGGACAAAGCAGGAACGATGAGCCGAGAGAAGCGGACTTCAAGGCATGCGTGAAGGATGGCATGGAGGCAAGCCGAGGGATTGTGTGCGCATCTGAGGGACGAGAGCCGAAGTTGAAGAGGGCTTAAAGGCAACAGGTCAAGGATGCTGGAGCAGGGACGATGAGCCGAAGGAAGCGGACTTCGAGGCATGCGTGAAGAGTGGCATGGAGGCAAAGCCGAGGGCTTGTGTGCGCATCTGAGGGACGGAAGCCAAAGTCGAAGAGGGCTTGAAGGCAACAGATCGAGGCTGCTGGATGAAGAGCCAACCAGGTCGTGAGGGTTCGAGTACTGAGAGAAATGTACTCGGGAAGGGTAACCCTAGGCTTAGGAAGTGGACCAGTCGACTGATAAGGGATCAGTCGACTGATGGAGTCCACAGAAAGATCAGTCGACTAGTTCAGGACCAGTCGATTGATGGTGACCAGAATTTGAATTGTCGGGCTGTGACATTCAAATTCGTAAGGACCAGTCGACTAGTGCCGGACCAGTCGACTGGTAACAGTCAAATCAGCCTCGAGCTCTATTTAAGGGAGCTCGTTTATGGCTGTTTCTTCTTGGCGAAACAAGCTTGGTAAGAGTCTGTTAGTAGCTTGTACGTGCTCAGGGGTTGTCGAAGTGTTGTGGCAAGGTTTCTCCACCCACAAGGAGCGACAAGAGCTAGCCGGAGGTGCTCCGGGGAATCATCCACCGAAGGATCAGAATCACCCACCTTACGGACAGCTGTGGAGTAGGAGTTTCATCTCTGAACCACGTAAATCAGTGTGTCGTTCTTGTTTGTTAGTTTTAGTTTTTGTTATTTCGCTTGTGCACTAACATTTGTAGGAAGACAAGATCGAAAAGAAGCTATTCACTCCCTCTAGCTTAACGAAAAGGTCCTAACAAGTGGTATCAGAGCGAAGGTTCGCTTATCTGCGGACTAACCGCCGAGAGAGCAAAAAGCTAGAGGAGATGGCGATTAAAGAAAAATTGGGGGATGATATAAATGTTCCACCTCCCTACGATCGCGAGGATTTTGAGTATTAGAGGATCCGGATAAAGATTTGGTTTGGCATGGATTGGAGCTGCATGATCGCACTAGAAGAACCATTTGAAGCTCCAAGAGATAAGCACGGGAAAAAGCTCCGACCAAGATATTGGAATAAGGAGCAACAAACCCAATCAAAGGTAAACGAGAAGGTAATTTCAATATTACTTAGTATTTTGCCTAATAATGTAATTAGTGGTGTAGGTAAATATCAAAATGCACACGAATTATGGAACAAGATGGTAGCATTCCATGAAAACCCTACACAAGCTCAAGAAGTGGAAGAGCTCAGGGAAGTGAGCTCAATAGTCCAAGAAGAGGAGGAGGACCAATCGGATGAAGAAAGAAGTTCAACATCCGAAAATGAGGAGAAAGAGAAAAAAAAAAGGCATTCATCTCCTCAAGTGAAGTGGCATAAGGAAGTGAAAGATCATCCACTTCATCAAGGGAAGAATAAGAGGTCTCCACTTCAAGGATTGAGGGGGAGGATAGATCACCCTTGATACCGGAGCAAGAAGAAGCATCCACCTCCACCAAAGCAAAGTCAAAAGACCACATTATTTGCTTTGGATACAATAAGAAGGGACATTACAAGGAAAAGTGTTCATTAGGTAAAAAGGAGGTAAACCCTAAACCCAAGTCAATTTCTTTAAAATCTAATATGGGTTGTAGGGAAAAGAAGGAGAAGAAGCACATTAGGTTTTTCACATGCGGTGAGCTAGGCCACTACCACACCAAATGCTTAAGGAAAAGAGAATTCAAGAAATTAAAACATTTGAGGAAGTGGGAGAAGGAGGAAAAGAAGAAAAACTCATATCAAGGGGGAGCTACAAGGGTAAGGGAGGTAATCTCTAACTTTAAGCGTTGTTCAAACTCCCCCATGAATGTTAGAAGTAATGAGAATTATTTTCCTGTGCATAATTTTGATTTTAGATATCATGATAAAGTAGGATTAATGTTGTATCTCAAAACCCTAAGGAATTTATGTACCATGATAAACTTAAGATTTTTAAACCTAAGGACCAAGGCATTAATCCAAAGAAAGGAAGACACATGCCTAGGCAAATTGGTAGATCTAGAAATGTCCATAGTGGATATGGTGATACTAAGGTAAAGAACCTAGAAAGGGAAAATCAAGCATTGAGAACAAGACTTGATAAATTAGAGAAACCCCTAGATAGACTCACTAGTGGAGCTATGGATTTAGACATGGTGTCAAGGAGTCAACACCCCGAAAAGGATAGACCGGGTCTAGGATATCCATCTACAAGATCAAATGCTATTGAAAAATCATATGCAAGGATGTCATATGACTATAGCAAAGGGAAGACCAAAAATAGCAAAGGAAAGTCATTTAAGGAAGAGAAGAAGAATTTAACCAAGGACAAGATGTGAAGAGTTAAGAAAGCAAGGGTTGTAGGTCAAGAAGTACCGAAGGTACACATGTGTGACCTTGTCATAATAGATGAGTCACCTAGGGAGGTGACTAAGGCTAAGAGCTCAAGAGGGAGCTCTAGGAGCCAAGTTGGGATCCATGGTCAATGGATCTCAAGCGGGTTTCTCCTAGGGGACTAGATGGATTGTGGAATGTTCCAAAGGATTTGGAAGACTAACTTGAGTCTTAATCCTAGGAATTTGGCACATCAAAAGTGAGTTTTATTGATCAAAAGATGGCAATAAGACTATATTGCATGGAAATTAGTTTTCAATGTGTAGATGCCATATAAATCAATGCTAGGGATGCATTGTGGTTAGGTATGAGAAGATACATCAAGAAGAGATCAAAATTAGGACTTTAAGTCAAGGATAAATTGAACTAATTAGATAGTTTTGAGTTTTGTGTCAATCTTGGGACTGGTGATAGATTTATTCGGAAACATATTTTTTCCAAGTAGACATAGGTGTCACAAATCTCTCTACAAAGTTTGAAAATTTTTAGAGATTTATAGAATTAGTTATTCATTTCTAAAGTTAGGACAGAAAAGTTGAAAATTGGGTATCAGTCGACAGGTTCTGCACCAGTCGACTGGTGTAGTTCGTCCAGAAACTAGGATATTCTAAGGCATCAGTCGACTGATCTCCCATAAGTTGACTGATCTTTCTGTATGCTTTATCAGTCGACTGACCCTGGGGCAGTCGACTGATGCTGCAAGATTTTAAAAGAAAACCCCATGCGGGGGGCGGCCGAATCTAGAGTTTCAGTGCTGCCCCTTGCGAGTTCTCTTCTCCCTCAACCTCCCCAACTGTTCTAAAGCATCCCAAGGTTTTGAAATCACATTCCTAGCCTTCCTCCATCTTAGATCCAAGTCTAGGGCAAGGAAAGCATCTTTCTTGAGTCAACCATAAGCATTGTTCATCACGCAACGACGTGAGAAAAGGTAACGGGTTATTTGCTTCACTTTTCCCAATTAATTCATAGTTCGTAACTAACTCTCAATTTTGCATGGTTTCCTTGTTTTCCTTCTTGATTGGGTCATTTTGGGTACATGCATGGGTTAATTGCATCTTAGGGTTGTACAAAAGAGAAAGATGCGTAAGGGACCATCCCAACAGCATCCTGTAGATCCTGCGGCACCTCGGTTTCTTTCCGAGGCCTGCCAGCGAAGATTTGCAAGTGTTGATTTTGTGTTGATGAACTGTAGGTATCTTAACCGGTCATATTTCCAGGAAAAAAACCCCTCACATTGTTGAGATAATCGTCCATATTGGTTTAGAGAAGCTGGTCTATTGTCAGCATTATGTCTACATTGACTTGTGCAAAGAATTCTATTCTAATATTACATGCATTAGTCCCGATTGATGGTTGTAACCACCGAGGTAGCAATACCCAAAGTATGGCTCGGCGGGTTTCCTAAGCAACCACGGGGTCAAACATGAGAGACCTCTCTATGTCTACGGATTAAAAATTTAACCCGAATAGAGATCCGTCTCCCAAACGACCGTCTCATCATCGTGTCGATTGATTTAAGTCACAACTTAGCCAAAAACCAAAGTTAAGGCCTTGTAACTTTCGGAATCAAAAGACCGCGGAAAAAACGACAAATGGATCGCCGATTTTTGTGTTTATTATCGGGGTCCGTGACATAATTAATTATCATATTAATTAACAAATAATTAACTCATGACAATTAATTAAACACATGCAATGATAAGATTAATCAAAGCAATACAATAGCAAGAACGAAAACAGAGCTAGGGAGAGGTATACCTCGCCGTTTACCTCGCAGTCTTCTACCATATGACCCTTCCCTCTTGGACGTCGTATGGGCAAAGAGCTACCAAGACACAGAGTCACCAAGGCTTGCCAAGATCACCTTCTTCAAACCACTTCCAATCGCTAGACAAAAACCCTAGCACCCAAGGGTTTCACCCGCCGGAAACCACCTCTATCACCTCCTCTTTGCTCCGTCGGCAGCTGCCCTTATCCAAGAAGCTCCGGCCACAAAGGAGCTGAGGTTTGAGAGGATAGAAAGATGAAGAAGATGGAAGAAGAAGCTGAGACAAACTCCTTCTTCCTCAAAACAGCCCGCAACCTTCTTCTCCTCCTATTCGAGCTCGCCGACGCCAACAAGGATGAAACCTTGCTTTTCGGCCGCCGACCTCCTCCTCTCCAAGCTGAGACCAGTTCCTTGCCTCAAGGAGACTCCAGCCACAAGAGAAGAAGCAATGGAATAGGAAGAAGAGGGAGAAAACCCAATCCAAACCACTCCTCCTCCTTCTTCTTATTGCGGCGACAAACACCACCGGCAGCTGCCTTTTCACCTTTGCTCCGCCGGTTCCAGCTATCCCAGGGATTGCTCCGGCCAAAGGGGAGAAGAGAGGAAGAAGAAACCGGGGAAGATGATGCCAAAACCTTCTCCTTCTTCTTGTTTGTTGTCGCCGGCTTCAATGAGGTTGCCGCAACCCTAAGAGAGAGAGACAGATTTTGAGTTTTTGGCTTAGGTGATTAATTGAATTAATTCCTTAATTTATTAGCCTTGTATCATGACTCCTATGTGGTATATATAGGGCTAAGGTAGGGACCATGAGGAGGAGTTGGTTCTTGGCCTGCTAATGGTGTTAAATACGGTCCCAAAAAAAATTAATTAAATTTTCGGAGGGTAAATAATTTAACCCTAAAAATTATTTGAGGTTAAATTATAATAAATGAGAGGGTTAAATGGCTAAAACCTTTGCCCTAAGGGTAGAGGTTAAATTTGAGGAAAATGAGGGGCTTTTCTGCAAAAGACCCCTCCCCCTGTTTAAATAGCCTCATCTTCTTGCGAGCCCTAAACCCGCAGCCAAGCGCCGACCCAACTCCTTTCTCCTTCCTCCCCTTCGCGCATGCCCTAGCCGCAACGCCGGCTCCTTCCTTCTTCCTCTCCCTTCGCGAGCAATAAACCGCGCCGCCCGCTCCTTCCAACTTTCTCCTCCTCCGCGTGCCCTAGCCACGGCCACGCACGATCTCTCTTCTTCTTCCCTTCTTTCGTGGACCCTAGCCGTAGCCTATCTCCATTCGACGACTACTTCTGCTGACCTTACACATGCGGACGAAGGACGAGGTTAGGCTGCAATCGGAGAAGGTTTAATACGGGTGAGGACATAGGATCGTCAGATTCGAAGCGAAGGGGTTGTGCCAGAGCCAATTCAGGTGAGATTGCATTGGGTAGGGTTTGTATTTAGATGGATTTGATGATACCCTATATTAGATCTCTTTGGGCGAATAGATTTGCAATTGAATTGATCATGCGGTTATAGTTTGTTTATAGATATGTGTTGGATTAGTGTGACCTATAGCGATTTCATATCAATGGCTCTTTATCTTTGATCTGCTCGGGTTCATAGCTTGTTGGCCCTATTTTCTGGATTTCTTTTGGACAACAATATGATGCGTGTAAGGATTCTATTTTTGGAGATCACATATAGTTTCTGGTGTGATGCTCAGTGTTGAATTTTTTATCCAATTAATATTAGGTTTGGGAATCACAGTTTGCTTTCGATTTTGGTTTTGAACTTGAATTTTGGCAGGTTTGCCCATGACCTTCTAATGCTCTATTATAAGTTGTGATGTTAATGAGGAGTCTATTTAGAGCTAGTGGAAGGTGGTTGAATTATTGGTTGAATTATGAATTAGGTCTAATTTGAGATTAAACCTAATAACCTAAACTTGATAATTTGGGTCCCGAAACCTAATATGAATCTAATCGGGGTAATTTGGGATAAATAAGGGTTAATCATCTAATTATGGTTAATTAGATGAAACGATGATAATTAGAAAGATCCTAATTATTTGAGACAGTTCGTATAACTATAAATTACATATTGTTGTAACTAAACATTATGCCTTTGATACAGGGCATTGATTGGATTTAGTCTTGGCTGATTATCAGACGGGAGGTTCTTTCTGATACAAGCGTCTTATGATTGAGACGGGTACCCTTGACTTATCTTTTAGGTATTGTCATATTGCTATGCATGGTTTGTTATAGATAACAGTAAGTTTATATGTTATATCTGCCTTAGTATACCTGTATTTGATATATGTTGCTTATCCTTGAGGTTATCTCCCATTTAGCTTCATACAGTCTCAATAGTTGCCATGTATATATATATATATATATATATATATATATAGTGATATGTTCCCTCTTGCATTTTGACATTGATAGATCACTGGTTACTTTTTCAGTATACCTAGTAGGTTACTTGTATCTCATGATATAAGATTCAAACCAATACCTAGCACACTGAGGTGTTAGTTGAGGACTTGGTGGGTGTTGTATGTGTTTGAGTCATGCACCATCCTTGCATTGTTGCATGCTGACGATCATCGGCTCCTATGTAATCTAAGCCCATCATCAGTTACATGAGGATATGCACACACATCCACTCAGGGGTAGTGGCTACCATAGGTTGTGTGCATTTGCCCTGTATTGCTCCGTTCGGCCACTATTTGGACGGTGGTTCCGGGCGTGGTAGCAGCTAGGGATCCCTTCTCGTCCTGAGACACGAGAAGATGAGAGTGAGACTCCTCCATTGCTTGGGGTAGGAGAGTGACCTCCGCCAGCATCCTGTCCACTCGGTCACTCAGGAGCAGTGATAGCAGGGTGCGTACAGTTGTCATAGCCCTACCCACTCGGATGTTCATTTATGACAGGTGGACGATGATCTGACTGGCGTCAGGGGTGACGCATATCATTACACCATGTGCATATTTTGCATCGTGCATTGTTTGTTGCATTTGATTTCTGCACTTGATTGACATGCATATACTGGAGACTTGTTTACTTTGGATTATGTGTTATACTTGTTCCATAGGAAGTTATTTCACCCCTCTGCAGGATAGATGGATTCTGGTATATACCTTCATTCAGTGTATACCCTTGTCTATTGTTTATATGAGACTGTATCAGCGTAGACTCTTATTGTTAGTATAACATACTATGCATATCTGTATGGGTATCCGCTGAGTTTATTTGGACTCACACCATTGCCATACTTTCTGATTTCAGGTTGATATCTGCCAGGAGGGTTCGAGTCGCCAGTCCCATGCTTGTGACGACATCCGATTTGGTTTTTATCAGTTACTTTCTGTTTTTGGACCATGTTAGGTTTTATTTCGTTGCATTGGATTTTCGTGGACTTGGAGTATATGATTTGCTTTATGGGATAGTACTTTTGAGTCCTATGTTGGACTGTGTGTGTGGTTTTGCTGTGTTCCTGCCCCCTGGCAGCTCAGGTAAGTTCGTGTTTTGGATTTATGATTTTATTGTCATATATATTGTTATTCTGTTTGGATTTGAGGTCTGAGGCCCATTTAAACTGCGTGGTGATGTCATATATGTGTATGTATGTGTAAATTGTCCACCAGACAGGGGAGGTGCTGTCCGATTTTCTATTGGATCAGCAGCTCCTAGGTCTCGGGGCGTGACAAATGGATCCAAACCTGATCCATTAATGGAGATCCATTCCACTAAAGGATCCCATTGAACTTCCTCACCAACCCCCATATTTTCATATGAGCTCCACCTATTATGAGTCGTTCATCTCCCCGTGTTTAAGATGGCATTCGTGTTTAAGATATCGAATGCCCGCTAATTAACTTAAATTACTGACAATTTTAATTAATTATCTTCTTGATCCTTGACTAGTACCACTCAACCTTTTCATCATGTCGGACCATAGTCCACTTGTAAAATTTGACATGGCGATCCTTTTGAGCTCATCAAGGGGGCATCATCATCCCGACTAACCAGGACACGAATTCCCTCAATAATCAACGGCACACCATATAATTAATATTATTTCTCAATTTACCGGGCCTATCGATTTAGCAGAATAAATCTCGCTCATTGGTAAGTCAAAGAAATAATAATTAATTATACATGCCCATTATTATTTCGGGATTTAGAGATCATACTCCATAATATATATCCAAGGTCTAATCCAATTTATGAAGTCAGTACAAAATTGGATAACCTCTCTTTTGGTCCTACTCAATGCATACAAAGTGCACTAGTGTAATTCTATGGTTAAGGCAAACCACACCTAATTACACTACAACCATTCCGATGGTTTGCCCAACTCCATCTTGGTTGTGAGTCTCTTTCTTATACTTCTGCAAGGAACATGATAACATGATCTTCTGTGCGTCACCACGCATCATGTTATCTACAATGCAAAAGTATGAGACATTTTGTGCATATACTAATATAAATATGCACCATGTGATTTTACGATTCTCTTTTAAAATGTAAATATATTTTGACCAAAAGCAAGGCTTTTAGTATACATCCTAACACCGATGATGGGACATATGAGTCCATGGTAGCAGGAGTTACCATCCCCTTTTCATCTGCGTTACTAGCATCGTTCTTAGGGTGTAGGGTGTCCAATAACGTATTTACATGTTTTCCTAAAGTCATCGAGCCCTTCACCCTTCCTAATCTAACCTTGGATCAAATTCATCGTCACTATTTTGAAAAACCTCGACCTCCTCTACAGCATATCTTTGAAGCTAGGCGCATGAGTCCGGTCAGCAATGTATTGTATAAAGTTGTCCTAGATTGCATTCTGTCGATTGTCACCAAGAGAAGGTCGAAGATTCGGCTGCCCCACTTGGTGATGATATATGCATTGGAGAAGAGGTTAGATATTGACATCGCTTTGCATATATTTACATCCATTGTCCATTTTTCGCATGGTGTCAATAGAAAACTCTACATGTCATTTTGTCACATTTTGACCGAATTCTTCAAGTCTAGAGGTATTAGCACTGCTAGAGGTCAGATACATAGTTTGTCCAAGGATTACGACAAGATCGACTGTCGGCAGCTCTCTCTGGCTGGGATTGAGAGTCAGTAGGGGGTGATGGTATGGCGACAGCATCTTGCTTCTTCTAGTTCTGATGATGAGGAGGAGGTTGCGCCTGCTGCTATTGCTGCTGGGGTTACAGAGGAGCAGTTCTCCCTAATACGGTCAGAGGTTCATGGTCTTAGGAAGGACATTCAGAGTATCCAGCAGCGACAGATTGATACTCAGGGGGAGGTGCACAGGCTCACGGAGAACTTTCAAAGGTTCCAGCAGCGCCAGGATGAGATATATGAGATAATGCAGCAGTGGAACCTTATGTATCAGACTCCTCCTCCTCCTCCTCCAGGCGATGATATGTAGTTCAGCTTGATTTAATGGTGGTGGTGTTGAGAGTGAACTTAGATTGAGATTATTTCATTTATCTCTCAAACACTTAATTTGGTATTGTAATATTTGGGGATTTCGGGTCTATGGCCCTTGTGGTACTCATTTATGTTTTCTTATGCATTTTTAACTCATGTCTTGATATTACCTAAATGAAACATTATTTTCTTGTTATTATTGTATGAACAATTTCGATATATCTTCTATCAAGGGTTTATGGTAAAGAGAGGGAGTTTTTATCACTTGTTTTGTCTTGAGGATCTATAGGAGAAAAGGGGGAGGTTTGAAAGCATTTCTATATTTTAAATGGTATAGATAGACTTGGAAAAAGCATGGTTTCAAATCTAGAATGAAAAGTTGATACAAAGAAGAGGTTTTTCAAATAATTGGAATTTGTGTCAAAAAGTTAAGCATATTTGATATTTTCACGAAACTATATTTTTCTATGATAGAATATATCATAAGAAATATGCTTGAAAAGTTTCAGAATTTTTCGAATTTTATGAAATATTTTAGGGGTTTCTGAATTTCGGCTGAAAATTCAGTTTTGATTGTATCAGTCGACTGCCCCTGGGGCAGTCGACAGATCTTTTTGTGGGTTTGAGATTTGAAGGCACCAGTCGACTAGTAGCTGGGCAGTCGATGTTAGTAGGAGTCCTAGAGTCAATTATGTGATAATTGACTAGGAACTTTTTGTATCATATTCTATCATTAATAAAGGCATGTTTGGTTATTATACTTACTTTATATTTGTGTCAAATAACTAAATATAATAATGTCCTTGGGTAATAGGTTCTTATCTACATTATATCGATTGGTTGAATCGATAGTGAGATAATGTAGAGAACACTATACTAAACCATTCCTAGTCAAGTATTAATATTCAAAGACAATATTAATGCATGGAGATTAACATATAGGTCAACTAATGACTTGAGCTCACAAGTCATGGATATGTAATATCAAGTTGACACATGGGTATACATTGGAGAATGTGTACTGAATTGACCCGCCATGAGAAAGTTTCATAAATTGTCATATAAGTGTTATAAACTTTCACATGTGACTATTAGTATGAATGGTCCTTAGACCTGAAGTCACTACGGTTCCCTACATAAGAAGTTATGTACTTTGGTATCATCAAACGTCACCCGTAACAGGGTAAACTATAAAGGCGATCACTGGGTATGTAATGAATTATGCGGAGGGATGTGAGTGATGTAGATGGGATCTATCCCTCCCATATGACGGGAGTGATAACTGTGAGCCCCTTGATCGAGTAGGACTACTAAAACGCATGGTCATGCTCAAATGAGTCAATATGAGATATTGAGCTCATTTGTTTGAGTGAGTCTACTCGGGGATCAAGAAACACAAGATTGACTGAGGATGACACGGTCTATGCCTCATTGTTCAATCTAGATATCGATGATAGAAGGACAAGGTCATACATTATCATAGTCATGGAGGTTTAGTCGGATCTCGACTTTTCTTGTTACTTGAGTAGCAATAATGTATTGCTAGATGCCGCTTATTGCTTATGTGTCTAAAGTGGTTTAGACACATTGCCAACATTACGAGAACCTATTGGGTCACACACTAAGGACACGATACTTCGGAGATTAATTGATCTTGGTTTGACTAAGATTTGATTCGAATTGGATTAATTGAGTTAGACTCAAGTGAATCCAATTAGATTATGGGATTGAGTCTAATTTGAGTTAGACTCATCTAGATTAGACTCAACCACTTAATTATGGATAATATTCATTAAAGAGTTTAATAAAATATTAATTAAGAGAAAGGCTAAGAGACATTCTATTCATTAGATGAATAGAATATTAAGAGTCTCAAGGAATACCAAGAGGCTTGGTATTTATTGGGTTTTATTAGCATTAAGATCAGAGGAGCTCAAGGGACATAGACCCTTAGTATTCATTAGATGAGTATAAATACCCCCCTTATCAAAGGCTAGATGGTGCATCTCTCTTTCTCTTCTTTCTTCCTCCTTGTCCATAACTCCCTAGTGAAGGTTCTTGTGCTTTGTGAACCATCCCAAGTTGCTAGCACAACTAAGGTGGTTCCTCTCCAAGGCGTAGATCGTGTTCGTGTGGATACGCATAGAGGCACGGACACTTGAACGTGTAAGAGATCCGGCGAACCAAAGGACTAACGGGATAAGCGAAGGGCACACGACAAAGGTATTCCTATAAGATAGGAATTGTAGATCACTTTGTATGAGTTTTTCTTTCGCATGGATTGCTCGAGGGATCTTATTTCCGTTGCGATTTTAAATATTTTTACCTATAGATCCCTACAGTGGTATCAGAACCACTTGCGAAAGATCGTACCAAGTTTAGAAAACTTTTACATGTGATATAGAAGTAGGATATAATTTTATTATAGATTGTATAATGTATGAGCATTTGTCGAGATACAAAAGTTTGTGTTGATCAAACTAAAAGTCTATAGCATCATCATATGAAATATGAAAGTGTGCTATAATGCAAATGTACTCGACAAATTTTATAACCTATGGTTTCGGCTCATGAGCATCTTTACAATCATAATAAAAATTGATGTCCTAAATCTATTGTATGTGATTGATTACATGGTGCATGGTTATGGCCATAACCCCAATATGATTGGATGAATATGTGTGTGTGTGCATGTTGTAATTCATAATACGGCCTACGTGTCGTGCCTTATCTCTATTTTTCTAGTTGTAAAATAGATTTAAACTCGAATGTAACTCGAGTTTTCCTAAATTGTAATGTACAAAATGAGGAGTAGAGTGTCCATTGAAGAATGAAGTTACAAGAAGGATGCCGATGACACATGACGACCAAAGGATGCACTTGGAGAAGATGTTATCCCTAGGTTGACGATTGATCTTCTCATTGGCTTGAGAAGATCATAGTATACGGGTCATAACCATGTCACGTTTTCTTACTTATATATTGATATATGCTATGTGTGTATATGTGATGCATGCTTAGATGTTTATCTTAATTAAGTCAACTCAATATATCTACCAAAGTTTGGTACTCATAAACTACCTCAATCATTTGTTGTTGGATTTGCCAAAGCAAAGCAACGCATTTTATCTTGGTAGAGTGCGAGAGGACAATTGTGATGTCCCGCTATCAAACTTTGGGTGAGACTTAACTAAGTCCCCTCAATTAGATTGAGAAACTTGGAAGCATATCCCAAAAGTTGGGAAAATTGGGTAAGAGAACAATTATTCCATATCTTGGGCGATTAGCCAAAGCTAACTCAAGATGATGTGTAATGTGGATCTTGACCTTTTTGTTTCAAAGAGTTGCATGAGATGTAATTGGTAAAATGTTACCTACCTAATTATACCAAGTCTTGGGCGATTAGTCAAAGCTAACTCAAGATGAAATATAATATGGATCTTATCCCACATAAATAATGATTGCTATTTGGTTTGGAGCTAGTAACGTTGGTAAATTGAGTTTGCCTACATCCATAACTAGCCCCAACCAAAGCTCTATGATTCAGTGGGAGCATCATTTAATTAAAGGCCTAATTAAATGAATTAGATATGATACTTATTTCTGCATAATTTTACTATTGTAGATCACTATGTCATCTAACACGTCAAATACTCTCTCTCTGCGATCCGTCCTTGAGAAGGACAAGCTCAACGGAGCTAATTTCCTGGACTGGTACAGAAACTTGAGGATAGTCCTCAAACAAGAGCGAAAACTAAACATCCAAGAGCAATCTCTTCCAGAAGCACCCGTCGCTACCGCCACCCGTGCTGAAAAAGATGCTTACAAGAAGCATCAGGATGATACACTTGATGTATCATGCCTCATGCTTGTCACCATGAACTCTGAGCTTCAGAAGCATTATAAGAACATGAATGCACATGATATGGTTGAGCATCTAAAGCAACTATATCAAGAGCAAGCTAGGCACGAGCGGTTTGAGGTGTCTAAAGCCCTATTTGCATGCAAGATGCAAGAAGGAACTCCTGTAGAAATTCATGTACTCAAGATGATTGGGTATGTCGAGAACATTGAAAGACTAGAATTTCCACTAGGCCAAGAATTTGCAACAGACCTTATCCTGCAATCGTTGCCGGAATGGTATAATCAATTTGTCATGAACTATAATATGAATGAAATTGACAAACCTTTGCCTGAGATGCTCAGCATGTTGAAAACTGCTAAACCCAATCTCAAGAAAAGCAAGACCAGTAATATACTGATGGTACACAAGGGCAAAGGCAAATAGAAGCCTAAAGGCAAGGGTAAGACCCAAGCCTAAGGCAAGGCCAATTCTACTACATCTAAGGCCAAAGGCAAAGTGCCTAAGGAAGGGACCTGCTTCCATTGTGGTGAGACAGGACATTGGAAGAGGAATTTCAAACTCTACCTGGAGGAAGTAAAGAAGAAAAGAAGTGAGACTTCTGCCTCAGGTATTTTTGTTATAGAAGTCAATATGTTTATCTCTTCTTCTTGGGTATTAGATACCGGATGTGCATCTCACATTTGTACTAATGTGCAAGGTCTTCAAAGAGCTAAATCATTGACAAAGGGTGAAGTGGACCTACGAGTAGGCAATGGAGCAAGAGTCGCTGTCATAGCTGTAGGAACTTATTCCTTATCTTTGCCCACTGGACTTATCTTAAAACTAGAGGAGTGCTTTTATGTACCTACATTGACTAAAAACATAATTTCAGTATCTTGTTTGGACAAGAAAGGTTTTTCATTTATCATAAAGGACAAATGTTGTTCTATAATTTTAAATGACATGTTCTAATATAATGCACCACTTATGAATGGACTCTATGTTCTAGACCTTGAGAACTCAATCTATAACATAAATACCAAACGGTTCGAACCCAATGACCCGAACCAAACATATCTCTGGCATTGTCGCTTAGGACATATAAATGAGAGTCGTATATCTGATAATCACCATTTTGTTAATAAATTTAGGCTCTCAAATCCATGTTTTGATTCCTTTTTATATGCTTAAGCTTGCATTTACATTAGGTTTCATGAATTGTCTCTATTTTAGCTTTTGACTCAAATCTTTGTATATTTGAGATATTTTGGCACTAAAATGTGAATCTAATTTTGTAGGTTTCAAATGATCATGAACTTAGATCATATTGGGTCAAACTTGAGCTAAATCTTGACTTCCATCAAGGGGATCAAGAGATGGATTAATATGGGTCGTCCGATCAAGAAACGACTAGATCTGAGCCATCTATCATCTGCTGACCAATCCGAGCTCAAATTAAAGTTAATCTAGACCACATATCAAGATTTGAAGATTTGGTCCAAATCAGAGATCATCCAGCCGTTGGATCGAGCTTAAGAGGAGCCTAAACCGTCCATTCAAAGATCAGAGCAATCTGACATCCGTTGCAGATCTGAACGATCCTAGCTGAGGAGGAGTAGATCAGGACCATTGATCAAGATCTGGGAAGTTTGGTTCAGATCTGAGATGATCCAACCGTTGGATGAGGCCAGAACAATCACAGCCGTTCAAATTCAAATTGGATTAGTTAAATCAAACATTCCCTCTTCCGCTCGAGGGGTCGCGAGGTCGCCAGATCGCGAGCTCTGTCTTCCAGTTTCTTCCATTCTTCATCGATTTCCTTGCTATTTTTCTTCTCCGATCGCGCGGCCAACATCAACTCGTTCCTTCTCAAGATTTTGGATCATCAAGGTAATCTTTCTGGTTCAGTTTTGCTAATCAAGTTTTCGCAGCTGAGAGAGTGCAGGTGAGGGTGTCGCCTGTACTCTGCCCAATGTTGATTCCGATCGATCGCTGTTGTCTTCATCAAGCGGATGCAATCGGAGCTTGTGGAGGGGTTCTCTGAAGGCTACCGAGAGTTTCCAAGCTCGATCGTTACTCAGCGTGTCAAGAAGGAGGAGATCGCGAGTGATTTCAGCTACTGACCGATCACGGCGACCGGACAGAGATGCCTCTGATCGGTCCCGTGACCGATCAGAAGAGTACCTGATCGGTCGGCTGACCGATCAGGAAGAGCAGTACAAAGCAAACTGAGCAAGGGAGTTTTCTTCGTTGGTTTTTGAGCTAGGGGGTTCATAGCTCATCTTTTGTGTGACGGCAAAGGGAAGTCTTGTCAATAAACTGATTTGATGTTTAATTAGGATAATTTTCGGTTCCAAGCATGTATTTCTTCAATTGCTCTAGCTTGTTTCCATTACACTACACTTCAAGCCAAGTTCCTTAAGCAATGCTTTGTTCTAGCTTTCATTGTCTTGCAATTAATTCTTTGCACTTAGTTCCCTGCAATTAGTTCTTAAATTCCAATTCATCGTTTGAATTTAATTGCTTAGTTGTTAACTACGTTAAGTTCAGTTTCTGCAACTTCCTAAGTCATTTCTGCTTAGTTAAGTCTATTTCATTCTAAATTGCTATTTCATATTGTCATTTCCTTATCGCCAAAAACCCCCATTTTATTAGAAAACTCAAATCACTAAACGACAATAACTTTCAAGCTCGAGTTAAACATTCACAACTAGTCAAGGAAAAATATGACCTGAGACCCCTATTCTACATTTCAATTTTGTTAGCCAAGGGTTTTCAGTTTATAAATATCTAAATTTGAGGCTCACTCGTGACACTTGTATTGGGCTTACCATCAAATTTTTGGCGCCGTTGTCGGGGAACACAAGTTGAGTTTGTTTAATTTGAGCTTGTGTTTATATCTATATTCTTTGGTTCTATTCTCATTTGCTTTATCTTTTTGTATACATTTAATGTCATTTTTGTTTGTTTATGGCCAGGACTGCAGGTGGCGATCTTGAGAGTTTGAGAAGCTATTGAAAATTTTTCTACTCATTCAAGCAGTTCCATGGCAGAATATCAGTATTTTCAGAATTTTCAGCAGCCTTGTCAGAATTTTCAGCAACCCTATTCTCAATTCCAAAATTTTCAGCAAAATTTTCAACCATTCCAGCCTTATCAAGATTTTCAGCAACCAAACCAACAATTTCAGCAAAACCAACCTTGGAATCAGCCAGAACAGCAGTTTCAGCAAAATTTTCAGAATTTTCAGCAACCATTTCTTCAGCCACCAATTCATCAGAACCAGCAAGTTTATCAAGATTTTCAACAACAATTTCATTATGATCAGCAAGGTTTCCAACCTTCACAGCAATCTTTCAAACCATTCCAGCAGAATTCTCAGTTTCAAAATTTTCAACCTTTCAACCAACATTTTCAGTAAGTAGATCAGCAATTTCAGACTCATAATTTTCAGCAACATTCACCAAGTTGTCAAACTAATTTTCAGCAATTTCAACAACCCAGTTGCTTATCTAATCAGCCCCAACAGCTTCATTTTCATAGTTCACAACTTACTTATAATTTTCAGCAATCTTATGTCACATTTCAAGACCAACAAGAGTCCTGTACCAATCAAGGAGACTTCGAGGATTCTAGTGAGTTTAATGCTCAACAACAAAGGCTTGAGGAGATTTTGCAACAAATCATACAACAACAAAATTCACAACAACAAGAGTATGATTCTACTCTTCAAAATATTGAGAGACACATGGGACAATTGGTTAGTGAAATGAATCAAATGCAAGCACAAGGATCAAGCCAAATGTCTTCTCAAGCTACTCTTAATTCTAAGGGGCATGATTGTGAACTGATTTTAAGGAATGAGGAAGTTGTTTCAAGTATAAACATTCCAAGGGTTGATTTTTATGAAAAATTTCCAGCAACCTATTTTCCATCTCAAAATAGCCCTGCAATTGATTCTATACTGGTTCCAAGTGACCCTAGTGCAAGCCTAAGTCCTTCTTCAATTGATCTTGCAATTTTGGTGGAAGAAGAAGAAGAAATCAGCAAAATCAGGGTACTTACAGCAGTTATTCCTCCTGAAATTCCTGTTCAAGATCCATTTCCAAAATTTTCAGCTCAAGTGGAGAAACCAAGGGAACCTTTACCCTTCCCACAGCACCCCAGACAGGATTTTTCTACCATTAGCATGGGTATTGTAGATGAAGTTGTTGAGGCAGATTTAATTGTTGATAAAGCTTCACTTGTTATAGTAGGAGGAGATTTAAGCTCAGATGAAGCTCAGGATGCATTAGCTGGGGAGGAATTGAAGGAGATGGATAGAAAAGCTTGTGACAGTCTTGGACTCGATTATGAAGCTCTACAGGACCCTTCTCATCTTTTATTTTGTGATGATATAGTTGTTGATGGTCCTAATTTTTCTAATATGGCTGTTGCAGATATTGATGATGAAACATGCGTTAGAGATTCAAAAAAAAAAAAAAGGTGGAACCGCCACCTCAGCGGCCCCCTGATCCCTGCCCCACGGGTTTTCAGAGGGAGGCAAATCACGGTTATCACTGGTGTAGTGAGGCGCCTGGGGTCGAGGGAATTAATGCCAGCAGACCAGGATTTTATTCCCGTGTGCAAATGGCGACCCTCGAACCTATGACCTCATTCAAATCGGCCAGACGCCTCACCATCCGATCCAGCCCGTGGGGGCAACATGCGTTGGAGATGATTCTACAGGTGTAGGAGATTGCACTGAGCCCCAGGGACCACCAACATTGATTGATACATTAGAAGATTCAGATGATAAGTATGAAAGTATAGGGACTTGCATGGTGGAAGCAAGAACCCAAGAATCACCTCTTAGTTGAATGTCCACCAGAATCTGAGATTGAAGTGGAACCTGTACATGACCAGGAGGAGGTCATAGCTCTTGTAGAACCTCCAGGTATTCTTCAGCATGATAAGGTGAGTATTTCTCCTATTTCTTTAGAAAAATTCATAGAGGTACCTAGGGTTGATTTTGTTAGTTGTAATGAATCTCTTGATACATCTTGTGTAGGGCCTGATTGTGAAGAATTCATAGAGATACCTAGGGTTGATTTTGTTGGTTGTGATGAATTTATTGATACATCCTATGTGGATACTGATTGTTTAGAAAAATTCATAGAGGTACCTAAAATTGATTTTATTGGTTGTGAAGAAATTCTTGATACATCTTATGTAAAAATTAATTGTGAAAAATCCATAGAGGTACCCAAAATTGATTTTATTGGCTGTGATGAATCTCTTGATACATCTTGTGTAGAGCCTGATTGTGAAGAATTCATAGAGATACCTAGGGTTGATTTTGTTGGTTGTGATAAATTTGTTGATACATCCTATGTAGGAACTGATTATGAAGAATTCATAGAGGTACCTAGTGTTGATTTCGTTGGATGTGATAAATTTCTTGATATACCCTATGTGGATACTGTTTGTGAAAAATTAATAGAGGTACCCAAAATTGATTTTATTGGATGTGATGCATTTTTGGATACATTTTATATAGAGACTGATGGTATTTCATTTCTTTCTTACCCTGCATGCGTGAGGGAGGTATTGCATGGTTTTGCAGGGCGCCGTCGGATTCTGGAGTGCGTACTTCAACTAAATAGACTCCAACCTCCTAGAAGGACTTCTAAAAAGCATCAAGAGGGAGGAGTTAATCTTACTTTGACTCGTAGCACTCCACCTCTTAAATGGATTTTGTACCTAAATCGTCTCCGGCCACCGGAATACATTTATGAAAAGTTTAAGTGTGGGGGAACAGTGCACCATGACATTGATCACATGAAGAATGCTCTCTTGACCACCCAAACTCCACCACTACCGGGACGGAGGTTATACCTTAATCGACTCCAACCGCCAGGAATAAAGGGGAGTTTGTTCCTTCTTGTATTTTATTTCATTGCATGTTTCATTTTTATGTTTTCTAGAAGTAAAATTTTCTTTTAAAATGAGTTCTTGCTAATAAATATTTGAGTAGTGTAGAATGAATAAAGAGTCATTGTATATACCATTTTAACCTTTTGGCATTTTATTTCTTGCATGACTAGGAATAAATGTATCCATCTAAATTTTCTTATATCATTTTAGAGTCCTTTGAAAGCAAATTAAATTTGGTTGTTAAAACTTAGGATTTGAGCCAATGGATGAAAAGTCTTGGATGCTTGAGTACTACTTAGTTATGGACTCGAGAGTGATGACTTGAGATGATTTTTTTTTTTTGCCTAGTGAGAATTTAGCCTAATTTTTGTGATACACATATGTGATTGTACTCTAGAACTTGCTTAGGTTCTTTCAAAGCTATATTTCTATGATTGGACCACATTTACACTTTGTTTCCTTTTTCATATCAACTCTTGCAACATTCCTTTTTGATCTACTTTTTATTCTATTTTTCCTTTCCCTAATCTTCATGTTCATCATAATCTTCTCTATGGACTTGGTACTTTGATGTTTCTTGATGTTACTTTGCCCGAGACAGACAAAAGTTTAAGTGTGGGGGAGGATGCAAGCATTCTATCAAATATAGAGGATAAAATATAGCATTTAGCAACATACAAGCAAAAGTGTCAATTGAAGGAGTTTGTATCAAGTTTGGTTGCGGAAGTAAGTAGAGCATGTAATTCCGTATTCAACATATGTTTTGATCAAAAACGTTTCTGTTGGAGATGAATTGAGCTGTACAATTCAAGTGTGAATTGAATTTGAAAGTGCTGAAAAGAAAAGAAAAACTGAGAAGCTAAAAGGAAGCAAAAACAAAAATAAAAACTGGGTGGCTGTAAAGGCAGCTAAATTGCAAGAATTAATGATACATTACTATCATTTTGATGGAAAGAAATGGGAGCTTCCAAGTGTTAGAATCATTGAAAGAAATGGAAGCAAAAAACAGAAACAAAAAAACTTGGCTGCAGAGAAGAAAAATTAGAAAAATAGAACATCAGGAAAAAGAAAAGAAGTAGCTGAAAAACAAAAGAAAAGAAAAGAAAAAGACAAAGAGAAACATGAAGTGGAAGCAAGTGATGGGTTAGATTTTGAATTTGAAGACGTGAACAAGTTTATAGTTGAGTTTAAGAGTTAGCTCAATGTCAAAATCGAGCAGAGCAGTTTCAAAATTTGCAGTTCAGCTACTGATCATCACCTGATCGGTCTCCAGACCGATCAGAGAGGAGTCTGATCGGTCACTGGACCGATTAGTAGCAGTCCAATCCGTTCAGAAGCAGAGCCAGAACGATCAGCTAAAGTCTGATCGGTCCCTTAACCGATCAGCAGACGCTGGCACACCAAATTCAGTAATCAAAGAATCATGGTTTGTTCTCTACTCAATTTTATGCTCTGATTTCACTCGAAGATACCATCAAAGGGGCAAAGTACATTAGGTTACACTTTTGAGTGTCCAAGTCTACCACTTTCTTTACTTTTCCATATTTCCTTACCATGTTATATCCCTCTACTTTCTTTATCATAATTCTTTAGTATCAAAATTCATTAAACCTCTATTTCATTTTTATCATTTCATATTTCTTTAACTCGTTTGAATAAGCTTTTGTATATGTGGATCCAAATCAAGAATGATGGTGGAGAGTAGATAATAAGCAAGCTTATGGTAGTGCAAGAACCATGTTGTGTTTGAGTGAGCTCTACTTTCATCAAAAATGTAGAACTTAGGAAGAGAGCTACTAAATATTCCCTTGAGAGGCTTTGTGAGTTTAATTCATCTCAATGAGTCATGAAAGATGAAGTATGCTAAGTTGTTGATTTAAGGACAAGATACTAGTCTATTGAGTTTAGATTTGTGAGAATTGACAACCCTAGGTAATTTCCTTTCAATTGCTTCTAACTATGATGGAGAATAATCTAGGGGGATACATCATTAGTTTACTAGTAGCTTGTGTGAGACGCCCAAGAGTAAGTGTGGGGGAGTTGATAATTACTATTTTGTTGATAAATTTAGGCTCTCAAATCCATGTTTTGATTCCTTTTTATATGCTTAAGCTTGCATTTACATTAGGTTTCATGAATTTTCTCTATTTTAGCTTTTGACTCAAATCTTTGTATATTTGAGATATTTTGGCACTAAAATGTGAATCTAATTTTGTAGTTTCAAATGATCATGAACCTAGATCATATTGGGTCAAACTTGAGCTAAGTCTTGACTTCCATCAAGGGGATCAAGAGATGGATTAATATGGGTCGTCCGATCAAGAAACGGCTAGATCTGAGCCATCTATCATCTGCTGACCAATCCGAGCTCAAGTTAAAGTTAATCTAGACCACATATCAAGATCTGAAGATTTGGTCCAAATCAGATATCATCCAGCCGTTGGATCGAGCTTAAGAGGAGCCTAAACCGTCCATTCAAAGATCAGAGCAATCTGAGTCATCCGTTGCAGATCTGAATGATATCAGCTGAGGAGGAGTAGATCAGGACCATTGATCAAGATCTGGGAAGTTTAGTTCAGATCTGAGATGATCCAACCGTTGGATGAGGCCGGAACAATCACAGTCGTTCAAATTCAAATTGGATTAGTTAAATCAAACATTCCCTCTTCCGCTCGAGGGGTCGCGAGGTCGCCAGATCGCGAGCTCTGTCTTCCAGTTTCTTCCGTTCTTCATCGATTTCCTTGCTATTTTTCTTCTCCGATCACGCGGCCAACATCAACTCGTTCCTTCTCAAGATTTTGGATCATCAAGGTAATCTTTCTGGTTCAGTTTTGCTAATCAAGTTTTCGCAGCTGAGAGAGTGCAGGTGAGGGTGTCGCCTGTGCTCTGCCCACTGTTGATTCCGATCGATCGCTGTTGTCTTCATCAAGCGGATATAATCGGAGCTTGTGGAGGGGTTCTCTGAAGGCTACCGAGAGTTTCCAAGCTCGATCGTTACTCATATGAGGGACAGAAGTCAAAGTCGAAGAGGGCTTGAAGGCAACAGATCGAGTTTGCTAGATGAAGAGCCAACCAGGTCGTGAGGGTTCGAGTGCTGAGAGAATTGTACTCGGGAAGGGTAACCCTAGGCTTAGGAAGTGGACCAGTCGACTGATAAGGGATCAGTCGACTGATGGAGTCCACAGAAAGATCAGTCGACTGGTTCGAGACCAGTCGACTGATAGTGACCAGAATTTGAAAGGTCAGGTTGTGACATTCAAATTCGTAAGGACCAGTCGACTGGTGCCGGACCAGTTGACTATTAACGGTCAAATCAGCCTCGAGCTCTATTTAAGGGAGCTCGTTTATGGCTGTTTCTTCTTGGTGAAACAAGCTTGGTAAGAGCCTGTTAGTAGCCTGTACGTGCTCAGGGGTTGTCGAAGTGTTGTGGCAAAGTTTCTCCACCCACAAGGAGTGACAAGAGCTAGCCGGAGGTGCTCCGGAGAATTATCCACTGAAGGATCGGGATCGTCCACCTTATGGATAGTCGTGGAGTAGGAGTTTCATCTCCGAACCAGGTAAATCGGTGTGACGTTCTTGTTTGTTAGTTTTATTTTTTGTTATTTCGCTTGCGCACTAACATTTGTAGGAAGACAAGATCGAAAAGAAGCTATTCACCCCCCCCTCTAGCTTAACGAAAAGGTCCTAACAGAAAATAGACAGGTATCAAATAACAATTCAGTAAAACACAAAAAAAACTTATCTAAGTATGAAGATGGTTTTCCTATTGGCTCCCATAGACTAAAGCCTCAATATGGGCTATATAAGATGTGAATCTTGTGTTGGGTTTCAGTTGTTTGCGCATGGGAATCCTCTCCATGTCCCTGGATTAAAATTTCATTAATTGAAACCAATCCGAATGGAGAACAATTTCCCAAGCAACTGACTCATCATCATACTAATTGATACGAGTGACCACATGAACAAACTTATTGTTCAAGTCATCTAACTCGTCTAACTAATTAGCCGCGGAATAGACGATGAATGGATCGTCGATTTTTGTGTTTATCATTGGGGTCCATGTTAAATATCAACATACAATAATAAGATAAAGTGAAAGGAACCAAAACAAGAAGTTATACCTCTTGTTTACCTCGCGATCTTCTATTGTATGACCCAACCTCTTCTTGGACGTCAAGTGGGTGACGATCATCCAAGAAACGAAGTCACCAAGACCAAAGCAAAACATTCTTCTTCTTCTTCTTCCTTGCGCCGAAACCCTAGTGGGTTTTTTGGTTGCCGCCGGCCATGAGGAGAGGAAGAACTCCTTTCTTTAGCTTGCGTCGGCTCCAAGAGATGAGGAGGAAGATGATGAAGACGATGAAGAAGAGAAGAAGCTCTTCTTCCTCACAACACCACTGCCGAAAACTCCTTCTTCTTCCTTCTTTGTTTGCACCGGCGCCGCCCACCTCAAGATGTGCCGCCAGCCAAAAACCCTTCCTTGTTTGCTTCCGGCGCCGATCACCACCACAAGTGGAGAGAAGAGAGGATAGAGAGTAGAAGGAAAGGAGAAGTATTCAACCTCTCCTTCCCTTGCTTCCAACCGGCCACCCTCTTCCTTACTGTCGGCGCCCACAAACCCTAGGAGAGAGAGAGAGGTGAGGAGAGAATTAGGTTTAAGGCTTGGGATTAATTGGATAGTATGCCTTGGTCTCATGACACATGAGGTATTTATAGGCTACAATATGGACCATGAGGAGGAGTTAAATCTTGGCCTCCTAATGGATCAAAGTCCGATCCATTAATGATGATCCAATCCACTAAAGGATCACCATTGAATGACCTCACCACCCCTCATAAATAAATATGGGCTCCACCTATTACGTGTACAAAATCTCCCTGTGTTTAAGATATCGAATGTCCACTAATTAATTAAATTACTGACAATTTAATTAATTGATATCTAACTCCATGAGTAGTACCACTCAACCTTATCATTATGTAGGACCAAGTACACCTGCAGGATTTCCATGAACTTTATGAGCTCCTCAAAGGGACATCATCAACCTGACATATCAGGACACAATTTCCTTCTATAATCAACGGCACACCATGTAAATAATATTATTTCCCAACTTACCGGGCCTATCGATTTAACAAATAAATCTCGTCTATTGGTAAATCAAAGAAATAGATATTAAGTACATGTGCCCGTTATTATATCGGGATTAAGAGCATGTACACCATAATATCTGAAGTCTGATTCAATTATATAGTCAGTATAAATTGAATCACCTCTATATCGATCCTGCTCAATACACACAGTGTACTAGTGTAATGTTATGGTCAAGATAAACTAATACCAAATTACACTACAACCATGTCAATGGTTTGTCCAAAACCATCTAGGTTGTAAGCCGCTACTTATACTCTACAAAGGACTGATAACATGATCTTCTGTGTGACACTACACACCATTTTATCTACAATGTAAAGTATTAGACAATAGCATGCATATATCAAATATAAAATGCAAACAATGATCATGTGATTCTTATTCCAAAATGTAAATGTTCATACAAAAGCTAGACTTTTAGTATACATCCTAATATCTTGTCCTTAGGGATTTAATATTGATTTGGTCCAACTTGATTAGTCAACCTTAACTTTGGGACTCATGCTTAGACTCGAGTTCTAGTTTGGTTCAATACTAAGTAATATGATCTGTAGCGTGAGTTGGTTCAATAACCAAGTTCGGATCGATTTAGAACTGATTTTTATTATCCAAGAATCATGTCAAGATTCTTGGAACCCGAGATAAATCATTCTAGCGCAATTCTAAGTTCCTTTACTTGAGTTTTCAAGGAGGAATTCTCTTCCTCAAGTTTTTAGACTTGAGTTGAGGTTCCTTCCTGAACTGGTTCAGTTAAGGAGCTTGAGTTGGCTTCCTCCTTCAGGGTTTTAACTTCCTGTCAGAGGGATTAAACCCAACATTGGCTTTGGCCAACCTATGAGACAAATATGAAATCAAATCGTAAAGTGCGATTCGGGATAGCCTCTTACCTTTATTTGTCCGTCTTCCGAAATTTAGAGCTTTTCGGTTCCGATTCTGATTCGGTGTCGAGATTGTCCGAGGCTATCAGCGCGAGGAAGTTGGAGTATGGAGCTTCTTCTTCGTCCTCTGAAGACGACTCGTCCCACGTAGCTTGGAGGGCCTTCTTCCTCCGAGTTTTCTTGTTTTTCTTCATTCAAGTTGGGACACTCCGATTTGTAGTGACCCTTCTTGTTGCACCCTAACAGGTTACCTCGCTCTTCGCCTTCTGACTGGTAGTAGGTTCGACTGGATCATCCTTTTGTTGAACCGCCTTCTTCTTCTTTCTTTGGCCCTTGATCATCTTGTAGTAATTCCGGGCCATCCGGACCAACTCCAGATGATCGATTCCTTCATCGTCAGATTCTGAGTCGGAATTGGACTCGGGTATCGGTTGTAACTTCTTTTTCTTCTACTTTTGAGGGACTTTACCTACAAACAATGTTATACCTTTCTCAACCTATTCAACGTTAGTTTGTTCATGCAGCTATAATTTAGAAAATTAACTCATCAAGCTTAATGTCAGATAGGCTCCTTGAAACCTTATACGCATCTACCATAGATGCCCACAAAGAATTTCTTGGGAACGAGTTTAGAGTGTACCTTATTAGATCACGATTTTCTACCTTGTAACCTATTGTGTGTAGACCATTTATTATTTCTTGAATCCTTACGTGGAGTTGTGCAGCTGTCTCACCGTCTTGCATTTTGATAGTGTACAACTTGTTGAGAAGAAGATCACGCTTGCTGATCCTTGTATCTGATGTCCCCTTGTGTAGCTCGCTCAGTTTGTTCCATAGTTCCTTTGCGCTGCTAAAGGGGCTGACGCGGTTGAATTCTTCTTTTGTCAAGCTACACTAGAGGGTCTGTGTAGCTTTAGCGTCTACTTCAATTTTTTTCGTGAGTGGAGCGTCCCACTCTGAATATCTCTGAACTTCACCTTGTGAGTTCTTAGGGATTTTCAGTCCAGACTAGATTATAATCCACATATCCACCTGAATTTTCAGGTGGGCCCCCATTCTGCTCTTTCAGTAGGAGATGTCTTCTCCCGAGAACAAAGGTGGTCGTGCGATATTATAGCCTTCTTGCATGGCCATTAAAGAACTTGAAATTTTGCAACAACAAGAAACTTGTTCCAAAACTTAGTCTGGGATTAGTAGTGCGGAATATATAAAAAAATGAAAAATAAAAACAAATTTTGTGTTGCACCAACATCAAAAAATGAAAATCTTACAAACCAAAATAATTAATGATTAACACCGAAAAACTTGCTCAGTTGGTAGTTTCACCAAGATTGAGCAACCTGCTCTGATACCACTTGTGAGATCGTTGTGGTCGATAGAGAGGGGGTGAATATCAACTACTTAAAATTTTTTGAAAATGCAGATAATACGCAGCGGAAAGTAAAACAATGCTAACTCGTTTTTTTTTTACTTGGTTCGGAGTCTATAATGGCTCATACTCGAAGGCTCATTGTCCTTGGCCGTTTTCGTTGGGCAATTCTATATTTCGAAAAATGATATAAGTGAAAAGCTTCGAATACAGAATTAAGCAATAAAACAAAATTATACCGACGACACAGAGGAAATGGCGAAGACTCTCGAGCAGCGTGTCGTCAATCTTAAGTGTTGTTGGCGCGAGAAACTCGAGCATAGAAGAATGATGGAGCGTGTTTGAGTGCTTGAGTTGGAAAACAGTTGTTCTGGAAGCAAAGGGGTGAAGCCCCTTTTATAGTACCTTCTTGGGCGCCTGAAAAGGGTCTGGGGCACCTACCATGTCACTCGAACCTGGCGCGTGCTTATCCGCAGACTTGGCCAAACCTTATCCCTGGTCTTGGGCGCTTGAGAGTGTTGAGGCGCCTGATAGCTCATGGGCACCTAAGAAGCTGACATGGCAAACCTGCCAGCTCAACTTCTCCATCTGCTGAAAAACCCCTTCTGGGGCGCCCGATACCTCTCAAGCGCTTGGGTTCTCGAGCACCTGAACCCTTTCCGACGGCTGGGATAGCAGCAGTTGGTTCCTTTCAGTCCTGCAACCAGGGTTAGTTCAAACTGACCAGCCCTGAGTTCTTTGCTAATCACTACGCCAAACATTAGGTCATGTTTGGCTAATCCTTTGGTCAAACTGATCAGACCTGGATTTACCCTACCAAACATTAAGTCATGTTTGGCTTAACCCTTAGTTAGACTAACCAGCTGTTGATATATTGTCAAATATCAAAATTCTAAAAATTGACTATTCTTGTCTAATATGTTTTGCACCAACTATCCAAATCGATTGAGAGTTATTTGTGACGAAGAGCCAAAAAGGTTAAAGATTGATTGAGGCAATCAATCAAGACATTATTAATCGATTGGGTAATTGATTAAAGCACCTTCGCAAGCAAATAGAAAGTTTACTAATTGATTGGTATGGCTGACCAATCGATTAGGATTTTGAAAAAGAATCATTTTGCAAGTATTTAAATGGTCAACTAACGTGATAATCAGTTAGGAAAAGCTGATCCTAAACTCCTAACCTAATCTATATCTATTTTAGCAGACCCTAAACTTCAGTATCATAATAATTCACATTCTCATACAATCTATTATCTATATAGTTTTAATCAAATCATCATTTTGTTAAAAAAAACTTCATTATCATAAACAAGTCACACATGCAAGTTCAACAAAAATATAAATTATTTCTTAATCTTCTTTCCACAAACTTGTACATGAAATTGTCAGGCGGTTCATAAATAAGCATGTCAGAGATGCCATATAAAGACAAAACAAACTTATTTGATTAGTGTTACTAAAACAAACTTCGCAGTGATGATATTCAATATTTTGATTTATTTCACTTCAAAAAAGATTGCCGGGAGCAACAAAATGGTTGCATGTTACTTAGAGATACAAAGAAATGAAGGTACATAGGCTTATAGAGGAGACGAGGTTTTCCTTTCCATACTATCTTCCTGAGAGGAGGCAGGTGACAGCGAGGACGATGACATGGCTGCATGGTATGAGGAGGCGGCTAGTTGAGCAAAAGCTGGCAGTGCCCCACCTGACAACCATAACAAGTATTAGAACCACCTGAATAGGAGGAATCAAAAAACAAATTTCAAAAAATTGGGAGAACATGTTCGTAACATATTCAACACATAACAACATGACTTCATTCATGTATAAATTTTCATCAGTTTTCTCATTCCAAAGGTTGTGTCAGTTTGTCAGTTCCAAGTGTTATATTTCTTACAATGACAAGCAACCAAGTGTTTGATCCTGTTATGCGGAAGTACAAAACAAAACAAGAAATAGATTGATATAGATGATAAAGAAGGTTGTGTCAGTTTGTCAGTTCCAAGTGTTACATTTCTTACAATGACAAGCAACCAAGTGTTTGATCCTGTTATGCGGAAGTACAAAACAAAACAAGAAATAGATTGATATAGATGATAAAGAAAAAAATAAACAAAATGGCATAGGCAACTATTAGACAAACAAAGAAATAAAGCAAAGTTCCTAATACATTTATTTGAGAAGACATGTTATGTTTTCAATTCCACTTCAAAATTATCACCCCATCATCGCCCTCATCCTTCGCCTTCGCACTTAGTCACCCCATCTTAGCCAACACAGGCGTCATCTCCTCCTTTCTGCCGACAGCGCGAGGGAGGAGGAGCAAGCTTTTTCTGCCAGCGAAACCTCACCTTGGCTAACTTCAAGAAGCCCAAGTTTGTCTGCCGGCGCTTCTTCGCCGACGTCGATGAGTATTTAGCCGCCGCTTGCTCCAGCCCCACTTGCCTTGGTGATAAGATCGCCACAATTGGTTCGCCTTGATATTCAGTTGGGGAAAGATATTGACGCCGCACTCAAGAAAGATAAGAAGGTGAGTGATAAGTCATGGGTGTTTTGATCGCCACAAGTTGCCTTAGTAAGATCAGATTTAGTTATTTGCCTAAGAACTCTAAGGAAGCTCTCACAATAGAGAAAACTCAGATTTCATTCCAACCAAAAACCTCCTTAGTCATACAAGAGTTTTCCTATATATAGACTTAGTGGAGGTTGAAACATTAACCACTACTACACTTCCCACTAAGCACTAATTATGCACCATTATCATGCATGGGCATTTATTTTCCCCTAATGGACCACTAATTCCCAATACTAGCTTAGGAATTCTCAAAAAGGCATTAAAACCCGCCGAAGGACATTGAAAGTCATTCTAGAAAAATCCCCCAAAAATACATACGAAAATGATCCTCATGTTGGCTCAATGTCACTTTCAAGTTGAAGGAATGTGATCCATTTAGTTGTTGCCTCCATTGTGCATTGATCTTCCTTTTCCTTGCGCACCATTATTAAACCCTCCAAGGCTTGCTTCATGTTTTTATTCATGTTTTTAGTCTTGGACCTTGTCTTGGGTCCTCCAATTCTTTTCAATGTCTCTTCATCCTCGGCTTTGTCTTGTAAGCTTGTAACCCCTCCTTGGCTTTCATCATTCCCTCCTTCTTTAGATAAATTCGTCCTCGAATTTAGGTCCTCGTCACCTACATCAACAGGATGCAAATCAGCCACATTAAACGTTGCACTACCACCATACTCACCGGGCAAGTCAATCTTTTAAGCATTGTCATTAATTCTTTCTAATACTTGGAATGGTCCATCTCCTCGTGGTTGAAGCTTTGATTTCCTTTGGGCAGGAAACCTTTCCTTCCTCATATGAACCCACACCCAATCACCGGGTTCAAGGACAGCTCTTTTTCTCCCTTTATTGGCTCTATTTGCATATTGCTCCATTTTCTTTTCAATTTGAGATTTAACTTGCTCATGAAGCTTCTTCACATATTCCGCCTTTGTTTTGCCATCCTTGTGAACTAAGGAAGAAGTGTTAGGTAAAGGAAGCAAATCAAGAGGCGTTAGCAGATTGAACCCATTAACAATCTCAAAAGGAGAAAATTGAGTAGTAGAATAGACAACCCTATTATAAGCAAATTCAACATGGGGTAAACATGTGGTGGAGAAAAGAAGCTTTGTTCCCAACTTGTTCCATAAGGTCCTCCAAAAATGGCTTAAGAATTTGGTGTCACGATCTGAAACAATGCTCCTAGGCATGCCATGAAGTCTTACCACCTCTTTGAAAAACAAATTTGCCACATGAGTTGCATCATCCACTTTGTGGCAAGGTATGAAGTGTGTCATCTTAGAAAATCTATTAACTACCATAAAAATGGAGTCCTTACCTTTTTGAGTGTGTGCCAGCCCTAAAACAAAATCCATAGACAAGTCAATCCACGGGAAATCAGGAATAGGCAAAGGAGTGTATAGTCCATGAGGTGATACCTTAGATTTTGTTGTTCTACACACAATGCATCTTTCACAAAATTTCTGCACATGATGCTTCATGTGTAACCAATGAAAACGTTCATACAGCATTTCTAACGTCTTTTGAACCCCAAAGTGTCCCATTAAACCCCCCCCCCTCATGTGCTTCCCTAACTAGCAATTCACGCATGGATCCTCTAGGCACACAAAGTCTATTATTCTTAAACAAGTAGTTATCATGCCTAACAAACCCATTTTGTGATTTCTTTTCACACGCAACATATAATTGGGAAAATTCATTATCATGTACATATAATTCTTTAATATGTTCAAAGTCAAGCAATTTAGTTTCAAGTGTAGCAAGCAAATTATACCTTCTTGAAAGTGCATCTGCTACAACATTTGCCCTTCCTTGCTTGTGCTTAATCACATAAGGAAATTGTTAAAGAAATTCAACCCACTTGGCATGTCTTTTGTTGAGCTTCTCCTGCCCTTTCAAATACTTCAAAGATTCATGATCACTATGAATAATAAATTCTTTAGGCAAAAGATAATGCTGTCATGTTTGCAAAGCTCTAACAAGTGCATACAATTCTATATCATAATTGGAATAGTTGAGAGTGGCGCCACCTAACTTCTCACTAAAATATGTAATGGGATAATCATCTTGAAGTAAAACAGCCACAATACCCACATGAGATGTATCACATTCAATTTCAAATGATTTGGAAAAATCAGGCAAAGCAAGAATGGGTGCGTGTGTGAGTTTGTCCTTAAGTGCTTGAAATGTATTTTCTTGATTCTCCCCCCATTTAAAACCCATATTATTCCTAACAATTTCATTAGGGGTGCTGCCAATGTGCTAAAATCCTTCACAAACCTTCTATAGAAACTTGTCAACCCATGGAAGCTCCTAACCTCACTCACAGTTTTAGAAGTTGGTCAATCTCTAATGGCATTAACTTTCCCTTCATCAACCTGCACTCTTTTAGAACTTATGACAAAACCAAGAAAGCTCACATGATTAGTGCAAAAAGAACACTTTTCTAAGTTAGCATATAGTTTCTCCTTTCTAAGGACATGCAAGACAGATTGGAGATGTGCAATATGCTCAACAAAACTCTTGGAATATACCAAAATATCATCAAAGTATACTACCATAAATTTTCCAAAAAATTCTCGTAAAACATGGTTCATAAGCCTCATAAAAGTGTTTGGTGCATTAGTTGACCCAAAAGGCATTACCAACCATTCATACAATCCATATTTAGTTTTGAAAATAGTTTTCCATTCATCCCCTTCCCTTATCCTAATTTGACCCACTTTTCAAATCAATTTAGAAAAGAAACAAGCACCATGCAATTCATCAAGTAAATCATCAAGTCTAGGGATAGGATGTCTATACCAAATTATGATGTTGTTGATTGCTCTACAGTCAGTGCACATCCTCCATGATCCATCCTTTTTAGCTACCAAAATTACGGGTACAGCACAAGGACTTAAGCCCTCCCTAACCCATCCTTTTTGCAATAACTCCTCCACTTGATTTTGTATCTCCTTTGTTTCTTGAGGGTTGCTCCTATAAGCTGGCCTATTAGGTAGAGAAGCACCAGGAATAAGGTCTCTTTGGTGTTATATTCCCCTCATTGGTGGCAAACCGGAGGTACTTCCTTGGGAAACACATCCTCAAAATCTTGCAAAATAACAACAACATCACTAAGCAAGGAGTTACTATTAGATTCCAAGCAAGTTTCCTTGCACAAAAGAAGAAATATAGGTTGCCTTGTCAAATAAGCTCTCTTCACCTCACTTCCTCTTGTAAACAAATTTTCTATTTTTCTCTCTTTTTTTCCCTCATTCTCTCTTTTCTTTTGAATTTTGTCCTCAAAATCAATTATTTTCTTTTTCACACACTCTTTCTCTTTCTTAAGCTCTCGCTCTTCTTTTACTCTTTTCTCTTCTTTTTTTTTTTTTGATCCTCACAAACCTCTCTAGGTGATAATGGTACAAGTGTGACATTGCGAGAATTGTGAACAAGAGAGAACTTGTTGGAGAATCCATCATGGTGAACTCGCCTATTAAACTGCCAAGGTCTCTCAAGAAGAATGTGGCTTGCCTCCATAGGTACAATATCACATAGAACTTGATCTTTATATTTGTCAATGGAGAAATTAATCAACACTTGCTGATTCACTACCAATTCACCACTATTACTCAGCCATTGGAGTTTATATGGCCTTGCATATGGTGTAGTCTTTAGGTTGAGTTTGGTGACCAACCTAGTGCTAGCCACATTGGTGAAACTCTCACGATCAATGATCATAGAGCATGTTTTACCTTGAATAAGGCAGCGGGCATAAAAAAAAATTTCTCTTTGGTCCTCTTCATGCTCCTTGGCTTGACTCTCCAATAACCTCTTAACCACCAAGAGATCTCCATCTTGCGCATAGGCTGCTCCATCATTTTCCCCATCGCTTGAGGAAGAGGAATGAGAAGAAATTTCTTCACTAGAAATATTCCCATTATCCCCCACCACCATAGTTTTCTTATTCGGGCATTCAGATGCAATATATCCTTTTCCCAAACACTTAAAGCAAATGATATCCCTACTCTTAGAAGTAGAAGAAGAATTAGTAGGAATAGGCTTCTTAGTGCTTGTTACCTCCTTAGAATTAGAAGAATAACCCTCCTTCTTTGGCTTGTCCTTCCAACTTAAAGAGTAGTTCGAAGAAGATGATTTCTTCATAATGTCCTATCTCTTTAATTGTTGCTCCACTTTCATTGCTTGATGAACCAAGTCTTCAAGCTCAACATAATGTTGTAACTCCACAATGTCTCCAATATCTCGGTTTAGACCATGGAGAAACCGAGCCATGGTTGCTTCCCTATCCTCCACAATATTGGCCCTAATCAAAGCTACCTCCATCTCCTTATAATACTCATCCACATTCCTACTCCCTTGGATGAGTCTTTGCAATTTGTTGTGCAAATCCCTGTGGTAGTGGGAAGGCACAAATCTCCTTCTCATCAAAGTCTTCATTTCATCCCAAGTGTCTATAGGATGCTCTCCATACCTTCTTCTCTCTTTTTGCACTTGATCCCACCAAATTAAGGCATAATCAATGAACTCAAGGGCAGCCACCTTCACTTTCTTTGCATCATTGTAATTGTGGCATAAGAAGATTTGTTATATTTTCATCTCCCACTCAAGATATGTTTCGGGGTTGTTCCTCCCTTGAAAGGAAGGTACCTTGACTTTCACCCCTCGTAGATCATCTTCACGTCTATGGTCTCTACCTCCTCTTTCACGTCTTCTTCCCCCTTCACGCCTCCTTCCTTCTCTTAGAGAATCGTAGAATATGTCACTTGCTTAATGAAATTCTTCATGATTAGAATTGGCCCCATGGTTGTGAACTCTTCCTCCATCGAGTCGGTCCATCCTTTCGTGTAATCCTTTAAGTTGACTTTGAAGCAACCTCTCAAAGTGTTGCATAAGTGCCTCCATTTGAAGCCTATTAGGATCTTGCCTAAGGGAATTAGGTGTTCTTTCCCCACTCATGCTTGCAACAAAAGAAGATGACAAGGACAATTACAAAAGAAATATTAGAAGGATCTCACCACTCTACTCATGTGTTTGCACTCAAATTTAGCCACTCAGCATCCTTTATAAGCTCTTAAGAAAAGAACCTTATCAATGATTTTTTTTTTCAAGCCAGCAAGTTGACGATCAAGTAAGCAAGAAACCAACAAGAAAATAGGAGTAGAACAAGAGAAATAAACGAATAAAACAAAAAATTCAGCAACGATCAAGAGCAATGAGAGAAATATTGAATCCTTTTAATTCACAAATTCTCTTCTTTTTTTTCCTCCTTTCTTTTCGAATTTTTTTTACATTTTTTTTTTAGTTTAGGACCCAAATAGAGAACAAAAATTGGTGACAATAGAGATAGAGAATGAAAAGATGAGAGATCAACGAAGATGAACAAGAACAAAAGGATGATATATATTTTTTTTTTGAATTGACAAACAAAACGCAAACCTGAAAATCAAGGACCCGGGCTCTGATACCAAATGATTAGATCACCGCAATCGGTTCGCCTTGATATTCAGTTGGGGAAGGATATTGACGTCACTCAAGAAATATAAGAAGGTGAGTGATAAGTCATGGGTGTTTTGATCGCCACAAGTTGCCTTGATAAGATTAAATTTAGTTCTTTGCCTAAGAACTCTAAGGAAGCTCTCACAATAGAGAAAACTCATCTTAGTGGAGGTTGAAACATTAACCTCTACTACACTTCCCACCAAGCACTAATTATGCACCATTATCATGCATGCATAAATGCATGGGCATTTATTTTCCCCTAATAGACCACTAATTCCCAATACTAGCTTAGGAACTCTCAAAAAGGCATTAAAACCCACCGAAGGACATTGAAAGTCACTCTAGAAAAATCCCTCAAAAATACATACGAAAATGATCCTCATGTTGGCTCAATGTCACTTTCAAGTTGAAAGAATGTGGTTCATTTAGTTGTTGCCTCCATTGTGCATTGATCCTCCTTTTCCTTGAGCTCCATTATTAAATCCTCCAAGGCTTGCTTCATGTTTTTATTCATGTTTTTAGTCATGGACCTTGTCCTGGGTCCTCCAATTCTCTTCAATGTCTCTTCATCCTCGGCTTTGTCTTGTAAGCTTGTAACCCTTCCTTGGCTTTTCATCACTTGGTGATTGCTTTAGCAAAGCCTCACCTCTCGTCGGTGCTTCTCTATTTGTGCGAACCCTCCTCACGGCGCTTCTCTGTTTTCTCATCCGCACGGCGCCTGTTTTGTCAAAGCTCGCGTCCATTAAAATCTAGCGTTCGCTGTTACCCAGGGAGAGCAAGGCTAGGGTTCATCGTCTGCCTCGTTCGCCGCTTCATCCCCAATGCGAGGCGATGTTCTTCCAGGCGGCCAGCGTTCTTCGTCCAGGCACTTGTTTTTCTGAAGAGGAATCTTTGAACTTCATTTCCATTTTGCTCTGGAAATTGTACTTCATTTGGGGAAGTAGATGAACGCTGAGCTTTGTTGATTTCACCACTTGATTGCTGAGCTAGAATAGTAGCCTTCAGCCCTGCTTTCCTTCTCTTCAAATAAAGCCGTAGCAACTATATTTTGTTTTTCTTAATTACCCCAGGTCAGCAGCAATTTATTTATAGCTCTTCGTTTTGTGTCTGAATTTATAGCAACAATTTCTCCTGGGCCTCAATATCCTGAGTGATTTCTCCATATATTTCCTTCCAAAAGAGTAGTTGGTCTTCTTTCAGCCGTCTCTTATTTTATATAAAATTTTATGGCTGAAAATAAGTCTTCTGCTGTCATAGATGTTATTTTTGTGATGTCTAAAATCAAGGATTACAAGTTAAATGATTTAAATTATTTGAATTGGAGTACAACCATTCGTCTTTATCTACAAAGTATTGACAAAGATGGGCATTTGACTCATGACCCTCCTCAAGATGATTCAAGACAAACATGGCTAAGAGAGGATGCTCACTTATTCTTTCAGATTCGGAATTGTATTGATAATAAGGTAATTAGCTTGATCAATCATTGTGAATTTGTTAAAGAATTGATGGATTATCTAGAATTTCTGTATTCCGGAAAAGAAAATATCTCCCGTATATATGAGGTTTGCTAAGCCTTTTACCATGTGGAAAAACAAGATCAATCACAGATTAATTATTTTATGACATTCAAGAGGACATATGAGGAGCTTAATATGTTGCTGCCCTTTACCCCTGACGTAAAGATTCAACAACGCCAACGGGAGCAGATGGCTATAATAAGCTTCCTTACTGGCTTATCTCCTGATTTTGAGTCCACTAAATCACAAGTTCTCTCTGGATCTGAGGTCACCTCATTATAAGATGTGTTTAGCTGTATTCTCCGTACAGAAAATACCACACCTGTTCCACTTAGTATTGCTTTGGTGAGTCACAATACTAATTATGCGCTAAAAAAATCAACTATTCACAGTGAAAACAGAGGAGGAGACTCGCAAGACTTTGAAACTCGGACGTCAAATTTTAATGGTATTATATGCAACTATTGTCAGCTAGGTCATGCAAAGTTTGAGTGCAGAAAACTTCAGTATAAAAATCAGAAAAAACACCAGGCTCATATTGTATCTACTAATGATACTCCTGATAAATTAATTCTTATTTCTGCAGATGAATTTGCCAAGTTCTCTCAATATCAAGAATCACTTAAGTCTTCATCTTCCTCTGTCATTGTTATTGTTGATTTAGGTAAGCACAACACATATCTTGTTTTCTCATCCTCTAAGTGGGTCATTGATTCTGGTGTCACGGATCATATGACAGATAATTCTAGTCTCTTTTCTAATTTTTCACACAAATCTAACACTCTTATCATTACTTTAGCTGATGGATCTTCATCTTGTATTCGTGGGTCTGACACTATTAATCCTACTCCTTTGCTTCCTTTATCCTCTGTCTTACATTTACTCAATTTATCTTTTAATTTACTCTCTGTTAGTCAATTAACTCGTAATTTTAACTGTTGCATCTCATTTTTTCCCAATCATTATTTATTTCAGGATCTTTTGACAAAGAAGATTATTAGTAAAGGATATGAGTCTGGAAGCCTCTACATTGTTGATCCACCTATCCCAAGATCCTTCGCTTGCTCGAGTGTAACTTCTCCTTTCAAGGCTCATTGTAAGTTAGGTCATCCATCTCTTCCTTTGCTCAAGAAACTTTGTCTATAATATAGTAGAGTGTCTTCCTTAAATTGTGAGTCATGTCAGTTTGCACAGCATCACCGTCTTAGTTCTAGTCCAAGAATAAATAAACGTGCTATTACACTTTTTGAGTTGGTTCATTCCGATATTTGAGACCCTTGTCCTATTTTGTCTAAACCTAATTTTAGGTATTTTGTGACTTTTGTAGATGATTATTCTCGTGTAACTTTGTTATATTTAATGAAAAACCGTTCTGAGTTATTTTCTCTATTTTATGCATTTTGTGCCGAGATTAAGACTCAATTCAATACGTCCATCCGTACTTTGCGAAGTGATAATGCTAAAAAATATACGTCTAATCTATTTCAATCCTATGAGTCAGAATAGTATACTTCATGAAAACTCTTGTGTTGATACTTCATCCCAAAATGGGGTGGCTGAGCGTAAGAACAGACATCTTCTTGAGACTGCACGGGCCCTTTTATTTCAAATTAATGTTCCCAAGTCTTTTTGAGCAGATACGATTTCTACGACATGTTTTCTCATTAACCGCATGCCTTCATCTGTTCTGAGTGGTGAGATTCCTTACAAAATTTTGTTTCCCAATAAGTCATTGTTTCCTGTCAATCCTAGGATATTTGATAGCACTTGTTTTGTTCGGGATATTCGTTCACATGTCACTAAATTAGATCCCAAGTCTTTAAAGTGTATCTTCCTTGGTTATTCCCATCTTCAAAAAAGTTATAGGTGTTATTGTCCCAATATTAACAAATACTTTATCTCAATTGATGTCACCTTCATGGAAGACACACCTTATTTTCCCATCCTCACTTACCCCGACTTCTCAAAGGGAAGATGATGATTTGTTGGTATATTCTATCACATCCTTTGTATCTGTCTCAAAACCGGCTCTGGTCAAGCCCTATTATTCAAGTATACTCCAGACGTCAACCTCTTGATTCATGTCCTGCACCTACTACTTCGTCATCAGATCCAACTTCAAGTGATGATCTTCCTATTGCATTATGTAAAGGTAAACGTCAATGTACTTATCATATTTCTTCTTTTGTTTCATATAACAGCTTGACGTCTTCTTCTTGCTCTTTTATTGCTTCACTTGACTCTATTTCTATTCCTAAAAATATTCGTGAGGTCTTATCTCATCCTGGTTGGAGAGATGCAATGATGGAAAAAATGAAAGTCTTGGATAATAATGATACTTGGGACTTGGTTGATCTACCTTCAAGAAAATGAGCTAATAGATGCAAATGGATATTCACAGTTAAAATCAATCCAGATGGGTCAGTTGCAAGACTAAAAGCTCATCTTGTTGCTAAGGGTTATGCGCAAACCTATGGTGTGAATTATTCTAATACTTTTTCTCCTGTTGCAAAGTTACATCTATTCAATTATTTATTGCATTAGTTGCTACTCATCATTGACCTTTACATCAACTTGATATCAAGAATACTTTTCTTCATGGTGATCTTCAAAAGGAAGTGTATATGGAACAACCTCTTGGTTGTGTTGCCCAAGGGGAGATGGGTAAGTTTGTCGTCTTCGAAAAGTCTTTGTATGGTTTGAAACAAAGTCCTCGTGCTTAGTTTGGAAAATTTAGTCAGGTTGTTAAAAAAATTTGATATAACGAAAAGCAAGTCTGATCACTCTGTGTTCTACAAGCAGTCAGGAGCTGGTATTATTTTGTTAGTTGTGTATGTGGATGACATTGTTATTACTGAAAGTGATATTATGGGAATTTCATCTCTCAAATCTTTCATTTTTACTCAGTTTCATACAAAAGATTTAGGGATGCTAAAGTATTTCTTAGTTGTTGAAGTTATGAAGAGTAAAAAAGGTATAATTTTATCTTAGAGGAAATATGTTTTTGACTTATTAACTGAGACAGGAAAATTAAGGGCAAAGTCTTATAGTACTCTAATAACTCAGAATGTGGACCTCACAGTAGATGGAGAACTATTTGAACATCCAGAGAGATATAGAATGGAAAGTTGAATTATCTTACTATGACTCGTCCAGATATTGCATATTTGGTTAGTGTCTTATGTCATCTCCAACAGTTCATCATTGGGCAGCACTAGGGAAAATTTTGTGTTACTTGAAAGGATCACTTGGACGGGGTATTGTATATAAGAATCATGGACACACTCATATTGAATGTTTTGCAGATGCAGATTGGGCAAGTTCTAAAATGGATAGAAGGTCTACTTCAGGATATTATATTTTCGTTGGAGGAAATTTAATTTCATGGAAGAGTAAAAAGCAAAACGTTATATCACGGTCTAATATAGAGTCAAAATAAAAATATAGGGCTATGACACAATCTATGTGTGAAATAATATGGATATATCAACTATTGACCGAAGTATGACTTAAAATTTCGATACCAACAAAACTGTGGTGTGATAATCAAGCTGCTATTCACATTGCATCAAATCCCGTATTTCATAAGCGAACTAAGCACATTAAAATTGATTGTCATTTTGTTCGTGAAAAAATCCAACAAAGCTTGATCACTACAGGATATGTAAAAATTGAAGAACAACTAGGGGACATCTTCACAAAAGCTTTAAATGGGGCTCGAATTGATTTTCTTTGTAACAAGTTGAGCATGATTAATGCCTATGCTCCAACTTGAGGGGGAGTATTAGATATATAAATATATATTCTAATCTGTATTTACCTAAAATATAAATTACTCCCTAGAATAGAATCATGATTTATTTCGTAGAGTAGGCCCTGATTTATTTCGTAGAATAAGCCTCTAATTTTGTATATAAATAAGTCTTACATCTTATAACATCGTATCATGTATTCTTTTATGATTCCAAATAACAAGGATGTTATGATGGATATGCGGACATACAAAGATGGACATGATAAGAAATGAAAAAATTAAAGAGAAAATTGAAATTGCACTTATTGAAAAAAAAACTCTACACGTTTAAGATAGTATGAACATGTACTTAAATAATAAATAATTACTATAGTAAGACGATGAGAAACTTTGACAAATATGCATATCAAATGAGGAAGAGAAAGATAAAAAAAAACTTGATTAGCAATAATAAAATAAGATAAAATTTATTTAAATATAAATGATAATATAATAAGGAATAGAGTCCAATGACGTAGAAGAATCCATATAATCAACCTCTACCTAGCTAGATAAAGCTTAGTAATAGTTGTTTTTGTTTTAAATGTGACTAAAATCATAAAACATTATAGATTGCACAAAATCGACACCAACATAAACCGTCCATTTTGAGTTGTGTAAAGAATAAAATTAACGAGACATGTTCAGTTAGAGTCATAGTAGGATCAATTTATTTAATTTTTTTTCTCCTTCCATTTTTAGAGAGTTTTTAGAGTGTTAATAGCTAGATAGTTCATTTGTATATTTCTCCACTTTTAATGAGACATTACTTAGAGTCATTTGATAGCATCACTATAGACTCATTATACACTCGGTACATACATAGTTATACGCCTCCATCCACCTATATATTTTCCTATTCTAGATTATCTGCTCCAGTGGGGCAAGGTATTATATAAAATCATTGTTGGATATCTTCTACCCATCACTACTAGGGAACAAGATAAGATTTTGGCTTCCGTATCTTTTTGTGATGTATGCTTTAATAAATGTTACATATTTTTAGATTCATCATCCACTATGATTGCTAGAAAAACCTACCCGCCTAATAGAAATATCATCACTGCAATCATTACTCCGAGATATAGATGTCACCCTAAGGGATCCTCTAGCCCTTGTCCCAAAATTATGACCAAATTAGAATTCAGAAGCTTTCCTTGGTCAGGATGACTACAGATGGGGTTGTATGGAAGCCAAGAAGAACCTAAAAACGATCAACCAATGACGATAACTAGGAGGTTGAGGAGGCAACACAAATGTCACCACCACGACCACTCAATATCTTATCTCGATAAACTAGGAAGTCGTCCCCACGGGGATCCGGAGTGGTTAGAGCATGGGGGTGTTGTCTAAGAGATCCTGGATTCGAGTCGCGCGAGGCGCACTGGATTAAAACTCTGGGCGTTTGGTGCATCTATTCTCGGCCGTGCACTAATTACTCCGGGGACCTGATTTACCTCCCTCGTGATGGCCTTGGGACGGGTGCGACGGGGGCGCTGGGGGCGAGCGATTTCGCCTTTTTGTCTAGATAAGCTAGGAAGTCCCCTTAAGATGGACAATTGGCTAGTGCATAGGTATTACCACCATGAGGTCAGGGGTCAATTCTTGGCTAATAGCCAGGTTTCTACCCTCCCCCATGCATTGGTCACTGCTCGGGCTAGTAGCCACATGTGATTTACCTCCCTTCACATCACCTGAGGACGGACTGTGAAGGACGTCTGGGGTGAGCATTATCACCTTTTACTACCAAATTAGCTAGGAAAGGCTAGATTTCAAATAAATTAGATATTCTCCAAATTGCTCAATTTTTACCCAAGTAGGATGAGATGTATGAGACACTGAGAGGATGGAACCTAGAACAACAATCCCTATCACAAATTAGATTAAACGAATCCTAGTGTAGCAACCTTATGCTTTAAAATTTGACTCGTATTACAACCTGATATCGGATATTGACTTGACTTATATATATATATATATATATATATATATATATATATAGACAAATCCAAAATGTCTACTAGACATATGTTTTTGTCATGTATTAGTAGAAGAATGAATGATGTTGAGATATTGATGTCATACATCTACTAAAGTTTCATATTTTTCACTGAGTTAGAAATCTTAAGTAGAAACCACGATTGATTGTTATTGGAGAAAGTCAACAACTAAGTTTAACTAGTTGACTACCTACATAAATTCCTTTAATAATTAAATTGTTCTTATTCATCTTTGCAATGGGCCTATAGGGGGAGTAGTACCCAGTAGATATTCTTGAGGGGCAGCTAAGAGGTTTTTGATATTATTCTTAGTTTTTTTTTGTATGTGCCACAGACAGGGAGAGTAAGAAGTTTTAAAGTTATAACATGTTCATCTTCAAAAAAAAGTAAATAGAAGAAAATTAAGATTCAACATTAAGATACACTATAAATAGCAAAGAAAATCAAAAGTTTTCAAGAAAAAATATCTAATTGATTTCAATATCCGTGTCTCCACTATTATACAAGTCACATACTCCTACTTAAGGAATCAAAATCTCCTACTTAATTACAGAATATCTCCTAATTAATTCCAGCAAATCAAACCAAATCAAATCTGTGATAAATAATAAATCTGCCAAGATTGATTTTTCATACTCCCCCTCAATCTAGGCCATGAATGTTTTGCAACCCAAGGATCATGTTCATCTCACTTAGATTAGGATTGAACAAAGCCTTAGTTAGGATATCAGTTGCCTGATGCTTTGATGAAATGTAGTTGAGGGTGATTGACTTATCTTCAAGGTTCTCATTGACGAAATGTCAATCAATCTCCACATGTTTAGTACGATCACGGTGGATAGGATTCCTGGCAATTGCGATAGCTGATTAGTTGTCTCATAAGATTTGAATAGAGCCTGATGTCTCAACTTTGAAATCATTTAGCAACCGCCTTAGCCTTATTCCCTCGCAAATACCTGAGGTTAGTGCTCTAAACTCATCTTCTACACTACTTCTAACAACCACAGTTTGTTTCTTGCTTCGCCATGTCACTAGGTTTCTCCAGACAAAAGAGCAATATCCTGATATAGAACATCTATCATTTGAAGATCCTGCTCAATCAGTATCAGTATATATTTCTAAAGATCTGCTACTTGATTTCTTGAACAAAAGATCCTTCCCTGGATCTTCAAATGTTATTAGTTTGATTAGTGGTCTTCTCGAGATTGTTCTCCTACTAAGATACTTCCACCTTGTTTGTCTTCAATAGTATAGTATCATACTTCATATCTCTAATCAAGACCAGTTTAATCAACTCGATACACTAAGTCTATATGACTTCACTTAGCTACCACACAGAAGGTTGGCTTTCTTGGCATTAGTATCCAGCTTTTCCCAAAGCATAAAATTTGCATACTATCCAAAATCACACAAAGAATCCTAATCCCCATTGAGTGCTATTGGTGAAATAAAGACCTTGTGATTGAGATCCATCATTATTTTGATAGCTTAGGCAAAGAGTTTATATTAGAATTGATCTAATATATATGTGAAATAGTGTCGGACTTATTGCGGATACCATACCCATGGAGACTTGACACAGCTAGGGTGTGATGACTTAACAGCTCAAGATCAACGAATATCCGACAAGGATGACGTGGACATCTGAGGTATTGTGGACAAGGAGCATCAGAGAAATGATACACCAAGGAGACTTGGAAATACTCCATGTGAGACGAGTGTGAGAGAACACATATGCATTAGCAAGGATAAACTCAAATCTAAGGCGAACTCAGCCTTACAATTGGTTGCGGTCAAAGTATATATCAACTGACCCACATGCAGTTGCCCGGGAACAATCGAACAGTCAACTAATAATCCCAATGTCAATATTAAGTTTAGTGTTGAAAGGTTGATTTGACGTGATTGATGTCAAATCAAGTACTCAACTTACAGTCGACTAATGTGATCATTAAGTGAACGTTGATTAACTCAACAAGTCATCAATCGAGTAATTTGATCCTAGTAGTCAACTGCTCAGGGAAAAAGGATGTTTTGAGAGCAAAATCAAAGTTGGAAACTAAAGGCTATAAATATAGGCCACGACAATTTGAAGAAGACATGAAACTAACTACCATGAATATATGAATATTTGGGTAGTTGTGTTAGAGTTTTGCTTTAGAGTTTTCTTCCTTCACTCTCACCTTATGCACTCAACCTTCATCTGTTATAAGAAGTGTGCTTGTAAGAGGTTTCTCCACCTCCAGAACATTACCGAGAAAGAAGGAGAAAAGTTTAATGGTCATTCAAGGACCTAAGCAATGGACGCGGCGCGGCCCGGGGGGGTTAGATCTTCAATTGACAAGTCGAGGAAGTGGACTTCAAGGCATACGCGAAGGATGGACTTCAGAGTGAGCTTGTAAGTTGGGCAGTCGACTGGCAAGGGGAACAGTCGATTGCCAGCGTCGAGTAGAAACTCACAGAAAGATCAGTCAACTGGTCCAGGCACCAGTCGACTGGTCTACTCAAAAATAGAACCGTTAGACTAGCCGTTCGCTGAGCATTAGTCGACTGGCCCTGGGGCAGTCGACTGGTGTCGGAGCTGAGCTGTTTGGATAACAGCTCTCTCCTCTATTTAAGAGGAGGCTTTCGGGCATGAATAGATTACAATTTTTGATTGCTAAATCCTATTCTAAGTGCCCAAAACTTCCATAGTCTATTCTCTTCCTCATACTCTAAATCTCATCTTGTAAAAGTGAAAGAGAGCATCTTGTGAGGGTTTCTCCACCTTCAAGGAGAAGATCATAATGAAGCTTGATTGTGTGGTGTGGATCCTTGGATTAGTCACCTCTAGGACGTGGATACCAAATAAATCAAAGGAGTTAGCATTGCTTGCATTGTTAATTGATTTTGTCTATTATTGTTTTTGTGCTTTAGCTAACATTCTTGTAGAGAAAATCAAAGAGAAGTTATTCACCCCTCTCTAGCCAAACACCAAGGTCCTAACAAGTGGTATTAGAGCAAGGTTCATTTCGGGAGAACTCACCGTCAACCGGAGCATCAAGATGGCGTTTCAAGAAGGATATAACACCGCACAACCACCATTCTTCGATGACAACAACTTTGCGTATTGAAAATGTAGAATAGAATACTATTTAATGAATGATATTGAAAATTGGTTTAGTGTTGTAGATGGCTTTGAAATGTCAAAGGATGAGAGGGGAGAACCTCTGCCTATCAAGAATTGGACAAAAGAGATTATGAAGAAGGCTCAAGCGAATGCAAAGGCGGACCATTTAAGTCCACCAAAGAGCTTTAGGAAAAGCTCATTGAGTTAAATGAGGGATCAAATGAATCAAGAAGAGCCAAGAAGAACCTCTTGGTGACTCAACTTCAATCCCTCACCATGAAGACAAATGAAACCGTGAGTCAATTGCACGGTAGATTTAAAGAAATCGTCAATGAGCTTCATGTGAGAGGTGAGAAAATTGAGAATAGGGATCTAGTAAGGTATGTGCTCCAATCTTTCCCTATAACCACTTTATGGATCTCAATGGTTGATGCTTATAAAGTCTCTAGGGATCTTTCTTTAGTAAAACTTGATGATTTATTTTGTGAATTTGAACTTCATGAACAAGCTAATGTGTCTACCAAAGAAAAGAATATAGCTCTTATTGTAGAAAAAGAGAGGAAGAAGAAGGACAAAAAGAATGTCTCATACTCATCATCCAATTCGGAAGAATCAAGCGCCTCAATGGCTAGTGATCAAGAGGCGTATATGGTAAGAAAGATGAGGAAAGCATTTAAAAGTTTGTCTTTTAACAAATCTCATGGTAGGAAAAATTCAAGAAGCAAAAGTAGGACATGAAAAGTCATATGCTACAATTGCCATAAAGAAGGACACATAAGGGATGATTGTCCACTCTTGAAGAAGAAGGAAAGAAGAAAACAAAAGAAAAAGGCAAGAATGTTAAAAACCTAAAGGCGACGTGGAATGATCCTTCATCATCGGAAGAAGAAGAACACCACGTATCCCATTTTGCTCTAATAGGAATTGAAGGCATAGCCTCCACATTATCCGAAGATGAGAAGAGCTCAAGTGAAGATAAAGAAGGGAGCTTAAGTGAAGGGGGAGGTCAATCTTCGAATTCGGACGTCTCAAGTGAGGTATACAAACTACCCACTACCACTCTTGTAAAAATTATTTTTAGCACTAATGATGATTTATTTAAAGCTAGAAAGAAAATTAAGTGTTTGAAAAATGAAATTTACATGTTAAATAAAAAATTAGAATCCATGAAAATTAAGAATGATGTGCATATGTCTTCTTCTAGTTCAAATGATTCATCTTTAGAAGAAGAAAATAAGGAATTAAGGAAAAAGGTAGATAGTCTTACCAAAGCCCTTAGAAAATTTGAAATTGGCTTAAAAATCCTAGATATGATCATTGAGAGTCAAAGGACAAGTTTCAAAAAAGAGAGGTTACGGTTTGGAAAATCTAGCAATAGAAAAACCTATCATTGTTTACTTGCTAGAGGACAAGGAAAGACCAAGACCCTAAATAAGAAATAGATTCCTAAGGAGTACTTGGTCAACCCAATTAGGAAACACTTTTATTGGGTGCCAAAATCAATCCTCAAGGGTTAGAAGATTTGGGTTGGGCCAATCATATAGTTTAAAATTTCAAATCTTTGAAATTTGGTTGACTTGAGACATTAAGGGGGAGTATTTTAGTCCAAATAGAAATTCTTGATAAAATGAGCTAAATAGGATGCACCTTTAATACATCTCATATTACCTTGATTTATAATTGCATTTATGCATATGAGATGTTAGGATGATACAAATAATTCACTTATGTCTATGGCATGTTGTTGAGTTATTAGATGTATCAATTTAGCAATAATAGACCAACTATAGGGAAAGCAAATGTTTAATTAATGGACATCTTGCTCTAGATCATAGTTGGACATTTTAAATAATTTGAAAACATTTCTATGTTTTATTTGTCATGGCATAGATTTGCAAAACACATAGGTTCAAAACTAGGACTTGGTTTTGATACAAAATTGAGTGTTTTCAAAGAACTTGAGTTTTGGTCAAAAAGTCAAATATATTTGGATTTTTCATGGAAATGTATTTTTCTCTGTTAGAAAACATCACAAAAAATATATTTGCAAAATTTCATAATTTTTCGGATTTTATGGAATTTTTTATGCATTTCTGAATGTCAACTCAAAGGCTGAAATTTTCAATATGATATGTATCAGTCGACTGGTTCTGAGAGCAGTCGACTGAACATTCTGCAAGTTGGTAATTCGAAGTAACCAATCGACTGGTAACTGACTCAGTCAACTGGCACTTGTGTTTTCTGATTTCTGGACATTTTCAGAAACTAGAACTTGTCCCAAAATTGATACCAAGGGTAACATTGCTTGGTGCAATCTTTTTGATGGTGTCAAAGGGGGAGAAGTGAAAGGTTTAAGTTAGAATTTAACTTAATTCTTGTGCTAAAATTGAAAATCATGTGTTAAGACATAAGTTAAGGGGAGGATGCATATTTATGTGTTTTTAGATACTATGCTTTTAATTTTCAATTGTTATCTATATACCTAACTTAAACATATTGTCACACATCAAAAAGGGGGAGATTGTTAGTGCAATAAACCCAAGGTTGATCGGGTAGATCATGGGTTTTGATGTGTGCGTCAATATGGTTAAGTTAGGTTTTCATGTTGATTTGATATGTGTGCTTGAGTCGTGCAGGACTTGGAGAATCACACATTGGGAGTAACGGAGTGTAGCATCCGAGGGACAAAAGCCAAGGAAAAGGACTTCAAGAGCAAGCCAAGGAAGTAGACTTCAAAGGCATACGCGAAGGATGGCATGGAGGCAAGCCGCAGGCTTGTGTGCGCATCCAAGGGACGAGAGAAAGAGAACTTCAAGTGGCAAGCCGAGGAAGTAGACTTCATACGCGAAGGATGGACTCTGGAGTGAGCTTGAGTGAGCTTGTAAGCTGGGCAGTCGACTGGTAAGGGAAGCAATCGACTGCCAGTGTCGAGTGGAAACTCACAGAAAGATCAGTCAATTGGTCTAGGCACCAGTCGACTGGTCTGCTCAAAAATAGAGCCGTTAGGCTAGTCGTTGGTTGGGCATCAGTCGACTGGCCCTGGGAGCAATCGACTGGTGTCGGGGCTGAGTTGCTTGGATAACAGCTCTCTCCTCTATTTAAGAGGAGGCTTTAGGGCATGAATAGGTTACGATTTTTTATTGCTAAATCCTCTTCTAAGTGCTCAAAGCTTTCATAGCCTATTCTCTTCCTCATACTCTAAATCTCATCTTGTAAAAGAGGAAGAGAGCATCTTGTGAGGGTTTCTCAACCTTTAAGGAGAAGATCATAGTGAAGCTTGATTGTGTGGTGTGGATCCTTGGATTAGTCACCTCTAGGAGGTGGATACCAAGTAAATCAAGGGAGTTAGCATTGCTTGCATTGTTAATTGAGTTTGTTTATTATTGTTTTTGTGCTTTAGCTAACATTCTTATAGAGAAAATCAAAGAGAAGTTATTCACCCCCCCTCTAGCCAAACGCCAAGATCCTAACACCATCTACATTCCTACATGTCCAACAACCATTCCTCCATTGGTATGCCTTAATGTACAACCAAGGGTATTGTACTATGGAAAATGATATGCTCAGCGAAAAATCTCAAAGAAAATCTCAGCGAATAATGTGACACTTTACATGCAGCGATCCCCGACGGGATCACCGTGCCCCCAAGGGTATAGTTTGATTCGGGGCAGCGGCTGGAGGCCGCCGATGGTGTCCGGGCGACAAACGGACGTGTGCATGAAAAAAGTGTCACGTCATTCACTAAGATTTTCATTGAGTTTTTTCACTGAGCAAATCAGAGCTCTTATACTATTTGCCTAGTTGAGCACCATTGCACAATAATATCTACTCAAATCCAAATTAGACATTATACAGCAACCATATTCTATAAAGCATAAATTATGTGCATCTATTAAGCATGAAGCATCTCATGGTCCTTCATGCCTCAAAAGATTCATGCATCTTCATGCAAGTTTCTCTGATTACTCTTGTTTGTCACTACTTATCTTTGCCCCCTTCAAACCATCCTTAGTGGGGAACATGCGTAAAAGAAACCACCAACTTCATCAAGGTTACTTACTACTAAAGTAGCAAGAAATAAGATTTTCTTTTACCATTTTCAACATTTGCATTATTCTTTTCATTATTCACTGGGTTTGGACAATCCTTCCAATGCCATTATTGAAACAATAGGCACATTTATCCTTTGCAGAAGCGTTTCAATTTGTAGGCATATCCCTCTTGTTGTAATAAGACTTGTCTCTCTTTGCAGAAGTTTTATTGCCATCTTCTTCTTTCATACAGGTTCCACATTCAAGTTCCAGTGAACTTGATTGCCCTTCTATTAAAACTCAGTATTAACCCAAATCTGATGATCATTGTCAAATTTAATCATCTTTCCATACAATGAGGCAATAGCGAGATAATAATACACTTCAGGGGAAAAAAAACTCACAGTAAGTATTATCTTCATTAACTTTTGGGTCTACATTTTGTGGATGAATAAGAATCTTATGAACATTTAAATATGTTAGCACCTGTTATCACAGAATTAGATGGACTTGTATGAAAAGCTAAAGAGCCTCTTCAACCCAAATCTAATGATCATTGACAAACTTAATCATCTTTCCATACAATGAGGCAATAGTGAAATAATAAAACACTTCAGGAAAAAAAAACTCACCGTAACAATTATCTTCATCAACTTTTAGGTCTATATTTTGTGGATGAATAAGAATGTTATGAACATTCAAATATGTTATCACAGAATTAGTTAAGACTGTATGAAAAGCTAAAGAGTCTCTTCAACTTTAACAACTCCATGATCAACTCTCCATCATTACAGAATATTTCTGGTCCAGTACAAGACAAAGCTCAATAATCCCATAAGCTTGCCAATGAATTTCTCCTAGTCTTTCTCAGACATCATGTCATCGTAATTTATCTCACCAAATTGTTCTTTCTCAAACTTTGTATTTGTCTCTAATATAATCAAAACAATCTGAATGCCTAGGCCGAATCGAACCACAGTTGATATCAGTTAGTTACGTGGATGCGTGGATGTACTGAGCGCAAACAAACAAATAATAGTTTGATTGATGATTGAAAATGCATTGAAGCAAAGTGAAGCAGGCAACTAATGAACATTGAGGCGCAAGGTGAGGCACACACCTTACCGAAATAAGATGCACTTTGGGTATAAATTTTTATGATCCAAACATAAATAGGGAATTTCTACCAAAATATTTCACTAATAAAATTCAAATATTTTACAAACTATTAAACAATAATGCAAAAATAAAATTCACTAACATTCAATTATTGAGATAGTTTATCTTCGTAATCAAAATCACACTTCAAATTAAAAAAAAAACAAACTTAAAATTAAATCAGTGAGAAAAAAACATACTGTTATGATGAAACAAAAAGAGAAGCGAGAAAGTGTGGTCAAATCCAGAAGACCAATGTTGATGTTATAGGCAAGAGAAGAGTTCGCATTTGACATGGAAGGGGAGGGGAGGTTGATCTTGATTTTTTAGGGGAGAGTAAGAGTCACAAGAGAGAAAAATGAAATAAGTTTGCAAAGGACTAAAGGAGGTCGATGTTCATTTTCTAGGAAAGAGGAAAAGTCACACAAGAAAAATGTGTCTCATGCATGCATGCAACCTAATTAATTTAAAGAGTAATTAAAGGTATGAGTTGGACTTTTAAATTATTATTTTTTTTAACTTCAATAAGGCAAGGAACTCCGCCTGTGACGACCTAGTCATGGCCGGTCCCAAGCCCGGATAAAGGAGGAGGGTTGCGTTAGGTTGCCAGCCAGCGTAAAAAAACTATGGCAAATACTCAATGAATGGATCCATTAAAGTATTATGCTAATGCTAGGATGTTCCCCGGAAGGAACGCGTTGCAGGGTCCGACTGTAACGTCTCGGCAAGGACCGCTACATCTCCAGAACCCGGGTGTAGTGCTAAATATGCAAGGGTTCGCGTTGCAGGGTCCGACTGTAACGTCTCGGCAAGGACCGCTACATCTCCATGAGAACTTGGGTGTAGTGTTAAATAGGCAAGAGTTCTCACACCATAGGTGGACTAAGAATAAACATTATAAGAAAAGTAATAGTCTCAGATTTGGAACATGGAATATAGGAACTCTCACTGGTAAAACAATGGAGGTAGTAGATACAATGATTAGGAGAAAAATTAGTATTTTGTGTGTGCAAGAGACAAAATGGGTAGGTGAGAAGGCAAAAATGATAGAGAACTCGGGTTTTAAGTTATGGTATACAGGAAAGAGTAAAACAAGAAATGGAGTGGGTATTTTTGTAGATAGTTCTTTAAAAGATGAAGTTGTTGGTGTAGTTAGAAAGGGGGATAGAATTATAGCTCTCAAGATAGTAGTGGCGAAAGAAGTTGTGAACGTAATTAGCATATATGCACCTCAAGTAGGATTAGATGAAGAAACTAAATCAAGATTTTGGAGCGATTTAGATGAGGTATTACAAAACATTCCGCCAAATGAAATGATTTTAATAGGAGGCGATCTAAATGGACATGTCGGAGCGAAAAATGAAGAATATGAGAGAGTACATGGGGGTTATGGGTTTGGAACAAGAAATGAAGAAGGAAAAACTATATTGGATTTTGCGATAGCATATGACCTTATACTAGCTAATACATTTTTTAAGAAAAAAGAAGAACACTTGATCACATTCAAAAGTGGGAATAATAAATCACAAATTGATTATTTTATGGTTAGGAAGAGAGATAGGAAGATTTGTAAAGATTGTAAGGTTATCCCTGGAGAAAGCTTAACTACCCAACATAGATTAGTAGTGTTAGATATACGCCTTAGTTATAATATCAATAGAGGAAAAATATACACGACTCCTAGAATTAAGTGGTGGAAGTTAAAGGATGGGAAGCAAAACATATTGAAGGAGAAGGTAGGAATACAAGCATTAGATGAAATATATAGCGACTCTAATACGACATGGGATAAGATGGTATCAAAGTTGAAAATAGTAGCTAAGGATGTACTCGGTGAGTCAAAGGGGCATGCACCACCAAGGAAGGAATCTTGGTGGTGGAATGAGAAAGTACAAGAGAAAGTGAAAGAAAAACGAATAGCTTATAAGGAATTATATATTTGTAAGAACGAGGAAAACTTAAAAAAATATACAATAGCCAAGAAAGAGGCTAAGAAAGCAGTGAATGAAGTAAAAAATAAAACTTTTGAACGATTATATCAAAATTTAGATACAAAAGAAGGGGAAAGAGACATTTATAAAATAGCTAAAGCAAGAGAAAGGAAAACAAGAGACCTTAGTCAAATAAGATGTATTAAAGATGAATGCGATAGAGTACTAGTAAATGATAGCGAAATAAAAGAGCGGTGGAAGATTTACTTTCATCAACTTTTTAATGAAAGTTTAGGGGACCAACTTGACTTAGGCAATTTAAGTATTTCAAATGAGTATAGAAATTTTAATTTTCATCGGAGAATTCAAACTTCAGAAGTAGAACAAGCTTTGAAAGGGATGCAAAATGGAAAGGCCGTGGGACCGGATGATATCCCAATAGAGGTATGGAAATGTTTAGGGAAAAAAGGTATTGAATGGCTTACAAAATTATTTAATTTAATATTGAAAACAAAAAAAATGCCTAATCAATGGAGGGTAAGTAGTCTAGTTCCCTTATATAAGAACAAAGGAGACATACAAAATTGTGCAAACTATAGGGGTATTAAATTAATGAGTCATACCATGAAACTTTGGGAAAGAGTAATAGAAAAAAGATTGAGGAAGGAGACCACGGTAACCGAAAATCAATTTGGGTTCATGCCTGGAAGGTCGACAATAGAAGCTATACATCTTCTTAGGCAATTAATTGAAAAATATCGGGAGCAAAAGAAAGATCTACACATGGTATTTATTGATTTAGAAAAAGCTTATGATAGGGTACCAAGAGAAATTATATGGAGAATTCTAGAAAAGAGAGGCGTTAGCGTAACATATATTGACCTAATTAAAGATATGTATGAAGATGTAACGACTAGAGTGAAGACTTCAGGTGGATTGACTGAAGCATTTCCAATAAGGATAGGGTTACATCAAGGATCAGCTTTAAGTCCCTATCTTTTTACACTAATCATGGATGAACTCACTAGGCACATTCAAGATACAGTGCCATGGTGCATGTTGTTTGCAGATGATATTGTTTTGATAGATGAGACACGTGAAGGAGTAAATGCTAAACTAGAATCTTGGCGGGAAACTCTAGAAATGAAAGGTTTTAGGCTTAGTAGAGTAAAGACTGAATATATGGAATTTAAGTTTAGCAATGCTAGACGTAGTGAAACAATTGTTAAGATAGGAGATGATGAGTTGTCTAAAATCGAGAACTTTAAGTATTTAGGATCGTTCTTGCAAAGTGATGGAGGAATTGAGAGAGATGTCTTACATAGAATACAAGCAGGATGGTTGAAATGGAGATTAGCATCGGGTGTCTTATGTGATCGTAAAGTACCTCTAAAACTTAAAGGGAAGTTCTACAAAACGGCAGTTAGACCTGCTATGTTATATGGTGCTGAATGTTGGGCTATGACTCGAGCACATGAGCAAAAGATGAAAGTTGCAGAGATGAGGATGTTAAGGTGGATGTGTGGACATACGAGGATGGATAGAATAAGGAATGAGAGTATTAGAGAGAAAGTCGGAGTTGCATCTATTGAAGAAAAACTTCGGGAGACACGTTTGAGATGGTACGGACATGTACTTAGAAGACCAATAAATGCCCCTGTTAGACGATGTGAAACTATGATAAATACGCACATTAAAAGAGGGAGAGGAAGACCAAAAAAGACTTGGTTGGCAACAATAAAACAAGATAAATTTTATTTAAATCTAGATGATGATATAGTAGGGGATAGAACTCAATGGCGTAAAAGGATCCATATAGCCGACCCCACCTAGTGGGATAAGGCTTTGTTGTTGTTGTTGTTGTTGTTGTTCAATAAGGCAAGGAAAATCGCACCTAAAGTGCGCCTTAACCTCTCAAAAGGCGCACGCTTAAACACGCTTCATTCAAGTACTGCGCTTGGGTCACTGCTCAAGCGCAAATGGCACGCCCAGCTGCGCCTTGCGCAGCCAGGTGCACACTTTTCACAACAATGAATTCATGTACAGGATAAGTTTCAAAGAAACAAGAAAATACATATATATGTATCGATGTACATATAAACTCTAAAAAGACAGTTTCACTGTAGGCTGATCAGAAAAAAATCCTCATAAATGACCATGGAGAATTTAAACCAATGCTATGAAAGATGCATGTTGGATGCATAGGGCCATAGGTTGCAAGGTCGATGACCATCTATTTGGAATAGATTATGCAAGACAAAAAGTTCATCTATACAAAATTCATAAACACATATATCATACTTTGAACTTACAATAAGAATGCTAACTGCTGTGTGCTATTAGTGGTTCTAGCACTTAAAATTAGAAGACTATAAGTTCAGCACACAATCTAGTTAGCAAAGAATTGGTATAACAGTAAGCCTGTATCTACTGTGACATATAGTCCATATATATCCCATGGTGGCCAAGAAAAACGATCGCACAACTTGAAAGAAGGATGGAAGAGTAGAAGTTTTAAAGAAAGATAATCTAACCTGCCAATCCAGCACAAGCCGATGAGAAAACAATTACAGGTGGAGCCTAAAAGGGAAAAGATGACATCAACAACAAATGAGACATTAAATAAATTGATGATCAACAAAAGCATGACTTTTAAGTTATTTAAATGCACTTACTAACCAAATTAACTCTAAAACAACTAAACATCGGGATGTTTTAACATTAAGAAGGATGAAAAATATAATTTTTGATTGAATGGAAATGCATTAGAAAGGATGGAAGAGGGGTTTCTTTTTGAAAAAAAAAAAATTGATGAAATTCAGGGCAGTGCTGTTGGCTTATCTTAAAGCACTTGCAAAGGAAACAAATGAGGCAGAACAAAGATTGAATCCAATAGGCAAGATGAACAAGAAATGAATAATGAAGTGATTGCAGCCAATGTGAACAATAATACATATATACAGTATTTGTTTTATATTTGCCTCCATGAAAATCAGTTATATTCCCTCAAGTGGTCATCATCACCAAAATATGCTAGACCCACCAAATTAGGAGGGTTGAGCATATGTCATCTATTGAACTCTATGCATCCAAGATTATATCACCAATAACATTCAAGTCTATTACTTTTAATTAGAAAGTTGTGCACCATTAACATAATCCGATTCAACTTGTGCACTAGTAACATTCAAGTCTCTCATATTACTTTTAATACTGAGTATTCTTTGGTCTCCCTCACCCCCTCGCATCTCAAGTTTATTCAATTCAGTTTATGTAATTGTAAAATATATAATTATTTCAACATGTCCATTCCATCTCAACATTTTTCTATTCTTATTGGAGCTACACTTGATTGCTCAAGAATAGTAGAATTTGTTTTGTTCTTTCTCATCACCCCACGTGGCCATCTTAATATTAATCTGTATTATATTAACTTCTTTTACAGATTGCTAACTACCAAAGACTCAAATCCATAAAGTATAACATGTGTGCAACAATCTCATGAACTTATTCTTTTAGCCTAAGAGACAACTGAATACCATACGAGATTCTGAAAGACTTTCCTAAAGCATAACACAATCTTTCAGGACCATTATTAACCTCCACTGGACAGCTCTGATTTAGGGAGTATTTGGGAGAACTTTTACTTCTTGAAAAGTGATTCTTGTAGTGATTATCTTGAAGTTAGTAAGAAGCTAAAGTAAGCAGTGTTTGAAAATAGAAGTCAAAAGCTGATACAAGATAAAGTTTGAGTGTTTGGGAGAATAATTGCTTCCAAGCTTAATTTTTAATTGAATGACAATAATATCCTTAAACTATATAAATTAATCATTTTTTAATTATTTAAATATAATTTCGATACTATCAATAATTTGTTCACATAATTATTATTATATTTTAAATAGTGATATAATTATTATTATATTTTAAATATAGTATTAAAATTAATTTTTGTATAATTTGAATATTTGAAAAAATATATAAAATTAATAAAAAATAAAAAATAATATAATTTATATAAATATAATATATATATATATATGTAATTCTGAAAATTAGGTCAAGTGACAATCAGGTAAAATGTTATATTATTTAAGGATATAAATATTATTTTTTAATGTTATATCATAAATAAAAAAGCAGAAGCAGGTAGAAGCATCAAATTCTTACTTCTAACTTCTGAGCAAAAGTAACAAAAGCTAAAGCAAAATCTAGCCTTCCCAAACATTCAAAAGTGATTTTGTGTAGCCAGAATCTAAAAAGCAGGGAAGCTCTCCCAAACACTCCCTTAGTTCTGCCTACATATTTGTTCTGGGCCCCTCCTTTATCTTGCTGTACGTTGCATGCTTGTGTAGGCATGGTATTGATGCTATTGGTTTGAGTCTCAGTCCTTGAGGCTTTAAGAATTTTCTCATTTGCTGCTTATGCATTCACAATCAGGTGATTCATTTGGGCTCAAGGTGTTTATTTGACTTTCAGAAGGAAGATTTAGGTGTTGGTTAAAACATGCAAGGAAAGGCACTTGCTAAATTTTTGCAAATAGCTGACTGACTAAAATAACAATTCTGACAAAGGAAAACGGCACCATTGGAGAAAAATCTAAGGAGATATGTTTTCAATGTTAATTCAGAAAGGAGCAAATATAGACAAGTTACCACAGTATTCCTACAAAATTATTTCTCTAGGAAACCAAACAGCATTGATTCCACAAAATTAGATTTCCTATAATTAGTGAAAAAATATCATAAAACATAAGAACAAAGAGTATAAGTTCTGATTTTGCTAACACAAAAAAAACAGAAAACACAAAGCCATAATTAAGACAAAGGTATAATCAATCTTTCTTAAGTCAAAAGGGAAGAATTAAAAACATGGATGAAAATATGACACAGAGGTACTTACACCAATAAAGAAGTGTAACCACATAGGCCCAGTGACCATCCTCCTAACAATAGGCATGGCTGAAAAGTTGAAGAAAAGGAAATGCATATAAGAATGAAAAGATAATGTTAAATAATTATGAAGAAAAATTATTATTTGCATACCAAAAATATTTTAAAATAATGATAAGAAAAAAGACACCATGTGACAATAATTTTCAAATATGGTTAAAGTCTGTTATATAAAAATAATGATTTAGTAGTAATAAAGGTCAAACAGAAAACCATGATGGTTTATTGAATATAGAGGTTGATTGAGATTGTAAAATTTCAAAAACAAAATTAAGGGCTGGTTACGAAACAGCATGCTCATGGGTGTTTCATTAAAAAGAAACAGATGTTAATATGGAACTTCCACAGGGAATATTATATGCTATCTTAAGTTCACTAAGTTCATTATTTGTGAAGTATTAAGGGGGCGCTTGGTAAGCAGGTTTAGAAGGCGGGAATGGGAATGAAATCTATTTCATTCCCATTTATGATGCTTGGTATACGGGAATCGGAATCAAAATATAGATATGATACATTTGATTTGATAACTCAACCCCCACTAGGTTATCATTAAACCCATAAACCCCTCAATCAAAACTCATTATCATTCCCATTGCCGAATATATACCAAGCGCCCCCTAACTACTGCAGCTTTTGAAAAGAAAGGAGTAGAGCCCTAACATGTTGAAATAGACAAATAAAACAGGAAACGGCAAGGACGCTTACACATAAAAATCTTCATCAAACAAACATACAAAAATATTAAAAATAAAATAAGAAGAGGAAAAAAAAAGCGGCTTGAGGGGCTTGCAATGGTACCATGGTTAAAGCCATAAAATGCACTTGCAATTCCACCAACAGCAGTGCCAATCTAACCGTAACAAATACAAGAAAACAATGATTAATTTCTCTGCAACAAAGAGTACGCCAATTTTGGAAGGAGCGACAGTTTGGAGGAATCACCATTGAAAAACTATCTCGTATCAACGGGGCCACTGTCCAACGGTTCGTTTCCTTCCATCAAATACATCAAAGAATCATCATAGAGCATTTTTTTATTTTTTATTTATTTTTTTTTTTTTTTTGAAAGAAGAAAGAATTAGATGATGATGAAGGAAGCAACAATTAATTACGACTCGCATATAGAAAAAATGAAATTAACACTGACCGTATCCTTGGAGAGAGGACCCGAGCAAAGACGGCATCGCTGATTCGAAGGATCGGGATCTCCCATCGCCAAATCGACCTCCAAAATATGTGGCTTCGAAAAACGCTGTCAAAGCCGCACGCTACTAGCAAGTAGCAACCTCACTAAACCCTTGCACGTACTTCTCGAATTGGCCACGGAAATTTCCACGATATTTAATAATCCGCCTCCATGTTTTGGATTAATAAGGTTAAGGGAAAATGTCAAAAGCGACCCTTACTATCATTATTTTTAAAAGACAATTTTAAGAATAAGATAAATTTGGGTCGCCAAAATTTGATCATCCAAAATGAATTTTTATAAATAAATAAAAAATAATTTAATATGATAATAAATTTAAAAAAATATATAATTTAGTATGAGTATGAAATAACGGAAAATTAGAGATAAATCCCTAATCCAAAAGTTGTCTTTGTGTCCGCTCCCCAGGTAAGGAAACAAATGTTTTAAGTCCCTACTTTTTAGTTTTAACTCTCCAATGCATAAAATTACTAATATACCCTTCTTACTTTTCCCGCATTTGGTTTTCCTGCATTTCTTCTCTCGCAGCTTCGTTTTCCCCTGTTTTCTTCCCGACACATTCTCGGCGTCCTTCACCGGCGAAATCAAGTCAGCTTCCTCTCCTCAATTTCATTCTCCCGCGATTTCTTGACGACACATTCTCGGCGTCCTTCACCGACGAAATCAAGCCAGCTTCCTCTCCTCAATTTCCTTCTTCCCAGATTTCTTGACGACTTAATCTCGTAAACCCTAACCAGCGAAATCAAGGCAAGTCGACCATTTTCCTCTCCCCCATTTCTTCCCGACACAATGTGAAGCAAGATTATAGCCGTGTAGATACATCAACCCACCGACGAGGAGACTGAATCAAACTTTGTCGCCGGAGATAGAGTTGAAGCCAGGCATTTTTTGTAGATTTTTTATCTATTAGTCGGAACTCTCTAATTATCATCTTTCTTATTTCCCTATTCGTTTAAAAAATATTAGTGATTGATTAAGTACAACTTCACCCTATTATGAGTATATTGTTACTATTCCTATGAGATTTCAATTTATCAATACTATTTGCATCATTCTTTAAAAATTTAAGAATTCCTTGATTATAGATAAGTGGTGAGAGGGAGGTAAATAGGCAATTGCCAGCAATTGCCATTTCTATAGATAAATAGGCAATTGTTCATGTTTAATGATGATATTAAATTTTTTCTATTATTATTAAATTGAATGTTTATTGTTTGTAAGTAGGCAAATGTTTACTTGATTAATTTTCAGTTTACTTTATGGTCTAAATACTAAAATTGTGTTGGATATTTTGAGTAAGGGTTGAACAGAATCAAAGATGGTGAAGACTAGGAAAGAAGCAAAGATTAACAAAGATGCTAAAGAGGTTAACAGTGGGAAAAAAGCTCAGTTTCGGTGTTCACCTACTTTTTTTAGAGCTGTAATGGATGAAGTGGGACCGAAAATGACTGATAAGCAAAAGGAGAGTATTCAAAACACTCCATTTGGTATATGGCTTAAGATGCCCAAATTGGCGATCAGTAGCTCCAGAGTTGATATAATTTTAAAAAGATTTAAGTTGCAATCTCGTTCATTTGTGTTTGGTGAAAATATTATTGTTCCCTTTACATCACTAGAGTTTTCCATTGTTCTTGGCTTGCGTTATGCAGGGCAACCAGTTGATTTAGATGTGAATTTGGAGTCTAAATTTGTTGCTCAGTATTTCTCTGGGAAAGTTGGCAACGTGACCAGAAGTGTAATCTATGATAGACTATCCTCTTTAGCTGGATCAGAGAGTAACTCAGATGTGGATGATTTTGTTAGGATGTTCATTTGTTTAGTGTTTAATTGTATCATTTTTCCTGTGGCCAACTACTCAACACCTCGATTCATTATGTCATACATTGATGACCTAACCACCTTCTTTGATTATTCATGGGGAGATGCGGCTTATAGATTTTTGAACAACCAAATTTTGAAATATATTGGAAAGGGTGAAGGAAATGTTAGAAGAAAGAAGTATTTAGATGGTTCAACTGTTGGATTGATGGTGAGTTTTTTTAGTATGCTTTTATTATGTTTTGTTCTGTTATACTAATAAATTTATTTATTTAGGCATGGTTATATGAAAGAATACCTTCTCTTGGAGTTGTACATTCGCTACATACTTTTTCCAGGTTGTTCCGTTGGGGGGAAAGTAAGATACCTACCAAATCTGATTTAGCGGAGAGGTTATTGAATGTCATTGACTATAGTAAAGTAAGTTCATATTTTATAGTAGACATACTCAAATATGATGAATTGTAGTAACTTTTTAATTTTAATTGTGAAAAGGTGTTGTCCATTGTACCATTTTCGGATGAAGATAAACTGTTTCATCAAATGCGAGCAAGTTTTTCGGTAATATTATCAATAAATAAGTATTTTGTTAAATGAAGTTGAGAAAATATTTATTTGCTACAAGAATCTTGTAATTTTTTCAGGGCTCAGAATGTGTTAAATGTGGTGGAATGATTGCTGGTACAAGTTGGGCCAATACTGAACCAATGGCAAAAGAGTTTGGCGGTGAGCCACAACCACAGATTGATGATATTAGTGGGTCAGAAGAGAACAAGAGAGATGAAGTTAAAGACTCCATTGAAGGTGAAATTGCTGGGTTTGTTGAAGTGCCGGTTGAAAATAATATTGCATCAATAGAGCGATTTGTGTCCTCTATTGCAATGATAGTGAGGACAAGGGCAGACAGAATGAAGAAAAAAAAGACTGAAATATATGTTACGCCGCCGAGTACAACACCTAAACGTAGGAGGAAGGCGGGCAAAGAGGTGTTAGCATCAGTTGTAGACACAATAGTGCTGGAATCGGTAAAATAGAGTTAATTTTATTTATTTGTTGTTAACCGTGTTTCTATTTTATTCTTATGTTCTTAAATCTATCTACATAGGGAGACACGACTATAGATGTTGCTACAATTGGAAGGGATGTTGTTGCGGATGTGATGAATAAATTTAGAGAAAAGAGAAATTTTTGTGGATATGAAGAAGCAACAGATGAAGAGCGAGAGATGGTAACAGAATATCTTTCTCGAGATAAGTTGGAGTATGTTAATCTTGTACATGTTTCCTTTTCTAGAATATTATTCCTTTATAGTGAAATATTATATAAATTTTCAAATTGAAGTGTTATTGTATGGGAGGAAGATAATGTGGTACTTGATGGCCTCCAATTCTGTGAATTCTTATTTCGTAATCCAGTTGGATCCGAAATTATTGATTGTTACATGAGAATAATGAGAAAGCAAAGTGTCAAGAAAGGGTTTGAAATTTTTGGCATGGATATGGGTGTTCAGGTTTGTGGTGTTCTTTGACCTTACAATTGAATTCTTTAATTTTTGTTTACAATTAGAAATATGACTCTATTTCTACATGTAGAGAGAAGTCCTTGATAAATTGGAAGGACATAGGAATAATCGATTGCTGCGGAAGGGAGAGTATGAAGAATTTGTTGGAAAACTTACTTTAGTGACAAGGAATCAATTAAAACATCTCAATGAAAATTTATTTACAAGATGCAGATATATTATTTTTCCCTTGAACTATGGATGGCATTGGTATCTGTTATTCTATTCAACAAGAGAAGGCAAATTCAAGACCATGAACTCCAAGCTTCATCCGGCTGCTTTCGGGACAGCCAAAGTTTATGTAAGTTTCATCATTTGTATTTCAATAACTCTTAAAACTTAAATTTCACAGCTGAATCAATATTTGCAGGCAGAATTTTTGGCTGGATACATGAAAAATTTCTCAGGCTTTGACATTGGGAAAATAACAATAACGAAAACAAAGTGTCATCACCAAGGCGAGACACTCGATTGTGGTGTTTTTACTTGTTTGTGGATTGAGTGTCTGGCGCTTGATGATGATGAAATATGGAATTATGAAAAAGAGGTAAAGATGGATACGTATCGGGCACACATGGCAACGATTATTCTGTCAAATGAAAATGGAATTATGAAGAAGTAGACTTTACTAATCCCATGTGATTATGATTTTGGGTGGAAAACGTATATTTGTTGTAAGTTGGTGTATCTGCAGATATTCTCATCTTCATCACCTTTAGCCTATGTGATTATGGTTGTGAGTTGCTGAATGTTATGGAAAGTGGATGTTTTGTTGTTGAAATATGGAAAATATGTGATTATGGATGATTATGGATGTTTTGTTGCTGATTATGGATGTTTTGTTGTGGAAAAATTTATGCATGATTATGTGCTAAGTGATGTCAATGTGATCTTATTGGGCATTTCTTTTTCTGGTGCATTCGGCATTCTGTTTTATTTCTTAGTTAATGTTTTTGATTGCTCTTCAATTGCTTTTAAAATGATATGAGATTCAAAGTGTTCAGGTAGAGTATGTATTCTTACTTTCTTTTTGATATATATTCTTCACTTGCTTTGTTCGAGCAGAGTTTGTTTCATAAAAGACAATTCCTGTAAATCTTGAGTATTTGTTGGTGTTGTTGTGTTAGTTCAGTTATTAAAGTAAATGTTTGTTCAGTTATGAAAATGAATGTTTGTTCAGTTATGAAACTCATTGTTATGATTTGTGTACTCTTTATGTGCATGACATATGTGGGATATACAAAGGAGATGCTGTCAGAATTTCAGTACACATTGCCAAGTTGGAGATGCTTTCAGAATTTCAGTACACATTACCAAGTTAGAGATGCTGTAAGAATTTCAGTACAATCCAAGAGTTAGCAAGGCCATGGGGATTTTGAGTACAAATTGATGCAATTTCAGTACACATTTGCTGAAATCGAGTACAAATCAGCCTAAATTGAGTACAAATTGATGAAAATCGAGTACAAGATTAGGAAACATATACCTCTCTCATGATCTTGATGCAAAGTTCATTGTAGTTGAGTCCAAGGTTAGGAAACAAAGATATGATCATGATATATGTCATATTATTTGACTTTCCAAGAGTTGGCAAGGCCATGGGGATTTTGAGTACAAATTGATACAATTTCAGTACACATTGGCTGAAATCGAGTACAAATCAGCCGAAATTGAGTACACATTATGAAAATCGAGTATAAGGTTAGGAAACCTATACCTCTCTCATGATCTTGATGCAAAGTCCATTGTAGTTGAGTTCAAGGTTAGGAAAACAAGATAAGATCATGATATATGCCCTATTATTTGACTATCCAAGAGTTGGTAAGGCCATGGGGATTTTGAGTACAAATTGATACAATTTCAGTACACATTGGCTGAAATCGAGTACAAATCAGCCGAAATTGAGTACAAATTGATGAAAATCGAGTACAAGGTTAAGAAACATATACCTCTCTCATGATCTTGATGCAAAGTCCATTGTAGTTGAGTCCAAGGTTAGGAAAACAAGATACGATCATGATATATGCCCTATTATTTGACTATTCAAGAGTTGGCAAGTCCATGGGGATTTTGAGTACAAATTGATGGAATTTCAGTACACATTGGCTGAAATCGAGAACAAATCAGTCGAAATTGAGTACACATTTATGAAAATCGAGTACAAGGTTAGGAAACCTATATCTATCTCATGATCTTGATGCAAAGTCCATTGTAGTTGAGTCCAAGGTTAGGAAAACAAGATACGATCATGATATATGCCCTATTATTTGACTATCCAAGAGTTGACAAGGTCATGGGGATTTTGAGTACAAATTGATACAATTTCAGTACACATTGGCTGAAATAGAGTACAAATCATCCGAAATTGAGTACACATTTATGAAAATCGAGTACAAGGTTAGGAAACATATACCTCTCTCATGATCTTGATGCAAAGTCCATTGTAGTTAGAGTCCAAGGTTAGGAAACTAAGATAGGATCTTGAGAGAGGTATCACTTACCTCTCTCATGATCTTGATGTAAAATCCATTGTAGTTGAGTCCAAGGTTAGGAAAAGAAGATAGGATCATAATATATGCTCTATTATTTGACTATCCAAGAGTTGGCAAGGCCATTAGGATTTTGAGTACAAATTGATACAATTTCAGTACACATTAGCTGAAATCGAGTACAAATCAGCCAAAATTAAGTACAAATTGATGAAAATCGAGTATAAGGTTAGGAAATCTATACCTCTCTCATGATCTTGATGCAAAGTCCATTGTAGTTGAGTCCAAGGTTAGGAAAACAAGATAGGATCATGATATATGCCCTATTATTTGACTATCCAAGGGTTGGCAAGGCCATGAGGATTTTGAGTACAAATTAATACAATTTCAGTACACATTAGCTGAAATCGAGTACAAATCAGTCGAAATTGAGTACACATTTATAAAAATCGAGTACAAGGTTAGGAAACATATACCTCTCTCATGATCTTGATGCAAAGTCCATTATAGTTGAGTCCAAGGTTAGGAAAACAAGATAGGATCATGATATATGCCCTATTATTTGACTATCCAAGGGTTGGCAAGGCCATGAGGATTTTGAGTATAAATTGATACAATTTCAGTACACATTAGCTGAAATCGAGTACAAATCAGTCGAAATTGAGTACACATTTATGAAAATCGAGTACAAGGTTAGGAAACATATACCTCTCTCATGATCTTGATGCAAAGTCCATTGTAGTTAGAGTCCAAGGTTAGGAAACCAAGATAGGATCATGAGAGAGGTATCACTTACCTCTCTCATAATCTTGATGTAAAATCCATTATAGTTGAGTCCAAGGTTAAGAAACAAGATAGGATCATGATATATGCCCTATTATTTGACTATCCAAGAGTTGGCAAGGCCATGGGGATTTTGAGTACAAATTGATACAATTTCAGTACACATTGACTGAAATCGAGTACAAATTAGCCGAAATTGGGTACACATTTATGAAAACCGAGTACAAGGTTGGGAAACCTATACCTCTCTCATGATCTTGATGCAAAGTCCATTGTAGTTAGAGTCTAAAGTTAGGAAACCAAGATAGGATCATGATATATGCCCTATTATTTGACTATCCAAGAGTTGGCAAGGTCATGGGGATTTTGAGTACAAATTGATACAATTTCAGTACACATTGGCTGAAATCGAGTACAAATCAGCCGAAATTGAGTACAAATTGATAAAAATCGAGTACAAGATTAGGAAACTTATACCTCTCTCATGATCTTGATGCAAAGTCCATTTTAGTTGAGTCCAAGGTTAGGAAAACAAGATAGGATCATGATATATGCCCTATTATTTGACTATCCAAGGGTTGGCAAGGCCATGGGGATTTTGAGTATAAATTGATACAATTTCAGTACACATTGGCTGAAATCGAGTACAAATTAGCCGAAATTGAGTACATATTTATGAAAATCGAGTACAAGGTTAGGGAAACATATACCTCTCTCATGATCTTGATGCAAAGTACATTGTAGTTGAGTCCAAGGTTAGGAAAAGAAAATAGGATCATGATATATGCCTATTATTTGACTATCCAAGAGTTGGCAAGGCCATGAGGATTTTGAGTATAAATTGATAGTATTTCAGTACACATTGGCTGAAATCGAGTACAAATCAGCCGAAATTGGAGTACACATTTATGAAAATCGAGTACAAGGTTNATGCAAAGTCCATTGTATTGAAGGTTAGGAAAACAAGATAGGATCATGATATTGCCCTATTATTTGACAATCCAAGAGTTGGGAAGGTCATGGGGATTTTGAGTACAAATTGAAACAATTTCAGTACACATTGGCTGAAATCGAGTACAAATCAGCCCAAATACGAGTTAAGTACAAGGTTAGGAAACCTATACCTCTCTCATGATCTTAATGCAAAGTCCATTGTAGTTGAGTCGAAGGTTAGGAAAACAGATAGGATCATGATATATGCCCTATTATTTGACAATCCAAGAGTTGGCAAAGCCATGGGATTTTGAGTACAAATTGATACAATTTCAGTACACATTGGATGAAATCGAGTACAAATAAGCCCTAAATTGATGCAAATCGAGTACAAGGTTAGGAAACCTGTACCTCTCTCATGATCTTGATGCAAAGTCCATTGTAGTTAGAGTCCAAGGTTAGGAAAACCAAGATAGGATCATGAGAGAGGTATCACTTACCTCTCTCATGATCTTGATGCAAAGTCCATTGTAGTTGAGTCCAAGGTTAGGAAAACATGATAGGATCATGATATATGCCCTACTATTTGACTATCCAAGAGTTGGTAAGACCATGGAGATTTTGAGTATAAATTTATACTCGATTTGCATCAATTTGTACTCAATTTGGGGTAATTTGTACTCGATTTCAGCCAATGTGTACTTGATTTGCGTCAAATAATAGGGCATATATCATGATCCTATCTTGTTTTCCTAACCTTCGACTTAACTACAATGGACTTTGCATCAAGATCATGAGAGAGGTATAGGTTTCCTAACCTTGTACTCGATTTCATCAATTTGTACTCAATTTGGGCTGATTTGTACTCGATTTCATCCAATGTGTACTGAAATTGTATCAATTTGTACTCAAAATCCCCTTGGCCTTGCCAACTCTTGGATTGTCAAATAATAGGGCATATATCATGATCCTATCTTGTTTTCCTAACCTTGGACTCAACTACAATGGACTTTGCATCAAGATCATGAGAGAGGTATAGGTTTCCTAACCTTGTACTCGATTTTCATCAATTTGTACTCAATTTGGGCTGATTTGTACTCGATTTCAGCTAATGTGTACTGAAATTGTATAGTTTTGTACTCAAAATCCCCATGGCCTTGCCAACTCTTGGATTGTCAAATAATAGGGCATATATCATGATCCTATCTTGTTTTCCTAACCTTCGACTCAACTACAATGGACTTTGCATCAAGATCATGAGAGAGGTATAGGTTTCCTAACCTTGTACTCTATTTTCATCAATTTGTACTCAATTTGGGCTGATTTGTACTCGATTTCAGCCAATGTGTACTGAAATTGTATCAATTTGTACTCAAAATCCCCATGGCCTTCCCAACTTTTGGATTGTCAAATAATAGGGCATATATCATGATCCTATCTTGGTTTTCCTAACCTTGGACTCTAACTACAATGAACTTTGCATCAAGATCATGAGAGAGGTATAGGTTTCCTAACCTTGTACTCGATTTTCATCAATCTGTACTCAATGTTGGCTGATCTGTACTCAATTTCCGCTGAAATTCTGACAGCATCTCCTTTGTATATCTCACATATGTCATGCACATAAAGAGTACACAAATCATAACAATGAGTTTCATAACTGAACAAACATTTATTTCCATAACTGAACAAACATTCAGGTTCATAACTGAACTAACACAACAACAACAACAAATACTCAAGATTTACAGAAATTGTCTTCTATGAAACACACTCTGCTCGAACACAGCAAGTGAAGAATATATATCAAAAGCATTTAGTTTCATAACTGAACTAACATTCATGTTCACAACTGAACTAACACAACAACAACAACAAATACGAGTCATTTACCAAAACTATGAAATACAGATATCACACCAAGCTTAAACATCAACTAGTATCAAGCCCACATTACATAAATAGTTCCCGGTACATAAACATCACTAACTTAACATAATATTAAAGGACCATTACACCAAGAGCACGCCCTGAATAATTGCACTGGTTCGAGTACTCCTTCTCTTAGGTACATCATTGCTTCTTGCTTGTTTTATCATCCTCTTTTTCCTGTAAATTGGAAAATGTATTAGAGATCAAATATATGAGTACATGCTCATTAAAAGAAATTTCAGAATACAATGTTTTACTTGTAAATCAAACAGTTCCATACTATTTTCACAAAATAAAAGTAGAGTTAGTTAATGGCTTCTTTGCAACTGCGTCGGTTATGACCTCGCCCATGACACCGACCACACTTTGTCACACGTTTTTCGACTTGCGAAGGTATCCTTTGAGTTCTTCTTCTGCCTGGTTGGCTTCGAACAATGGGAGCATTGATTACAAATTGCTGCTCGAGATTGTACTCAGACATGTGACATATAGGGATCGAATTTAGGATTCCTTTGTAGCTTTCACGATACAACTCTATTTTAAAGTACTTGTCACAAAAATTATATATTGATAATGACTTTGACTCTATTGCTGAACATGCATGTTTGCATAGAAACCTATTAATCTGTCATGCTTTGCACGAACAAGTCCAAGCAGACAAATCAACAGCAAATGATTTATTCCCATCCACAACTTCAAAACTCCAACCACATGCCTTGCGCACTATCAAACTACGAGATTCAGCATATATTTTTGCAAGAGCATTCTCCTTTGATGGACTCAATCTTTTAACCATCTCCATTGTTGCTTCACGTCGTCTGTGCATCATATCCATAATTTGAATCCGTATGTGATCGACCATGGCCACGATAGGAAGAAATCGTGCTGCTTTAACCCAATTATTCCAAGACTCAGCTATGTTATTATTCATGACACCCCACCGATTTCCTAGAAAATATGCATTTGCCCAACTTTCTGGACACGAAGATACTATAAAGTCTTTGGCAAGTGGCATTGACCCTACTATCATGTTAACATATTCTTCAAATTCTTGTGTCGATAGGGCATATGCAGCTTTTTTGAAAATAGATGACCAATATTTTGTTATGAAGTGGGTACCTTCGCATGACCTACATTCAAATAACAAAAAAATAGTACACAAACTAGTATTATTCAAAAAACAATGTTCCCTAACACAAATATGCCATTAGCCAAACCTGTTTCACGAAATTATCTACCAAATGCCTCAAACAATAGGCATGATGACTATCTGGGAATATTATCTGAATAGCCTTGATTATCCCAGGATGTCTATTAGAAAAAAAGGTGAACTCATGGAACCCAATATAGGAATGCGAAAGCAGGGCACTTTTAAGTTGGAAACAGAACCATCCCCAATTATTATCATTTTCAGCATCTACAACTGAATATGCTAATGTGAAAAGATCATCATTAGCATCCTTTGCCACAGCAACCAAAATGCATCCTTTGTATTTATTCTTTATGTGAGTGTCATCTAAGAAAACCAAGGGTCTACATCTATTGATAAAACCAATTGCACATGCATTGAAGCAGATGAATAACCGTTTAAATTTATTACCACAATGATCAATTTCACACTCGATAAAACTTCCAGGATTAGTTTCTTTGATAGCACTACAATACCATCGTAATCTATCATAAAACCCCTCCTCTGCACCATGAATGTCATGCATTGCCAATTCCTTCCCTTTCCAAACTCTGTTGTAATTAAGCTCGACCCCATAATCTCTATGAATATCTTTCAACATTGTGCATGGTCGATACGAGGGCTCTCCCCTCAATCTATCAATCACAACATTGGAAACCCAGGCAGCATCAGCTTTAGGATGTCCTCTACTACGAAGATTATCATCTCCACAAGTATGTATTAGATTGCATTTTCTAATGCCAAAAAGTTTGTCAGTTTTATGTCTTGAAGCATATATTCTCCAAGAACAGTTGTTTTCGCTACAGACAAGAATAACCTTCTTATTATCATTCATTTTATACAAAAACGATCGTCTCATAGCAACTGCATAATTTTTAGCACATTTTCGAAATTCTGTAGCATCCTTGAATATCTGGCCCTCTCCACGGATGCAATGACTCCAAGCATCTATGGAATTTCTTACCAAACCCACTTCAAGATAGCCATCATTATTAGTCTGTGTCTCTTCTTCAGTTTCAAACCTTATCAATTTAACAATGAGTATAATATCATTGTAAGCATAAAATAATTATAATTAACCTACTATCCATACACCAAAATTAAAGACTTAACCTTTGGGAGAGTACTTTATGTAATATATTAACAAACCTAAACTAAAATTAAAGACTTAACCTTTGGGATGCAATGACTTTACATAATCTCTACGGATGCAATGACTTTACATATGTGCAAGATTCACAAGAAAAAATCACACCCACAATATATTACCATGATAAATAACTAAACAATCATCAATAATTGTACTCTACAACGACATATCAAGCAAAACAAAAAAATAAATTTTATCATCATTAATATCTACATGCGGAAAAAAATCAAGGTAGAAATTTTTTACTTCTCGAGACTGTGGGCACTCATGTGATCTTTTTCCACCGCTCTCATATTAATTATTGTCAATCTCATAGACGTGTAAAGATGTGTAATAATCGGACATCATCATCTTCATGCAATGTCACATACATATTTTGATGTGGTGCAAGATATTGCAAAAGCACATTTTGTGGAACAATTTCCTCACATTTTCTTCCAAGATTAACAAATAGCTCCATTAGACTGAAGCCATTAAAAATTGAAATCATATAGAGGTCTTCTTTATACTTGCAACTACCCAGAAATGAAAAATTTGAAGATCCAGATCCAGATTCCATTTCTCTAAGAAACTGATCAAAATCTGTGTCACCTAAGTGATTGAGAAATTGTATTGTAAAAGACTATACAATTTCATAATCAATCATAACACGATATCAATTTAAATAAATTTGACAAATTATATTTAATTTCATAACACAGCATAAATGAGGAATAATATACTCATTGAAATATTATTGGCCTTTATTTATATTCAAATATTAGAAAATTATCTTCAGGAATTCCAACTTCCAAAAGAGGAAGATATGATTAATAAAATGAATTTTTGAGATGGAGGTGGATTCTTTCCTGTAGTAGTTGGAGTTGGAGGAGCAAGCGTAAGCGATCAAGCCTACACGCGCTATCTCAAGATTTCACCTCCATCTCAAAAAATCCGATCAAAAACCAATAATATATAAATAATGAGATATGTGAAAATTCAATCAAACACAATACGATTAATAGATTAAAAAATACTATAAAAATTAAAAAAATTTACTATTTTTTAAGGTAATTGTGTGTCTTCGACTCTGTCTTCGACGGCGACGCTTACTTCACTTTCCTCGTCGGTCGTTTGCTCTCGGTTGATATCTCGCTACTCCCGATCGATGGATCTCGATGGGTATGCTGTTGCTTCAGTCTCCTCCTCGGCGTGGATAGGTAGAGCGATGGATTTCACTGGTTAGGGTTTGTTTAGGATGGACATTGTAACGGGAAGAAATAGAGAAGAGGGAAATGGTCGAGCCATCGATTTCCTTGGTTTGAGTTTCTTTAGGATGGAGAATCTGTAGGGAAGAAATGGAGAAGAGGGAAATGAGGAAGACGAGAATGGTGGGAATGCGCTGGTTAGGGTTTTTACTTTGGATGCATCGTGAACAAATGGGGGAGAAGATATTGGAGAGAGGGATAACATTTAATAAGGGTAGATTGGTAAATTTATGTATTAGGGAGTTAAAAAAAAAGTTTAGGGAGTCAAAACTATTGTTCCCTTGCCAAGGGAGCTGACACAAAGATGATTTTCTGATTAGGGAGTTTTTAATAAGTCTCCCTATAAATAATACTTGGTAGTGTGAAAGTATATCGAGATGGTAGATTATTCGTTCGTCCACAGTTTTTCGTTAATTTTTTTTCAAAATTAATATTGAAAAGATAAATTAATACATAGATGCAGAGGATATATTGATTTTATTCGATTTTAATTTTTAAATTTTAAAATTATAATACTGTTATCAATCCATTCCGTGAGAACGTGTAAAAGTATATCAGGAGACTACAAAATTTTACATTTGATGAAAATTAGTTAATAAAATTTTGGGAAAATTTTATTACAGTATTTTTGGAAGTTTATTATAATTCCAAATTTTTATTACAGTACATTAGTTTTTGGGATACCCGTTATGTGAAAGCGGAAATTACGCACCGTTTTGTGACGCCCGTTATGTTAGCGCGTTATAAGGGGCAGTCCGCCTTCCGCGTTGTCCCCTCGCTTCCGGTCGGACCTCTCTTCAAATTAGGGTTTCTCCTGTTCCTGTGATCCATTCATGGCGACAAACCAAATCTTCGTGAAGTTTCTGGACGGAAGGACCCGCTGCCTCCAGATCCCGTCTCCCACCGTCTCCGGTGAAGCCCTAAGGCGCGATATTGTAACCAGAACTGGAATTCCCCTTCGGTCCCTCCGCGTCGTTTCCGGGATCCGGGAGATATCTGACTCTACCATCATATCAGCCTCCGGTGATGGTTTCTTCCCCTCCGTCACCCTCCTCCTTCGTCTTCCCGGCGGCAAGGGAGGGTTCGGTTCCCTGCTCCGAGGCGCTGCGACCAAGGCTGGTCAAAAGAAGACGAACAACTTTGACGCTTGCAGAGACATGAGCGGTCGCCGGCTGCGCCATGTGAACGCCGAGAAGAAGCTCGAGGAGTGGAAGGCCGAGGCTGAGGATCGAAGGTTGGAGAAACTCGCGGAGGATTTCCTTAAGAAGAAGGCGAAGGAGGTGAAAAAGAACTCCACGGTGGCTGTGGACAAGTACTTGGAGAAGTACAGAGCGGATGCTGAGAAGTGCATGGAAGAGGTTGAGGAATCGGTGCGACAATCTTTTGCATTGTACAAGGAGTCGAAGCGTAAAATTTTACCTTTGTCAGAACCTTCTTCTAAGCGTCTGAAGATATGGTAAGTTTATTTGTTTGGCATTTCCTGGTTAATTTATTTTCCAACCGAAATTTATATTATAGTATCCTATCTTCTTGTGCAATCCTTGATCAACCTTAACCTGGTTGCATAGGCTGGGAAAGAAAAAGATGGATGAAAGTGATAGTGAGAGTGACGATGAGGAACTTGAAGATAAAGACCATGATACTGATGATGGCGATTGGAAATCCGAGGTGTTAGATGGTGGAAATTGTTCGATTCTAAGCGAGCTGCAAGATGGTGGCTCACCATCTGGATCTGGTTCTGTTTCTATTACTAATTCAGACGTAGAATCATCTGGTGGTGGTTCTGAGAAAAGCAATGTTGACGAAATAAGTACAGGCGGCGCCGTGATTTCTCTGGGAATGGAACAGGGTTCTGGAAGTATAGACAGCAATTCTACATCAGATGAAATTCTCAACTGTGAAACTGGAACACCAGAGGAAGTTGATGCTCAAACTGATTTGGTTTCTGGTTCCATGGTGGTGACAGAGTTAAGTGTGGCTAAATCAGAAAAGAAAAATCAACCTGAATCACTGGAGAAAAAGACTGAACATGTAGTTGAAATGAGCACTGACAATTCCTCTCCAGATGGATCTTTTAATTTTGATGATTATGACTCTGCAGATGGTTTGGAGGTACATTCATTTGACCTAATATTATATATCATGGCGATCAGATATTTTAAATAATCGGACTAAGCATTTGTACCTGTGTTGCCAGCTATTTTAGTTCTTTCTATCCTTTTATATGAAAATCTACTATAGCAATATCTGACTTTCAGTATTTGTAAGATGTCTTACCTCTATTGACGAACTCTAATATTTTCAACATGATGCTTACTAAATCCCTCTAGTACTTTCAAGTTTCAACTTGATGCTTCTCAAAACTCTCTTGATATCTTTGAAATGTTTGTTAGAATTTTAATATTCCAAAAGAAGCATAGTCTGTGTTGGTGTATGTTATTCATATGCACAATTATGTTAGTTGATTCGATATGGTGGGATTCTAGATTATTTAGTTTGGGACACTGGTAAAAAATATATTTTAGGTTTATTCAAATTCCATTGTTTGCATGCTTTGCTCTTATTGCTCAACTATTTAATAGGTCAGTTGGTCCAAATCAAGAATTTTAGCACTGATATTGGTATAATATGCTAGTTGCTGGAAAGTTTGAAAACATTGATATTCCTATACTCAAAGATCTTGGAATTGGTATGTTCCAATATTGGTCAAATCAGCCAAATCAAATTCGTAGGACAGGATTTGGCAAAGAAAATGAAAAAAATATAATCAGTTTAAACAACAACACAGCAACAATAACAACCAAGTCTTATCCCACTAAGTGGGGTTGGTTATATGAATCCTTCTACGTCATTGGGCTCTATCCCCTATTATATCATCATATATATTTGAATAAAATTTATCTTGTTTTATTATTGCTAACCAAGTCTTTTTTTGGCTTTTCTCTCCCTCATTTAATGTGTGTATTTATCATAGTTTTACATCGCCTAACAGGGGCATTTATTGGTCATTTAAGTACATGTCCGTACCATCTTAAACGTGTCTCTTGAAGTTTTTCCTCAATAGATGCAACTCTAATTTTCTCTCTAACGCTCTCATTCTTTATTCTGTCCATCCTCTTATGTCCACACATCCACCTTAAGATCCTCATCTCTGCAATTTCATCTTTTGCTCATGTGCTCGAGTCATAGTCCAGCATTTAACACCATATAACATAGCAGGTCTAACTGTCATTTTGTAAAACTTTCCTTTAAGTTTTAGAGATACTTTACAATCATATAAAACACTCCGACGTTAACCTCCATTTTAACCATCTTGCTTGTATTCTACATAAGATATTTCTCTCAATCCTTCCATCACTTTGCAAAAATAATCCTAAATACTTAAAACTCTTAGTTTAAGACACCTTGTCATCTCCTATCTTAACAACTATCTCATTACTTCTAATATTGCTAAACTTACATTTTATATATTCTGTCATTACTCTACTAAACCTAAAACCTTTCATTTCTAGTGTTTGCCGCCGAGATTCTAGTTTAACATTTACTCCTTCACGTGTCTCGTCTATCAAAATAATATCATCTATAAACAACATGCATCATGGTACTGTATTTTGAATGTGTCTAGTGAGTTCGTCTATGATTAGTGTAAAAAGATAGGGACTTAAAGTTGATCCTTGCTATAACTCTATCCTTATTGAGAATGCTTTAGTTAATCCGCCTGAAGTCTTTACTCTGGTCGTTACATTTTCGTACATATTCTTAATTAGTTTAATATATGTTACGCTAACGTCTCTTTGTTCTAGAATTCTCCATATAATTTCTTTTGGGACCCTATCATAAGCTTTTTCTAAATCAATGAACATCATGTGTAGATCTTTCTTTTGCTCCCGATACTTTTCAATTAATTGTCTAACAAGATGTATAACTTCTATTGTCGACCTTATAGGCATGAACCCAAGTTGATTTTTAGTCATTGTGGTTTCCTTCCTTAATCTTTTTTCTATTACTCTTTTCCAAAATTTCATGGTACGACTTATTAGTTTAATACCCTTATAGTTTCCATAATCTTGTACGTCTCCTTTATTCTTAAATAAAAGAACTAGAGTACTTACTCTCTATTGATTATACCTTTTTTTAATTTTCAATATCATATTAAATAATTTTGTAAGTCATTTAATACCTTGTTTTCCTAAGCATTTCGATACCTCTATTGGGATATCACCTGGTTCCACAGTTTTTTCTATTTTGCATCCTTTTCAAAATTTGTTCTACTTTTGAAGTTTGAATTCTATGATAAAAATTAAAATTTTTATATTCATTTGAACTACTTAAATTGTCTAAGTAAAGTTGGCTCCTTAAATCTTCATTAAAAGTTGAGGAAAGTAAATCCTCCACCGCTCTTTTATTTCGCTATCATTTATTAGTACTCTATTGCATTCATCTTTAATACATCTTATTTGGCTAAAGTCTCTTGTTTTCCCCTCTCTCGCTTTAGTTATTTTATGAATGTCTCTTTCCCTTCTTTTGTATCCAAGTTTTGATATAATCATTCAAAAGTTTTATTTTTGCTTCCTTCACTGCTTTCTTAGCCTTTTTCTTGGCTATCGTATATTTTTTAAAGTTTTCTCGTTCTTACAATATATAATTCCTTATAGGCTATTCATTTTTTCTTCACTTTCTCTCATACTTTCTCATTCCACCATCACCACGATTCCTTATTTGGTGGTGCATGTCCCTTTGACTCACCGAGTACACCCTTAGTTATTATTTTCAACTTTGATACCATCTTATCCCATGTCATATTAGAATCATTGTATTTTTCATCTAATACTCGTATTCCTACCTTCTCCTTTAATATGTTTTGCTTCCTATCCTTTAACTTCCACCACTTAATTTTAGGAGCCGTATATATTTTTTCTTCATTGATATTATGATTAAGGCGTATATCTAATACTACTAATTTATGTTGGGTAGTTAAGCTTTCTCCAGGGATTACCTTATAATTATTATAAATTTTCCTATCTCTCTTTCTAACCAAAAAAAGATTAATTTATGATTTATTATTCTCACTTTTGAATGTGACTATGTGTTCTTTTTTATTAAAAAATGTATTAGCTGATATAAGGTCATATGCTATCGTAAAATCTAATATAGTTTTTCCTTTTTCATTTCTTGTTCCAAATTCATAACCCCCATACACCCTCTCATATTTCTCATTTTTCACTCTAACATGTCCATTTAGATCGTTTCCTATTAAAATCATTTCATTTGGCGGAATGTTTTGTAATACCTCATCTAAATCGTTCTAAAATCTTGATTTGGTTTCTTCATCTAATCCTACTTGAGGTGGATATATGTGAATTACGTTCAAGCTTCTTTCGCCACTACTATTTTGAGAGTTATAATTCTATCTTCCTTTCTAACTACTCCAACAACTTCATCTTTTAAACAACTATCTACAAAAAAAAAAAACTTGCTCCATTTCTTGTTTTACTCTTTCCTGTGTCTCATAACTTAAAACTCGAGTTCTCTATCATTTTTGTCTTCTTGCCCACCTATTTTGTCTCTTACACATACAAAATACTAATTTTTCTCCTAATCATCTTATCTACTACCTCCATTGTTTTACTAGTGAGAGTTCCTATATTCCATGTTCCAAATCTTAGACTATTAGTTTTTCTTATAATGTTTATTATCATCTCACATATGGTGTGAGAACTCTTGCCTATTTAACACTACACTCAAGTTCTCATGGAGATATAGCGGTCCTCGTCGAGACGTTATAGTCGGACTTTGTAACACGAATCCTTGCATATTTAGCATTACACCCGACTTCTGGAGATGTAGCGGTCTTTGCCAAATTCTGCAACACGTTCCTTCCGGGGACATCTTAGGATTAACATAATAATTTAATGGATTCATTTATTGAGTATTTGTCATAGTTTTTCTAATGCAACCTTCATCCTTTATCCACGGTTAACACTAATGTAATTTGAATGTGGACAATTGCATAATGTTCTTTGGTTTAACTATTTATAATTTTCATTAATATCTAAGTTGATCTTAGTTTTGTTTAGAATGTTTCATAGATTACCTTAAATGTATTTAATATATTATTTGTTTTTCTTTATCATTTAGAAATAATCAATTATATACGGTTTTACTACTCCTAAAAGCAGATCAACCTGTAGCATATCCCATATTTTAGAAATAATCAAACTAGTTGTGTTGGCACTCCAATTGCCCAGCATATTGATGTGGATCTTCACTGAACATAGTGTTTCATTAGGTTAGCATATCATATGCAAGATATAGGAGCCAAAGTATTCGATTATGATGAAAGTTGGAATTCAGACATCGACAGTCGAATATGAATACGGGAATGCTTGTTAGATTTTTTTTTTAAGGTAGAGTGGTAAATACGCTTTTGTACACGTGTGATGCTAAATCTATCTCCATAGTATTTATCGCAGAATAGACTACCATTTTGGGTGATGATCTTAGAGGAGCCTTCCAAGCTGAATTGAATCCAGACCTGCCATTAGCTATTCAAAACACAATACGCACACATTTTTATATATATCCTTTGTTGATTTCTCGTCCATAGCCTTGGGGGTTGAAGACCCCATTTTCTGTTATGACTGATTTTCTTCCAAACGATTCTCGTCTGATTAGCTATTCTTCTTTTGATTAATTGTTTGATTTTACATCATCTGACTTAGAAATGCCGAAAGCAATACGTTGTTGTTGTATCTATCTGGCTTTGAAATGTGCCTAAGTAGTTGCCTTTGCCTCATTCGCAGCTACTTGGAATGGAACGGCTCAAATCATTGTTGCAGAAGTATGGTCTCAAATGCGGCGGTACCTTGAAGGAGCGTGCTGCAAGGCTCTTCCTGCTCAAAACAACTCCTGTGGAGAAGTTGCCTAAGAAGGTCCTCGCTAAGCCTTGAGAGAGCTGCCGTTGAGCATTACCATCAATGGTCACTCCATCCTACATACTTACCATCAACACCTTGCACCGTAGTGATAGATGACTGGTTTACGAGCGAGTTTGGATGCCTTCCTATTTCGAATATGAAATATCGTAGTTGTACTCTATGTTGGTGTATATTTTCTCTATTTTTTGTAAACTGAATAAAATTGATCTAGCAAAGTTATCCTAATCTTATTTGATCGAAAAAAGGGTCAATTGGATAGAGGAACGTGTACATCGGTAACAGTAGAGAATGTTACTAATATTTTCTTAGGATTGGTTTTCTTGTGGATTTGCAACAAACAACAATTCATTAAAACAGGCATGCTAGATCGCCGAGAGCAGCATAATTTTATGATGTAGTTAATAAGCTTCGAAATCATACATCTTAGATGAAATTCTATCGTATCTCAACTCTCAAGTGAAGCAACATATAACATGTGAATATTTACAAACAATGTCCATGAAACCTCTTCAGAGCGCATAAAACACTTGCTATCCGTATTATCATTTGACTATTTTTGGTTGAGTGGCCGTTGACATTGCTCGCAAGCGACTAGTTATCTGGGTGAAGGATGGCCTTTGTGCAGGATCAGGAGACCAGCACTGCTCCATAAGCTTTCTCCACTCCGGATCACAAGTGACTGGCACTGGAGGCCTCAATGTATTATTCACAATACCTCCTGCAAATATTTTACAAATATGATCGAGCACCTCGCATGAAAACGTATAGATAAGCATGAAATCATTTATGCCTACTTGATATTTGTGAGAACAGGTTTCTGAATGTACAAAAAAACACTCCAAGGAACAAGAGAATTAGGGGGTTATTACCGACTCACTAGAACACCAAATGTTTTCTTCGAGTAAATTACCATGTATCAATAACATAATAAATTAAGAATAGGGAGAAGAATGTCTTACAGCCTTGACTTCCATAATCAGTTGCAACTTACTTTCTGCCTCAAACTGAGAAGAATACAGTTGTAGTCTTAGTCCTCCCAAGAAAAAAAAATTATGGGAGACAAAAGTAGTGCACAAATGGGAGAGGAGGGATATGAAGAGAGACGAGAGGCAGGATTAAAAAGGGATTGGCATAAGGGAGACAGGGGAGGAGAATATAGGTCCAGTAGTAGCACACTCATGAAGAGGTAATCAGGTGAGGTTAGCTACTTAACTGTGTTGGTAGGGTTGAGACCTGCTTAGTGTTGCTTGACAGATGGCTTAGGTTGTGTTTCTCTACGGTCCCTCTCCTAATGGAATTCTTAAAAAATTTCAGGAAGTACATTTTACAGGTTATTTAACAGTTGGATTGTAATCACTCCCTTCCGAAGATTGAAAAGTAATTTAAAAAGCTGACTCTAAGGAGGTGCTAAATAAAGAATTTTCATATAATCGAAGAAGCTTAAAATACTTGCTTTTGCATAATTAAATTGGTCCATGTTGCCAATGAGTTGGACAAGATCTTCAAAAAATTCTTGATAGCCAGTTATGCTTAACTTACAATATGCCTATCAAACACATCTTAGTTCATTTATTCAATATACTTTTCAAATTAAAGCATACCTATAATTGCACCATAATGCATGTTGGCATAAGGCTCTTCTCCTGTGAGAATTTCCCACATAACAATGCCAAATGAAAACACATCCACCTGCAGAATCACCGGTACTTAAATAATGTTGCATATCAAAGGAAAGCAGCAATAACTCAAAATGCGGCTGAGGTCTTGTTGATGCACAGAAGGCCAAAGGCTTTACACTTTTATGGGAAAAAAGAAAAGCAGATGAAAGATGGTCCGGTTTAAATGAAGCTAGAAATGAAATCACTGAAACATAGTTTGGATTTCATTTTTTAAAAATTCATTGGTACCTTTTCTGACACTTTATTGCTGCCCCCATTCAATAATTCTGGTGCCATCCATGGTAGTGTCCCTCTAACACCACCAGAAACAAGAGTATTTCGTTTTATTTTTGACAAACCAAAATCACCAACCTAGAAACATCCACATTGAGTTAACTAGTCTAGTAGGAAAAACAACTAAGATCATTTCATTCCCAACCAAGATACAAAATTTGTTCCATAATGAAAATAGAAGGGGAAAAAGTCAACTTAACCTAGGTATCAGATGGTAATTCCAATAAAGCTATGAAAACAATACCTTGCAAATTGGGCGTGACTGATCTTTAAGGTTTACAAGTAAATTATCACATTTCAGATCAAAGTGCACTATATTCTTAGAATGCAAATACTCCATTCCAAAAGCAGCATCCATTGCAATGATAAGCCTCTTACGGCGATCAAGATATCTGTTAATATATGCAATTAAAATATCACTATACAGAATAATAAAAAATGAATTCAAACATGGACGATGAAGGATTCACAAAGAATGGAAGAGCAAAGATTTACTTGTCCTTGCGTAGTAAAACATGTCGTAAAGAACCATTCACCATAAATTCTGTCACAGTTGCTAAGGTACCACCTGGTCCATCTTTAACAACTCCATAAAAAGCCACCACGTTTGGATGATGGAGCTGGGAAAGGATCTCAGCTTCCCGCCAAAACTCTATGGTCTAAAAGCAGTTAAATGTTACTACTACCAAAGATTTCTCTTGATTTACCATTAACTAGGTGTCGAGTAGGTAAAAACTTTTAAAACTGGTTGGATCACTCTTCCAATCATGAATTATGTAATTCAAGAAACAACCGCATAAAACAAAAGATAGATGATACTTACTAGTCTCTCCTGCTCAGATGATCTACCAGCAAAACAGCTCTTTTTTATTCGTTTAATAGCCACATCAGTGCCCCTCCATTTTCCATGATATACAGTACCATAAGTGCCAGAACCTAGTTCATGCAGTTCTTCAAGATCTTCATTCGTTATAATCTGTGAATTCATGACATTTAGAATTGGAAGCATATATAAAAATCAGGACTGAACAAATTATCAAAAACAAATACAGGTTCAAGTGAGACTACACGTGAAACATGAGACAGGGAAAAGAGAACCATCTGGCAGATATACCTGATGGTTTGTGAAAAGAAGTTATTTTCAAGTGTTTAAAGTCTTTCCACAAATATTAAAACATATAGGAACTGAATGTGAAGAATGCAACCCGCAATATAGGAACACTTTGCCTTAAAAATCACAAGGTGTTCAGTCAAGGTGTTGGCTTCACATGCTATAGTAGACAATAAACATGGTTGAAAAGACCATTTCCTAATCTTTATAACTAATGCACATCAGAAAAAAAATATTTCCTACCTAGATATTTACCAGAATTTGATAAATTACAGCTCCCGATTACCATGTATCATACGTCTTACCTGTACATTGAGATCCACATCCTGCATAAAAGTATCAACAACGAGCTCACCGACCTCACCACCTTCAAATTTGGATTCCTAGTTCAAAAAAAAAAAAGTCTTACCATGGTAACAATTACAAAATAGTAGAAAGCGGGTCTACAATGGTGCAGAGAACAACATACCTCATTTTCGGCATGCGAAGCTTGTAGTTGTTCCTTATCCTTTCCAAGGTGATGAGGGATTTGTGATGGAACATAACCTGGCTGCAAAATATTTGATTTTGAAACAGATGTTTCTTCCATTTCCTCAGGGAAATCACTGTCACCAAAATCAACTTTCTCATTCCCCAGAGGTGTCAACTGGTATGGTATAGAGATCCCTCGTTCCACGTCAGGAAGCAAAGATGAGTAACCAACGTGGTCTTCATCAATAAGAGAAAATTCCTTGTGTTTAAACTCATCTTGGGCCAGATTTCTGAAGAAAGACCAATTTTTAGGCTCATGATTTTGCATGTTCACACTAAATCCAGTATCATCTTTACGAAGGTTGGTTATACTTGACAAGTCACCAGCAATTCTAGCCTTATTGAAGATATCATTGAGCAGATTAGGAGGGAACCGATCATTTATGTCAATTAGAATGTCACTGCGATCTGCAGCGGGAACAGACATATCCTTCTGAAACAGAGTTCCACCAGCACTGTCCACCCAACTAAAAGCAGGTTTATGATCAACAAGATTACTATTATATGAATCGTTGGATATTTCTTCCTGTTGACTATCAGGTAGGACAGAAGGATCCTCCTGTGCCCTACTGTAATGTCCATCAGTATCTTGATCTTGAATATTGATTTTAGCCATCTCAGCTTCACCATCTATTGCCTTCTCCATGTATCTGCTCACTTTGGACTCCTGCACAAACGTATCTTCAGCAACATTAGGTTTCTCATATTCAGACTTTGAAGGTGCATGTTGGGATTGGGATTTTTGCATCTTTGTCACTTGTTTAGAACCCTTTAGATCACTGATGGCATTGGTTGGATTGGGTGCTACCAGAACTGTACTTGCTACAGCTTCATTTTGGTCATGCCAATTGTTAGCAATCAAAGAATTCATAGGTTGTGATGAATAATTTACTGTTTCTGACTCTTTTTGAATTGTAACTGGTTCAAATATATTGTCTTGATTGATTGTATTTTCCCCTTTCTTATGCTTCTCAAAATGTAAAAACTCTTCTACAATAGCATTGCCAAGGTGTTGTGGCTTTCCAGATGACATATAATTCTCTGCCTGTGAGCTCAATTCCCCCTCAAGAAGAGGGTCCGCAGATTCAGCGATAGATTCTTGCGTAGTGATAGAGCATGCCTGATTTATCATAAAATGGGAATTAATATTGTCATCAGATTTAGATAATCGATTTAGAAACTTCTTCTGCTCTCTAGGAAGCCTCTCAGATTGATATACTCGAAAAGGACGAGAAGGTGGATCTGTGCAGCTTGCATCAGTTGTATCAACCTCATAGTCAGAGAAACCAGATGTTAAAGCTCCACTAGAACACAGTTCATCTTCATTCATCTTGGCACCCTGTCCAGCATTCACAGTATTGGCAGATGACAAGACTGGAACAGTTTCCACTGATTTCCCCTTGTTTTGTGCAGGTTGCACTGATGTCAAAATTTCAGCTGCAGAAACAATCTTAGGAACATCTGACTGCAATGGAGCATCAAGTTGCTGAGAGTTTATAGTAGGTTCTGTGCTGTGGGGATTGATACGCTCACTTTCTACTTTTCTTTGAGAGAAACCAATGGATGCAAGTTTCTCATTCTTTAGTAAGGCATCTGCATCAAATGAATTCATAGCACTATATGGGCTTTGCATTGTACCCTGATAAAAAGATTGACCTGGCTGAACAGAAACACTGGCAGTATGGTTGGATCTATAATCAGATGGAACAGATAGAGGAATAGAAATTGTGCTATTTGCATTTTCATATCGATAAGGGTTGATAGCATAGTGTTCACCTTCAACATAGTGGAATATATGGTCCTCTAAGTTCTGTGAATGTCTATTGTAATCACTAGATGAGTTTGCCTCCCCAGTTGGAATAAAATTTCCAGAAGAAACTGCATGAGCAGTATCAAACCCAATTGACTGTGTTCTGCTTGTGTCAGCATTAGCTCTTTCAGCCTCAACATTAAGATTGAACAGCTGGTCCAGGTCACTTGCTGATGTGCTTGCCATGCCATGCCGATATGAAGAATTTCGTGATCCAAAATCCATCCCATTGACTGCAGCAATGAACTGAACATCAGAATCTCCCTCTCTGCTACCTGAACTGAAGTGCACATCATCTGTATCATCTGATGTAAATAGAAACATCCTGAGTTTTTGTGATCCTTCACCACATTCAAGAAAGGTGTATTCCTCCACCATATTCTGCAAATCTTCATCACATGATACTGATATCAAGGCATCCAGTTCTTCTCCAGGTAGTTGGTACTTGATAGTATGAGGTCTATTATATATTGCCATTGTCTTTTGCATAAGTTCATTCCATGAAATATCCCTTTTTATGCTTATAATACGGGTTTCACCTCCAACATATCTCAGTCTTCCATCACTGGGACGAGGTAAAATCTTACCACCAAAACTGCAGAGATACTTCATCCCTTTTGTCGAGAAATCAGAAGCTTCTGATGAGGTATACCCAGGAGCAACTGCTTGACCACTTCCATGACCAGATGATACTCGTGGTATGGACCTTGCTGATGCATAATGACCTTTATTATCAATTTCAGATAAGTTTTTCTTCTCCATTCCTTTCATCTGCTGATTATTCATTGAGACATCTGCTACACTTTCAGACCCCGTGTGTGGTATTGTCACACCCATCATGTCCATGTAGCTAGTGACTACATCTCGATTCCCAGATGCACTTTGAACTGTGGGCTTCTTGAAAATTGCACGATCACGCATAAATTCAAGAGCAAATTCTTCACCTGTCTGGATTGAATAATTCAGTACAGGCAATACACCACTTGATGCACTAGCCTCTGGTGGTCTAACATTAGCATTACTCGAACTTGGTAGAAATTGTGTAGACCTTTGATTAGCAGGGCCATCAACTTTTCTAGCATCCATCAGAATTTTGAGATATTCAAAGCTTGTCAGATCATTCTAAAACTTGTAGATGTAACTTATTGACCCATATTATGAAGGGAATATCCAAGAATAGTAAACCATGAAAAATAGTTAAATGCACAAGCTGCCAATGATATCACACTTGATCAACACAAAACAACTTCTTTCCAGACTGGGTCATAAGAAATATGCTTTTGTGAAAAGCTTAGCACTCCTCAAAACAACAGATGCTCTGCAAACAGAATTAAAAAAATGTGGATCAGCTCACCTTTCAACTAGTACTTTACATTCAAAAGAAGCATATCAAGCTATTCCGTTTAGGCTTCAAGCTGCTTAATGAAACATAAAACACAGAACGAATTGGACATGAAAACAAATAGTATATCACTCAACAACAACAAAACAGCTAAAGCATAAGATTCATGATCAATCTTGTATAAGAAGTTGAGAACAAGGATTATTCTAAATGAATTTTTTGCTAGTAGTAATTCAAGACACTTATCCTCACTCCTCAGCACCACATAAAACCTGCAACAACGTTCTCATTATGGTCATGGCAATAACAGTAAATTAGAATCAATCTTTTCTATAAATTTAGCAATCTTTTGACACCACCTCAAGTGAATGCCAATTATTAGCTGAAGCTTGAAACGATACAAGGCGAACCCAGCACCTATCCATCTGAGTTGGCATATCAAGCATGTTGTAGAGGGTGAGAGGAAGAAATGAGTTTGGTCCGTCAAAGGCTTAAGAAGAGTTGACTTGATCTAACTCCTGGTGCCCTACTGCCTAACGACATAACACTAAACCGCAAGCAAGGGAATCGATTATTAGAGCAATACGAACAATAACCAGACCACCCAAACAAAAACAGTTTCTGTGCGAGCAAAACTAAAATGGTCTACTGACAAACAAAGTCCAAAAGTCTCCACTGCTAAGCCACAAGATAAGCGAGCTCCAGCAGCCATAATACAACCCTGAAAAGGGTAACCTAAAATAACCAATTCGAGAACAAACCTCGAGAAAGAAACAATCCTTGCCATACGAAGGCACGCCACACAAAATCAGAGCTTAAGAACAATCGACCGCAGCAAAGCAAACAGGATGATCGCATACGGAACGACACGAAAGGAACAAGCTGGGAGGGTTAGGGAAATCGATCGCCGGTCGAGGGTTCAGGAACTAGGAACATAAGCAGGAGAAAGCAAGATCCGCACCAGGAAGAGCCGCGTTGCTGATGGATCAGAGAGGGGATGCGACGTGATCGGCGTGCGCTCGCCGCAATCGGTCCCGCTTCCTTTCCTCGCCTCACACGCTGCCTCCGAAATCTAGCGAGAATCGTCGCGAAGCGTGGGATGGGAAGAAAAGACCGCCGTCCTTTCGGAGAACGCGCAGCAGAGAGGAAAAAATAGACAGCACGCCCTCTCTCCTCCCTCCAACGCTCCAATACGACTAATTGCAAGATGCGGTTGGTGACTGACTCGATCTGATTCCGGTTCGCCGGAAGCCTTGATTGGGCCGTCGGTTGGACCGAACCGGAGGGGTTTGAAATGAAACAAAGTAAAATTCATTAGGCAGAAATTATAAAAAAAGTACCTAAATTAAAAGAAACATCAAATAAACATCTCTTTAAAAATCAAATGAACACCTTCATTAGTAGTTTTATCTCAAAAATATATTTGATCCAGTGCTCTTGTAGTTGGCATAACATATAGAAATTATTCAGTAATTGTTATAATATATTTAGGGTGAATTTAAAATTTATAATATATGGAAGCTACCGAATAGATGCTACAATGTATAAAAACTATTAGTAGTTGTTACAAGGTATAAAACCTACCGTTAGCTATTACAACGTGTTTATGATGAGTTTACAATTTAGGATTTACATTATGTAGAAATTACTGAATAGCTACTACAATGTGTAGAAGCTATCAGTAACTACTAAACGTATAGAAACTACCCAGTAGTTACTATAATGTGTTTAGGTGAGTTTAAGATTTAAATTTAGGATTTACACTATATATAAGCTAGCTACAATGTATAGAAACTACTTAGTAGCTACTCTAATGTATTTTGAGTGAGTCTAGGATTTAGGATTTAAGGTTTATAACATGTAGAAGCTATCGAATAATTGCTATAACGTGTAAAAGTTACCAGTAGCTGTTAAAACATGTGAAAGTTATCCAATAGCTATTCTAACATATTTAGGGTGAGTTTAGAATGTAAGATTTAGGGTTTACACAATGTAGAAAGTATTGAGTAGTTTCTACAATGTGTAGAAGCTATCAGTAGCTGTTACAACGTGTAAAATTACCCAGCAACTGTTATAATATGTTTAAGATGAGTTTAGGATTTAAGATTTAGAGTTTATATCATATAGAAGCTAGCTACAATATGTAGAAGTTATCTAGTAGTTGCTATAACTTGATTAGAGTGAGTTTAGGAGCGTGTATAAAGGCTACCGAGTAACTACTATAGCGTGTAGGAGCTATTAGTAGCTGCTAGCTGCTACAACATGAAGAAGTTATCCAATAGCTATAACGTGTTTAGGATGAGTTTAAAATTTGAGATTTAGGCTTTGCATCATGTAGAAGCTACTAAATAATTGCTTCAATATGTAGAAACTATTAGTTGCTGCTACAACGTGAAGAAGTTATCCAATGGTTGTAACAACATATTTAGGATGAGTTTAGGATTTAAAATTTAGAGTTTACACCATATAGAAGCTATTGAATAGTTGCTATAATATGTAAAATATATGAATAGCTACCACAACGTCGTTTAGGGTGAATTTAAGATTTATGGTTTAGGTTTGTAGTAGCTATGTAATAGTTTCCACAACTATTTTAAAGTAATTTTAATAAAGTTTAAATAATTTTAATTGAGTTAGTAAATAGTATTTTGATATCATAGTGTTTAATGACCCTAAATTCTAAATACAGAATTCACCATAAACACATTGTAGTTGTTATTAGATAGTTTTTACACTTTGTAGTAGTTACTGGATAGCTTATACATGGTGTAAACCCTAAACTCATCACGAACATATTGTTCTGAGCACAAACACTACTAATTGACCTTTAACCAAAGCCAATTTTGTCAAGAACTCTCAGTCAAAATCGAGCCCCTTTAAATAGTACTCTTGACTGATATGACCGTTACCAGTCGACTGGTCCCACTTGAATTCGACCGTTGCAACTCCAACGTTCGAATTTCCAGCCGCCACCAGTTGACTACCCCAAGGCTAGTCGACTGACCACCAATCGACTACCCCATTTGCAGTCGACTGATCTTTCTGTGGCATACACCAGTCGGCTGATCAAGCATCAGTCGACTGCCAACCTTCTAAGCCTAGGGTTTTCTTTCCCGAGTACAATTCTCTCAGCACTCGAACCCTCACAACTTAGTCCCAGGGTTTCCCTACCCAAGTACAATCCCTCAGCACTCGAACCCTTACAACTTAGTTGACTCTTCATCTAGCAGCATCGAACTGTTGCCTTTAAGCCCTCTTCGACTTTGGCTCTCGTCCCTTAGATGCGCATACAAGCCCTTGGCTTGCCTCCATGCCATCCTTCACGTATGCCTCGAAGTCCGCTTCCTTCGGCTCATCGTCCCTACTCTATCCACAGTCCCTCAGATGCGGACACAAGCCCACGGCTTGCCTCCATGCCATCCTTCACCGGTCCCAAAGCCGTCCAACTAAGTCCATATGTATCCTGCAAGACCTGCACACTCAAATACACATATCAAATACAAGAGTGAACCTAACTTAAACCCTTTGCCCAAACATCAAAACACATGGTCACTTCGGATCATAGATTGCCCCAACATAAGACTAAAGTAGAAAATGAAGAAGAAGTTAGTAGAAAGGAGTCACCTCCGCTTGTAGGAATCAAGAGAACCCACCTACGCCAATGACTTACCCTCTTGGTTCTTATATTAATGTGTGAAAAGCATCTCCACGTCGGATGCCTCACATCCTTTTACTTCCCATGTATGAGTCATTAATGAAGATGAGGCATTTGACAATCTGATATACCCTCCTCCATTCATTAATTGTCATATATTAGGAGGAAGGAATCAAGGGAACCAGATCTGACATCCACCACTCGCCTCTCCATCCATTGATTGCCAAGTATTCATAACTAGAAGCTTCAAAACTTATTATTAAGGAGAGTTGATTTTAGTACTTGATGGAAGTATATTCTGATGCTCGGTAGAAGTAGACTCCAATGCTCAGTGGAACTCTGTTCTGATGCTCAAGGAAGGTATATTTGATGCTCAGTATAAAATATCTCCGAAGCTCAATAAAAGGTGCTTAACCATTTTTCTTGGTGGAACTTGGTAGTATTGCACTACGGATCTTGATAATATTGCTTGTTAGAATTTGATCATACTATTCAACGGAACTTAGTTATATTGCTCGATAGAATGGATTGATTTCCATAGCATCATAACTTTATTTTACTATAATTTTATTACAGTAATGTGATACTGTAGCAATTGAGAATGTGATTGCTCGGTGGAACAAGTTGATTTACTTAGCCCTATAATACTGTAGAATGTATTGTAGTAGTACTGTAGTATCTGATTTCTTAGGGAAGATTCTTGCTTGTGGAGGTTACTGTAGCAGTCACTGTAGCTGTGTTGTTATTGTAGCACATGGAGAACTTGGATTGCTCGGAGATTAGAATGGCTTCTAGAAACACTGTAGTTCCACGATACTATAGCATCACTGTAGCTTCTGAGAACATAATTGCTCAAGCGAAGACCCTAGCGACTCGAGATGCTCGGGAATAAATCTGGATACCATCAAATATCCCTCCTTCAAGTCGAACTGAAGGGAGAAGTTGAATGAAATCCAATTACAAGTATTGGGTCGAAGAGGATTAACTCGGGTATAAATCTAGTAACTTTTACCCCATATCGAAGCTAGCTACAATGTGTAGAAACTCGCCAATAGCTACTATAATGTGTTTAGAGTGAGTTTAAGATTTAGGATTTAAGGTTTATAACATGTAGAAGCTATCAAGTAACTACTATAACTTGTAGAAGTTATCCAGTAGTTATTACAACGTATTTAGAATGAGTTTAAGATTTAAGATTTAGGATTTACACAATGTAAAAGCTAATTAATAGCTTCTACAATGTGTAAAAGTTATCAATAGCCGCTATAATGTATAGAAGCAACCTAATAGCTACTATAAAGTGTTTAGGATGAATTTAGGATTTAAGATTTAGGGTTTAAATCATATAGAAACTAGCTATAGTGTGTAGAAGCTAAATAGTAGTTGTTATAACGTATTTAGAGTGAGTTTAGGATTTAAAGTTTACAACATATAAAAGCTATTGAGTAACTGGTATAATATGTATAAGCTATTAGTAGCTATTACAACGTAAAGAAGCTAACCAATAACTGTAACAATGTGTATAGGATGAGGTTTGAATTTAAGATTTAGGGTTGGCACTATGTAGAAGCTACCGAATAATTACTACAATGTGTAGAAGCTATTAGTAGATGCTACAACGTGTTTATAGTGAATTTAAAATTTATGGTTTAGATTTATAGTAGCTATATAATAGTTTCCACAACTATTTTAAAATGATTTTGATGAAATTTAAATAATTTTAATCAAATTGATAAATAATATTTTAATATAAATAGTATTGATCCTAAATTCTAAGCCCTAAAATCACCATAAAACAAGTTATAGTTGCTATTAGTTAGTTTCTATACTTTATAGTAACTATTGGATAGTTTCTACACGGTTTAAACCTAAACTGTAAATTCACCATGGACATATTGTAGCAATTATCGAATAGTTTTTATACGTTGTAACAGTTATTCGATAACTTTTACATGTTGTAAATCTTAATTTGTAAATCCTAAATCACCCTAAATACGTTATAGCATCTATTATGTAGTTTTTATAAATTATAGTGGCTATAGATAATTGTTTCAATAACATTAAATTAAAGGATATTTTAAAGATAAAATTATTAACAAAACGTCTATTTTACTTTAATTGAAAATAAAGTGCTTCTCTGGTAAGTGTTCATATAATGTTTGTCTATCCTCAAGATTATATTTTACTTTAATTGAAAATAAAGTGCTTTTCTTGTAAGTGTTCATATAATTTTTGTCTATCCTCAAGATTATGATATAGTAGAAGAACAATTAATTATCATCTCAGACATCTATGATTCGGTTCTTAACTATGATATATTTTGTAAAAAAAAATTTCCAAATAAAACGCGAACCCTAAGACGTTGGGCTTCTGGACTGTCCACCGCGAGCGCTTTCTGATTTACCCTAGCGATGGTGGAAAACTTCTATGAGGTCGGTCGTCTGAGGTCGAGGTTACCCAACATCTTTAATCTTTTTTTCATATGATTTTTGTCTAAATTTATTTCTCAATAAAACATAAAAAGGGCAAAAGTTAAAAGCACTTTCCTTTTTCAAAAATATTCTTTTTTTATTAATCATCAACCTCATCCTATATATTATCTTAAAAATATTTTTATTCTATATCTAGCTGTTATAAAAAAGATTTAAATAAAATTAATTAATTTGAAGTTATTTTAATAAATTTTAAATAATTTTAATTTAATTTAATTTTTTTTTTTTGCTTTGACGAACATTTGCCTTGCACTCAATTATTTTAGCTGATTGTTTGGCAACATACAGAGTAATAACAAATATAATGCACAACTCAAGCCACACAAACTCATATTGAAGAACTAAGCAATTGAGTTTAACAAAATGATATTTGACACTGAATTAATAGTTTTTGAAGCTTTAAACTAAATCTACTTAAAAACAAAAAATGATTATTCAGGTTGGACAGCATCGAACCTGGAGCGATGGGTTCGACTGAGAATTTTTTATCGGTCGCCTGAATAAATCTACTACAGCCTGGATAAATCTACTACAAACAGTTTGTGCTAGAGGCAACCATTAATCTTATTATTTGGAATGAATCTGATACAGCTCTTTTGGAATCGCCATAACGAGAAGATAATTTCAATCGAACTCGGAAGAGATTGGTTGAGCTGATAATGTAGATTAGAGATAGTAGACGGTCAATTACATAATTAAGACATAAGAAAGAAAGAAAGAAGTTCTATATTGCCTTGTGTTGGCAAGCCAGTTCCAATGTTTGAAAAATAACCCCAATTTCATCAACAATTCTAATCCATAATCTTCGTCCGCGAATGGGCTAGTCTTTACTCGATCCATGAGATGCCTAACACCTTTGCCATAAAGCTATACCGATCTGCAGCTTCGTCAATCTATCATAATTTCACACAAACACATTAGAACAAAGTAGGCTGAACAAATGTCGCAATTGAGTAGAAGAACAAACCATTTTCTGCGTAGGCCGACCAGCTCCATGTCCCGCCTTACATTCAATGCGACCAATTATAGGGTTGGTCTGCGGACTGTTTTCCACACTTGTATACAAGACGAATTGCAACGTCTGTTAATGTAAAAAATAAAAACAAAAATTAAGAAAATTCTAAAGAATTATTGAATATAAAATGCTCGTCTTGAGGAACCATGGAAAATCAAATGCTCATCTTATTGTTATATGGTTTTGCTTTTAACTTAAGCAAATATGATTTAAGTCAGTCAAACAAATCTGGTATAGTAGAGCTGAGCCACTCCTCAGGAACTGGAGGATGCCAACCCATCCAACTCAAATATACAAGGTTGTAAAAATCGCTAGGCGGTAGTTGGGCGGAGGGCGGAGGACTACCGCCTAGCGCCTAGTCGGCGCCTAGGCGGCGGCACTAGGCGGCATTAGGCGGCGCTACGGTGGGATGCCGCCTAGCGCCTAGGCGGGCGCCTAAGCCGATTTTTACAACAATGCAAATATATCAAGTAGTTTTCAAAAATTTGGTTGGAGACTACTTATCTTGCCTATAGATCAACCTCCCCGATCAGACAAGCTATCCAAACCATGTCCAAAACTGACAGCCCATACTGTAAGGTAATTTCTCTCACATTGTTCTCTTTAAGAATGGGTTACGATAAAATCACAAGCTGCTTGACGTGATGAGTTTAACAAACTCTACAATTGTGGTGGCATGCCAAATATATTCAGTAGTCTCCAACTTCAGAATTTGAAGGAGACAAGCCAAGCAAGCCATGGTTACAATAACTATCACATAAAAAACAACATTATTGTAAGCATTTTTTTTATCTTAAAGCTAAATCAATGTACTATACGTAGCCAATGCAAAAATATTTAACTAACTCTTCCATAACCAGATAATGAAATCTCATGTAATATTTGTTGGCAAGTTATTACATCTAGAAACGTGTAACATGCATAAGTTCCACCGATTTTCCTCTATGAATTTTTTTTTAATAGCGATAAAATTAAGGTTGACACAATAAGTATCCAAGACAACTGGACAATGAAACTTTATTTGCAGATGAAAGAAGACTATTAGATCTATACAAGAGTATCTGTGTAAGAATACAACAACACAAAACCATGTTCCTTTTAGTTACTAAAAATACCATTATAAATTAAAAGATGAATCATGTTTAGAATAAGTTAATATTAGGATAATACTCCTATTATTCATTACTCTCTTGTATATGTGCATAGAGCTAGACATTAAAATGAGAACATTAAGGACATTGAATATACCAAAAAAATATTAAAGTCATAAGCAAAAGGCATTAAAATTCCAACAACCTGGATTTGGCAAGAAAGAGGAACTCACTGCTAGTAGTTTCAATGAGTGCAAAGGCACAACACGATCATCATGATCAGCTGTCAAAAGCATGGTTGATGGGTACTGACAAAGCATACCAGAGCTCTTTTCCCATGGTCTTGTTACATTATGAAGTGGTGAGTATCTGACAACAAGCATTTGCATGTATTCAAATATAGAAAATGAAACATCTCAAATAAAGAAACACATCACAGAATAAAAGTTCAAGATATGTGTCCATGCATACCCAAGGCATGTACTTCAAAACAAAATCAAGAACCAAATTGTGTATTACCATTAGTCTTAGTGCACTAAGGTAATATTTAAAGAAAGTTTGTCAATGCGATAAGCAGCAACGCAAGCAGCAGAGCAAGAGGATTAATATTGGTTGACACACAAACCCATAATCTACCAACATGGACCAGGTACTCAGCTAGCAGTAACCAATTTAACATCTCAAGAAAGGACTAGTGACACGAACCAATATCAATCCTAGTTGGTGCCAAATGTCTTGTATTTTTTTTTAAGTCCTAGCTAGAATAGTTGAAATGATTAAGATTTAAACAAGACACGACATTTAACTTGTATTTATGCATAGTCGACCTAATTTGCTTAGATAATAGAATACAGGTAATCCTACAATTATCAATTATACTGAGAGGAAAAAAAAGGTTTTCCATACTTAATTAGCCAATTGAATTCCTCCTCGTTGTCTGAACAACCATAATCAGAAGTCCAGGCATGACCTGAATATCAATAAAATAAAAATATCAGTAGAGAAAACCAAGGACCAAAACGCTACCACAAGGTTACAGAGAATTGGATTGACCAATAGTGAACTTATGGAATCGAAGCATGTCCATAACGCCAACATGAGCAAGAACACACCCAAAAAGATCTGGACGCTGCCATTAGAACTTTGTTAATAGATAATAAATTAAACAAATGTATAAAGTTTCAAAGGAGATTAAAAAGATTAAATAGTACTGGCATATAGGAAACTAATATGAACAAGTAGATCATAAGTTGATTTTACCTGATTCATGCAAGCTGCAACAAGGAGCCCACCATTGCTTCCACCTTCAATACATAGTCGTCTTGGGTTTGTATAACCATTTGAAACAAGGAACTCAGCAGCAGAAATAAAATCATCAAAGCAATTTTGTTTCTTAGAAAGTGATCCTGCCTTATGCCATTCTTCTCCATATTCTCCTCCACCACGAATATTGGCTATGCATATGATGCACCCTAAGTTTCTTGCAAGAACAAGACGAGCCACACTAAATGAAGGTGTAATGCTGATGTTGAAGCCTCCATAGCCATATAGTAGAACTGGATTTGATCCATCAAGTTGGGTATTCTTCTTTGACACAACAAACATGGGTATCTTGGTCCCATCCTTGCTAGAAGAGAAAACCTAAGAAAATGGAATAAAATAAGTTCAACTTGATCGATCAACATCACAGCATAGCTCTTCAAGCTCATTAAGGGCAAGAGCTTCCTTGTTCCTGAAGCCATTTTGAGAATATAGCTTGTTGAAAGAAAAAAGAAATGGGGGCAAGCAAACAACACACCAGGAGTCCCAATTTATGGGTCGACTAAAACCACTCAGACATAGATATATCCAAAGCAGTTTATTTACTGGATAATGACCTATGCAGCTAATCATCACAAACAAATATGTCTTAATCCTTCCTTAGTAGATCCCTAATATGTAGACTAAAAGACAAGAAATGACTTACTTGTTTAACCTCAAACTCAGTGCGATCAAACCCAACAATAGAAATTTCACGAAATATCTTCATTTCTGGAAATTCTGGCGCTAAATCACACTTGTAAATAATTCCGGGTGTAAGGAAGCTAGTGAAGCCAATAAATATTGTGCTGTCTTCACGCCTACCAGAAACCCCAGAGACACTACCAACATCTAATGGTAAAGCATGTAGCAATTCTCCTGTTACCAAATCCCTAATTTGCAAAACATGCTTAACATCACTCAGATAGCATACCACTATCTGGTTACCATTCACAGCAACAGCTGATTCCAGAACATCTTTTTCATGTTCTGGTATAATGTCAGTCCAGAGTTCTGGCTTCCTGATGTCTACCCTAACTAGCTTATATCTTGGAGCTCCTTTGTTTGTCAAAAAGGTAAATTCACTGCCATCATTTGCCACATCCACATAACTTGCTTCAAAGTTGTCAATGAGTTTAATAAAAGGAAGCATTTCATTACTTCCTTTAAAACCTTCAAGTCCAGTAGAAAGTGACTGCAGGTCACAGTAATATAACTTATTCACAGGATCACAACCTTCTTCAATTTGTAGAAGAACATACTGCAGAAAACAAGAGAAACAAAGTTCAAAGTCAAAACACTGTAACAGAACAAAAATTGAATATGTCGATCCAGTCATAATAATGTAGCATCTTTACATAAGGAGCAAAAGGACAATTTATAAAAGAGTTGCTACACTATGTGGGTAAATCAGCAGTCTCATAACCACAAACAAAAACAAACAAACTGTGAGTTCAACTAATTGAGGTCAGCGTGCAGCTTGTATATACCATCGTTGAACTATGGTTACGATTTATGTTCATGGTGTTGCTACACATATTTGACACTGGCTTTCATGGCAAGAAGCATTGTGGTTGTAAGCATAAGCTCTTTGGCTAAGTTCATCAATAGTAACTTAACAAGTAAATTTCACAAGTCAGATGATCAACTTATAATAGATAATAAAACGCAACACATTACCTTGCCATCATTAGTCACAGAACCATTAAAAATATACTTTGGATGCTCTGGATCTCTCCAGCATAGGATATCCTCTGACTGATCTGTGCCTAAGAAATGATAGTGAAGCTCATGATTCAAATTGATATTTGTCTCTGTCCCCGCATCCAGTTCAGCCCCTTGTCTATGAATTATCAGCGATATATACGAATTATAATGGATAATAGCAATCACCATTGGAACCTCTTCACTAAATCATAACAGTAAAATGGTAACAGAGTCATACTTGGGAGCTGGATAGCGACCATAGAAGAAACCATTTCCATCATGGGTCCAGCTGACCGATGAGAACTTTACCTGAAATTAAAGGAAGCACAAAAAAAAAAGACACAAAGAAAGCAATGTTCCCTCAATGTTTAAAATAAAATTTTGGAATGTGCTAGGGAATATATTCATACCCATGATATGGTGTCAGGTTCTGCTTCCTTATCATCAACTCTCATCACCTTGATTGTAACCCAATCACTTCCGCTTGCACTGAGTCCGTAAGCCAAATACTTCCCATCCTTGCTGATAGAAGCCATTGAGAGAGCCACAGTTCCATCCTCACTAAGTTTGTTGGGATCCAATAGAACCTCTGCCTCTCCATCCAAATCTTTCTGCAAGAAAACAAAGGATTCTAAAATCATTAAGAGAAATCCTCCCCAAAAGTACACTCACAGAAATCCAAATGAATCCACAATGAGTGACTAATGGAAAAAAAATAGATAAATTATAATTCTTCAGTTGGCACAAGCTGCCACGTTATCAATCGAACAACTAGCGTCTAGAATTCTAGATGGAAATGGGGGAAAAAGAGAGATAAATTTGACACTATAACTTAAATGTTCTTATAGATTTGAATGATTTTAAACGTTGTGATATAGTATGAAAAAAAATAAAAAATCATTCAATCGTTGTGATAGATTTACTAATTAACCCAAAGGATAACCACCTGGACGTAGAGAACGCTCTGAGCCTGGAGGCCCGTATTATGATAGTAGAAGTATTTTCCACCGCGCTTGTACGGCGTATCATAGCGGGGATGATCAAACAACGTCGTGATCTTCTGCCGCAACTTTTCCCTCTCCACGCACTTCGCTAGCACCGAGTCCGTCAGCGTCACCTGCTTCTCCACGAATTCCTTGACCTCGTCGGCGTCCGGATCCTCCAACCTGTGCCCGCACACAAACACCAAAAAAAAAAAAAAGGGGGGTCAACAAAATAGCTCACCGTTGATCCAAGATCCGATCTTAGATTTGGTTTTCAAGCCAAACAGATTCCGGATAGATCACCATCGGTAGGGGTCGGCGACGCGGACGCCGTGGTAATCGTCGACGATGGACTCGTCGCGGCGTGCTGGAGGATAATGGAGCGGCGGGAGGGCCTCGGAGGCCGTCGGGGGGAGGGAGCCCATCTCGGGGGCAGAGGCAGCAGTAGCAGAGACGAGGCGATTCAGAGTCGTCGAACGGGAGCGGGGGAGGCGGCCCACGTTAGAGCGGCAAGAAGCGAGATTGGGCAATTTATGGATGGTGCGGACAACGGCGAACCGGCCGGTTCGGAGGGCGATCGGGGCCGGGCGAAGGTGAGACAGAAGGTGTCGCCATGGTGTAGCCAAGCATGTCGACATTTCCATTCCGAGCTATCGAAATGAATTCACGCCGCAATTTCGGATATCGATTTCAAAAACTACCTTAGCTAATTTACCTTTCTCGAAATGAAATGAAATGAAATGAAATGTGTGGACGGAAGATGGATGGTTCTCCATTGTGATTGGAGAGTACCATTTTGATTTAATTTGACCTGACTCAAATTTATATTTAAATATTATTTTTTAATGTTAATGTTATTAAAAATATAAATCTGGGCTAATTTAAAGACATTGAGTTGTTCAAAATGACTCTTAATAATAAATATGTATTGAAATTATTTAGTTGATATTTTAACAACCATGTATATGCTAAATAATAGAATTGGAAAGTATCCACGTTATGGTATTTTTTTAATGGAATGAAACATTTGAAAAATTGATGACTGTCTGCCGGGTAAAGAATTGTTAATGCTATTGGATTTGTCTAATGATGCATATGTGAGGTTGAGACATCCACCTTAAGAATTAATTGGACCGAACTACTAGTGCCGTATGGTTGTCCGATTCATCTGCTGATTGATAGAAAATTTTTATGTGACCAGATCGATCATCTCTCGAACTAATTGGACTAAAGTACTCGCATTGTTGGATAATTCATTGGGATACATTTGTATTTTCAGATTTAACTTGATGATCGGTAAAATATTTTATGAGACCGTATCTACTATCTGTTAGGGATCGATGACCCGACTAGAGGAGGGTGAATAGTCAATCACCCATTTTGGTCGCCGATTCTTCTTACACGTGTTAATGTGCGCAAGCGGAACTATAAACAATATAAACAATCAAACGCTAACACCAAACCTTTACGTGGTTCAGAGATGATGCTCCTACTCCACGGTTGTTCGTAAGGTGGACGATCCCGATCCATCGGTGGATGACTCCCCGGAAGACCTCCGGCTAGCTCGCGTCGCTTCTTGTGGGTAGAGAAACTTCACCACAAACTCACGACAACACATGAGCACTAAGAGACTACTAATAAGCTCTAACCGAGCTTATTTCGTCAACATTTGCCCAGCCAAACTTAGCTCTCTTAAATAGAGCTCAAGGCTGAAAACACCCGTTACTAGTCAACTGGTGCAAACACCAGTCGACTGGTCCACCTCGGATTCGAACGTTACAACCCAACGTTCGAATTCCAGCCGACACCAGTCGACTGATCTTTCTGTGGCCTTCATCAGTCGACTGATCCAAGCATCAGTTGACTGCCGAAACCCTAAGCCTAGGGTTTCCCTTCCCGAGTACAATTCTCTTACACTCAGACCCTCACGACTCAGCTGACTCTTCCTTTGCAGCTTCGACCTGTTGCCTTCAAGCCTTCTTCGACTTTGGCTCTCGTCCCTCGGATGCATACGAACCCGCGGCTCGTCCTCATGTCATCCTTCGCGTATGTCTCGAAGTGCGCTTCCCTCGGCTCATCGTTCCTGCTTTGTCCACGGTCCCTCGGATACATACACGCCCACGGCTCGTCTCCTCATGCCATCCTTCATCGGACCCGAAACCGTCTAACTAAGTCTATGTGTATCCTGCAAACCTGCACACTCACATACACATATCAAATACAAGGATGAACCTAACTTAAATCCTTTGCCCAAACATCAAAATACATGGTCACTCCAGACCATAGATTGCTCCAACACCATCTCCAGAATTAATTGGTTTGAACAATTAGATATTTGATTTAAAAAATATAGTAATAATAAAATTTTAAGGCTAGGAGTGGCTTAAAGCATAGGCCATTAAGGCCTACGCCTAGCAACCAATAAAATTAGAGCACGTTATTTATTTCCCATTTACATAAAATATTTATTCTTATTTCCTCATTAGTTTCATTTTCCGATAGCATCTCCAATAGTTAAACCTCTAAAAGAAGTTTTTTTAAATCTCAATGTGCTAAATAGATGTCATGTCAAAAATATAAAAATCTATTAAGATATTTCTAATGGTTAAAACTATCAATATTTTTTTTTTAATTTTTAATATGTTACATCAATATCACACCACAAATATAAAAATCTACTATCTATACACAATAAAGAAACCTCTATATAACTTTTCAGTGGACCCTAAATTACAAATCGCATATATATAATTTTTATTTAATATCTCTATATAATTTTTATTTAATATTTTAAATAATTATAATCTTTAATTTAATTTATTTATATTTTTTTATTATTAAATTAATTAACTTATAATTTTTAATTTAGTTAAATTTATAATTTTCATTTAATATTTTAAATAATTATGATCTTTAATTTAATTTATTTATAATTTATAATTAATAAATTAATTAATAAAATTTTTAATTTAATTTAATTTATAATTTTCATTTAATATTTAATTAACTTATAAATTTTAATTTAATTATAGTTATTTATATATTTTTAATTTATCAAATATATTTATTTTCAAAAGAAATAAATACAATTTTGACCGTTACTATTTATTCATGAAATAAAATATTATAATTAATTTCTTTAAATTAATTTTTTAATTATTTTGAAAGGTCAAACATATAATATTATTATATTATTTATTATTGACTCTACCTCTCATAAAAAAAAGTAGGTTTGAAAATACAAATATGCTATTGAACTAAAAATTCTAAATCTCATGCCCATAATGATTTGAGCTTTTATTTTAATTTTTGTTTGTTTCACAAACCTTCACAAAAATTTAAAATTTTGTATTAGAGATACCCTAAGTATATATAAAATTTGTCATGTTAATGCCAATTCCACTTCCCATTTACACCGCACACTTTTCTCATTAATTACATTTCCTAATTTTATATAAAATTATTCTACCGTATATGCCATTTATTTCTTTATATATTTATTTATTATTATTATTATCAATAATTACATTTCCTAATTTTATTTTCTTCTTCCTATGGTAATTATGCAGCACTAATCCATTTAATTATATGTTTTCTAATCAACTATTTCCTTTTCAATATCTCTCATAAATCCTAATTGATCGGTAACTTTTTTTTCTCTTTTTCTTATTATAATACTTCTTTTTCATTTTTTTCTTCCTCCATAAAGATATGAATTAGAGATCTTTTTTATTCATACAATTCGAAGTAGAATGAAAAAAAAGAAAGCTAAAATTTCAAAATCCGAATGGAAAAAATAGTGAGAGAAATCTTTAAAAAAGTATTCAAGATTATTTTTCTATTTTTTTATTTTAGCCTAAGACCTCAAACAACTTTGAGACGGCAGAGCTCCTAAATATAATATCTCTGAAATTTAGTTTATAACTTTATGCCTTGTGGAACTAAAGGTTGAGCATCTGTCATTGGAACAGTGGGCATTCTGTATATTTTTTAAATGATTAATAAATTGCCTCATGCACTAGGAAAAAACACATAACCTCCTTTTCTAGCTGAAAAAAGTATATTGCTTTCTCATAAGCATGGTCAAATGATTTTCTTATCAATACTATCATAGATTAAATTTACTTTTAGATTTACCGATAGACGAACTAGGGGAAGATCATGTGGGTCGGTTGGGTTGTTATCGGGACGATGTAAATTGATATAAGATCATCGAGATTAATGTTCTATACTATCTCCATAAAACGATATTACTTCGCTATATGTGATCATGGATAGCAGCAATTCGTTTCCCAAGATACAACGACGATGTCTCGAAATAGCAACACTACAAATTTCGAGAATAGCGAACTTTCTCTTAAGTTTTTTGGACTCTAGATGCAGAAGATGAGATGTATGCTTTTTGGACTCTGGATGATTATGCGAACCTTCTCGTAGGTTTTTTGGACTCTAGATGCAGAAGATGAGATGTATGCTTTTTGGACTCTGGATGATTGTGCGAACCTTCTCGTAGGCTTTTTGGACTCTTGTTGCAGAAGATGAGATGTATACTTTTTGGTCTCTGGATGATTGAATGAATGATTCTAACATTTAAGGGATTCTATTTATACAAGGCAAGAGGTGAGGTACCCTTTGGTGAGTGGTTGTGACTTTTGGTTTAGGATTTGGAAGGTTGTAACTCTTCATATTGTCTTTTGATCTCAACTTCCATATCCAGATAGTGTTAGAAGGTTTTTGGACTCTGGATGTAAAAAATGAGATGTACGCTTTTTGGACTCTAGATGATTGAATAAATGATTTCAGCATCCAAGGGATTCTATTTATACAAAAGAAGAGGTGAGGTATCCTTTGGTGAATGGTTGTGATTTTTGGTTTAAGATTTATCCGGATCGTTCGATCTAAAGGGTTATAACCCTTCAGATAGCCCTTTGATCTCAGCCGTCAGATCTAGATGGTTGTAATCCTTCAGATCCTCCTTTGATCTCAGTCGCCAGATTCGATCTGACGCTCCGAATCAAGTCTCATCACCAACGGTCAGATCGCGACTATTTGTGATCAACGCTTTAGATCGCATCACTTACGATCCAACACCCCTCTTTGATCCAACGGTTGTCATTCGTTCACTGAGTCAGCAGTCCAGTCATCTCTCTCTGCCTATCCGAATGTCACAAGTGCAAACTACGGCAACAAAGCACCCATTAAGCGCGTGCGCGGGTGGCGGGTGGCGAGCCGTGGGCTCGCAGGTGTGAACACCCACTCGCCCATGAGAAGTGAACACCCTTGTTTTTCTTTTTTTAACTCCATTAGCACAGTAACACATATAAGGAAGCAAACTCTCTTAGAATTTTTAAATATGAGACTATTCCCCATCTACTTTCTTCTATGTTATTTTTGGACTAATATTAAATAATTAATTTCTTATTCACCCGTAATTAGTTTTGAGCAAATTAATAGTCTAGATTCATCTACGTGAAATGTAAATTTCGTTTTTGAAGTCAATTCAGACTTTCATCGATTGATGATATACTTTTTTTTTTGTAAAATTATATTTGATCTTTTAAGACTTAATATCCTGATCATCAATCTCCACCTAAATTATAAAAAAATTTAAAAATCAACTATTAAAAATATCATGACATCATTTTACTAGAAAGATTAACTAATTCATCCATAATTTAATCTTAACAAATTATGATCATTTGACTAAAATTTTATTAAGAAGTCTATCAATCACTATTACCATTAAATGGATTTCCATGGGATGGAAAATAACACGTATGATATTATCACCTTTAAATCTGGAATTAAAATCTAATAAAGTTAATATATCCGTCCTCTTTATAAGTTAATCATAATATCCAAATTAATAATCTTATAATTTATCTCCTTCGTATTAATCTGAAATAGATTGACTGGTATTGGAGGAAAAATTACCTTTTTCTCACTATTAACATTAAATGGATCATTGACTTTCTGCCTTACATATTATCAAGTGAATGGATAAAACCATTTAAAAATATAAATTAAGAGCTCTGATATCATGTTTTGAAAATTCACTAAAGACACCTTATGATAAATCTAAACGTACTTTAATGCCTTTTATATTTAAAAATAGAGATTAGAGAAAAAAAAATTGGACATAAGACGCGCTGAAAGTTTGAAATTGATAAAAAATCCCAACATTTTGAAAATATCTGAAAGGTATTTTTTTTCCATTTTATTACTCTATCAAATTTGACTTTTTCTCTTTATCTATTATAATTTTTTTCTTATGCATGTAATTTCTTTTCCCTATCGTCATTTCTTTTTCCTTCTCTTCTTTCTTATTTATATGCATGAACATCTCTCTTGTTTATATGCATGAACAACTTAATTATATTAAACTTTTCGCCGGAGGACCTAAATTAGCACTGTTACGGGGCTAGTCTGATAAAGATCAAGCCTAATGTTTCGGAAAAAATCGATGTCGATGATCATTTATCGAGGTTTAGCTCACGTGGTTGCTGACAGGAGAGAAGAAACTCTACGCCCTGCGAGATCAACACGAGCGTTAGGGGAACACGCCGGAGGTTGTCCGGCGGAGCCCACTCCGACGCTCAAGTCAGTGCCTCGATGGAGAAGGGGAGTAGTAAGCAGGAAAAATATACGAGTAGCGAAGAGAGTATAACCCCTTTACTGGAGGGGTTGTACTACCTTTTATACCTGTGACGGCTGCTTTAACGCATCCCCATGATCTGTGCCACGTCCCCCCTTCGGTGGTTACTGGATAGCTTTTGAAACGGTCCACGCCGTCATTACGTGTTTCTGCCCGTTGCGGCATTTAAGGGTCATGATGACTCCGCTTTAATGGGGATGCTTATCCATAGATCCGAGAAAAGAGAGGGGAACCGTTACTTGAGGCTGAATGTTACTCGGGCTCTGCTTCCCCGAGGTGGTCTCGGGGTCTTCTAGCTTGGGCGATAGCGGACGCTCTACTTCCCCGAGGCGATCTCGGGACCCGGCTTCCTGAGGTGATCCCGGAAGGAGTTTTCTGATCTGATCCTCTAGGGCGTGTCTCCCGAGAGGAGCCCTGGAGGCTCTCTTCCCGAAAGTGTCCCGAGAGCTCTAACAAAGGAGTCGCTCAGACTCGTCACGTTTTGCCACGCAGCTTCTTTATCCCACGTGCCCGCCACGGGCTATTCAATCCCATCACAAGTCCCTCCCTTCAAGTCTGATCGAAGGAAGTGTGGCTGACTGATCGGACTAATGTGGTGGTGAAGAAGCTGCGTCCCTGTGGGTCTTTGCACTCGTTACTGCTCCTCTAGTAGTCATGAGGGGTCCTAGGATTGTAGAGGTTGCTCCTAGTTCCTAGAAAATCCCTTTATGGTTTTGTCCTTCCCTAAAGGATCTTACGGCTTTCGAAGTATCACAATGATACCCGTCCTTCCGTTATAAAGGCGCATGACGCTCCTCAATGGCGACAGGGCTCTTCCGCGAATGCCCTTCACCACGTGTTTCAACGACCTTTTGCACGACCTCTTACTGTGCGCCGCTGTAGCTGGCTCACGTCAGGTGACTGTCTCTGGTGTAACCTCGATGCGGCGGTTTCTTGCTTTCCACATGCTTCATCCCTATTACGTTAATGAAGGCAGCTTCCTCGGTATAAGAAGGGAATACGAGGACGTTCGGCCAACTTCTGACTGCGTGGTTGGGTGCACCTCGTCTCCCTTTTCTTCTCTAAGGACTTTTTCGAATGTAAGTATAAGTTCACCTCCTCGTCTTTTTCCTTAGGAATCATGGAAGGTTACCGGGCGGAGTGGTATGAGTCGGCCTCTCTGAGAGTGAGACCGGAGGCTCTGCAGGTGGCCATTGAGGCCTACGACATTCCAGCTGAGATGGCGGTGGTTATCCCCCGAGTAGACCAGACGCCAGTGGAGCCTCTTGCAGGCTTTTCGACCTTCTTCTTGGGGCAGGTAGAGTCAGGGCTTCATTTCCCCCTTCCTCCTTTCTTCATGAATATAGCCTCCTACTTCGATATCCCCCTTCACCAGATGGCTCCTAATGCCTTCGTTCAGATGGGAGGGGTGTACATCATCTTTAAGCTCTTTGACCTCCCCCTGACCGCTCATCTCTTTCATTCTTTCTTTGATTCGATCGGCTTCAGAGGGGTCTTTAGCTTTTCAGCGCGTCCGGGACATAGGTTCTTAGGGGGGGGGGGTTCCTTCTTCACACAAAGGGTGGAAGGAGAAGTTTTTCTTCATCCGATTGCCCATGTTACCCTTCAGTCCTCTTTGTTGGATAGAGGCTCTACCGACACCTCCTTCTCTAGGAGAGTTTCTCCAGAGTCCTGCGTACCAGTGCGCCAAGAACGTACTTTCCGGCATGGAGTTCAGTGGCCCGGGACTGGTACGGAGTGAGGAGCTCATGTACCGAGCGGGTCTTAGCCTCAAAGTGACCCGAATTAGCCCCAGCCTCGGTATGTTCATTTTTTCCATCAGTGCCCATTAGTTCTAACTGATGTTTTCTTGTCTGGCTATTGCAGAGGAAGTCATGTTCGCCAAGGTGATGAGCCGACTTATTAAGTGGGAGGAGGCCAACCGGGAGGTGCTGACTCCTCCCCCAACTGCTCCTGAGGCACCCCCTGCGCCTGCCGAGTCCTCGGAGGGGACCACTGAATCGTCCCGTGGGCCTGCCTCACCCGGGAGGGTAGATGCTACTGCTTCAACCCCGCCTGTTGCGAGCCAGAGGCCTTCTGGTCTGTCGGTTGACCCTGCGGCGGATCTTCCTTCAGGTGGTGACCCGCCCTCGGCTACTATTCATCCGGAGGAGGTCAACGAGGGGACCTCCCCTCCTACCATGCCCTTACTAGGACAAGTCACTGGTCAGCAGAAAAGACGGGTTCCGGAGGGCTTGGGCCCTAGATGGAAAAGACTGCACTCCGGTGATCCCAGCCCCTTCCCCCAGTTCCCGAGGAGGTTGTTTTCCCTTCAGATGGTGAGGTATCTGTTCTCGTATCTTCCCCCGTTCTGCCGACCGCAGTTCCGGAGCTGGGCATCCCAACCCCCAGCTCTTCCTTAACTAATCCGGCCGAGGCTTCGAAGGGTAAGGAGGTATTGCGCACCCAATACCGGATGAAACTCGACCGCCTCTAGAAGAGGTTGGACGCAGCTTTGGAGGCTTCCATGCAGTCTTTCCCCCGGTGCAGTTTAAGGTGGTTCTTGTTGAGGGGCTCTTATCCGAGGGGACTTCCAGTTCTGAGGAGGGGTGACTCGGACACCTCTATCCTACCTCCTGAAGCTCCAGTTGTCCAGCTACTTCCTCATCGTCGGGGCTCGTCACCGTCCGAGGGGTGGCTTGACACCTCAAGGTCCCCAGGAGGAGTTGCCGTACGAGTCTCTATCGGACCCCTAACCACTCTCTGGGAGACCCTTCTGAAGGTGTAATTTACTGTTACATAGGTTGTTTTCTCCTGTACATTCTTTGTAACTCCTTGGTGCAATGTTAGGAGGTCGAAGATTGCCTAACAGCTGGCCGAGGTTTATACTCCTGGCCCCAGGTTGAGGCCTTAACCTGCCGGTCCTTGAGAGTGGAGGCTGTAGCCGACCACGAGCATCGGGCGGGTCTTATGCAAGCGGGGGTCAACCGAGCTTTACGGGCGAGGGTGGAGCATTAGCTGAAGGCCTTGATGACCAAGGAATCCGCCCTACATGGTTCCTGGCAATGAGAACGGTTGGCTTCCGAGCAGGCAGTGACCCTTACCAAGGACCTGCTCTAGGTGACGCAGGAGTGAGATCAACTTCGGATGAGAGAGAAGAATTTGTCGGGCGACATCTGACTTATGGCGGCCTCAACTGAGAGGTTGAACGTGCACGTTCAGAATCAAACTCAGCTGCTTTGCCAGAAGGAGTTTGATCTTATGATGGCGACTGCTCGCGTATCCGTCTTTGAGGATAATCTAGCCCAGGCTCACTCGGAGGTATGGGCCACGTTAGACAGACTCAGGGAGGCCTTGACAGAGCAAGATAGAATGTCTGCCGAGGTGGAACGATTGAAGCGCGCTAAGGAGGCTGCTGAGGCCGAGCTGCATGACCTTCGAGCGATTGAGACTTCTAGAACAAGAGAGGCTAAGGCAGACTTCAAGGCTAAGTTGCTAGAATTGGATGAATTCGCCGATATCCTTGCGGACCAGGTAACGAAGCGTTTGAAGCAAGGCTTCCACGGGGTCATCGACCAGTTGAAGAAAGATCAACTTCTGCCTCTAGGTGAGGACTCAAGTTTATGAGTGATGGCCGAGTTCGAGAGGGGCTCCCTCCCGAGGCCCGGGAGTTGTAGGATCAGGTGTCGATCAGGGAGCTCGACCCTGATGTATCAACTTTGATAAAAATGATTATATTTCTTTACCATGCTACCTTGTGCATGCTTTTGAGTCTGGTTCCAAGTATCACGTGTCTTTGCAACGAGGGCTCAGAGAATAGAAAGATAGAAGATTTTCGGGGTTAACCTTGGGTACAGTCCTCCCAAGATTACCCCGCAAGCCCCAGTGCTAGGCTCACATTAATCCCCTATGGGGCCCCCATCGACTATTCTCTTTTGGAAAACGTGGGTGACTTTTGATCGGGTACCCCGCAAGCCCCAGTGGTCACTATAAATAGGAGGAGGTGGTTCTTGTTGGTGCAATCGACCCAAATATGATCGGGTAGATCATGGGTTTTGATGTGTGTGTCAATATGATTAAGTTAGGGTTTCATGTTGATCTAATATGTGTATGTGAGTATGCAGGTTTACAGGATACACATGGACTTAGTGTTGAGGCAATCGACCCAAGAATGATCGGGAAGATCATAGTTTTGATGTGTGTGCCAATAAGTTTAAGGTTAGGGTGTTATGTTGTATTTGATATGTGTGATTGAGTTTGCAGGACTTGGAGAATCACACATGAAGAACATATCCGAGGGATGAGAGCCGAGGGAGGTGGACTCCAAGGGCAAGCCGGGAAGTGGACTTCAAGGGCACACGTGAAGGGTGACATGGAGGCAAGCCAAGGGAAGGCTTGTGTGCGCATCCGAGGGATGATAGCCAGAGGAAGAAGACTTCAAGGGGCAAGCCAAGGGAGCAGACCTGAAGGCACACGTGAAGAAGAGTGTTCGGAGTGGTTGTAAGTGAGTGGAGAGGCTGGGCAGTCGACTAGCCAAAGGGCAGTCAATTGCGAAAACTCACAGAAAGTTTTCAGCCTCGGATCAGTCGACTGCCCTTGGGGTAGTCGACTGGTCCTCCCCGAAAACTAGCCGTTGGCTAGCAATTAATGCTAGGCCAGTCGACTGCCCCAGGGGCAGTCGACTAGTGTGGGGCTGGACAGCTTGCGAAGCTGTCCTATTTTCTTATAAAAGGGGGACTTTTCCGCACGTGAACAGTACGATTTTTCTACTGTAACGAAGTGATGTTTGTGAGGCTAGTCCTCAGACCTTCCTCTCGTTCTTCATTGCATTGTATAAAGAGGAAGACAAAGTTTGTAAAGGTTTCTCCACCTTTGAAGGAGGTTTTCATAGTGGAGAGTGTTCAACCGCGTGGATCCTTAGATTAGTCACCCTGAGGGGTGGATACCAAATAAATCTCCCTGTTAGCGTTGATTCTCTCAATCGGATGAGGAAAGAAGCTCAACATCCGAAGAGGAGGAGAAAGAAGAAAAAGATTCATTCATCTCCTTAGGTGAAGTGACACAAGAAATTGAAGAATCATCTACTTCATCAAAGGGGAAAGAAGAGGTCTCCACCTCAAGGATTGAGGGGGAGGAGAGACCATCCTCAATACCGGAGCAAGAAGAAGCATCCACCTCCACCAGAGCAAAGTCAAAAGACCACATTATTTGCTTTGGGTGCAACAAGAAAGGACACTACAAGGACAACTGTTCATTAGGTAAAAAGGAGGTAAACCCTAAACCCAAGTCAATTTATTTAACATCTAATATGGGTTATAGGGAAAAGAAGGAGAAAAAACACAATAGGTGTTTCATGTGTGGTGAGCTAGGACACTACCACACCAAATGCTCAAGGAAAGGAGAATTCAAGAAATTGGAGCGCTTGAGGAAGTGGGAGGAGAAAGGGAAGAAGAAAAGCTCATATCAAGGGGAAGCTACAAGGGTAAGGGAGGTAATGTAGGACCGGTGTCGTCGATAAAGGGGGGGTGAATATCGACCGTTGAAAAATCTTCGAAAACTTCGTAAGACTTTCGTTCGTATTGGACTCAGAGCGTTAGTGCAGCGGAAAAGTAAAACAGAAAAAGAAATAACAACACAGCAGACACGCGGGATTTATTTACTTGGTTCCCGACCCCCTGGGTCAGTACGCCTAAGGCCTATGTGCTCGGCGTGAGTCCACTATTGGTCTCCTTTTCGGAATATCCGGAGGCGGAGAAAACCCGTCTTACAGTTAATAGTTACAAGCAAAAATATAGAAAGTTAAGTGCGGAATAAATAAAAGCAAACCGAACAACAAGAATCTGAAACTCGGCCGATCTGGACTTCCGAAGTGTTGCGCACTTCCTCCTGGAGCCTCCCAGTCGTAGAGGCTCGTCTTTAGCGTGTTGTCGTCAGTCGGAATGATCATAATCGCTCTGGAAAGTTGTGTCTGAAGCAGAGGGGTCTAAGCCCCTTTTATAGGCTTCATTCGGGCGCCTGATACATTGGGGACGCCCCTATAGACTTGGTCAAACCTTATCCCCGCGCCAAACTCGTCGCAGCTGATAAAACCTTTGACCAGGGCGCCCTGGACCTCCCGAGTGCCTGAATGAAAGCTTATCTCTGTTTCGAACTTGAAACAGCAAATACAGCTTTCAACTTAGGCGCCCGTATCATCCTGGGCGCCTGAATGGAAGCCTATTCTGCCTTCTTCACGAAACAACCAGTTTTCTTCTTTGATCCAGGCGCCCCTATTGATGGGGGCACCTGGAAGCTGTTGGGCACCCCTATTGATGGGGGCGCCTGGCTTCCTTAGTTCCAACCCAATTTCTTGCTTTGTCTTCCAATCTTGGTACCTGCAAGATACATAACTACAAAGCAAGTATACACACAATATTAGTCTTAAGGACTTGGTTCTGACTTCGGATTTCCACGAAACCCTAGGTTGAACCGACGCAAGTTCCCACCCCCGAGAACGCGCCTTTCACCTACTCCTTTCAGGAGCCGGTTGCCACCCAGTCCTTTGGGTGGACTTTAGCTTAGCTTCCGATACTCTCGGATCTCGAGACTTCTGAACCCTGACCTGTCTCTACTTCTGTCCTTAGTCATCGCTCAGCTAAGTTGCTCAGTCCCTCGGACCAAGACTTCGTGCCCAAACCCTAAGTCCAGGACTTCGGTGCCCAGCCCTCGGCCAGGTCTTCTTGCCCAGTCCTCGACCAGGACTTCGTGCCCACCTTCCGAGCAGGTCTTCGGTGCCCAGCCCTTTGCCAGGACGTAGTGCCCAATCCTCGATCAGGACTTAGTGCCCAATTCTCCGAACCAGGACTTATTGCCTAGATTTACTAGGACTTTGGTCTATTTTGTTACTCCTCTCTTACCTCCCCTTCTCTTGTTTAATGTATCACTGACTTAAGTACATTGTCAAACATTAAAACACTTAGAGGAGGACATCATTGATGCAACTTGCACCAACAATCTACCAACAATCTCTCCCTTTTTGATGTTTGACAATATCTTAAGTTAGATTGGTTAAAAGGGCTAACTTACTATCCTTGGGATAAAAACAAAAAAATGATATAAGTTTTGAAACTACATTTTTGATCTTTGGGAGAAAAAATATTTTTTTTAACATGAGCTCACTCTCCCCTTTTTGAAAAAAATATTTTAATTTTCATTGATCCTTCTAGAAGACACCAAAAATTTTCTAACTTAAGCACACCTCTCCTCCTTTGTCATACATAAAAAAAAATCACCAGAAATACTTGCGCCAACAATGAGAACATTTGGTTCTTTTTGAAAATACTTAGTATAATTTTTTTGAAAGCATAGCATAAAACTATGTACTTAAGTATTTTAAAC